>JAYKKT010000051.1:0-600000 GCA_036023115.1 Brasenia schreberi
GGATAAGACAAGCATAAGACAAAGGATAAGACAAAGGATAAGACAAAGGATAAGACAAAGGATAAGACAAGGATAAGACAAAGGATAAGACAAAGGATAAGACAAAGGATAAGACAAAGGATAAGACAAAGGATAAGACAAAGGATAAAGACAAAGGATAAGACAAAGGATAAGACAAAGGATAAGGATAAGACAAAGGATAAGACAAAGGATAAGACAAAGGATAAGACAAAGTATAAGACAAAGGATAAGACAAAGGATAAGACAAAGGATAAGACAAAGGATAAGACAAAGGATAAGACAAAGGATAAGACAAAGGATAAGACAAAGGATAAGACAAAGGATAAGACAAAGGATAAGACAAAGGATAAGACAAAGGATAAGACAAAGGATAAGACAAAGGATAAGACAAAGGATAAGACAAAGGATAAGACAAAGGATAAGACAAAGGATAAGACAAAGGATAAGACAAAGGATAAGACAAAGGATAAGACAAAGGATAAGACAAAGGATAAGACAAAGGATAAGACAAAGGATAAGACAAAGGATAAGACAAAGGATAAGACAAAGGATAAGACAAAGGATAAGACAAAGGATAAGACAAAGGATAAGACAAAGGATAAGACAAAGGATAAGACAAAGGATAAGACAAAGGATAAGACAAAGGATAAGACAAAGGATAAGACAAAGGATAAGACAAAGGATAAGACAAAGGATAAGACAAAGGATAAGACAAAGGATAAGACAAAGGATAAGACAAAGGATAAGACAAAGGATAAGACAAAGGATAAGACAAAGGATAAGACAAAGGATAAGACAAAGACAAAGGATAAGACAAAGGATAAGACAAAGGATAAGACAAAGGATAAGACAAAGGATAAGACAAAGGATAAGACAAAGGATAAGACAAAGGATAAGACAAAGGATAAGACAAAGGATAAGACAAAGGATAAGACAAAGGATAAGACAAAGGATAAGACAAAGGATAAGACAAAGGATAGAATAAGACAAGGATAAGACAATAGTATAAGACAACAGGATAACACAAAGGATAAGACAAGAGGATAATACAAAGTATAAGACAAAGGATAAGACATAGTATAAGACAAAGGATAAGACAAAGGATAAGACAAAGGATAAGACAAAGGATAAGCACAAAGGATAAGACAAAGTATAAGACAAAGGATAAGACAAAGGATAAGACAAAGGATAAGACAAGGGATAAGACAAGGATAAGACAAAGGATAAGACAAAGGATAATACAAAGGATAAGACAAAGGATAAGACAAAGGATAAGACAACAGGATAAGACAAGAGGATAAGACAAAGGATAAGACAAAGGATAAGACAAAGGATAAAACAAAGGATAAGACAAAGGATAAGACAAAGGATAAGACAAAGGATAAGACAAAGGATAAGACACAAAGGATAAAACAAAGGATAAGACAAAGGATAAGACAAAGGATAAGACAAAGGATAAGACAAAGGATAAGACAAAGGATAAGACAAAGGATAAGACAAAGGATAAGACAAAGGATAAGACAAAGGATAAGACAAAGGATAAGACAAAGGATAAGACAAAGGATAAGACAAAGGATAAGACAAAGGATAAGACAAAGGATAAGACAAAGGATAAGACAAAGGATAAGACAAAGGATAAGACAAAGGATAAGACAAAGGATAAGACAAAGGATAAGACAAAGGATAAGACAAAGGATAAGACAAAGGATAAGACAAAGGATAAGACAAAGGATAAGACAAAGGATAAGACAAAGGATAAGACAAAGGATAAGACAAAGGATAAGACAAAGGATAAGACAAAGGATAAGACAAAGGATAAGACAAAGGATAAGACAAAGGATAAGACAAAGGATAAGACAAAGGATAAGACAAAGGATAAGACAAAGGATAAGACAAAGGATAAGACAAAGGATAAGACAAAGGATAAGACAAAGGATAAGATAAGACAAAGGATAAGACAAAGGATAAGACAAAGGATAAGACAAAGGATAAGACAAAGGATAAGACAAAGGATAAGACAAAGGATAAGACAAAGGATAAGACAAAGGATAAGACAAAGGATAAGACAAAGGATAAGACAAAGGATAAGACAAAGGATAAGACAAAGGATAAGACAAAGGATAAGACAAAGGATAAGACAAAGGATAAGACAAAGGATAAGACAAAGGATAAGACAAAGGATAAGACAAAGGATAAGACAAAGGATAAGACAAAGGATAAGACAAAGGATAAGACAAAGGATAAGACAAAGGATAAGACAAAGGATAAGACAAAGGATAAGACAAAGGATAAGACAAAGGATAAGACAAAGGATAAGACAAAGGATAAGACAAAGGATAAGACAAAGGATAAGACAAAGGATAAGACAAAGGATAAGACAAAGGATAAGACAAAGGATAAGACAAAGGATAAGACAAAGGATAAGACAAAGGATAAGACAAAGGATAAGACAAAGGATAAGACAAAGGATAAGACAAAGGATAAGACAAAGGATAAGACAAAGGATAAGACAAAGGATAAGACAAAGGATAAGACAAAGGATAAGACAAAAAGGATAAGACAAAGGATAAGACAAAGGATAAGACAAAGGATAAGACAAAGGATAAGACAAAGGATAAGACAAAGGATAAGACAAAGGATAAGACAAAGGATAAGACAAAGGATAAGACAAAGGATAAGACAAAGGATAAGACAAAGGATAAGACAAAGGATAAGACAAAGGATAAGACAAAGGATAAGACAAAGGATAAGACAAAGGATAAGACAAAGGATAAGACAAAGGATAAGACAAAGGATAAGACAAAGGATAAGACAAAGGATAAGACAAAGGATAAGACAAAGGATAAGACAAAGGATAAGACAAAGGATAAGACAAAGGATAAGACAAAGGATAAGACAAAGGATAAGACAAAGGATAAGACAAAGGATAAGAAATAAGACAAAGGATAAGACAAAGGATAAGACAAAGGATAAGACAAAGGATAAGACAAAGGATAAGACAAAGGATAAGACAAAGGATAAGACAAAAAAGGATAAGACAAAGGATAAGACAAAGGATAAGACAAAGGATAAGACAAAGGATAAGACAAAGGATAAGACAAAGGATAAGAAAGGATAAGACAAAGGATAAGACAAAGGATAAGACAAAGGATAAGACAAAGGATAAGACAAAGGATAAGACAAAGGATAAGACAAAGGATAAGACAAAGGATAAGACAAAGGATAAAGACATAAGGATAAGACAAAGGATAAGACAAAAGGATAAGACAAAGGATAAGACAAAGGATAAGACAAAGGATAAGACAAAGGATAAGACAAAGGATAAGACAAAGGATAAGACAAAGGATAAGACAAAGGATAAGACAAAGGATAAGACAAAGGATAAGACAAAGGATAAGACAAAGGATAAGACAAAGGATATAAGACAAAGGATAAGACAAAGGATAAGACAAAGGATAAGACAAAGGATAATAAGACAAAGGATAAGACAAAGGATAAGACAAAGGATAAGACAAAGGATAAGACAAAGGATAAGACAAAGGATAAGACAAAGGATAAGACAAAGGATAAGACAAAGGATAAGACAAGGATAAGACAAGGATAAGACAAAGGATAAGACAAAGGATAAGACAAAGGATAAGACAAAGGATAAGACAAAGGATAAGACAAAGGATAAGACAAAGGATAAGACAAAGGATAAGACAAAGGATAAGACAAAGGATAAGACAAAGGATAAGACAAAGGATAAGACAAAGGATAAGACAAAGGATAAGACAAAGGATAAGACAAAGGATAAGACAAAGGATAAGACAAAGGATAAGACAAAGGATAAGACAAAGGATAAGACAAAGGATAAGACAAAGGATAAGACAAAGGATAAGACAAAGGATAAGACAAAGGATAAGACAAAGGATAAGACAAAGGATAAGACAAAGGATAAGACAAAGGATAAGACAAAGGATAAGACAAAGGATAAGACAAAGGATAAGACAAAGGATAAGACAAAGGATAAGACAAAGGATAAGACAAAGGATAAGACAAAGGATAAGACAAAGGATAAGACAAAGGATAAGACAAAGGATAAGACAAAGGATAAGACAAAGGATAAGACAAAGGATAAGACAAAGGATAAGACAAAGGATAAGACAAAGGATAAGACAAAGGATAAGACAAAGGATAAGACAAAGGATAAGACAAGGATAAGACAAAGGATAAGACAAAGGATAAGACAAAGGATAAGACAAAGGATAAGACAAAGGATAAGACAAAGGATAAGACAAAGGATAAGACAAAGGATAAGACAAAGGATAAGACAAAGGATAAGACAAAGGATAAGACAAAGGATAAGACAAAGGATAAGACAAAGGATAAGACAAAGGATAAGACAAAGGATAAGACAAAGGATAAGACAAAGGATAAGACAAAGGATAAGACAAAGGATAAGACAAAGGATAAGACAAAGGATAAGACAAAGGATAAGACAAAGGATAAGACAAAGGATAAGACAAAGGATAAGACAAAGGATAAGACAAAGGATAAGACAAAGGATAAGAGGATAAGACAAAGGATAAGACAAAGGATAAGACAAAGGATAAGACAAAGGATAAGACAAAGGATAAGACAAAGGATAAGACAAAGGATAAGACAAAGGATAAGACAAAGGATAAGACAAAGGATAAGACAAAGGATAAGACAAAGGATAAGACAAAGGATAAGACAAAGGATAAGACAAAGGATAAGACAAAGGATAAGACAAAGGATAAGACAAAGGATAAGACAAAGGATAAGACAAAGGAAGACAAAGGATAAGACAAAGGATAAGACAAAGGATAAGACAAAGGATAAGACAAAGGATAAGACAAAGGATAAGACAAAGGATAAGACAAAAAGGATAAGACAAAGGATAAGACAAAGGATAAGACAAAGGATAAGACAAAGATAAGACAAAGGATAAGACAAAGGATAAGACAAGGATAAGACAAAGGATAAGACAAAGGATAAGACAAAGGATAAGACAAAGGATAAGACAAAGGATAAGACAAAGGATAAGACAAAGGATAAGACAAAGGATAAGACAAAGGATAAGACAAGGATAAGACAAAGGATAGACAAACATAAGACAAAGGATAAGACAAAGGATAAGACAAAGGATAAGACAAAGGATAAGACAAAGGATAAGACAAAGGATAAGACAAAGGATAAGACAAAGGATAAGACAAAGGATAAGACAAAGGATAAGACAAAGGATAAGACAAAGGATAAGACAAAGGATAAGACAAAGGATAAGACAAAGGATAAGACAAAGGATAAGATAAAGGATAAGACAAAGGATAAGATAAAGGATAAGACAAAGGATAAGACAAAGGATAAGACAAAGGATAAGACAAAGGATAAGACAAAGGATAAGACAAAGGATAAGACAAAGGATAAGACAAAGGATAAGACAAAGGATAAGACAAAGGATAAGACAAAGGATAAGACAAAGGATAAGACAAAGGATAAGACAAAGGATAAGACAAAGGATAAGACAAAGGATAAGACAAAGGATAAGACAAAGGATAAGACAAAGGATAAGACAAAGGATAAGACAAAGGATAAGACAAAGGATAAGACAAAGGATAAGACAAAGGATAAGACAAAGGATAAGACAAAGGATAAGACAAAGGATAAGACAAAGGATAAGACAAAGGATAAGACAAAGGATAAGACAAAGGATAAGACAAAGGATAAGACAAAGGATAAGACAAAGGATAAGACAAAGGATAAGACAAAGGATAAGACAAAGGATAAGACAAGGATAAGACAAAGGATAAGACAAAGGATAAGACAAAGGATAAGACAAAGGATAAGACAAAGGATAAGACAAAGGATAAGACAAAGGATAAGACAAAGGATAAGACAAAGGATAAGACAAAGGATAAGACAAAGGATAAGACAAAGGATAAGACAAAGGATAAGACAAAGGATAAGACAAAGGATAAGACAAAGGATAAGACAAAGGATAAGACAAAGGATAAGACAAAGGATAAGACAAGGATAAGACAAAGGATAAGACAAAGGATAAGACAAAGGATAAGACAAAGGATAAGACAAAGGATAAGACAAAGGATAAGACAAAGGATAAGACAAAGGATAAGACAAAGGATAAGACAAAGGATAAGACAAAGGATAAGACAAAGGATAAGACAAAGGATAAGATAAAAGGATAAGACAAAGGATAAGACAAAGGATAAGACAAAGGATAAGACAAAGGATAAGACAAAGGATAAGACAAAGGATAAGACAAAGGATAAGACAAAGGATAAGACAAAGGATAAGACAAAGGATAAGACAAAGGATAAGACAAAGGATAAGACAAAGGATAAGATAAGACAAAGGATAAGACAAAGGATAAGACAAAGGATAAGACAAAGGATAAGACAAAGGATAAGACAAAGGATAAGACAAAGGATAAGACAAAGGATAAGACAAAGGATAAGACAAAGGATAAGACAAAGGATAAGACAAAGGATAAGACAAAGGATAAGACAAAGGATAAGACAAAGGATAAGACAAAGGATAAGACAAAGGATAAGACAAAGGATAAGACAAAGGATAAGACAAAGGATAAGACAAAGGATAAGACAAAGGATAAGACAAAGGATAAGACAAAGGATAAGACAAAGGATAAGACAAAGGATAAGACAAAGGATAAGACAAAGGATAAGACAAAGGATAAGACAAAGGATAAGACAAAGGATAAGACAAAGGATAAGACAAAGGATAAGACAAAGGATAAGACAAAGGATAAGACAAAGGATAAGACAAAGGATAAGACAAAGGATAAGACAAAGGATAAGACAAAGGATAAGACAAAGGATAAGACAAAGGATAAGACAAAGGATAAGACAAAGGATAAGACAAAGGATAAGACAAAGGATAAGACAAAGGATAAGACAAAGGATAAGACAAAGGATAAGACAAAGGATAAGACAAGGATAAGACAAAGGATAAGACAAAGGATAAGACAAAGGATAAGACAAAGGATAAGACAAAGGATAAGACAAAGGATAAGACAAAGGATAAGACAAAGGATAAGACAAAGGATAAGACAAAGGATAAGACAAAGGATAAGACAAAGGATAAGACAAAGGATAAGACAAAAAGGATAAGACAAAGGATAAGACAAAGGATAAGACAAAGGATAAGACAAAGGATAAGACAAAGGATAAGACAAAGGATAAGACAAAGGATAAGACAAAGGATAAGACAAAGGATAAGACAAAGGATAAGACAAAGGATAAGACAAAGGATAAGACAAAGGATAAGACAAAGGATAAGACAAAGGATAAGACAAAGGATAAGACAAAGGATAAGACAAAGGATAAGACAAAGGATAAGACAAAGGATAAGACAAAGGATAAGACAAAGGATAAGACAAAGGATAAGACAAAGGATAAGACAAAGGATAAGACAAAGGATAAGACAAAGGATAAGACAAAGGATAAGACAAAGGATAAGACAAAGGATAAGACAAAGGATAAGACAAAGGATAAGACAAAGGATAAGACAAAGGATAAGACAAAGGATAAGACAAAGGATAAGACAAAGGATAAGACAAAGGATAAGACAAAGGATAAGACAAAGGATAAGACAAAGGATAAGACAAAGGATAAGACAAAGGATAAGACAAAGATAAGACAAAGGATAAGACAAAGGATAAGACAAAGGATAAGACAAAGGATAAGACAAAGGATAAGACAAAGGATAAGACAAAGGATAAGACAAAGGATAAGACAAAGGATAAGACAAAGGATAAGACAAAGGATAAGACAAAGGATAAGACAAAGGATAAGACAAAGGATAAGACAAAGGATAAGACAAAGGATAAGACAAAGGATAAGACAAAGGATAAGACAAAGGATAAGACAAAGGATAAGACAAAGGATAAGACAAAGGATAAGACAAAGGATAAGACAAAGGATAAGACAAAGGATAAGACAAAGGATAAGACAAAGGATAAGACAAAGGATAAGACAAAGGATAAGACAAAGGATAAGACAAAGGATAAGACAAAGGATAAGACAAAGGATAAGACAAAGGATAAGACAAAGGATAAGACAAAGGATAAGACAAAGGATAAGACAAAGGATAAGACAAAGGATAAGACAAAGGATAAGACAAAGGATAAGACAAAGGATAAGACAAAGGATAAGACAAAGGATAAGACAAAGGATAAGACAAAGGATAAGACAAAGGATAAGACAAAGGATAAGACAAAGGATAAGACAAAGGATAAGAAAGGATAAGACAAAGGATAAGACAAAGGATAAGACAAAGGATAAGACAAAGGATAAGACAAAGGATAAGACAAAGGATAAGACAAAGGATAAGACAAAGGATAAGACAAAGGATAAGACAAAGGATAAGACAAAGGATAAGACAAAGGATAAGACAAAGGATAAGACAAAGGATAAGACAAAGGATAAGACAAAGGATAAGACAAAGGATAAGACAAAGGATAAGACAAAGGATAAGACAAAGGATAAGACAAAGGATAAGACAAAGGATAAGACAAAGGATAAGACAAAGGATAAGACAAAGGATAAGACAAAGGATAAAGGATAAGACAAAGGATAAGACAAAGGATAAGACAAAGGATAAGACAAAGATAAGACAAAGGATAAGACAAAGGATAAGACAAAGGATAAGACAAAGGATAAGACAAAGGATAAGACAAAGGATAAGACAAAGGATAAGACAAAGGATAAGACAAAGGATAAGACAAAGGATAAGACAAAGGATAAGACAAAGGATAAGACAAAGGATAAGACAAAGGATAAGACAAAGGATAAGACAAAGGATAAGACAAAGGATAAGACAAAGGATAAGACAAAGGATAAGACAAAGGATAAGAAGATAAGACAAAGGATAAGACAAAGGATAAGACAAAGGATAAGACAAAGGATAAGACAAAGGATAAGACAAAGGATAAGACAAAGGATAAGACAAAGGATAAGACAAAGGATAAGACAAAGGATAAGACAAAGGATAAGACAAAGGATAAGACAAAGGATAAGACAAAGGATAAGACAAAGGATAAGACAAAGGATAAGACAAAGGATAAGACAAAGGATAAGACAAAGGATAAGACAAAGGATAAGATAAGAAAAGGATAAGACAAAGGATAAGACAAAGGATAAGACAAAGGATAAGACAAAGGATAAGACAAAGGATAAGACAAAGGATAAGACAAAGGATAAGACAAAGGATAAGACAAAGGATAAGACAAAGGATAAGACAAAGGATAAGACAAAGGATAAGACAAAGGATAAGACAAAGGATAAGACAAAGGATAAGACAAAGGATAAGACAAAGGATAAGACAAAGGATAAGACAAAGGATAAGACAAAGGATAAGACAAAGGATAAGACAAAGGATAAGACAAAGGATAAGACAAAGGATAAGACAAAGGATAAGACAAAGGATAAGACAAAGGATAAGACAAAGGATAAGACAAAGGATAAGACAAAGGATAAGACAAAGGATAAGACAAAGGATAAGACAAAGGATAAGACAAAGGATAAGACAAAGGATAAGACAAAGGATAAGACAAAGGATAAGACAAAGGATAAGACAAAGGATAAGACAAAGGATAAGACAAAGGATAAGACAAAGGATAAGACAAAGGATAAGACAAAGGATAAGACAAAGGATAAGACAAAGGATAAGACAAAGGATAAGACAAAGGATAAGACAAAGGATAAGACAAAGGATAAGACAAAGGATAAGACAAAGGATAAGACAAAGGATAAGACAAAGGATAAGACAAAGGATAAGACAAAGGATAAGACAAAGGATAAGACAAAGGATAAGACAAAGGATAAGACAAAGGATAAGACAAAGGATAAGACAAAGGATAAGACTAAGGATAAGACAAAGGATAAGACAAAGGATAAGACAAAGGATAAGACAAAGGATAAGACAAAGGATAAGACAAAGGATAAGACAAAGGATAAGACAAAGGATAAGACAAAGGATAAGACAAAGGATAAGACAAAGGATAAGACAAAGGATAAGACAAAGGATAAGACAAAGGATAAGACAAAGGATAAGACAAAGGATAAGACAAAGGATAAGACAAAGGATAAGACAAAGGATAAGACAAAGGATAAGACAAAGGATAAGACAAAGGATAAGACAAAGGATAAGACAAAGGATAAGACAAAGGATAAGACAAAGGATAAGACAAAGGATAAGACAAAGGATAAGACAAAGGATAAGACAAAGGATAAGACAAAGGATAAGACAAAGGATAAGACAAAGGATAAGACAAAGGATAAGACAAAGGATAAGACAAAGGATAAGACAAAGGATAAGACAAAGGATAAGACAAAGGATAAGACAAAGGATAAGACAAAGGATAAGACAAAGGATAAGACAAAGGATAAGACAAAGGATAAGACAAAGGATAAGACAAAGGATAAGACAAAGGATAAGACAAAGGATAAGACAAAGGATAAGACAAAGGATAAGACAAAGGATAAGACAAAGGATAAGACAAAGGATAAGACAAAGGATAAGACAAAGGATAAGACAAAGGATAAGACAAAGGATAAGACAAAGGATAAGACAAAGGATAAGACAAAGGATAAGACAAAGGATAAGACAAAGGATAAGATAAGACAAAGGATAAGACAAAGGATAAGACAAAGGATAAGACAAAGGATAAGACAAAGGATAAGACAAAGGATAAGACAAAGGATAAGACAAAGGATAAGACAAAGGATAAGACAAAGGATAAGACAAAGGATAAGACAAAGGATAAGACAAAGGATAAGACAAAGGATAAGACAAAGGATAAGACAAAGGATAAGACAAAGGATAAGACAAAGGATAAGACAAAGGATAAGACAAAGGATAAGACAAAGGATAAGACAAAGGATAAGACAAAGGATAAGACAAAGGATAAGACAAAGGATAAGACAAAGGATAAGACAAAGGATAAGACAAAGGATAAGACAAAGGATAAGACAAAGGATAAGACAAAGGATAAGACAAAAGGATAAGACAAAGGATAAGACAAAGGATAAGACAAAGGATAAGACAAAGGATAAGACAAAGGATAAGACAAAGGATAAGACAAAGGATAAGACAAAGGATAAGACAAAGGATAAGACAAAGGATAAGACAAAGGATAAGACAAAGGATAAGACAAAGGATAAGACAAAGGATAAGACAAAGGATAAGACAAAGGATAAGAAAGGATAAGACAAAGGATAAGACAAAGGATAAGACAAAGGATAAGACAAAGGATAAGACAAAGGATAAGACAAAGGATAAGACAAAGGATAAGACAAAGGATAAGACAAAGGATAAGACAAAGGATAAGACAAAGGATAAGACAAAGGATAAGACAAAGGATAAGACAAAGGATAAGACAAAGGATAAGACAAAGGATAAGACAAAGGATAAGACAAAGGATAAGACAAAGGATAAGACAAAGGATAAGACAAAGGATAAGACAAAGGATAAGACAAAGGATAAGACAAAGGATAAGACAAAGGATAAGACAAAGGATAAGACAAAGGATAAGACAAAGGATAAGACAAAGGATAAGACAAAGGATAAGACAAAGGATAAGACAAAGGATAAGACAAAGGATAAGACAAAGGATAAGACAAAGGATAAGACAAAGGATAAGACAAAGGATAAGACAAAGGATAAGACAAAGGATAAGACAAAGGATAAGACAAAGGATAAGACAAAGGATAAGACAAAGGATAAGACAAAGGATAAGACAAAGGATAAGACAAAGGATAAGACAAAGGATAAGACAAAGGATAAGACAAAGGATAAGACAAAGGATAAGACAAAGGATAAGACAAAGGATAAGACAAAGGATAAGACAAAGGATAAGACAAAGGATAAGACAAAGGATAAGACAAAGGATAAGACAAAGGATAAGACAAAGGATAAGACAAAGGATAAGACAAAGGAAAGGATAAGACAAAGGATAAGACAAAGGAAGGATAAGACAAAGGATAAGACAAAGGATAAGACAAAGGATAAGACAAAGGATAAGACAAAGGATAAGACAAAGGATAAGACAAAGGATAAGACAAAGGATAAGACAAAGGATAAGACAAAGGATAAGACAAAGGATAAGACAAAGGATAAGACAAAGGATAAGACAAAGGATAAGACAAAGGATAAGACAAAGGATAAGACAAAGGATAAGACAAAGGATAAGACAAAGGATAAGACAAAGGATAAGACAAAGGATAAGACAAAGGATAAGACAAAGGATAAGACAAAGGATAAGACAAAGGATAAGACAAAGGATAAGACAAAGGATAAGACAAAGGATAAGACAAAAGGATAAGACAAAGGATAAGACAAAGGATAAGACAAAGGATAAGACAAAGGATAAGACAAAGGATAAGACAAAGGATAAGACAAAGGATAAGACAAAGGATAAGACAAAGGATAAGACAAAGGATAAGACAAAGGATAAGACAAGGATAAGACAAAGGATAAGACAAAGGATAAGACAAAGGATAAGACAAAGGATAAGACACAAAGGATAAGACAAAGGATAAGACAAAGGATAAGACAAAGGATAAGACAAAGGATAAGACAAAGGATAAGACAAAGGATAAGACAAAGGATAAGACAAAGGATAAGACAAAGGATAAGACAAAGGATAAGACAAAGGATAAGACAAAGGATAAGACAAAGGATAAGACAAAGGATAAGACAAAGGATAAGACAAAGGATAAGACAAAGGATAAGACAAAGGATAAGACAAAGGATAAGACAAAGGATAAGACAAAGGATAAGACAAAGGATAAGACAAAGGATAAGACAAAGGATAAGACAAAGGATAAGACAAAGGATAAGACAAAGGATAAGACAAAGGATACAAAGGATAAGACAAAGGATAAGACAAAGGATAAGACAAAGGATAAGACAAGCTATAAGAAAGGATAAGACAAAGGATAAGACAAAGGATAAGACAAAGGATAAGACAAAGGATAAGACAAAGGATAAGACAAAGGATAAGACAAAGGATAAGACAAAGGATAAGACAAAGGATAAGACAAAGGATAAGACAAAGGATAAGACAAAGGATAAGACAAAGGATAAGACAAAGGATAAGACAAAGGATAAGACAAAGGATAAGACAAAGGATAAGACAAAGGATAAGACAAAGGATAAGACAAAGGATAAGACAAAGGATAAGACAAAGGATAAGACAAAGGATAAGACAAAGGATAAGACAAAGGATAAGACAAAGGATAAGACAAAGGATAAGACAAAGGATAAGACAAAGGATAAGACAAAGGATAAGACAAAGGATAAGACAAAGGATAAGACAAAGGATAAGACAAAAGGATAAGACAAAGGATAAGACAAAGGATAAGACAAAGGATAAGACAAAGGATAAGACAAAGGATAAGACAAAGGATAAGACAAAGGATAAGACAAAGGATAAGACAAAGGATAAGACAAAGGATAAGACAAAGGATAAGACAAAGGATAAGACAAAGGATAAGACAAAGGATAAGACAAAGGATAAGACAAAGGATAAGACAAAGGATAAGACAAAGGATAAGACAAAGGATAAGACAAAGGATAAGACAAAGGATAAGACAAAGGATAAGACAAAGGATAAGACAAAGGATAAGACAAAGGATAAGACATAAGATAAGACAAAGGATAAGACAAAGGATAAGACAAAGGATAAGACAAAGGATAAGACAAAGGATAAGACAAAGGATAAGACAAAGGATAAGACAAAGGATAAGACAAAGGATAAGACAAAGGATAAGACAAAGGATAAGACAAAGGATAAGACAAAGGATAAGACAAAGGATAAGACAGGATAAGAAAAGGATAAGACAAAGGATAAGACAAAGGATAAGACAAAGGATAAGACAAAGGATAAGACAAAGGATAAGACAAAGGATAAGACAAAGGATAAGACAAAGGATAAGACAAAGGATAAGACAAAGGATAAGACAAAGGATAAGACAAAGGATAAGACAAAGGATAAGACAAAGGATAAGACAAAGGATAAGACAAAGGATAAGACAAAGGATAAGACAAAGGATAAGACAAAGGATAAGACAAAGGATAAGACAAAGGATAAGACAAAGGATAAGACAAAGGATAAGACAAAGGATAAGACAAAGGATAAGACAAAGGATAAGACAAAGGATAAGACAAAGGATAAGACAAAGGATAAGACAAAGGATAAGACAAAGGATAAGACAAAGGATAAGACAAAGGATAAGACAAAGGATAAGACAAAGGATAAGACAAAGGATAAGACAAAGGATAAGACAAAGGATAAGACAAAGGATAAGACAAAGGATAAGACAAAGGATAAGACAAAGGATAAGACAAAGGATAAGACAAAGGATAAGACAAAGGATAAGACAAAGGATAAGACAAAGGATAAGACAAAGGATAAGACAAAGGATAAGACAAAGGATAAGACAAAGGATAAGACAAAGGATAAGACAAAGGATAAGACAAAGGATAAGACAAAGGATAAGACAAAGGATAAGACAAAGGATAAGACAAAGGATAAGACAAAGGATAAGACAAAGGATAAGACAAAGGATAAGACAAAGGATAAGACAAAGGATAAGACAAAGGATAAGACAAAGGATAAGACAAAAAGGATATAAGACAAAGGATAAGACAAAGGATAAGACAAAGGATAAGACAAAGGATAAGACAAAGGATAAGACAAAGGATAAGACAAAGGATAAGACAAAGGATAAGACAAAGGATAAGACAAAGGATAAGACAAAGGATAAGACAAAGGATAAGACAAAGGATAAGACAAAGGATAAGACAAAGGATAAGACAAAGGATAAGACAAAGGATAAGACAAAGGATAAGACAAAGGATAAGACAAAGGATAAGACAAAGGATAAGACAAAGGATAAGACAAAAGGATAAGACAAAGGATAAGACAAAAGGATAAGACAAAGGATAAGACAAAGGATAAGACAAAGGATAAGACAAAGGATAAGACAAAGGATAATACAAAGGATAAGACAAAGGATAAGACAAAGGATAAGACAAAGGATAAGACAAAGGATAAGACAAAGGATAAGACAAGGATAAGACAAGGATAAGACAAAGCTATAAGACAAAGGATAGACAAAGGATAAGACAAAGGATAAGATAACAAGGATAAGACAAAGGATAAGACAAAGGATAAGACAAAGGATAAGACAAAGGATAAGACAAAGGATAAGACAAAGGATAAGACAAAGGATAAGACAAAGGATAAGACAAAACTATAAGACAAAGGATAAGACAAAGGATAAGACAAAGGATAAGACAAAGGATAAGACAAAGGATAAGACAAAGGATAAGACAAAGGATAAGACAAAGGATAAGACAAAGGATAAGACAAAGGATAAGACAAAACTATAAGACAAAGGATAAGACAAAGGATAAGACAAAGGATAAGACAAAGGATAAGACAAAGGATAAGACAAAGGATAAGACAAAGGATAAGACAAAGGATAAGACAAAGCTATAAGACAAAGGATAAGACAAAGGATAGACAAAGGATATAGACAAACTATAAGACAAAGGATAAGACAAAGGATAAGACAAAGGATAAGACAAGGATAAGACAAAGGATAAGACAAAGGATAAGACAAAGCTATAAGACAAAGGATAAGACAAAGGATAAGACAAAGGATAAGACAAAAGGATAAGACAAAGGATAAGACAAAGGATAAGACAAAGGATAAGACAAAGGATAAGACAAAGGATAAGACAAACTATAAGACAAAAGGATAAGACAAAGGATAAGACAAAGTATAAGACAAAGGATAAGACAAAGGATAAGACAAAGGATAAGACAAAGGATAAGACAAAGGATAAGACAAAGGATAAGACAAAGGATAAGACAAAGGATAAGACAAAGGATAAGACAAAGCTATAAGACAAAGGATAAGACAAAGGATAAGACAAAGGATAAGACAAAGGATAAGACAAAGGATAAGACAAAGGATAAGACAAGCTATAAGACAAAGGATAAGACAAAGTATAAGACAAAGGATAAGACAAAGGATAAGACAAAGGATAAGACAAAGGATAAGACAAAGGATAAGACAAGGATAAGACAAAGGATAAGACAAAGGATAAGACAAAGCTATACAAGACAAAGGATAAGACAAAGGATAAGACAAAAGTTATAATACAATAAACTATAAGACAAAAGGATAAGACAAAGGATAATACAAAGGATAAGACAAAGGATAAGACAAAGGATAAGACAAAGGATATACAAGCTATAAGACAAAGGATAAGACAAAGGATAAGACAAAGGATAAGACAAAGCTATAAGACAAAGTATAAGACAAGGATAAGACAAACTATAAGACAAAGACTATAAGACAAAGGATAAGACTAAAGGATAAGACAAAGGATAAGACAAAGGATAAGACAAGCTATAAAGACAAAGGATAAGACAAAGCTATAAGACAAAGGTATAAGACAAAGGATAAGACAAAAGGATAAGACAAAAGGATAAGACAAAGGATAAGACAAAGGATAAGACAAAGGATAAGACAAAGGATAAGACAAAGGATAAGACAAAGGATAAGACAAGGATAAGACAAAGGATAAGACAAAGGATAAGACAAAGGATAAGACAAGGATAAGACAAAGGATAAGACAAAGGATAAGACAAAGGATAAGACAAAGGATAAGACAAAGGATAAGACAAAGGATAAGACAAAGGATAAGACAAAGGATAAGACAAAGGATAAGACAAAAGGATAAGACAAAGGATAAGACAAAGGATAAGACAAAAAGGATAAGACAAAGGATAAGACAAAGGATAAGACAAAGGATAAGACAAAGGATAAGACAAAGGATAAGACAAAGGATAAGACAAAGGATAAGACAAAGGATAAGACAAAGGATAAGACAAAGGATAAGACAAAGGATAAGACAAAGGATAAGACAAAGGATAAGACAAAGGATAAGACAAAGGATAAGACAAAAGGATAAGACAAAGGATAAGACAAAGGATAAGACAAAGGATAAGACAAAGGATAAGACAAAGGATAAGACAAAGGATAAGACAAAGGATAAGACAAAGGATAAGACAAAGGATAAGACAAAGGATAAGACAAAGGATAAGACAAAGGATAAGACAAAGGATAAGACAAAGGATAAGACAAAGGATAAGACAAAGGATAAGACAAAGGATAAGACAAAGGATAAGACAAAGGATAAGACAAAGGATAAGACAAAGGATAAGACAAAGGATAAGACAAAGGATAAGACAAAGGATAAGACAAAGGATAAGACAAAGGATAAGACAAAGGATAGGAGACAAAGGATAAGACAAAGGATAATACAAAGGATAAGACAAAGGATAAGACAAAGGATAAGACAAAGGATAAGACAAAGGATAAGACAAAGGATAAGACAAAGGATAAGACAAAGGATAAGACAAAGGATAAGACAAAGGATATAAGACAAAGGATAAGACAAAGGATAAGACAAAGGATAAGACAAAGGATAAGACAAAGGATAAGACAAAGGATAAGACAAAGGATAAGACAAAGGATAAGACAAAGGATAAGACAAAGGATAAGACAAAGGATAAGACAAAGGATAAGACAAAGGATAAGACAAAGGATAAGACAAAGGATAAGACAAAGGTATAAAGACAAAGGATAAGACAAAGGATAAGACAAAGGATAAGACAAAGGATAAGACAAAGGATAAGACAAAGGATAAGACAAGGATAAGACAAAGGATAAGACAAAGGATAAGACAAAGGATAAGACAAAGGATAAGACAAAGCTATAAGACAAAGGATAAGACAAAGATAAGACAAAGGATAAGACAAAGGATAAGACAAAGGATAAGACAAAGGATAAGACAAAGGATAAGACAAAGGATAAGACAAAGGATAAGACAAAGGATAAGACAAAGGATAAGACAAAGGATAAGACAAAGGATAAGACAAAGGATAAGACAAAGGATAAGACAAAGGATAAAAGGATAAGACAAAGGATAAGACAAAAGGATAAGACAAAGGATAAGACAAAGGATAAGACAAAGGATAAGACAAAGGATAAGACAAAGGATAAGACAAAGGATAAGACAAAGGATAAGACAAAGGATAAAGACAAAGGATAAGACAAAGGATAAGACAAAGGATAAGACAAAGGATAAGACAAAGGATAAGACAAAGGATAAGACAAAGGATAAGACAAAGGATAAGACAAAGGATAAGACAAAGGATAAGACAAAGGATAAGACAAAGGATAAGACAAAGGATAAGACAAAGGATAAGACAAAGGATAAGACAAAGGATAAGACAAAGGATAAGACAAAGGATAAGACAAAGGATAAGACAAAGGATAAGACAAAGGATAAGACAAAGGATAAGACAAAGGATAAGACAAAGGATAAGACAAAGGATAAGACAAAGGATAAGACAAAGGATAAGACAAAGGATAAGACAAAGGATAAGACAAAGGATAAGACAAAGGATAAGACAAAGGATAAGACAAAGGATAAGACAAAGGATAAGACAAAGGATAAGACAAAGGATAAGACAAAGGATAAGACAAAGGATAAGACAAAGGATAAGACAAAGGATAAGACAAAGGATAAGACAAAGGATAAGACAAAGGATAAGACAAAGGATAAGACAAAGGATAAGACAAAGGATAAGACAAAGGATAAGACAAAGGATAAGACAAAGGATAAGACAAAGGATAAGACAAAGGATAAGACAAAGGATAAGACAAAGGATAAGACAAAGGATAAGACAAAGGATAAGACAAAGGATAAGACAAAGGATAAGACAAAGGATAAGACAAAGGATAAGACAAAGGATAAGACAAAGGATAAGACAAAGGATAAGACAAAGGATAAGACAAAGGATAAGACAAAGGATAAGACAAAGGATAAGACAAAGGATAAGACAAAGGATAAGACAAAGGATAAGACAAAGGATAAGACAAAGGATAAGACAAAGGATAAGACAAAGGATAAGACAAAGGATAAGACAAAGGATAAGACAAAGGATAAGACAAAGGATAAGACAAAGGATAAGACAAAGGATAAGACAAAGGATAAGACAAAGGATAAGACAAAGGATAAGACAAAGGATAAGACAAAGGATAAGACAAAGGATAAGACAAAGGATAAGACAAAGGATAAGACAAAGGATAAGACAAAGGATAAGACAAAGGATAAGACAAAGGATAAGACAAAGGATAAGACAAAGGATAAGACAAAGGATAAGACAAAGGATAAGACAAAGGATAAGACAAAGGATAAGACAAAGGATAAGACAAAGGATAAGACAAAGGATAAGACAAAGGATAAGACAAAGGATAAGACAAAGGATAAGACAAAGGATAAGACAAAGGATAAGACAAAGGATAAGACAAAGGATAAGACA
Organism: Brasenia schreberi; assembly: GCA_036023115.1. Taxonomy (NCBI): domain Eukaryota; kingdom Viridiplantae; phylum Streptophyta; class Magnoliopsida; order Nymphaeales; family Cabombaceae; genus Brasenia; species Brasenia schreberi. Next base: position 19,472 of record JAYKKT010000051.1, read on the forward strand.
AAGGATAAGACAAAGGATAAGACAAAGGATAAGACAAAGGATAAGACAAAGGATAAGACAAAGGATAAGACAAAGGATAAGACAAAGGATAAGACAAAGGATAAGACAAAGGATAAGACAAAGGATAAGACAAAGGATAAGACAAAGGATAAGACAAAGGATAAGACAAAGGATAAGACAAAGGATAAGACAAAGGATAAGACAAAGGATAAGACAAAGGATAAGACAAAGGATAAGACAAAGGATAAGACAAAGGATAAGACAAAGGATAAGACAAAGGATAAGACAAAGGATAAGACAAAGGATAAGACAAAGGATAAGACAAAGGATAAGACAAAGGATAAGACAAAGGATAAGACAAAGGATAAGACAAAGGATAAGACAAAGGATAAGACAAAGGATAAGACAAAGGATAAGACAAAAGGATAAGACAAAGGATAAGACAAAAGGATAAGACAAAGGATAAGACAAAGGATAAGACAAAGGATAAGACAAAGGATAAGACAAAGGATAAGACGAAGGATAAGACGAAGGATAAGACGAAGGATAAGACAAAGGATAAGACGAAGGATAAGACAAAGGATAAGACAAAGGATAAGACGAAGGATAAGACAAAGGATAAGACAAAGGATAAGACAAAGGATAAGACAAAGGATAAGACAAAGGATAAGACAAAGGATAAGACAAAGGATAAGACAAAGGATAAGACAAAGGATAAGACAAAGGATAAGACAAAGGATAAGACCAAAAGGATAAGACCAAGGATAAGACCAAGGATAAGACAAAGGATAAGACCAAGGATAAGACAAAGGATAAGACCAAGGATAAGACAAAGGATAAGACAAAGGATAAGACAAAGGATAAGACAAAGGATAAGACAAAGGATAAGACCAAGGATAAGACAAAGGATAAGACAAAGGATAAGACAAAGGATAAGACAAAGGATAAGACAAAGGATAAGACAAAGGGATAAGACAAAGGTTAAGACAAAGGACAAAGGATAAGACAAAGGATAAGACAAAGGATAAGACAAAGGGATAAGACAAAGGATAAGACAAAGGATAAGACAGAGGATGAGATGAAGGATAAGACAAAAGTATAAGACAATGGATAAGACAAAGGATAAGAGAAAAGGATGAGACAAATGATAGGAGAAAGACAAAGGATTAGACGAAGGATAAGACAAAGAGAAAGGATAAGGCAAAGACAAACGATATGTCAAAAGGATAAGGCTATTAGTTTGATGTGAGCCATATCTTGGAATATAAGTTCTTTTGAAATGTCATTTTATAATTTTGAAAGCACTCCACTTTTCATATGACCTCCATCTCTAGCTAAGAGGCTTAGGTTCAACTTGATCCCGTTTTCAAGAAAATAAAGAAAATTAATTTTCAAAAATCATTTTGAAAGAATTTGTGGTGGAAACTAAACATAATATTTCTTTTGGTATTGGGCATTTATAGGGTGTACCATGTTCCTTTCCTCGCCTTCAATTAGCCAATATGTATTGTTTGTTGTTACTCCTCTTACAACATAGAGACCTTCGTACTTGGGCCGCCACTTTTGAAGTGGATGTGGGCCTCATTGGTATATGTTTTCATCATACGTGATCCGTGAGAAGGTGCCTCTTTTCATCAAGGAAGTCATGTTAGGCAAGTCTAGCTTGCTATAAGGTCTCTGTGGGTAAATAAGTCTAATGGATGTATGAAATCAATTCAACTTGGTATGAGTACGAATTACAACATTTGTGCCATAAACTAATTAAAAAGGTGTAGCATTTGTTAGAGTGTGAATGGAAGTCATATAAGCCCATAATGTCTCATCTAACTTCTCATGCCATGTCCTACTACTTTCTAAGCTTTTCTGAATGATGCCTATGAAAGTCTTGTTTGTGGCTTCATCTTGGTTGTTGTCTTGAGGGTAATAAGGTGATAGACAATTGTTGTGTGATATCACAGGTCTTACACAATCTTTCCACCTTCTCATTTTTTAACAGGGTGTCATTATATGACATCGAAATCGAGCCAAGATATTTTTCTTAATGAATGCCACTACATGTTACCCTTGAACATAAGAAAGTAGCTTCAACCCATTTAGAAAAATATTGGGTGGCTCATAGGATGAACCTATGTCCATTGGATAATATGGGTGAAATATGAATGGCTTGTCCATGCACTTGACCCTCATGACACTTCTTTACATGATCATGACAATCTTGCTTGAGGGTGGACCAAAAATAACCCGCTCTTAGCATTTTCATGGTCATCATATTTGAATTGACATGACCTCTACATTCTCCATCATGAAACTCATGTACGATGGTTTCAACCTCTTTGTGGTTGACACGTCTCAACAAGATACCCGAGAAACTCTTTTTATATCGAACCCCTCCCAAAATGACATATCATGTTAAATTTTTTTAATAGAAGCTTTGTCTTTAAAAGAAGCAAATTTAGAAAATCTTTTATTTCCTAAAAAGTTTTTAATATCTTGAAACCAATGATTTTTTTGTTGATTTTGGTAAATTTCAAAATCTTGAATTGATGGAATGTTTAGACGTAGGATCTCAAGGGATCGAGCATATAGGGTAGGGTCGATCCTTAGAGATGATCCCAAAAAGGAGAGGGAATCAACCATGGTATTACCCTCTTTACCAATGTGTGTAAGCCACGTTATTGAATGAGTAGACCAATTTAGTGGCCAACTCATAGTATGTGATCAATTTTTTTATTTTGATTTACCGAATTTTTGAAACTTAATTTATTACAAGCGTAGAATCTCCAAAGACTTTAATATATGATGTTCCTAGTTTTTGCAAAATTTTTAGGCCTTGTATGAGTGTCTCATATTAAGCCATATTATTGGGGCAAGGAAAATCTAAGTGAAATGATATTGAGATTTCTCTCTTTTCATGTGATATAATGATGATGCCTACCCCTGCCCCTCGATTTCTTGCCCATCAAAATATATTTTTCATACTTCATTCTTATTACAATAATTGGACAACACATGGTAGTTCCACCCATTTGTCAATATACCCTCATCGGGCATTTCATCAAGTATGGGATATGTATCTTCAAAGGGTAAATTAGCCACATGATCAACTAGGGTTGGCACTTAATGAAATTTTGATAATAAATTTCATGTCATATTCCACCAAAAGAAGCTGACATTTGCCTAACTTAACCGTTATGATAGTTTTTTCAAAAAGATGCTTAATAGGGTCAAGTTTAGACACTATCCAAATTTCATTATTTAAGAAATAATGTCTAAACTTTTAACATGCTCGTACCAAGGCTAAGCATGTTTTCTCCATGACTTAATTGCCAATAGAGTTTTTGAAATATAGTAAATGACATACTCTTTAAGGCTATCATATTCATATTGAGCAAATAAAGCATCTAATGCCTTTTCATGAATGAAAAATACAAAAACAAAGGTTTTCCAGCCTTTAGAGGTTTTAAAATTGAAGGATTTCCTAAATATGTTTTCAAATTTTCAAAAGCTTCTTAACATTTGGAGTCCCAAAGTAATTTAACACTTTTTTTCAAGACATCTTTTTGCTAAGTTAGAAAAGACTATAGAAATGACATTGAAAGTCACAAATTGTTCAAAAGCTTATTGGGTTAGATTGGATGGTGGAGGCATGTCTATGATGACTCGACACTTAGAGGGGTCAACCTTTATGCTCCTTTGACTAACTAAAATATTAAAAGCTTTTTCAACTCCACTCCAAACACATTTTTTAGGGTTTAGTTTAACTTTCTAAAGCTTAAGCCTTTCAAAAGCTTTTTGCAAAGATTCTATATGAGTGTAACATGTTTCTAATTTTACCAATAGATCATCCATATACACTTCTAAAAGCTCATAAATTTAGTTATAAAAAATAGTCATGAAAAGGCATAATAGTATAACAATACGTGTCTGAAGGTGCAATGAAAGTAGTTTTTGGTTAATCTTTTGAAGCCAACTTCATTTGGTTATAACTCCAATAGCCTTTCATAAAAGAAACAATTTCATGATCATCGTTGCTATCTACTATCAAATTCACATTGGGTATTTTTCATTCGATTTTCGAACAACTATGAAAGCCAATCAAAATAAAGAATGAGTTTTATAAAACGAGTGTTTAAAAGATCTTCGAGATAATTTTCCTAATAAATGCCCTTTCGGGTTCATCCAAACCTGTTGTGAAGAGTTCGACGGATGGAAATTCGAAGAGTCCCCAAAAGTTCCGTAATAAAACCCATGGTGCCGCTCGTCGCCGTTAGCCTTGCAAGTGCTCAAGCAGTGTGAATTTCGGCAAATTAAGTACAATTTACAGATCTTCTTCTTAGGTCGAGTCCCGCAGGTCAGGGCGGCAGCGCCTTCTCTCTCTCTCTCTCTCTCTCTCTCTCCATGTGTGTGACTAGGATCACGGCAGGCCGACCTTCGAGTCAAATTTTTTAGGTCAGACGATGCACGGAAGACTCCTTTCCAATTTCCCCTTCTCTTTCCCATTTGAAACAGAAAGGGCAGATCCATTCAGATCTGATCTCCATTCTGTCGCTTCTTTCTCTTCACGCTCTTAATTTAACCTGTATATTCTTCATGCTCTTCTTCTCTGGGCACCCTGCCACAGATCTCGCTGTTAGTATTCTGGATCGGACTTCTCAGGGTCGCAAGGAGGCCGACTTTGAGTTCCATCGGTCGACTTTAGTAATTTTGTTCTCCTGTCGTCGTTGAATTTTCCTTGTTGTGGAGAGCTTATTGGCTTTAACGTTGCTTGTTCACTCGCTTCCTTTGCTACGCTCAGAGATCTTAGGGAGGAAACCGGCAACCGGGTTTGACTTTGATTCAACAATGGCTGGGGCTGCGGGCGGGTTCGTGACGCGCTCTTTCGAGTCGATGCTAAAAGAATGCTCTGGAAGGAAATATTCAGCACTCCAAAAGGCTCTTCAGGCCTACATAGGTGCGTTACCTTTACACGGTCATTTCCATTTTCTAGGATAAAATGGTACTCGTCACGGATGATGTATTTATCCATGTCTATCGTCGTTTTCTTTTCAATAAGGAAAACATCGGAAGTTTGGAAAAACTTTATGTATAAAAAGTGCAGATGTGTTCACAATGGCTCTCAGCTTTAAGTCGATTAGAGAACGGTATGATATATCGTGCAGACGGCAGATTTTGGTACAACAAGAAAAAAACTTTCAGCTTAATCAGTTCTACATCGTTAGTTTAAGCATCAACTGCTAGTGGTGATATGGCCTCATCGCTTCCGTATCTAGATTTGCGTGGATTCTTTTTAAATTCTATTAAGCAAGATGACTGAAAATAGATCGAAAAAGGCAACTATTCACTCAGCAATAAGTTCTTCACATTTTTCATCTTTAATACCAACGGACCTTTTCTATCACCAGCTCCGTAGGTTGAGCTATGGTCTGAGTCACATGGAACCTAAGATGCCCAACTTGTGTATGATAACTCATGTCCAGAACCACTGAGTGTAGTAAAAAACTAAAAACCACTGTCAAATGCTGGATACTTCATGAGTGGTCTAGAGTCTAGACGCTTCAAACATCAAGAAAACCTGGTATTTCATAAACGACAGTTTACATTTTCATTTCTGAAGTATCGACTATACGTTGAACATGATGCCCTTTAGAAGACAGTCATGCTTTTTTCTGTCTACTACACTCTTCATTAACCTAAAGGTTAATACAATTTCCACGTTTCTGTTCTTTCACCATGCAACTTTGTTTCAATTACCTTATTTTGTTGAAGTATACCATTGGTATCCAGAAGCTCAAAAGACCCTGGATTAATACGGTCAACCTGAGTCACTTCATATCATGATAACAGGGTATTGACCATCTAGTTTTGAACCAGTGAGTCAGTGACATTTTCATGCTTCTTTTTCATGGCTGTTATTCTTGTCAATGTCCAGGGACATGTACTGAGTGACAAATGCGTGGACTTTGCATGTGCATATTTCCTGATTGTTGTGACTTTTTGTGAAAAAAAAGAGAAGTATCGGCTGTTATCTTTAGTCTTCGTTCTTTTATTTTTTTTCTTGTGACTTTTTTACTCACTTGAGGTGCAGATCATACTAAAGAGCTCAGTCTACAAAGTGCTTCAAATGAGAAAAATCATGCAACGGCTTTGCCAGAGGATGACATGTATGTTTGAATTTGAAGTTTCATCTTCTTGGTGTCATTCTGCATGCTATCTTATATCTTATCTTCGTTTATGTACTACCTCTGTCATAGAAAGTCTTTGATGTCAAGAGCAGAAAAGGTGCACCAACCCAAAGGATACAAGGCTAAATTCCTGAAAATAAAATTGTTTGCCCGATCTGCAGTGTTTGTTGTGGAACATGTTCATTCTAGGTTATGAGTACGATATCTTGGTAGTTGGTATTTTTGGTTCATGTAGAAGTAGAATGATGGTGGATGATATAACAAAGTTAACAAGAGAAATGAGATTGACAATGTTTGATAGAGAACACTTAGGCCTTATAGGGGCAAAGTCTGCTTTGATGGGAGGTAGCTCAGCATGAGTAGGTCCAATAACAGTGTGCAAAGATATACCAAGTGCATGCTTTTCAAAAATGGTGCTCCAGTCTCATTTAATGCCAAATTTGGAGTTATCAGGAGGGAGAATGTGATATTTACAAATGTTATTCTTGATTTTGAAAATGATGAAGATAATATAGCTTGTATTTTGTTGAGGCTACCACTGCATCAATGTTTCTCATTCCGCTGTTGTCCAACATGATGTGGATGTTCGTTGCTCCCAAGTTCAGCACATGAAGCTCCATCACATGCTAGTTCATTGTATACGACCATCTTGTGCAGTCCAATCATATCGGTTCAGTAGGGTCCTATGCTGATCAAGAAGGCATGCATGATGGGGAGGCCTGTATAGAAAAACATACTGGCAAAATGATTCCCAGTATATAAAAATGTTTGAAATCAGGAGATCAGTTAGAAATTTAAGTTGTTTAAGGAAAATCTAGCCTTCACCTTTAAGATAGATGGAGGTTTGAGTATTTGAAGCTTTATGCAATGGTCTTCCTACATATTTAAGGATCTATTCTAAGTTGCTCCTTCTTCTCAATGAAATGGAAGTTCTTGTTGTTACTTAATGTGTTTGGTACATGAAATTCTTTGCTGTATGACATTGTTGTTGACACAAATTTGAGTTCTTTTCTATTCAGTTCCAGTAAATTACCATAAGTTTTAGTTGTTATTTCTTTTCCTCATAAAACACATCTAACGATACAATATGATGCACTACTATTGACCCTTCAGCTAGATAATTAATGAAGATATCGTCATCTTTTAATCTCCAAAGAAAGAAGTGACTGTATTCTTTCTTGCCGTTTTGGTAAGGTCTTGTTTAGATACGTGGAGTTTCTGGGACATCCCTTCCTTGCTTTCTGGTTTTGTTTAGTGTTCTGTCTGCATGTCTGTCTCACGTGGTTGCCTTGTTCTTGGTGTCATTGCAGTTTTCAATTAGATTTCATATATGAATGTGGTGTGCGAAGTCCAAGGTTTGGTGGTGTAATTAGGTTTTGTTCTTGCAGTTCATCTTCAAAAGGAAGTACTGGTGATACAGAAGGGGTAAAAGATGAAATTCCACTAGATGGCTCTTTGTCTATAAAAATTGGAATACATGAAGCGGATATGACAGTTTGGAAGAATGAGACAATTGTAGAAGTCTTGTCAACTGCTGGCCATACACTAAATGGGCCCAATTTAGATATTGTCCTAGAGCCTCTCCGTTTGGCATTTGGGACAAAAAACATCAAACTTGTTGAGCTTGCCCTTGATTGCCTTCATGTGAGTACTCTCTAACCCTGGTCCAGTTATACTTTTTCAAGTTCTTAAACTTTTGTTTAGCTTCTATTTCATAGTGCAGCAAATATTACAAGGATCTTTAGGCATCATGTGGATTTTGTTGCATATTTGTTGCTTTTGAACTCAGGAGTCACTGATATATTATCTTATTCTTTATTAGGTTTAGCCAGTGGCAGTATGTTTATAAAAGGGAAGGGGAACCTTGTGTAACTGAAAGTAGACCTAACAAAAGTTAGAGCGTTCTGAATTTCTTCAACAGAAACATGAATTTCACTGCCTCAACTGACAAACTCTCTGTCCATCACCATGTTCAAAATCCATTAGTTCAGTCTTCTTTCAGTCTGTGCGGCGCTTCCAAAAGCAAAGAAGATCAATTATCTATTTTTTTCTTTAAAAAGGTCATTTCCATAAATAAATTTCTTCTGTTTCCAACTGATTGCTCTTGGGTTATATAATCAAATGAGCTATCTCCCTATTTGAGTGTTGAATTGGAAAATTGGTAGTTAATTTAGAAGTTGGCAACATGTGTTGGAAAATTGATTGTTGATTTATCAAAATGAGTTAAGAACATATATTGATCTGAAATATCATCCTCATAAATTGTTGCGAGATAGGGAACTATTCTTATGTATACTGGTGTGAAATTTCACCTCTTTGTTAATCATTTGCATAGGGGCTTTTGTTACAAGAAACTTGTGGTTCTGATGCATACTTTTGTTGCAGAAACTCATAGCTTATGATCACTTGGAAGGTGATCCTGGTCTAGATGGCGGCCAAAATGCTCTGTTATTCACTGATCTTCTCAACATGGTCTGCGGTTGCATTGATAATTCCTCATCTGATAGGTATGCTGCTTTTTGTAGTTGATTATTACTTTTGTGGGATTTCAAACTCTGGTAGTGTTCGCCAAGTGTCTTACAACTATGTTATACAGTACCATCCTACAAGTGCTGAAGGTACTTTTAACTGCTGTAGCATCAACAAAGTTCAGAGGTATGCCTATGTCTGAAAGTTGTTTTGCTTAGCTTCTTTCTTTTCTCGTTTCAAGAGTCTCTTTTGCCAGGTGGTCATTGAAAAGTGTTCTAAATCAGCTCTTTGACATGCTTGTTTTTGACGTATTTGGTGTGAGAAGTTCTGTTAGGAAGTTGGAGTATACCTTCTTTCTGTTCCATTTTCTGAATCTTTATTGCTTTGCAGTTGAATCCAATGCACGGTTGACTATACTGTAACTTTGATAAGTTGACTGAGTTCATTCTTTAACTGCAGTACATGGTGAGTGCCTATTGGGAGTCATCCGAATATGTTACAACATTACCCTTAACAGGTATTAATTGTACTTATGTATTCTGTTTCATAACCACTCATTTATGCATCATGATTTCTAATGCTTTCACTTGATTTCACAGCAAGAATCCCATAAACCAGGCAACATCAAAGGCCATGTTGACTCAAATGGTTAATATCATTTTTAGACGGATGGAATCTGATCAGGTATCAGAGGTCATTATTCTTTTTTCTAGATAATGTTTGCTTGTTATTGTCCTTGTCATCATTATGGAACATACAGGCCCATACTAAAGTTCCATTACCTGTCAGAATCTCAGTGATACTCCTGATGCGGAAGTTGAAACCATGCAAACTTGTCCTGCATCATGCAATTCAGAACAGATAACTGAGACTTCATCTGAGGAACCTGTCGACAAGCCGGATAGGAAAAAATCCTTGGGGGATGCACTCTCTGAAAGCCATCAGAGTGACACACCTCTTGCAATTGTTGAGGAGCTTCAACATCTTGCTGGTGGTGCTGACATCAAGGTGCAACGATTTTATGTTTGCACTGTGCTACACCTGGATCTTGTTTCCTTCCTTTCAAATAAGCGCAATTGTGAAAACTTTGCAGGGTTTGGAGGCTGTTCTTGATAAGGCAGTTCATCTTGAGGATGGGAAAAAAGTGTCTCGGTAAGTAAATTATTTTCAGAATGAATAATCATTAGCCTAGGGAGTAGCTATGTCAAGTTGGCCTTGACTTGAAAACTGGTGTTCTGTAGATGAACAATTTTCACCAATTGACTCTTCATTAAAAATGTTCCATTTATTTCAGAGGTCTTGATCTTGAGAGCATGAGCATAGGGCAACATGATGCTTTGCTATTGTTCCGGACACTTTGCAAGGTGCTTGCCATACTTGTAGATTATTTTGTTTCCTTTATTCAGCCATGTAACTTCTTGATATTCAGAAGGAAAACCATGGTTCTGATGCCTGCAGATGAGCATGAAAGAAGAGAATGACGAGGTTGCTACTAAGACAAGGTTGCTGTCACTTGAACTTTTACAGGTGCGATTCTCTTGCATGCTATCAAGCCGTTACCTGGATTAGATCATATTTTCAGAGTTGGTTGCTTATTTGACTGATGTCATTTTCAGAATCTGTTAGAAGGTGTGAGCATGTCCTTTACGAGGAACTTTCATTTCATTGACTCAGTCAAAGCATATCTTTCCTATGCTTTGCTGCGTGCATCTGTTTCTCCAATACCGGCTGTCTTTCAGGTTGTGGACCTTTTGCTGCTAGAACTTTATCTTGTTCTATTAACAGTTGAAGAACTTTAGCTTCTCCTGTTCTACTCGTGTTTAAATGCATGTGAAACCTTTAGGCCCCTCCTTTCCCCCCTTAAGTATGAATTTTGTTGCTCATTTGTTTTCACTAATCTTTGTTCACCGAGCAGCACGCTACTGGAATTTTTATGGTGCTTTTGCTGCGGTTTAGGGAAAGTCTAAAGGTATAGTGCTGTGCTAATCTTATGTTAATTTGAAGATCATTTGAGAAGTCCACATCTATTTCTGCTTTTTCTTTTGGTTGTTAAATTATTGTTATTTTCAGGGAGAGATAGGAGTATTTTTCCCACTTATAATATTACGTCCACTGGACAATGTTGACAGCCCAAGTGGCCAACGGACGAGTGTTCTCAGGTTAGCTATTTTGCTCTTCTTATGAATTGCGAAGTCTCTCTATGTTTCTTCATGAAACCATCGTGCTTTAACTTGTTAAGATGTCATAGATGTGGCAAAGGTTAGTTCCTGTATTATTTCACTACCAACCTTCTATAAAAGACTCATAGAGATTAAACGAAGCTGGGACAAGGAACCCTGAGTTTGTTGTCTATAACTATTTTGTATAGATGCAAATGGGTCCCGATTACTGCTTATTGACCAGGTCCTCTTTGGAGTTATAATCTTGCGCTGAGTGATCAGGACACTGAAGGTGATATTGTAAAAACAGCACTACAATATTGTTGATAATGTCCACAAAGATAAACACAAATGATCACATGTACTAAGACAAACCAAATAGGCATGAAAGTTCTAATTTTATTAATGGCACAAACACCCTCTATTTATATAGATGAGAGAGAATAGGTCCTCCTCGATGGACCTGCTGGGCCCTAATGGCCCAATTTTCTTATTATAAGTTAACATCCCTCAAACTTGCAGTGTATATACTGAAAGTTTGTCCGATACAACAACAACAACAACAAAGCCTTTTCCCATACTAGATGGGGTTGGCTACATGGATTCTTTGTTTCCACATGGCCCTGTCATAATTTATAGAATCCATGCTAGATAAGTCCGACAAAATTTTAAGCTGGCTATCGGAAGCCTAATGCAAACATGCAAGGGTGATCACTTATATGAGAGAGTTAGTGATCCACTGAAGTACGTGACCTTAACGGATCAAAGCATGCAAATCGAGAGAAGTATCTGATATCATTGAATGAGGGACAACTGATAAAATGCAACGAGATGCTTGGCAAAGATCGTGTTTGCATGACGATTAGGAAATGCAAGCAGATACTTCACAAAAAATTGCTTTTGCAAGACAATTTAGGTTATTACTTGGGCAAATCGACAAAAAAACCCGGATTTAAGTACATTACGTCCTACTAAATGCTTTTGATTTCTTATAGAAGCAATGAAGAAAAGAGGAATTATCAAACATAAAAGTAATCACATGCATGCCACTAGGCAAGATTTTTTGTGCAGTCCGGAGAGAGCAATTTCTTGGCCCCCGCATCATGACTGCAGGGGGGGGGGAGACATCTTCCGTGAAGCTTCAAAGAGGTTCTTCAATAAGCTGGACCTTACTTCCAAGGATTATAACTTTCTTGATTTAAAATAAATCTAGTTACTAGCCAATTCAAACAATAACATTTAACAAACGTAAGGAGCACTTGGAACCACTACTTCATGCTCAATTTTATCTTAAATATATGGAACACTCCAAGGATTATGAATTGAATAAACATAACATAAAGTCAACCTTTTCTTCAAGCATTTTTCCCGATAGTAGCAGTCCATCTCAATGTGTTTGGTTCTTTCATGTAATATATTATTTGAAGCAATATACATGGTGCTTTTGTTATCACAAAGCAATTCTATAGAGTCCTCCAAGACAACCTCTAGAAGCTTCCGTAGATGATAAGAACACCTTATGCTGCGTTTTAGATCTCCAAGAGATTAGTGAGTCACTTAAAAACACACAAAATCTAGTGGTTGAATGCATATCATTGACATCCCCACCCAAATCAACATCAATATAGGCAGTTAATTTAAGAGATCTTTTATGTATCTCACAATCCACATGACCACATGACCACACTCATCACTTCCAATGATGATCTTATGAACTACATACATAAGTAGAATCAAAATACTTGCATAAGTTATCCTTACAAACAAAGCAATGACAATTTAATAAGAGTGAAAATTTCGTGTGTGCATAAAGTTTTCAAATCTATCAAACCAAACCTTAAGTGGTTGTTTAAGTCCATATATAGCCATTTTTTAGTTTAAGAACATAATTACTTAGAGCATTGAATCCCGGAAGAGGAGCCACATATATTTCTTCACTTAGATTATATATGCCCCATTTTCTAATAGTACAAATAGAAATCAATATGCTAAATTGCTAATAATAGACATACGAGCAACATGAGCTAAATTTTTCTCATAATCAATCCCATATTCTTGAGAATACCCCATAGATACAAGTCTTGCTTTGTATCTTTCAATAGAACCACCACTATGTGTTTTGACCATATAAACCTACCTACAACCAATAATTTTCTTTTCTTTGGGTTTAGTTATAAAGTACAACTCTTTTGTAGAGCTTCTAGTTCATCATTCATAGCTTTTCTCCATTCTAAGTTATTTTTTGTTTGGTCATAATGTTTTGGTTCATGGATATTTGATATGATTGCTATACGGTTTCTAAATGTTTCATGAGACACAAATCTTTAAGGAGATTTTATGACTCTTTTGCTTAGGATATTGTCATTTTCTCTATTTCTCCTTCCATAAAAAATGTTCAAAAGGTCTAATGATTTCATCTCTAGCTTTTTGATTTCTAGGTTCATCCTACTTGGACCATACTTTCCTCTTATTTTTCTTCTTTGTCATCTAACTTTTCATCCTTGATTTCATCCAAAAATATATAACTATCTTGGGTATTTTTTTACTCATTTTTATAATAATACTCATCTTTATAATAATACTCATCTTCAATGAATTTGACATCTTCTATACTCTTTTTTATATATACCATAGCCAAGAAAGACACTTTCAATAACTTTAAGTCCTAACATGTCATTTTTATCCATATAAATGTGAATACAACAACAACAACTAAGCCTTTTCCCATACTAGATGGGGTCGGCTACATGAATTCTTTGTTTTCACAGAGCTCTATCATGTGCCATGTTAGCAGTTAACTCACAATAAGCTAGATCATTCTTTATTGTTTCTTTCCAACACTTTTATGGTCGTCTTCTACCTCTTTTAATACTTTCAAAATTTAGTTTTTCATACCTTCTTAAAGGTTCTTCTTTTGATCTTCTTTCTATATGTCCAAACCATCTTAAACGATATTCTCTCATTTTATCCTCTATTGGTGCCACTCCTAATTTGTTTCTAATAACCTCATTATGTATACGGTCTTTTCTTGTATGACCACTCATCTATCTCAATATCTTCATTTCTGTCACAAACATCTTTTGTACATGTTGATGATTAATTGCCCAACACTCTCTATAATATTTACCTTTTACCTTTAATGGTATCTTCTTATCACAAAGAATTGAAGCATGCTTCTTTTCATTTTAACCAACCAACATTAATTCTGTGCATAACATTTCCATAAATTCTTCCAGAAAAATTGACAATAGGTATTTAAAACTTTCCTTTTGGGGATGCAATGTGTGCCAATTTTAATTTCTATGTCCTCTAAAGTAATCAAATGATCAAACTTACATTCCATATATTCTGTCTTTGTTCTATGAAGTCGGAGGCCTTCACTTTCTAATGTTTCTCTCTATAGTTCCAATTTTATATTAATTTTTTCCTTAGACTCCTCCACTAACACAATGTCATCAAGGTACTTCATCTTGGATATGTTTTGTTAACTCATCAATCACCATTATAAATATGGACTTAAAGTTGATCCTTGATGTAACCCAATATTAACTTCAAAGAAGTCTGTCATTCTTTCATGAGTCCTCACACATGTTTGTGCACTATCGTACATGTCTCTTATAAGGTTAATGTATGTCAATGGGATACCTCTTTTTTCCAAGGTTTTCTAAAGAACCTCTCTCGGTACCCGATCGTAGGTTTTTTCTAGATCAATAAATATCATGTGAAGGTATTTCTTTTGTGCTCTAAAATGTTCCATAAGACATCTCAAAAGGTGAATCGCTTCAACAATAGATTTGCTTGACATGAATCCAAATTGGTTCTCTATTGTGCTCGATACAACTAGGTTTATTAGAATACAAATTTTTAACAAGAGAACAATTTTCTAGTTTGGATGATGACTTAAGAACTTTACTTGCTATTAATAGAGTTCTAGTAGTTTCAATAATATGTCTATGTTTTATTTTGGCTAGACTATTTTGTAAGATTTTTATGCCAAATTCTATGTTCTTTAAAATAGTTTTTGAAGTCATTTAAAAGATATTCATCCCAGAGTCTATTCTTAAAATCTTGATATTAGTTTCAAATTTGAGTCATATTATGAAAGGTCAAAAAGTTTTAAAGACTTTTGATTTGTGTTTTAAAAATAAGTGTGTTAGTAAAATTATCTACAAAAAAAACATAATAGGTCACTCCCCCTTTTGAGGTTATGAGATTGGGTCTCTAAATATCGGAGTGCACTAATTCGAAAACCTTTTTTGTGATAGAAGTTCTTTTACCAAATGGTGCATGATGTTGCAAATAAAATGATTATTTTCATTAGTCTTTCCATGGATAATTGTACATTTTGCCCAATCTTTTGTACGAAAGCCCAATCACCTTTTTCGGTAAATGGTTTTTCACCACACATCTATTTGGTGAGAAGGTAATAATGTAACCATTATCACAAATTTGAGAAATTGAGAGAAGATTAAGACTTAATTTTGGTATAAAACGTATTTGAGGTATTTTAAAGGAATTACTTTCTAAGTTACCAATTTCTTTAACATTAAGCCTACTTCCATCGGCCTTAAATACTTGTGCTCTAACATATTCATTTGTCATATGAAAGGAAACATAGGAATCTAAAAACCATAACATACCTTAGTTTTTGGAAGAAGTTGATAAATGTCCACTCTCCTTGCAATATGATAAATCGTACTCTTAGTTGAACATTTAAAACTCCGCCCATGTAAGGGATCACCCTTGCATTGCCGGTCCCAAGCTCGGATAAAGGAGGAGGGTTGTGTTAGGCTTTCGATAGCCAACATAAAACCTTGTCGGATTTTTATAACATGGATTACAAAAATTATGAGCATTGCTTTGGGGCGTCCCTGCCTAGCGGCGTGCTGCAGAGCCCAAATGCAGTAATAAGTAAGCAAGAGCCACTACATTTTCGCCCGAATGTAGTGAATCAATTGCAAAGAGGGTTCTCACATCATGGACGGGTGTGGGTAAAGAAGTTAGTCATGCTACATTGTTGCTCGAATGTAGTGAATAATTTTCAGAGAGGGTCTCTGCATTTTGATTATGGACGGATGCGGGGGGTATGGAAGCTAGTCCTAGATAATAAGATTCATATTGGTTCTTGGAATAGCAAAAGATTATCTGGTAAGCTAATGGAGGTGGTAGATACTATGATTCAGAGAAAGATTCATATTCTATGTTTATAAGAGATAAAATTGGTTGGAGAAAAAGCAAATGAGATAGAGGATACATGTTTTAAATTATGATACTTAGGTAAAGAAAAAGCTCGAAACGGAGTTGGTATTATCATAAATAAAGATTTAAAGGATAGTGTAGTAGACATACAACGATATGGTGACCGAATCATGACGTTGAAATTAGTGTTAGGAGCAGAAGTTTTGAATATAGTTTGTGCTTACGCACCCCAAGTAAGTCTAGAAGATAGTATAAAGACAACTTTTTGGGAAGAGTTAGATAAGGTGATTCAAAAGATTCCACAAAGGGAGATTTTGTTTAGGAGGAGATGTTAGTAAAGAGGCATTAGGATGGATTCAAGGAAACTTTGGTTTTGGGGATATAAATGAGGAAGGTAGGGAGATTTTAAATTTTGCTATGGCATTTGATCTCTTTATAGTCAATACAATCTTTAAAAAACGAGATAACATTTAATTACTTATAAGAGTGGCTTATCACAAACACAAATCATAGAGAGTGTTGTAAAGATTCCAAGAGAAAGTTTAACCACCCAACATCAACTTTTAGTTATGGATTTATAAATAAAAAAATGAACAAAGAAAAGAGTGCATCGAGCTATTCAGACTAAATGGTGGAACCTCAAAAGCGAGAAAGAAGATATATTTAAACAGAAAGTCCTTCAAGGAGATGTTTGGAATTATGTTGGTACACCCTGTGATATGTGGAACAATATGACTATACATATTAGGAAAGTAGCGAAAGATCTGTTAGGTGTATCTAAGGGAGGTGTACCGCCACAAAAAGAAGCTTGGTGGTGGAGTGAAGTAGTGCAAAATAAAATCAAGGCAAAGAGGGCATGTTACAAATTACATTATGCTAAGAAAGAAGGTGAAACTTTAGAGGCTTATAAGAAAGCAAAGAAGGAAGTGAAAAAGGCCGTGAGTGAAGCAAAAGCTAAAATTTGGGAGGATTTATATAAAAAACTCAACTCAAAAGAGGGTGAAAGAGATATTTTTAGGATAACTAGGGCTAGAGATAAGAAAACTAAAGATCTTAATTATGTTAGATGCATCAAGGACGATGAAAAAATTCTAGTGGCAAATGATGATATAAGAAATAGATGGAAAAACTATTTTTATAATCTTTTTAATGAAAATAAAGATGTTAGTATTAGCTTAGGAGAGTTAGCCAAATTAGAAAAGTATATAAACCACAATTTCTACCGACGTATTCAAATGAATGAAGTCAAAGAGGCTCTTAAACATATGAAGGGTGGTAAATCAGTAGGACCAGATAATATTCCTATAGAAGTTTGGAAAATACTAGGAGAAATAGGAATCACTTGGCTCACAAGACTATTTAATGAAATATGGAAAAACCAAAAGGTGCCTGAGGAATGGAGAGCAATTACACTTATACCCATATATAAGAACAAGGGAGACATTCAAAATTATGCGAATTATCGAGGTATAAGTTAATGAGCCATACCATGAAATTGTGGGAAAGAATGATCGAACGTAGGTTAAGACAAGTATCTAGTACAATAGAGAACCAATTTGGATTCATGCCAGACAGATCTACTTTTAAAGCGATTCACCATTTAAGACGTCTTATGGATTATTTTAGAGCAAAAAAGAAAGACCTTCACATGATATTTATTGATCTAGAAAAAGCTTATGATAGAGTACCGAGGGAGGTTCTTTGGAGAACTTTGGAAAAAAGAGGTATCCCATTGACATACATTAACCTTATAAGAGACATGAATGATGGTGCAAAAACATGTGTGAGGACTTATGACAAACTTCTTTGAAGTTAATATTGGGTTAGATCAAGGATCAACTTTAAGTCCATACTTATTTATAATGGTGATGGATGAGTTAACAAAACATATTGAAGATGAAGTACCTTGGTGTATGTTATTTGTAGATGACATTTTATTAGTGGAGGAGTCTAAGGAAAAAGTTAATAGAAAATTGGAACTATGGAGAGAAACATTAGAAAACAAAGGCCTCTGACTTAGTAGAACAAAGACAGAATATATGGAATGTAAGTTTGATCATTTGGTTACCTCAGAGGAGATAGAAACTTAAGTTGGCACACATTGCATCCTCCAAAAGGAAAGTTTTAAATACCTAGGGTCAATTTTTCAGAAAGAATTGATAGATGTTACACATAGAATTAATGCTAGTTGGTTAAAATGGAGAGGAGCATAAGGTATTCTTTGTGATAAGAAGATATCATTAAAGTTAAAAGGAAAATATTATAGAGCAACAATTAGGTCTGCCATGTTTTATGGTTATGAGTGTTGGGCAGTTAATCATCAACATGTACAAAAGATGTCAGTGACAAAAATAAAGATGTTGAGATGGATGAGTGGTCATATAAGAAAAGACCGTATACATAATGAGGTTATTAGAAACAAATTAGGAGTGACACCAATAGAGGATAAAATGAGAGAATATCATTTAAGATGGTTTGGACATATGGATCAAAAGAAGAACCTGTAAGAAGGTATGAAAAACTAAATTTGGAAAGTATTAAAAGAGCTAGAGGAAGACCACAAAAGTATTGTTAAGAAACAATAAAGAATGATCTAGCTTATTGTGAGTTACATGGCACACAATAGGGTGTAGCCGACCCCGTCTAGTATGGGTAAAGGCTTAGTTGTTTTTGTACTCTTAGTTGGACAAGGCATTACATTACCTTTGAATTATTCATTTCTTTCAGTATTTTTGCCATGTGGTGGCTTGCACGTCTTTAAATAATTTTTGGGTCTAGACGTAGCGAGAACCACTTCTTTGCTGTCTCTTATATTTCCCAATCTAGTTTCATCCATATTTTTGCATTATCAAACATGTTAATTCTATTACGAAGTTTTTCATCCATATTTTTGCAAATAATTCATGTGATTTTGACATTATTTTCCTATTTTTCAACTCTTCTTTTATTTCTCTTGTAGAGAAACCCATTCTCATCAAGACCTTTTTCTGCTCATTTGGGCTCTTTAATTATACCATCAATATAATCCCAATACTCTTTAGAGATAAAATATTTTTTATAGTACGTGCCCAACTTAGATAAGAATTAAGAACCAATAAACAACAAGATATGCCACTTTTTTCTTTCATTTTCTCAACAATAATAAGAAATACGAAGAATACCTTGATTTCTTCAAGATGGTCAAACAATTCCCAAATTTGAAGTTCTTTCCACAATCAACACGAATCCCAATGTAGGTCTAAATAGACTGTTCAAACTATGATACCATATAAAAATAGCACTACAATATCACCAATAATGTCCACAAAGACAAACATAAATCAAATATGCATAATACCAAACAAGCCAAGTGAGCATGAAAAACTCTAATTTTATTAATGACACAACACCTTCTGTTCATTCAGGAGATGAGAGAGAATGGGAGCAACAACTCCCAACGGCTAGTAGTGTAGCCATGGGGGCTGACTGACCCTTAAGGCCCAGTCCCAATAGGTCCTCCTTGATGAACCTGTTGGATCCTAATGACCCAATTTTCCTATTACACGTTAACAAATATTAGTGTAAGGAAGTGTTCATGTATGTTGCCAAGAATCAACAAATATTGCTGAGATTCAACAAATAGTGAATAGATCGTCGACAAGAATGGATCCTCAAAATAGACACTTAAAAGGTTTCAAGAATGCTTCCAAATTCCAATCAGTTAATCAAAGTGCTTGCTAGCAAGAATGTCTATTGCAATGCGTGAGGCCTTATTTATAACCAAAGCAACTAAATGGGAGAGGCGGCCAGCAACCAATGACTAGATTACATGCTGTTAGAAACATCCAAACAGCTAGTGTCCTCTCTCTCTCTTAAGATGTACACAACAAAAAAAGGAAAGGAACAACGAGAAATAAAACAACACTTTACAAGACACTTACATGACATAACAACTCTGGACAAAACACTTATTTTTAGCATGCCTTTGTCTCTGCAAACTTTCGGCATTATGACTGAAAGTTTGTCTAACAACAACAACAACTAAGCCTTTTCCCATACTAGATGAGGTCAACTACATGAATTCTTTATTTCCACATAGCTCTATCATATGCCATGCTAGCAATTAACTCAATATAAACTAGATCATTCTTTATTGTTTCTTTCCAACATGTTTGTGGTGGTCCTCTTTCAACAAAAATGAAAGTGGCAAACATAGGACGATTCCAAATTCCTCTTGAAAGTGACAATCCATCTATTTATGTTTTGTTAGTTTATGGAAGGTGTTGTTCACACCAATGTGTTTGTCGTACAACATGATTGACGGTGAAGGTAGATAAACTCCCACTTCTTGGAGGTTCCTTATCCAAGTTCAGTAGGCAGTGGCAATAGGCCTGTATTTAGCTTTTGCCAAATAAAGGTTACTTTCTACTGCTTCTTACATCTCATGCCAACAATGAATCACCTATAAAATTGTAATAACCACTAGTAGACTGTTGATCATTAACATGCACCTAAAATTGTACACATGAATGTTTTTTTATGAGACTTGTTAGGTATATTAGACAGCAACCATCTTATGCTATGACATAGAGGCATGATGTTAGGACTTGCTCTCAACAAAATTTTCACAATACTCGTTTTCAAAAAAATTATTATCTTTAGCAACATAGTTTGTCAAGTTTGGGTTCACAACATTGATACTCTTTTCTCTAACACCGTAATCCTTTAAAAACACATTTAATACCCTGAGGTGAAAGTTTATTATTTTTTGTATGTATAAGCAAAATCAGTGTTAACCATATCATCGCGTATCATACAATACAGGTATTGTATCATGAGAAATCACGATATGATCTAAGAGGTGTATCGTACACATTCAACTTATTGCCCCACACTGTGTGATACGGACCGGTATCACACAATATGGGAGTGTATCATATGATGCTCGCATATCATACAATACGTGCGAGCACAAATTTATTTACGGTTAGAATTCCAAGAGCATGAATTATTACCTATTAGGGTCCCACGCATTGATTTATTAACCCTTAGAATTCTAAGAGTAGGAGTTATTACCTGTTAGAGTCCCAAGCACAAATTTATTGATGGTATTAATTATTATTTATAGAGTTTCAATAATAGAATTTATTAACTGTTAGAGTTCCAAGTACAAATTTATTAACTGTTAGATTTCCAAAGGTAGAGGTTATGTACAAATTTATTAATTGTTATATTTCCAAAGGTAGAAGCTATTACGTATTAGAGTCCTAAGTACATATTTATTAATGGTATTAAACTATTAGTTATTATTTTAGAATTTCAATGATAGAAATTATTAACTGTTAGAGTCCCAAGCACACATTTATTCATGGTAGAGTCTAAGTCTGAATTATTAGAATTTTGATTCATAATACTCATTTAAATTTTTTCTTCTTCTTTTTATTTATTTATTATTTTATTTTAAAACTATTTTTTAATTAAAAATTTACACTACGATACGATACACCTGTCTCATGTAGAAAAACGATATACGATACAATATAGTACAAACAACACCGACCAAAACATTTACACCTCAAAACTTTTAGGATAGTTAAGAGGAGTTTTAAAATGTTTTTCAACGGATGTCTCTTTAAGGCTTTACATGATATTCTATTAATCAATTAAACAGAGGTTAAAGCAGTTTCAACAAATAAATGTTTGGGAACCCCATTTGATACCAAAAGAGTTCTAGTAGTCTTAATAACATGTTTATGTTTTTGTTCTAAACGCCATTTTGTTGGAGAGTTTTAGTGCAAGAATTTTGATGCCAAACTTGATCACAATTCTCCTCCCGATTCAAAGCAAAAAATCTTAATATTGGTATCATTCTTATTAAGCTACGAAGGACAATTTTTTTAAAGACTATGACATATGTTTCAAGAAATAGATCTATGCATATCTCTTATATTCATCCACAAACAGTGGCCACACCCATGATTTTTTGGGGTATGACGTACTTGCATTTCACGTCCACAAAGCACTTGAATTTCCCCATATATAGTGATGGACCAAGGATTTTTTCAGATTTCGAGTAAGACACATGCCTCACCTCGCTCTAAAGTGGGTCCACCACTGTCCACAAAGATCACATAATCTGTGATCTCTCTTTTGTACATCACAGGAGCGGGTCCCCAAACATTCAAGTGCAAAAGTTCTTATGTGAATTTATGCCTTGTTTTCCCTCTCATATGTCTGCTTTTATTTTTGTGCAGAATGCTTGAAAAGGTCTGCAAGGATCCTCAGATGCTTGCTGACATATTTGTCAATTATGACTGTGATCTTGAGGCACCTAATCTCTTCGAGCGCATGGTAATGTAAATCTTGAACTTCCTTTTCTTTACTGCAATCTTATTTATGCATATCATATCTTTGTACATAGTCCTTAAGTTCTACAATCTCTGTGTTGCCGATGTGTGCTTCACTGTTGTCTTGGTTGGCAACAGGTCCATGGCCTTTCAAGGATAGCTCAAGGTTCTTCCAATAATGAGCCAAACACAGTCGGTTTATCTCAGAATACATCCATTAAAGCTTCGTCTTTACAGGTTACTCATTCGCTCTATTTCAAAGTTGGAATAAAATCATAAGCATTATGTTCTCTTATTCACTGCTTTTCAGTATGTAAAAATGGGAAAATATCATGACACTATCTTTTCCTCCTTTCAGTGTCTTGTCAGTGTGTTAAAATCACTTGTCGATTGGGAGAGATCGCAACATGAAACTGCAGAACACAGTCAGTCATCTAAGAATGTTTTGTCAAATGAAGCTTATAATGATGATGTAAAACAAAAGGAGGACTTAGCTATCCGGTTTGAAAAGGCCAAGGCTCACAAGTCTACGATGGAAGCTGCAATTTCTGAGGTAATTTGCTGCTTTGGGGGTATGATGTGGCAGTTGAAGTCAAATGTTGGTTCCTGGCTATTGCACTTCCCAACAAAGTAGCATTAGGGCTATGATGTTAAAAGTAAAAAATGTCTCATGGCTTCATATGCTCAGTTATTGTCCTTCTCCGTCAATGCAAGTTCTACCTTGCTCCACATGGTATATTATGTGTTATTTAGAAAATGATCCAGGGCACCAAGAGCCTGCTTGAGTAGATCTGTTTATGTTCAAGGAGAACATAACCAAAATCAAGGGAAGCTGATAGTCAGAAGAGAGCTTTGGGAATCATTGTCTATATGCATTAAGTGAAATGTATGCATAAGACATGCAGAGAAAACAAAGTGTAGCATTATCACAAATCATTCTCTTGTGGATTGACAACAGAAAAGAACTAACATTAAAGTCTTAATTCTCTTTATCTTTTCTATTGCAGTTCAACAGGAAACCAGGAAGAGGTATAGAGTACTTGGTGTCAAATATGTTGGTTGAAAATGCGCCTGCATCTGTTGCTCAGTTCCTGAGAAATACTCCAACCTTGGACAAGGTTTTACTTATAACAGTTTTGCCATATCATTGCTTCCCCCCCACGCCCCTCCCCCCCCCCGCCCGCTTTTTCATTTCAGGATCTATTGACAAGTAAATCTTACAGGCAATGGTTGGTGACTATTTGGGTCAACATGAGGGCTTTCCGCTGGCTGTCATGCATGCCTATGTTGATTCCATGAATTTCTCTGGATTGAAGTTTGATGCTGCCATTAGGGAATTCCTCAGAGGATTCAGACTTCCTGGAGAAGCACAAAAAATTGACCGCATAATGGAAAAATTTGCTGAACGGTATATGAATTTTAAACTACGGTGAATATTATTTGTCTTTGAGATCTACAGACCTATAAAAGTCCTCTCTATCTTTTCTGTTTCACTTTCTTCCTTTATTTGTTTGTTTTCTGATTGAGATCTCATGATATGATTCTATGCCATTATCCTAAGTTTTTTACGTGCAACTTTTCCTTTTCAGTTATTGTGCCAACAACCCAGGGCTTTTTAAAAATCCAGATACTGCATATGTTCTTGCTTATGCTGTAATTATGCTGAATACAGACACACACAATCCGATGGCAGGCTCAAAAATGTCAAAGTCAGATTTTGTACGAATGAACTCTTCCTCTGATGCTGAGGAATGTGCACCTAAGGAGCTCTTGGAGGAGATCTATGACTCTATTGTGAGGGAAGAAATAAAGTTAAAGGATGATGAAGCTGTGACTGGTAGAAGCATTAGTCATAGGAGAGAAGTTGGGGGAGGTCTTGTCAGTATTTTGAATTTGGCTCTTCCAAGAAGAAAGTCTGCCAGTGACACAAACAAGGAAAGTGCTGACATTGTCAAGCGCACACAGGCCTTTTTTAAAAATCAGGGGAAGAAAAGGGGGATTTTTTACAGTGCACATCAGATTGAGTTAGCGCGGCCAATGCTTGAAGCTGTAGGTTGGCCATTGCTTGCAGCCTTTTCTGTTACTATGGAAGATAGTGAAAATAAGCCAAGGGTTGTTTTGTGCATGGAGGGACTTAGGGCTGGTATACATTTGACTCGTATTCTGGGTATGGATACAATGCGCTATGCCTTGTTGACATCCCTTGTAAGGTAACTATTTATATTTATTTTTGACAAAAAAGAGATGGTCCTTTGTAGATAATATTGTTAGCTTGGCCTAAATACTCTACAAAATCTCCAGTATCTTATAGTCAATTTTGTTCTATAGATTTACCTTCTTGCATGCCCCAAAGGAAATGAGAAGCAAAAATGTTGAAGCACTGAGAACTCTGCTAGCATTATGTGACACTGAGACAGATTCACTTCAGGACACGTGGAATGCTGTATTAGAATGCGTCTCCAGGCTAGAATATATTACTTCAACCCCGCATATTGCGTCCAGCGTGATGCAAGGGTCAAACCAAATTTCAAGAGATGCTGTTCTCCAGTCACTGAGGGAGCTGGCAGGAAAACCTGCTGAGCAAGTGTTCATTAACACTGTCAAATTGCACAGTGATTCAGTGGTCGAGTTTTTCACTGCTCTTTGTGGGGTTTCTGCTGAAGAGCTAAAGCAATCACCCGCTCGTGTCTTCAGCCTTCAGAAGCTTGTTGAGATTAGCTACTATAACATGGCTAGAATACGTATGGTGAGAAGATTCCACATTCACTATTTGTCTTTTCCTTTAGTTAATGCAAATCTTGTTAAGATGTAATTTAAGAATGTAACAGTTAGGTAAGATTAGTTGTTAGCTAGGTTGGTTAGATTTTTCTCCTTTCCCTTTATTTTATGCTTCTTTTTACCTGCCGTAAGAGGGCCTCTGTCAGCCAGGAATCTAGCAGTTGGAGAAGCCCCAGGGCTAGGCCCTTTCCATTGGGGACCTCTTGGCCCCCCTTTTCTTTTCTCTTTGTATATTTGCCTGTATATATAGAGCCACTACTCCATTCTATTCTTTAACATTTTAAGTGCTGATTGCTAATGAAATTCCTGCATTCTTTGAGCGTTCAAGTCTGTCTTCGCTCTTCACTCTTCAGCATAGTGCGTTGATTTGGGTCGTTATTGGAGCTTGATAGTGATCCTGTTTCATTCTCCGAGTATGGGGTTCTTCAAAGCATATTGTTTCACACTCTTGGAGGTTTCATTACTTGGTACCAGGGCCAGGCCTCTGAGTTTGACAAGCTGGCCTTATGCATGCATGTTATGAAGTTGTTAGATTAAGATAAAACACGGGGATAAGAGCATCAACAATGTTGGATAAAATTTAAAGGGGTTTGATTCATATTAGGGTCCGCTTTTGAACAACTCTTGAGTAGTCTGGTGTCAACTTGGTTTCAGGTTTTAGTTTTAAAATTTCCATGTCTAACTATCCTCAAGGTCCTATAAGGGCATCTTTGCATTTGGAGTTGTTGTAGAATGAAAGAGCATTCAGCCACTGGTGTCCAAGCTTGATTAAAGAGGCAACATGGTTAGTGGTGTTGCATAGAGATATGTATGCAATGCATGCAACACCATCACAGTTGGCACTAAGGATTTGTTTGCTCAGGTAACCTATGTTGGGCGATTTTCAAAACAACAAAATATATTCTGGTGAAGGTTATAGTTGCAGCCATGGTATGGCATTAAGAGACACTTTAGTAATAGTTGTACTTATTAGTAGCACATGTAATGGTTGTCACTCATGAATATTTTGCAGTCATGTTTTAGTTTAAGAGCCACTTATTTGAGTGGATTGTGCTTATTAATAGCACATGTAGTGGTTGTAACTTATGAGTATTTTGCAATCATGTTTTGGTATTAAGAGTCACTTACTTGAGTGGTAATTGTACTCATTAGTAGCACATATGGTGGGTTGTAACTTTTGTGCATTTAGCAACGGTGTTATGACATTAAGAGCCACATTCTTGAGTGACAATTATGTTCATTAGTAGCATATTATAAGTTACATCCTCACCATATCTATATATAGTGATATTGTAAACAATATTCATTCAACTTTTCTCTTATGAGTCTTTCCTACTTAGTTTTTCAAAAGAGTTTGCAAGTCTTATTATAACACTACTTGGATTTGAAACATCATCTTTGATTTGTTGGTTTGCTTAAGATTCAATTGCGTTCATGCAAGACAAATCAACAACCTTCATTGTATCTTGAAAGTGTTTGCTAGAATCTTATTGTGTTCTATTATTTGATATCGGTTGTGAAAAATAGACGTAAAGGTTAGCGGTTACCACGCCTTGAAGAATAGTGCTATCCTAACTATCTTTTTAAGGGTTTAAATTCAATCTCTCGTTGTTGGCTGCGCAAGAAACTGTATCATCTACAAGAGCTCAACACCAACAATCTTTAGATTTATTTTGGTGAGGTTGACTATTCTCCTCAAAGAGATGACATTTGACTTCATTTAATTGGATATGTATTTTCCCGATAATTTCTTGTGGTGACAAAAGGAAATTTATTTCATTAAGACTGGAGGAGAAGGAGAAGAAGACTCTTGAAGAAGCTTGAAAACACCAAAAGTGGGACAATAACAATTATATTTGAATAGGTCACATTCTCAATAGTACGTTAGATGCCTTATTCGATACCTACCAAGCATGGACATGTGCAAAGGACGTATGAGACAAACTTAGTGAGTACATGATAGAAAATGCTACAAGTAAGAAATTTCTTGTTACTGGTTTCAATAATTATAATATGGTAGATGGTAAATCTGTTAGGAGCAATTGCATGAGCTTGAACAAATTTTTAATAACAAACAACATAAGATGAGCATAGACGAAACTATCATTGTCTCTCTATTATAGACAAACTTCCTCCTTGGAAAGATTTTTGAAAAACTTTGAAATATAAGAATAAATACATTTCTCTTGAGTAATTAGCTAATCATCTTAAGCTTAACGAAGAATACCGAAAAAAGATGATTCTAAAGACCAACCTACTCAAGAGAAAGTTTATGTTATGGAGAAAACTAAGTCTATAGGGTCCTAAAAGAAAGGAAAATGAGATTTTAAAAAATCTCATAGAAAAAATGATAGGGACACCAATCTTAAGAAAAGAAAGATTGATTATACCATTGTGGAAAGCCTAGTTACTATACGAGTGAACGATAATACTTAAAAAAAATTGAACAAAGAAAATAGTCTTAATTCTTCTAATGGTGGTATCTTGGAGGTGTCATGATTATTATCATAATCTACAGTTGAGATTTTCTGCTTTTCCTACTTATTCGAGAGGTCAACCATTATAAAGACGAGCCTGACTGATTTACGTACTTATATTACATAAAAATCTTTTAGAATTATGTACTCAAGTATGTTGGACCTCTCACCTACCATAAACAGTTATCTACTAGGTGATATTGCTTGATGACTTCACTAGATATACATGGATAATGTAGTTTTTCACCTCATAGCGTTAGTGTATAGTGTATATTTGTCTGGTATGGGTTTGATAAAATAAGTAACGAGCTTTGTGTTTCTGAGGATATTAAGAGAAAGTGAGTTTGTTATAAAACCAAAAAGAAACACCACTTGGAGTATTCATTTATGGATGATATTCTTGTAGAATTTGAATAACCTAATGTTGATGAAAACTCCAGATAATTTGAAAGACACTGCGTAAGGCAAAATAAATTGTTCCGCTGATTCCCTGAACCTTTGAAGTTAGAAGTTCAACCGAGAAAGAAGACAACTATCAAGATTTGTATCATATCAAAGTTTTGGGCCCCCAGATAAAGCCCTTTGACTACAGTACCTATAAAGAACTCAAGAATTATTGTCAATTAAAAGAATCTCTATATTGGATGGGTGCTATGAACCATGAGCTTGCAACTCTTCACAACACTAAAACCTAGGTTATTGCTGATAATACATAATTAAAAAAAAGAGATGGATCTTTAGATAAATTTAAGGCTAGGTTAGTTGCAAAATGCTAAACACGAATATGAGATTGATTATGATGAGATATTTGCACATGTTGCTTGTATGACTTGAGGAACCTCTATAGCTATTAGAGAATGGGATATTTTTTTACTGAATGTGAAATGCGTTCTTAAACTGGATGTTTGGATGAAGAGGGTTATATGGGACGACCACCGTCGCGATGTTTCGTAATGGTAAAGTTGTACAACTGAAAAAGGCTTTGCACAGTTGAAAACAGGATGTCACAGTCTAGTTTGGTAAATTTAGTGAATTCATTCGTGGTATTTATGCATGCAAAACTATGTGCGAGATAAACATATACATGAATAATTGTGCTTCCTTTGTACCCCATCTAGTATGGGAAATTGTACTTCCTTTGTACATAGATGATATGATCAAAATACAAAGAAGTTCAACAAGTCAAGGTTGAACTTGATAAAGAGTTCGAAATGAAATATGAGACTTTTGAAGTACTTCTTTGGGTATTGAAGTTACATTCAATGACATGGGGTATTTCTTTTCTCAAACAAAATTTGCTAATGAAATATGAGACTTTTGAAGTACTTCTTTGGGTACGCCTAGCACTGCTGCAAGGTCCGTCATGCAAGGCACCAATCTGTGTACCTATCACATAGTTGTGGAGCTATGTTAGTGCCATGGTGTCTCACTTCTGTGCACATTAATGCGGTTGGGTTCCTGTAATGTCATTCTGTTGCTTATGCACAAACACATGGTGGAACTTTATTTTGTTTACATTAAGCAAATGTGTTTCTGAATATGCTAATCTTCATAGTTCTACATCTACTCATATGGAGTTTCCCCCACTTTCAATAAATCTCTTCAGGTTTGGGCTAGAATCTGGTCTATTTTGTCTCTCCATTTCATTTCAGCGGGGAGCCATCATGATGAGAAAGTTGCCATGTATGCAATTGATTCTCTAAGGCAGCTTGGAATGAAATACCTTGAGCGTGCTGAGCTGACCAACTTCACTTTCCAGAATGACATCTTGAAACCATTTGTCGTTCTTATGAGGAACAGCCGGAGTCAATCTATACGTGGCCTGATTGTTGATTGTATTGTTCAGGTATGCTTTTGTGATGACATCAAGCTAAAATATGGATGTTATTCATCATGATTTGCTATGTACACCCTGTTGTTTTACTGTTGAAATAAATGCCACACAGATGATCAGGTCCAAGGTTGGAAGCATCAAATCTGGTTGGAGAAGTGTTTTTATGATCTTTACAGCTGCTGCTGATGATGAAACAGAATCAATTGCTGAAAGTGCTTTTGAGAATGTAGAACAAGGTAAAATATTCTCACCGTTTATGTTGTTTTAAAACTGATATATTTTGGATCAATCTTTTTGAACATCCACATGAGTGCATATTTTTTCGTATTTAAGGTTCTTAAATCAATTCATATTGTTGATATGACATGAAACTGCAGTTATCCTAGAGCACTTTGATCAAGTTGTTGGAGACTGCTTCATGGACTGTGTCAATTGCCTCATAGGATTTGCCAACAATAAAACATCTGCAAGGATAAGTTTGAAGGCTATTGCACTACTTCGTATATGTGAGGATCGGCTTGCTGAGGTCTGTGAACATGATCTTGAGGGTACACCTTCCATGCACTAGTATATCTATGCCATTTAGTCCAGTTATACATTTTTCTCTCAGTTATACTTGATCAACTTGCTTCTGATGTAGGTGCTGTACTTTTGCATTTAATGCTTTGGTAGATTATTTGTTACTATATGTATCTATTAGTGTTCTTTGCATCTTTAAACTGTATAGTTCATTTGCAACCTGGTGGTCAATTTGTTCATGCAATGCTGTCTTTTGCAACCCATTCAAAGTTCCTGTTACTGGTAAGATTCGTACATGCATGAATGCAAGATCACACACACGTGTTGTGTGTCTACAATAACAACTAAGCCTTTTCCCATACTAGATGGGGTCGGCTACATGGATTCTTTGTTTCCACTAAGCCCTATCATGTCATGATGACAATTAACTCAACGTGAGCTAGATCATTCTTTATTGTTTCTTTTCAATACTTTCACAACATGTTTTCATACCTTCTTATTGGAGCTTTCTTTGGTCGTCTTTCTAATTGTCCAAATCATCTTAAATGGTTTTTCCTCATTTTATTCTCTATTGGTGCCACTCTCAATTTGTTTTTAATAACCTCATTATGTATACGGTCTTTCCTTATATAACCACTCATCTATGTCAACATCTTTATTTTTGCCACAAACATCTTTTGTACACTGTGATAAAAACCATAAAACATAGCAAGTCTAATTGATACTCTATAATATTTACCTTTCAACTTTAATGGTATCTTCTTGTCACATAAAATACATGATGCCCCTCTCCATTTTAACCAACCTGCATTAATTTTATGCGTAACATGTCCATCAATTTTTCTATCACTCTGAAAAATTGACTCTAGGTATTTAAAACTTTCCTTATGAGAGATGCAATATGTATCAATCTTAATTCTTATATCCTTTGAAGTAACCAAATGATCAAACATACATTCCATATATTCTATCTTTGTTCTACTAAGTCAGAAGCCTTTACTTTCTAATGTTTCTCTCTATAATTTTAATTTCCTATTAACTTTTTACTTAGACTCATCCACTACTGCAATATCATCTAGAAATAATTCATCTTGAATATGTTTCCTTAACTCATCAAGGACCAATATAAAATTATAAATAAATATGGACTTAAAGTTTTCTTGATAATATTAACTTCAAAGAAGTCTGTCATTCCTTCATGAGTCCAAACACATGTTTTTCCACCATCATACATGCCATATTTATATATGTCAATGGGACACCTATTTTTTATAATTCATGTTATAAAAATCCGACGAAGTTCCGACGAAGTTTTACGCTGACTGGTGGAAGCCTAACACAACCCTCCTCCTTTATTCGGGCTTGGGACCGACAATGCTTTTTTTTTGGAACCTCAAAAGCGAGAAAGAAGATATATTTAAACAGAAAGTCCTTCAAGGAGATGTTTGGAATTATGTTGGTACACCCAGTGATATGTGGAACAATATGGTTATACATATTAGGAAAGTGGCGAAAGATGTGTTAGGGGTATCTAAGGGAGGTGTACCGGCACAAAAAGAAGCTTGGTGGTGGAGTGAAGTAGTACAAAATAAAATCAAGGCAAAGAGGGCATGTTACAAATTACATTATGCTAAGAAAACTAGTGAAACTTTAGAAGCTTATAAGAAAGCAAAGAAGGAAGCGAAAAAGGCCGTGAGTGAAGCAAAAGCTAAAATTTGGGAGGACTTATATAAAAAAACTCAACTCAAAAGAGGGTGAAAGAGATATTTTTAGGATAGCTAGGGCTAGAGATAAGAAAACTAAAGATCTTCATTATGTTAGATGCATCAAGACGAGGATGAAAAAATTCTAGTGGCAAATGATGATATAAGAAATAGATGGAAAAACTATTTTTATAATCTTTTTAATGAAAATAAAGATGTTAGTATTAACTTAGGAGAGTTAGCCAAATTAGAAAAGTATATAAACCACAATTTCTACCGACGTCAAAGAGGCTCTTAAACATATGAAGGGTGGTAAATCGGTAGGGTACCGAGGGAGGTTCTTTGGAGAACTTTAGAAAAAAGAGGTATCCCATTGACATATATTAACCTTATAAGAGACATGTATGATGGTGCAAAAACATGTGTGAGGACTCATGAAGGAACGACAGATTTCTTTGAAGTTAATATTGGGTTACATCAAAGTTCAACTTTAAGTCCATACTTATTTATAATGGTGATGGATGAGTTAACAAAACATATTCAAGATGAAGTACCTTGGTGTATGTTATTTGTAGATGACATTATATTAGTGGAGGAGTCCAAGGAAAAAGTTAATAGAAAATTGGAACTATGGAGAGAAACATTAGAAAGCAAGGCCTCCGACTTAGTAGAACAAAGACAGAATATATGGAATGTAAGTTTGATCATTTGGTTACCTCAAAGGACATAGAAATTAAAATTGGCACACATTGCATCTCCCAAAAGGAAAGTTTTAAATATCTAGGGTCAATTTTTCAGAGTGATGGAAGAATTGGTGGAGATGTTACGCATAGAATTAATGCTGGTTGGTTAAAATGGAGAGGAGCATCAGGTATTCTTTGTGATAAAAAGATACCATTAAAGTTAAAAGGTAAATATTATAGAGCAGCAATTAGGCCCGCTATGTTTTATGGTTATGAGTGTTGGGCAGTTAATCATCAACATGTACAAAAGATGTCAGTGACAGAAATGAAGATGTTGAGATGGATGAGTAGTCATACAAGAAAAGACCGTATACATAATGAGGTTATTAGAAACAAATTAGGAGTGACACCAATAGAGGATAAAATGAGAGAATATCATTTAAGATGGTTTGGACATATAGAAAGAAGATCAAAAGAAGAACCTATAAGAAGGTTAGAAAAACTAAATTTGGAAAGTATTAAAAGAGGTAGAGGACGACCACAAAAGTGTTGGAAAGAAATAATAAAGAATGATCTAGCTTATTGTGAGTTAACTGCTAACATGGCACATGATAGGGATATGTGGAAACAAAGAATCCATGTAGCCGACCCCGTCTAGTATGGGAAAAGGCTTAGTTGTTGTTGTTGTTGGGATGCCTATTTTTAAGGTTCTTTAAAGAACATCTCTTGGCACCCTATCATCAACTTTTCTAGATCAATAAATATCACGTAAAGATTTTCTTTTTTTTGCTCTAAAATACTCTAGAAGACGTCTTAATAGGTGAATCATTTTAATAATAGATTTGCACGGCATGAATCCAAATTGGTTCTCTGTTGTACTCAATATTTGTCTTAATCGATGTTCAATAATTCTTTCTCATAATTTCATAGTATGACTCATTAACTTGATATCTCGATAATTCACACAATTCTTGATGTCTCCCTTGTTTTGGATGTTCTCCATATTTTATTGAATAGTCTTATGAGCCAAGTGATCTCCATCTCTCCTAAAATTTTCTATATTTCTATAGGAGTATTGTCTGATCCAATAAACCTTAATATGTTTAAGAGCCTTTCTAACTTCATTATTTCAATACATTGGTAGAAATTACGGTTTATAGAAATAACATGTGTTTTCATTAAAAGTTTATAGAAATAATTATTCCATCTATTTTTTATATCATCCCTTAGCTATTCTAAAAATATCTCTTTTACCTTCCTTTGAGTTAAGCTTTTTATATAAATAATCTCAAATTTTGCCTTTTGCTTCACTAGTTGCCTGTTTTGCTTCTTTCTTTGCTTTCTTATAAGCAAGTTTCACTAGTCTTCTTGGAATAATACAATTTGTAACATACCTTCTTTGTTTTAATTTTATCTTGCACTACTTCACCCCACCACAAGCTTCTTTTTGCTTGGAATAATACAATTTGTAACATGCCTTCTTTGTTTTAATTTTATCTTGCACTACTTCACCCCACCACAAGCTTCTTTTTGTGTCGGTACTCGGTATACCTCCCTTAGATTCATCTAATACATCTTTTGTCACTTCTCTAATATGTATAGCCATATTATTACACATATGAGGTGTACCTACATAAAGCATCTCCTTAAAGAACTTTCTGTTTAAATATATCTTCTTTCTCATTTTTGAGGTTCTACCATTTAGTCTGAATAGCTCTATGTACCTTTTTCTCCCGTGTCCACTTTTTTACTACAAAATCCATAACTAAAAGTTGATGTTGGGTAGTTAATTAAGCTTTCTCCAGGAATTCCGTTGCAATCTTTACAACACGATCTATCTTTTTTTCTATAAACAAAATAATCAATTTGTGTTTATAACAAGCCACTCTTACCTTCCTCGTTTAAATCCTCAAAACCATACTTTCCATGAATACCTCTATATCCTAATACTTCTTTACTAACATGTTCATTTAAATTCTTATCATATCTCTTTGTGGAATTTGTTGAATTACCTTATCTAACTCTTCCCAAAATGCTTTCCTTATACTATCTTTTAGTCCTACTTGGAGTGGATATGCACAAACTATATTCAAACCTCTATTCATAACGTTAATTTCACCATCACAATTCGATCCACATATCATTTTATATCCACTACACTATCCTTTAAGTCTTTATTTATAATAATACCAACTCCATTTCGAGTCTTTTCCTTTCCTGAGTACCATTATTTAAAATTTGTATTCTCAATCATTTTGTCTCTTCTAAACATAAAATATGAATCTTTCTCCTAATATAGTATCTACCATTCTCATTAGCTTGCCGGTCAATGTTCTGATATTCCGAGTACCGATACGAATCTTATTATGTAGGACTAGTTTTCTTATCCCCGTATCCGTTCATGCTGAAAATGTAAAGACCCTCTTTACAATTTGTTGTGTCTGCACAAAAGAAACATCAGGAATATCACTCTTGAGTTTTGCACCTGATTTAGAAAGGGGAAACATTAGAGTATGCCATAAAATAATTGGGACTATGGGAAAGTCACTGGTTGGTGCCTTTGTAGCAGAAACCAAAAAGAATCGAAAAAAGTCGCTACCAAAGAAAAAGTGGGAAAAAACATGAAAGATTGATAATGAACTGTTGAAGGCAAGAATAGCATCATGATATGAAGATAAATCAAATGAGAAGCACAATCAGTCCAAATTTGGCGGCTAGTGTGAGCAGCCAAATTTATCAGTGCTTGTTTTTTGATCAGCCTGAAATGGTTAAAAGCTGATATTATAAATCAAAGGGTTGTTGTTAATACTTTCCCATCCACTTGACACAGTCGAAGCTCGAAATTATTCTAACTTTTCTCTGAATTTCCATGATTTTTTGTACACATTATTTTTCATTATTATAGAATGTGGTCTGAACATCTTCATAGCTTGGGGACTCATACCCGGTACTATGCTACTGCGGATGACATCTCCCAATATCTTACTGTACTACACAAAATAACAATTATATGCAAAATTACTACCATTTTGTGATTGCTTCTGCTAAAAGATCTAAGACTTTTATATCCTGTCTTTTTTTATCTTTTCTGGCCCACTGCACTCGTTGAATCCGTCAAACACCGAACTTGGCTTCTTATTTTTTCATTTGTGCATCACTATTGTAAGTTAAAAGCATAAGCCTATTCTTACACATTTTCCCTTTTCAGTACTTGTAAATGTGCGAAGCCACAAGTATATAAGTCATTATAGACAACTGCACAGCCTGTTTTGAATGGCAACGTGACTTGCGATTTGTGGTGACCTGACTCTTTCTGCCTTTTTATTTCCCTAAGCAACTTATAAGAAAAAGAAATGAGGCAATGTTTGAACATCTGAGTGCCACCCTTATATCATTTCCCTCTCCCGTTTTGCTTACATGGCATTAGTACAATAATTTTATGTACACTGAGCATTGCATCATCATCATCATCTTCATCTGCGTGAACTTCTTATCCTCTTCATAGAAGCCATTGCGCCATTCTTGCATTTTCATCAAATGCATAAGCCTGCTGTCTGCCCTTCTCCTCTTTTCCTCAATTTCCTTTCATTTGTTTCTTTCCATATTTTATAGTAACAGGGCCAGTTTCTCTCTTCAACAACTTTATTATCATCAGTGACAAAATGGAAGGTGATTTAGGAAATGGGATGTAAGGCTGAACCAATCATTATTAGAATCCATAGAGTAATGAACACGTTTTTGAATATGCAACAAAAATAATATGCCTTTGTGTATCAACGCTGTGGGAAGCCAGGCTTCAAGAACATTATAATGTCTTGGTTGATACAGAACTTGTATATTTCAATAATCAAGAACACTAACATAACATAAGTGGCAATTACTTTAATGTTAAAGAAAAATGTCTGATGCCTTTAACGTTTACCCAGTTTGGTTATGTATGGCAGAATGCGCATGCTGTGCTCATGTGCAAGGAAGATTGTATGAATCAACACAACAATGAAGAATAAGTGTCGGTCAACTAATAACAAGATTCCAAGAAATAAATCCGATTTTGGGCTAATCTTGGATTGAGAGGCTTAAAGATAGAAGAACAAAAGGTAGATCTAGAAAGAAGAGTACACCGGTAAGGGAAAAAGGAGAAAGCAGCAAAGAGTTGTTATGCAGAATGAAATGATCGGTTAGGGCTTGAGTGGTGGTCTGGTCGACTATTCCCTTTCACTCTAAACTTCTAGAGTTTCTATGGGATTTTTTTTGCAGTATTTGATAATTCATTTTTGGGGATCCTAATCCTGATCCTCTTAGTGAGTCCATACACGGGAATTGTGACTCCTGTGCAATGGTTCAGAACTCCTTTAAAGAAGACGTGTGCTTAGTCAATGGCTGTATTACATTTCCCAAATGAATGTGCGTTTTTTGAAGGTGGGAGGTAGGTAGGTTTCTAAACTAAAACTTTTGCAATATTTGTTAATCCCATTTTCTGAATCATGATTCTTTTACTGAACCTGTACCTGGAAATTGTAATTCTTGTGCAATGGATTCAGAACTCCTTTAAAGAGGAAGCAAGCTTAGTCAATGGCTTACCACATTTCCTAAAAATGATTTGTGCATGCGTGTGCTTAGTGAATGGCTCTCAGACATTTCCCAAATGAATGTGTGTGTGTGTCTTTGTGGAGAGCTCTTATACTTGCATAGGGTATCTAAAATCTTAACCCCATCTGTGTGTTGTTAGTTTTGTATTGGTGCTATGGGTTTTTCTTTAACTAAAAACATTTACTTGCAGGGCCTTATTCCTGGTGGTGCCTTGAAGCCTGTCATTGATGGTGAGGATCCTAATTTTGATGTCACTGAGCATTATTGGTTTCCGATGTTGGCGGGGTTGTCTGACTTGACATCAGACCCAAGATTGGAGGTTCGGAACTGTGCTTTAGAAGTTCTTTTCGATTTGCTGAATGAAAGAGGTCACAAGTTCTCTCCTCCATTTTGGGAAAGCATTTTCCACCGTGTGCTATTCCCTATTTTTGATAATGTAAGAGATGCTGGAAAGGTTGTGGCTCTTGCCTCTGATGATGAGTGGCTTCGAGAAAGTAGCATCCATTCACTTCAACTACTCTGCAACCTTTTTAATACATTTTACAAGGTATGTGAACTTGAGCTGCATTTTACTTGTAAATTATGTCATTTCTTTCTTCTCAAACTTTGAAGCAAGTGGTGTGCTTTTATTACTTGCAAAACAATGGCTTCCCTTGATAACAAAAATGATTTCCTTTGCCGTATAGGGCCAGTGTTTTAGCTGACCACTAATCTTCTGCCCCCTTTATGGGGGCTCTTATTTGTTTGCAGGAAGTTTGCTTTATGTTGCCATCACTTCTTGGACTCTTGTTGGACTGTGCCAAGAAGACAGATCAAGCAGTAGTTTCGCTGTCTTTAGGTGCTCTAGTTCACCTCATAGAAGTTGGTGGTCACCAATTCAGTGATAGTGACTGGGACACATTATTAATAAGCATTCGGTACAAAAACTAATTCAGTATCTTAGTAAACTTTTTGTTGATCTTGCTTATTAAGTAATTCTTTTCATTAATGAGAGTTATCTTAGGTTTTCACACGTTTGATGTTTGTCAGTGATGCTACCTACACAACCCAGCCACTTGAGTTGCTCAATTCACTAGGATTTGATGCATCGAAGAGCCTGATTGTTTCGTCAATTGAGCAGACTACTAATAGAAGTGGAAGTTTGCCTCCTACTGATGGTAGAGGAAAGGAATCTCATCATCTTCATGATGGGGAAGATGGAAAAGGCTTCAATAATAGACTCCAAAGTGATGACAGTGTCAACATTGGAGTAAATCCAAGGGTTACTGTTGTACCGGGTAATAATCATGGGAAACAGATGCCAGACCTTGAGGAGCCTGAAGGTTTGTTGCTATGGCGTGACCGTACCTTTTGCAATATTGGTGCTGATATGATGTTACTTCTAATCTTTGTTTGCTTCTAACAAATTCTGTGTTATTTTAATCATCTTTGGTTGGTCATATTGTAGATTTACAATCTCCTGTTGGAAAGGCAAAGAAAGCATCTGATGCTGAAAGTTTGCGAAGGAGTCAAACTTTCGGTCAGCGAATAATGGGGAATATGATGGACACTCTTTTGCTAAAAAATTTGACGATGAAATCATCAACTCGTACCGAAGATGCTTTGGTTCCTTCTCCAATCAAGGTAGCGGTTGCTAATTTTCCCTTTTTAGGGAGATCGTAATTTATGAGTGTCTTGCACGTATTATACTCTCTCATGTGCACCAATCTTTTTTTCCTTTCACCTCCGTATTGTTAGCATTAGCAACCACTGCCATTTTTGTGAGCAATAGTCCTAAAGCTGCATGAGAGATTATATGACCAAATCACAACAAATCTATTTCTGATTCGTTTTTTCTGTCTGATTAGGGTAGGGCTCTTAACTGTGATCGGATGATTATTGTAATGAAGGCATGAAGTTCTGTTTTGATAAAGTTGCTTTTGTATTTATTTTCATAAAATCTTGCTTGCATAATCTCAGAGGGTTTTCTCTCTCTTGATAGTTGGCATTTACGAGAAAGTGTTTTTCCTGTTTTATGTTGCTGTGTGTTTCTTAGTATATGTAATTGTGTGTATCTTTTGGGTGTGTATGCATACATGTGCACATGCAGGTGGATGCTGTGGTGTGGGGCTGTGACTTGTGAGTGCATGGTCCTGATTGTGTGACTGTGCACTTCTGGGTGTGACTGTGCCTACCTGCCTGCATGTTTCTCTGTGGGTGTGTGCCTTTTCCACATGATGTTTTAAGAAGAAAAAGCTTACAGCCGGAGTAACAAAGGTGTTGCTGACTCTAACAAGCATGACAGGCATGATTTTACATTGATAACATACCAACGCCAAAACAATGGCTTTTCCCCATCTAAGTGGGTTAGCTACGGGAATTCTAGTTGCTATTCTAATCTATTTTGGATCGTAATGGAGTTGAAATCCAAACTATCGAGTTTATATTTGACTTTTTTTTCAAACACTTTTTATGCATTCCTTTGCCTCTTTCCTAGTATAATAGTTGTGTCTCTTTAATCCAAACTGCCTTAGTTATGCTCTTTATTTTGTACTATAAAGTATTTGATCTATGAAACCAATGGGCAGCTTAAAATGTCCAACTAAAATTATAAAGATGATCATAAAGCTATGTCACATGGGTGCTGGATACGGCAAATTTCAAAAAATTTGAGTGCGGTAAGGTATATAATATTATATATATAATATTCAAGGTAGAACAAGTGAGACATCAATTAACATAAGTATATGACGACAAACTTTATATTAAAGCAAAACAAGTAAACAACTACTAATTTCATCATAATACACAAATCAATCAAAAGAAAATCAGAATCTTAATGTTTGATAAATGAAATGAACTTGAACTTCATAAATTATAGATATTCACTATCAACAATATTATCAACTGAAGGGACTATCAAATCAATGAGTTTCATATTAAGGGTATGCAAATCTTCGTTGTTATCTAAGTAATATTCTTCCGGATTTGCATCCCAATATTTTCATGCTCCTTTACTGCAATATATTCAAATAAATAACAAGAAAAGATCAAATATAATCATCATGATTAATAGAAAAGAAAACAATTTTGAAAGATTAGTAATTAATTACCTCTACTCAACATTAAATCGTAAAACCAATCTTAGATTTGAATGAACATAAACCAAGTCTTCGGCATGACTACCGAGAAATTATTCCTTTTGATATTGTAAATTTGAGAATATGTACTCCAATTCCTTCACAATAAGATGAAGTAGTAGGTTGAGATAATAATTTTGATGCAAGCTTTTGAAGAAGAGGCATCTTAAATCCATAACATGCCCACCAATCTAATGGATCTTGATAATCCCTTGCTTCCAGCACTTTTAGTGAATCAAGTCTGGCACAAAAAAAACTTTTCGTATTCAGAATTTACCCACTGCTCTCATGCAACCATTTCTTCCCATAATATCTTGGATTTAAAGAATGTGCTAAACAATGCAAGGGAGTATTGCTTTTGTCCCATCTTGAAACTAATATAGAATGAATATGATCATAAAACATGAAGTTTGTTTCCCTCGTACTTCAAAATTATTGACTAACATTTTCAATCATGGTATCCCATATTTCATAAACTTTATGAAGCATTAGTTCATCTTTATCAACTTCTCTCAACATCTCCTAAATAGGCTTTGTGAATTCAAGAAAATACGATACCTTGTCTCACCATAAATCATTAAGAATAATAATAGTCTTCAATGCTTGGGCCATTTTTTGATCTTCAACCTTGTTACCATGGTATAAATCCCAGCTTGGATTAGTAATCATCTGAACTAATGATGTCTTAATTGTGTTGAATCTTTTTACCATCACAATCAAAGAAGTGAAACGTGTTTCTGTAACCTTCTACAACATTAAATGAGAATGTCTATTGAATATAATTGAAATTAAATGGTGATTCATTACAAAATTCCTCATTTTATACAATTTGCTGCCATATCTTCAATCCGTAAACATAATTCATATGCATGAAGATTATCTTTATCTTCTGATGGCTTAGATATACAAGAAAGAGCCAAATTTAAATTGTGAACTATACAAGGTGTTTAAAAAAATGTGTGGATAATCACCTTCCAAACTTAACCCTGTACTTTTACAATTAGTTGCATTATCTATGATTATTTGTATAACATTATCTGGTCCAACACTCTTAATAACTTCTACAAATAAATCTTTCAAGTAGCCTGTAGTTTTAATTTCTCCATATGCATTAATAAACTTTAAAAATATTGGCCCACTAATTGAATAAGAAATAAAATTAATGAGTGAACGCCTTTGAATATCACTCCATCCATTAAAAACAATAGAAATACTATTAGTTTCCATGAAAACTTCTTATGTTCTAAAAGTCTTTCAATATTGACTTTTTCTTCTTTAAGAATCATGGTTTGCAATTTTTTATAACTTAGAGGAACATAAACTCTGCCCATGTAAGGGATCACCCTTGCATTGCCGGTCCCAAGCTCGGATAAAGGAGGAGGTTGTGTTAGGCTTCCGACAGCCAGCGTAAAACTTCGTCGGATTTCTACAACATGGATTACAAAAATTATGAGCATTGCTTTGGGGCGTCTCCGCCTAGCGACGTGCTGTAGAGCCCGAATGCAGTAAGAAGTAAGCAAGGGCCACTACATTTTCGCCCGAATGTAGTGAATCAATTGCAGAGAGGGTTCCCACATCATGGACGGGTGTGGGTAAAGAAGTTAGTCCCGCTACATTGCCGCCCGAATGTAGTGAAAAATTTTCAGAGAGGGTCTTCGCATTTTGATTATGGACGGATGCAGGGGGTAAGGAAGTTAGTCCTAGATAATAAGATTCGTATTGGTTCTTGGAATATCGGAACATTATCGGG
Source organism: Brasenia schreberi (assembly GCA_036023115.1). Taxonomy (NCBI): domain Eukaryota; kingdom Viridiplantae; phylum Streptophyta; class Magnoliopsida; order Nymphaeales; family Cabombaceae; genus Brasenia; species Brasenia schreberi. Next base: position 61,260 of record JAYKKT010000051.1, read on the forward strand.
TAAGCTAATGAAGGTGGTAGATACTATGATTCGGAGAAAGATTCATATTCTATGTTTACAAGAGACAAAATGGGTTGGAGAAAAAGCAAAGGAGATAGAGAGAAAAGGCCCGAAATGGAGTTGGTATTATCATAAATAAAGATTTAAAGGAGAGTGTAGTAGACATACAACGATATGGTGACCGAATCATGACATTGAAATTAGTGTTAGGAGTAGAGGTTTTGAATATAGTTTGTGCTTACGCACCCCAAGTAGGACTAGAAGATAGTATAAAGACAGTTTTTTGGGAAGAGTTAGATAAGGTGTTTCAAAAGATTTCACAAAGGGAGATGATTTGTTTAGGAGGAGATTTAACTGGACATGTCGGTAAAGAGGCATTAGGATATCAAGGGATTCATGGAAACTTTGGTTATGGGGATATAAACGAGGAAGGTAGGGAGATTTTAAATTTTGTTATGTCATTTGATCTCTTTATAGTCAATACAATCTTCAAAAAACGAGATGAACATTTAATTACTTATAAGAGTGGCTTATCACAAACACAAATTGATTACTTTATTTGTAGAAAAAAAGATAGAGCGTGTTGTAAATATTGTAAGGTAATTCCAGGAGAAAGCTTAACCACCCAACATCGACTTTTAGTTATGGATTTACAAATAAAAAAATGGACAAAGAAGAAAAGAGTGAATCGAGCTATTCAGACTAAATGGTGGAACCTCAAAAGCGAGAAAGAAGATATATTTAAACAAAAGGTCCTTCAAGGAGATGTTTGGAATTATGTTGGTACACCCTCTGATATGTGGAACAATATGGCTATACATATTAGGAAAGTGGCGAAAGATGTGTTAGGGGTATCTAAGGGAGGTGTACCGGCACAAAAAGAAGCTTGGTGGTGGAGTGAAGTAGTACAAAATAAAATCAAGGCAAAGAGGGCATGTTACAAATTACAATATGCTAAGAAAACTAGTGAAACTTTAGAAGCTTATAAGAAAGCAAAGAAGGAAGCAAAAAAGGCCGTTAGTGAAGCAAAAGCTAAGATTTGGGAGGACTTATATAAAAAACTCGACTCAAAAGAGGGTGAAAGAGATATTTTTAGGATAGCTAGGGCTAGAGATAAGAAAACTATAGATCTTAATTATGTTAGATGCATAAAAGACGAGGATGAAAAAATTCTAGTGGCAAATGATGATATAAGAAATAGATGGAAAAACTATTTTTATAATCTTTTTAATGAAAATAAAGATGTTAGTATTAGTTTAGGAGATTTAGCCAAGTCAGAAAAGTATATAAACCACAATTTCTACCGACGTATTCAAAAGAATGAAGTCAAAGAGGCTCTTAAACATATGAAGAGTGATAAATCGGTAGGACCAGATAATATTCCTATAGAAGTTTGGAAAATACTAGGAGAAATAGGAATCACTTGGCTCACAAGACTATTTAATGAAATATGGAAAAACCAAAAGATGCCCGAGGAATGGAGAGCAAGTACACTTATACCCGTATATAAGAACAAGGGAGACATTCAAAATTGTGCGAATTATCGAGGTATCAAGTTAATGAGTCATACTATGAAATTATGGGAAAGAATTATCGAACGTAGGTTAAGACAAGTATCAAGTACAACAGAGAACCAATTTGGATTTATGCCAGGTAGATCTACTATTGAAGCGATTCACCTTTTGAGACGTCTTATGAAACATTTTAGAGCAAAAAAGAAAGACCTTCACATGATATTTATTGATCTAGAAAAAGCTTATGATAGAGTACCGAGGGAGGTTCTTTGGAGAACTTTGGAAAAAAGAGGTATCCCATTGACATACATTAACCTTATAAGAGACATGAATGATGGTGCAAAAACATGTGTGAGGACTTATGAAGGAATGACAAACTTCTTTGAAGTTAATATTGGGTTACATCAAGGATCAACTTTAAGTCCATACTTATTTATAATGGTGATGGATGAGTTAACAAAACATATTCAAGATGAAGTACCTTGTTATTTGTAGATGACATTTTATTAGTGGAGGAGTCTAAGGAAAAAGTTAATAGAAAATTGGAACTATGGAGAGAAACATTAGAAAACAAAGGCCTCCGACTTAGTAGAACAAAGACAGAATATATGGAATGTAAGTTTGATCATTTGGTTACCTCAGAGGACATAGAAACTTAAATTGGCACACATTGCATCCTCCAAAAGGAAAGTTTTAAATACCTAGGGTCAATTTTTCAGAAAGAATTGATAGATGTTACGCATAGAATTAATGCTAATTGGTTAAAATGGAGAGGAGCATAAGGTATTCTTTGTGATAAGAAGATATCATTAAAGTTAAAAGGAAAATATTATAGAGCAACAATTAGGTCTGTCATGTTTTATGGTTATGAGTGTTGGGCAGTTAATCATCAACATGTACAAAAGATGTCAGTGACAAAAATAAAGATGTTGAGATGGATGAGTGGTCATATAAGAAAAGACCGTATACATAATGAGGTTATTAGAAACAAATTAGGAGTGACACCAATAGAGGATAAAATGAGAGAATATCATTTAAGATGGTTTGGACATATGGATCAAAAGAAGAACCTGTAAGAAGGTATGAAAAACTAAATTTGGAAAGTATTAAAAGAGCTAGAGGAAGACCACAAAAGTATTGTTAAGAAACAATAAAGAATGATCTAGCTTATAAGAGACATGTATGATGGTGCAAAAACATGTGTAAGGACTCATGAAGGAACGACAGACTTCTTTGAAGTTAATATTGGGTTACATCAAGGATCAACTTTAAGTCCATACTTATTTATAATGGTGATGGATGAGTTAACAAAACATATTCAAGATGAAGTACCTTGGTGTATGTTATTTGCAGATGACATTGTATTAGTGGAGGAGTCTAAGGAAAAAGTTAATAGAAAATTGGAACTATGGAGAGAAACATTAGAAAACAAAGGCCTCCGACTTAGTAGAACAAAGACAGAATATATGGAATGTAAGTTTGATCATTTGGCTACTTCAGAGGACATAGAAATTAAAATTGGCACACATTGCATTCCCCAAAAGGAAAGTTTTAAATACCTAGGGTCAATTTTTCAAAGTGATGGAAGAATTGATGGAGATGTTACACATAGAATTAATGCTGGTTGGTTAAAATGGAGAGGAGCATCAGGTATTCTTTGTGATAAGAAGATACCATTAAAATTAAAAGGTAAATATTATAGAGCAGCAATTAGGCCTGCCATGTTTTATGGTTCTGAGTGTTGGGCAGTTAATCATCAACATGTACAAAAGATGTCTCAGACAGAAATGAAGATGTTGAGATGGATGAGTGGTCATACAAGAAAAGTTCGTATACATAATGAGGTTATTAGAAACAAATTAGGAGTGGCACCAATAGAGGATAAAATGAGAGAACATCGTTTAAGATGTTTTGGACATATAGAAAGAAGATCAAAAGAAGAACCTGTAAGAAGGTTAGAAAAACTAAATTTGGAAAGTATTAAAAGAGGTAGAGGACGACCACAAAAGTGTTGGAAAGAAACAATAAAGAATGATCTAGCTTATTGGGAGTTAACTGCTAACATGGCACACGATAGGGATCTGTGGAAACAAAGAATCCATGTAGCCGACCCCGTCTAGTATGGGAAAAGGCTTAGTTGTTGTTGTTGTTGTTGTTGTTGTTGTTGTAGAGGAACATAACCATGCAAATTACAATTAACCAATGAAGTGACAAGATCTTTCCAATATGGATTTCTTTATACATTAAAAGGAAGTGAACTTTAAAAGAAAAATCTTCCAACCTTTGTATCCATCTCCCTTCTACAACAACTACAACAACAACAACTAAGCCTTTTCCCATACTAGACGGGGTCGACTACTTGGATTCTTTGTTTCCACATATCCCTATCGTGTGTCATGTTAGCAACTCACAATAAGCTAGATCATTCTTTATTGTTTCTTTCCAACACTTTTGTGGTCGTCCTCTAGCTCTTTTAATACGTTCCAAATTTAGTTTTTATACCTTCTTACATGTTCTTCTTTTGATCTTCTTTCTAAATGTCCAAACCATCTTAAACAATATTCTCTCATTTTATCCTCTATTGGTGTCACTCCTAATTTGTTTCTAATAACCTCATTATGTATACGGCCTTTTCTTGTATGACCACTCATCCATCTCAACATCTTCATTTCTGTCACAGACATCTTTTGTACGTGTTAATGATTAATTGCCCATCTCCTCTCTTCTAAATGCATTAAATGATTTTTCAATTGCTCCTCTAAAACCTTTAAACTCACTTTGCATTAACTTTCTTTTCTTTTTTAAATCTTCTTTGTATCCACCAAATAATAGAATATTTGTTCTTTTTTCACTCATTTCATTCTTCTTTTCATACTCATCTTGCTTTTTCATTAATTGTCTTCGTAAATCCTCTTTCACATTCGAACATGCTCTTATACCATGTTTTGATAATTTTAAAAGATGTGCCTTCACTCTATTATACGATCTTGTAAAACTCATGTTACAAAATTTACATATAAAATGTGCATTACCTCCATCACCTTCGTATGATTCTTCCCTTTGTACATACATTTACAATGGTGCATCATCATGAGGTGTTGAAATAGAAGGTTTTGTAACTTTTGTTGTTGATCCTGAATTTGAAAGAACACTTCCACCAGAACTCCCTGTAGGGCCAATACCAATTGATACTCCTTTTCATTTTCTATTGTCGGCCATTTTTAGGATCAACTCAATTCACAATTTCACAATCTGATTAAAAAGCAAAATGTCAAAAACAACAAATAAGAGATAGAGTTACTCGTAACATTGATATACCAGAAGGCTTAATACAATAAGTAATTAGAATATGAGTCGACTAGTAGAATAAAAAAAAATGCTTTTACAGTTTCATCCAAACATGTGTAGTTTTGTAATTCTCATAAAATTTGGTGCATATGCTCGAAAATGGCATCCACCCGTAAAATATTGAAAAAGGTTTACATTGTCGCTAGACAAATCTCATTCCTTATCCGGCCATGCAAGGGTGAAACATTATTAAGACAATACCTCGCAGAATATCTGTCGCAATACAACAAAATTAATGCTGGATGACTACACTTTCTCTACCATCACCTAAACAGAATGTAGCATAACATAACCCATATTCTCACAGATACCACTGCACATAATATTCAAAGAACCCAACACAAAGAAACCAAGAAAAAGCTAAATTAAAAGCAAGAGTACGTGAACTCTAAATTCTGCCCCTTCATCAAGCCCCAAATTCTCAGAGAGAAAGAGAAAACCTTAACAAGTATTTCAAACTCACCATAAATCGACCACCACCTAGTTGCTATTCGGCTCTCTCGACGAAGAAAAATAAGAGGCACGGAACGAAGAAGAGGAAGAAGAGCACAATACAGAAAACGGGAGCATAAATCGGATCGAGTCAACTGAAAGGCGGAGCCTTTATTACATCTTACCTAAAGAAATTGGATGAATATGAACTCCAACACGTTGACCGCACCCATTCTCATCCTTGACACGTTGACCGTGTTGCAATTACATGACACCGTGTCAGTGCCACACCGACATGGTATCAGTATCGGTGTCGAGACCGTCACTCCACCTCCTAGAGGTGTCTGTGTGACTTAGTCATAAAGCCACTTTCTTTCATCTCACAGGATTATGCAGATCATTAAACACTTCATGAAAATAGGAAAGCTCTGATGGTTGAAAATGCTTTGCTACCATAGCCAAGCATATGAAAGTAGTCCTGTTTATCCTCGAAAGAACAACTTATTGGGGGTACTATGAATACTCTGCTTCTCAGGATCAGGATAATTTGTTAGCTCCTTGGTATGAGAAAGTCGGTTCTCAGTTGGAGAATATGTGACCTGATCCTCCAGGTTGGTCATAGATCCTGGATTGACCATGTGAATTGGAACTTGCAGTTTCTTGATCCGAGGTCCCATATTTGAGTAAAGGCTGCAGTTGGCATGAACCACAAATCTGACCCGGAGATTGCTGCTTGCGGTATTCAATCACCCCCTATTGTTTTCTCATGTAAATAGTTCATTAGGAATCAACAGAGATTTGAATGTTACTGCATAGCCTTATAGTGCGACAAATGCTGTGCTACTTCAGAGGGAAGTAGAGAGTGCAGATGGTTTATTCATGTATGATTTCATATATTGCCTAATTTTTGTTTGATGTGTTGGCATTTCTATGTATTGCTTAAGTATGGTTCAAGGAAAGTCTTCATTTCATGCAAAAGTTATGTCAAATTTTCTGTTGTTTTGTCACTCATTTCAGGAACCAGATCCAATTGGCCCTGATGTTAAGAATGACGAGAATCCTCTTATTGTAACAATCAGAGGGAAATGCATTACCCAACTACTGTTGTTAGGTGCCATTGATGGTATACAGGTAAGCATGTTGTGGCTCCAATATAATAGTACAGGTTTTGTGACCAGATTTTTTTCTTCTTTTAATGGCTTGTATTTTGACTAGGCCTGGAATGGATATAAATATATGTATATATATATGTCTAGAGAATTGACAGATTTGGTAGAGCTTTATGCAGGTGCATTCTTCAAGTAATTTCTTTGTATTTGAGATTATTGACCTTAGCTGGAACCCGCATGAGACTGATCTGGAGTAGACATCGGTTTACAAAGTCTAACCAACCGAATATTAGCATAGTTAGATTTATATTGAATTTAAATATACGTTATCCACCAGAGATATCCAAAAAGGTATAACCTGAATCTGAAACTGAGCAGCTTGAATATGGTTTCAGCATGATATCACAACCTAAATTGTGGAAGTCACTCTTAGTGCTGCTATGTCACTTGGTTGATATTTCATAAGAAAACGGGAACTATTTCTTATGAATATGTAAATACCTGGCAACATGAGTTGCTTCTTTCTGTGTATAATTTTTTTTGTTTTTGTGCTCCAAGTTTAGCCGTATTTCTTTTATGCATGCAGAAGAAGTACTGGAGCAAGTTGAGAGCCTCACAGAAAGTCACCATTATGGACATTTTGTTATCTGTTTTGGACTTTGCTGCATCGTATAATTCATTTACTAACCTCAGAATGCGTATGAATCAAATGCCGTCAGACAGGTAAGCTGCATGGTGTACTCTTAGGCCTTGTAGTACTTAGGAAATTCGACGGTGATAGTGGACGGGAAATTTTATCTGACTTTACCTACTAGGCACTCAAGTCTTTTGAGCCATTGGCTTAGTAGGGTAGATTATTATATAGGAGACCATTTTTCTGCATTTTTGTTTCACTTTCACTTGGCTTTATTCCCAGTGATGTCCACTGTGATGGATAGTGGTCAAGTTTCCTGTATACCTGACATATCTTTGGATTTGTGAATACTATCTTCCGTTCTCTACAGGCCCCCCATAAATCTCCTTCGGCAAGAAATGGCTGGAAGTGACATTTATTTGGATGTTCTCCACAAAGCAACATCTTTAAAAGATTTTGAACGCAGAAATCCAGCCACCTGTAACGGTTCCATTGCTAATCATGAAGTAGGTGGACTGGATGGCACTGCATTCGAATCAGAGGAGAAGCTTAGAGATTTAGCTGAGGGGAAGTTAGTTTCTTACTGTGGACAGATACTGAAAGAAGCATCAGATTTGCAATCCAGCACAGGGGAGGCTGCTAATATGGATATCCACCGTGTAATGGAGTTACGGTCTCCTGTTATTGTCAAGGTGCGTAACTATGATCAGAGCGTTCACTATGTTTCAGTAATAGGAGAATCCATTGGCCTGACATAGGTTCAAGACATAGCTGGTGTGCTATCAGCTTTGTTCTAGTTGTCAAATCAATTTATTCTGTTAAAGTGCTGTTTTATTTTTTAAATATGTTTTCTTATAGTTGTCAAAGTTGCTAAGTAGAGTTGCCTTTGTTACAGGTATTAAAAAGAATGTGTGTTATGAACAGTCAGATATTCAAAAAGCACCTCAGAGAGTTCTATCCGTTGATCACCAGGCTAGTTTGCTGCGATCAGGTAAACCCTCATGTTTCACCAATTTTAACCAATACGGATGCTGGTTGTTCTTTTGCCCTTGATAAACAATTAATTTTATGGTCTCATGCTCTCATCTCCATGTCAAAAGAGAATAATTTTCTATAACTACCCTCTGAAGCCGGAGTATATGAAGCAAAATTCCATGATCCAGTAGTTTCTCTTAGTAGTCATACTCAATACCATAAGAGAGCAAAACTGAGAATAGGTTGCGCATTCTGATGGCCCTGCTTGATATCCTGCTCTTTTCACAAGGGCGTGCCATGCTCCGGCATTATTTGGCGATTCACTTATGCAAGGAATGTTCTTCAACTACTGAGCCACTTCCATGATAGTCCAGTCTGCTTTCCACCTTATATTTGGATGCTTGCAACCATTTAGCACATTATGAGATACTGTAAAGCATCTGTCTAGGAATTCTACGTTTATAGTTGCTTGGAGTTCATTGTGGAAGCAAAGATTGTATTATGTGACCGTCTGTCCTGTATCCTGTGATGTGCATAATTTCTGCTTGTTTGAACAATCATTGAACCTCAACCCTTTCAATATTATGCCCAACCAAAGGAACACTAGACGTCCTGCTTGTCTTAAATCTTCAGCAAATGCATGACTAGGAACTTGCAGGTATGGAAATATTGTAGGAACAATAAGTCGTTTTTATCTCTTTGTTTTTATCAGATGGACATTAGAGGAGCTTTGAGTGATCTCTTCAGTGCACAGTTAACATCCCTTCTACCTTAAAGCTTCCATCCAAAACTCTGGCTTGTTACCAACATTTTAATTTGATGCGACATTGATGGCGTTGGAGCGAGAACCTGGTGGAGGTGACTACTGTTTGTGAGGCAAGGCAGCTGCTTAGTGTTTCATCCTTCTGGTCTTTGGCTATGATGCAATTTCTTTGGTACATTTATTCCAATTTTAGCTGATCGCTGCAGAAGCCATTTTTCTCTTATGGCGGCGTTTGCTTTGTTGTCTGCAAGAGTTGAAGAATGTAGGCCTATGATAAGAATCTTCTGCCATTATATTCCTATGCACAGCAACCATCTTATATTCGTTGAGCACTCTGATTTTCTCTGCAATATCGTGATTTGCATTAAGGCCTGACGCCCTCAAAGTTGTATCAAAATTTGTTCAAGTAGAGGTACATACGCAAGAGAATCATTCCAGAAAATTACCCGCTCAAAAAGCAGGGCCGTAAATGGACGGTGTCTGTAGCTACGACTGCACAAACTTGCAGTACCAACATGAACAAACACAATCACGCACAAACACAACATTTACATTTGACACAAGGACATGCACATCGGGCTCACATCCTCCTAAAGGAGCGAAAAAAGGCTTACTTCTCCATAAGTCTTCTTAATGTTGGAAGAACCTTTGTTTATTACTTATTTTATTCTTGATATCATGATCTGCATATTTGGATATGCATCTCATGGGGAGGATGGTGAAGATTCTAATCATGAGACGCATATTCTTGATCAAGCACTCTAATGGTGAGGATGGTGAAGACCCCAGTTCAGGGTGGGGAATTATTACGCATTTTCCGAGGTTGAAAGGACCTTCAAGCTCGACCATTGGGCAAAAAAGCTGGGGAAATAATCGTCGTCAGTCCGGTATTTGATAGTGATCCACATGCCAGGTCATTCTTATTTACATTAGAGCCACAACGACAGCGCTCCTAAGAAAAGACCGGCAACCACGAGGAAAAAATAGGACTGATTGCAACGTAGCTCATGGGAACCGTAAATAGAAAGACATTACCACCGGAGGAAAAAAAGAAACATGACGTATTTACTAAATTGTCAATACCCATAAAGGTAGGAGACTCTTTGACTCCAAATAGACGAGTGACATGATTCTCTTTCTGAAGAGCTGCATTTATGGTGTTAACGGGACACCAATTGTAGCCAACACTTCAATTCCCTTAGAAGGATAAGAAATAGGGTTAACTTCAAATTCTAATGCTAAATTACAGTATGGAACTCTGATCAACTAAAACAGGTGGTCATGAGTTTCCTCTCCCTTGTGGCACAAATGTCATCCACTGACAGGTAATATGTACCTTTATTTCGAAAAGAAGAACCCAAGCCTCTCCGCTTAAAAAATAACCTAGAGGTACATAAAAGGCCAAGCTGTAAATCCGTATAGCACCAGCCCATCCCCAGCCAATACCACTCAACGAAGCAAAACTAATATCTGCATAAACTGCAATTAGCTTAGCAACCTGCATGTACCACAAAAGTGTTAGGGCCTACATGAGATAAGTACAACTTCAAATCAGATCTAATTTAATCGCATAGGGAAACATGTAATCACTTGTTCACGAGCTATCTTTGTAAATAATTTTTTGTACATTCAGCCATTACATGTTAAAATTACGTATATAAGTAATACGAGTTGGAGTTGAGCTTTTACATATAACTCTTCCTCATAATTGTAAAATCATATCAGGTCATAACACAGCCAGATATGCTCATTGCTATAAATCATCTATGCTTTCCCTCTCTCTCTCTCACATGTGCATGTGCGCTAACCCACATGTTATGTGCATGCGTTACACTAAGTTTTGAAGTCTGTATCTGAAAAACACAAAGGCAAGCTTTATTTGGTCAATCTGACCCAAAGATAAGACTTTATATGGTCCATTCGCTTGTATACAAATGTTGGATCAAATGATTTCCTGCAACGTGGACATGTCAATTACACGTTCTCTAAATGATCCAACCAAAACCAAGACTAACTCCCAATCCCTTACAGGCTCGTCCCTCACACACAATGATTCTTATGCTCTAGTTTCTGTCATATTTAAATCTAGAAAAACAAGATAAGGAAACTTCCTTTGCCTCTTTCGGAGTGTTCATTAATAAATTTCTTACATCTTGCTGGATCTCCATCTAGCTGCCACTGAAAATGTATAAACCACCCTTAAATGTGTCTTATTTTATCCTCTATTAGTTATACCAACTTTTTCATCCCTAATAACCTCATTTCTTGTGTATCTACTAATGGACAGAGACGCATTATTTTCTAACCGTCAAAACTTACAAATGCGATCTGCATGGCCTGTTTCAAAAGGACCAACTTTTGGATCAAATGATCTCTAGAATCTGACATGCTATAATGAACTTGTAAGACAGTGAATGTGGAGAACTCATTTTTCAACTCAAACTTCAGTCATGGTGGGTTGGAGTATGATGGTTAACACTCGATGCCTTTGAACTTAAGAGCATAGAGCGCAACACCTGTCATATAGTTCTAAAATTTGATAAATGAAAAGATCTGTTTTTCTTTTCTAATACAACAACAACTAAGCCTTTTCTCATACTAGATGTGGTCGGCTACATGGATTCTTTGTTTCTACATCATGTGTATCCTAGCAATTAAGTCAATATAAACTAGATCATTCTTTATTATTTCTTTCCAACACTTTTGTAATCGTCCTCTTTATCTTTTAATATTTTCACAATGTAGCTTTTCATATATTCTTACATAAGTGTTCTTTGGTCGTCTTTCTACATGTTCAAACCATCTTTAAACGATTTCCCCTTATTTTATCCTCTATTGGTGTTACTCCCAATTGGTTTATAATAACCTCATTATGTATACAGTCTTTCCTTGTGTGACCACTCATCCATCTCAATATCTTCATTTCTGTTATGGACATGTTATCTACATGTTGATGATTAATTACCTAATACTGAGAACCATAAAAAATAGCATACCTAATTGATGTTCTATAATATTTGCCTTTCAACTTTAATGGTATCTTCTAGTCACATAAAGTATCTAACACCCCTCTTCATACATGCATTAATTCTATGCGTAACATGTCCATCAATTTTTCTATTACAATGAAAAATTGACCTTAGGTATTTAAAACTTTCCTTGTGACAGATGCAATATGTGCCATTTCTATATATTATGAAGTAATTTACATTTTATATATTATGTCTTCCCTATTAATTTTTTCCTTAGACTCATCCATGAACACAATCTCATCTACAAATAATATACACCAAGGTACTTCATCTTCAATATGTTTTGTTAATTTATCAATGACCAATATAAATAAATATGGATTTAAAGTTGATCCATGATGTAACTAATATTAACTTCAAATGAGTCTGACATTCCTTTATAAATCCTCACACATAGTTTTGCACTATCGTACATGTCTTTTATAAGATTTATATATGTCAATGAGATACCTCTCTTTTCCAAAGTTCTCTAAATAACATCTCTTGGCACCCTATCGTAAGTTTTTCCTAGATCAATAAATATCATGTGAAGGTTCTTTTTTTTACTCTAAAATGTTTTAGAAGACATCTCAATAGGTGAATTGCTTTAATAGTAGATCTGCCACCATGAATCCAAATTGGTTCTCTGTTATACTCAATACTTGTCTTAACCTACGTTTAATAATTCTTTTACATAATTTCATATTATTGCTCATTAACTTGATACCTCGATAATTCATACAATTCTTAATGTCTTTCTTGTTCTTATATATGGGTATAAGTGTACTCACTCTTCATTCCTGAAACATCTTTTGGGTTCTCCATATTTCATTAAATAGCCTCATGAGACAAGTAAACCCCATCTCTCTTAGGATTTTTCATGCTTCTATAGGAATATTGTTTGGTCCTAAATATCTACCAACCTTCATATATTTTTAGAGCCTCTTTGACTTCATTTTTTTTAATACACCGATAGAAATTATGGTTTATATACTTTTCTGATTTGGCTAAGTCTCCTAAGTTAATACTACCATATGTATTTTCATTAAAAAACTTATAAAAATAAAATTTTCATTTATTTTTGATATCATCATTCGCTACTAGAATCTTCTCATCCTCATTTTTTATGCATCTAATAAAAGTAAGATCTTTAGTTTTCTTATCTCTAGCCTTACCTATCCTAAAAATATCCCTTTCACCTTTTTTGAGTTAAGCTTTTTATATAAATCCTTCCAAATTTTGGGTTTTGCTTCAATCTTTTTCACTTTTTTATAAGCCTTTCAAGTTTCATTAGTTTTCTTAGAATAATGCAATTTGTAACATGCATTCTTTGTCTTAATTTTATCTTCCACCACTTCACTCCACCACCAAGCTTCTTTTTGCCTCCCTTAGATTCATCTAACACATCTTTTTTTACTTCTCTAATATGTATAGCTATATTATTACACATAAGAGAAGGTATACCTACATAATTCCAAACGTCTCCTTAAAAAACTTTGTGTTTAAATATATCTTCTTTCTTACATTTGAGGTTATACTATGAATAGCTCTACGTACTCTACCCATACTAATTTATTGTAAACTTACATAAATGATGGGAACAAATTGGTACGCTCGGTTTAGAAAAAAATGCCTTAAATTTAGTTCTTCTGATTAGGTGCGGCCAAAGGTCTCAAGTTTATATTTATAATAGAAATGTACATGTCACTATACCTTAGTTCTTTGAAGATATATAGCCGCTGAAATCTCTACTGTGCTATCAAGGGACCCAACATGGAAATGAGTGCAGAAAACATGCCGAAAAAGGAAATAACTTAAATAAAGAAAAGGAAAAACATCTTTTCAAGCAAAATTAGCTAAAGAGTAGTGCAGCTTTCCAATTACCTCAAAGCAAGTGGTACTTGTAATACCCAGTAAAAGAGCACAATAATCAGTGCAAGGTATGTTCCTATCACGATGCCTGTGGTAAAGATCTCGTTCAACTTCCAACGGTCTGGCTTGGGAGATGGTTTTACACGGTCTTTTGTTATACTCATGATTGTCCCTGGTAAAAAATGTCCCTGGTATATATTACCCATGAATTTTGACCTTAGTCTTTAATATTTCCTTAAAGACTAAGAACACTTTCATCTTCTGATGAATGAAAAGAACGTGTTGAAATAAGGAATAAGTATCCCTAACAGCACACTGTGATTTACCTGCAGCGTTCATAAGCTGAACATTAAAAAATCATTATACCAAGAAATAGTGTGTAGGTCACTGTACTGAGGTCATGCAAATGAGATATGAAGGTAACATTTGAGGTTACAGATTGTGGCAGATAACTTATATGTGCATAGTTTCCATGCAAAATCTGCCAATGCTAACTACCTCATTGACAAGTTTCCCCGGAAGTATGCATCATGATGAAAGGGTGTAAGTAGAAGAACTACTCAAGGAGCTTTTCTAATTAAGGAATAAAAGATAAACAAAGATTTTTACCGTCATTAAGAATGGCTATAATTAGGACCATGAAAGGAGGGAAATCATATTCCCAGATTAATGCAAGAAGAACAAAGCCAAGCTGTAAGAAAAGATGAGCGTGTTAGTTTTCGGACAAAAGACACTGTAATGTGCAAGTAAATTGAGAACATAGAAAAACATATCACAATACGGATGGTTATAGACACATCATATATCTGTCATGTTTTCAAGTGAACTCATGTCAGAACCTCTCCACGCTGCAGGAAAGAAAACGAATCCAAGACAACCACTTAACTGTATAATTTTTCATTCTCTGGAAAATGGTCCTACTAGTCAGAACAGCACTTATGATGACGCTCAAACCAGGCTCAGTTAAAACAATATCAGCTGCACTTCTCGTGGCATCAGTAGCATCTGCTACAGCAATTCCTATATCTGCCTTCTTTAAAGCTGGAGCATCATTAACACCATCTCCAGTCATTCCACATATATGTTTCTTTTCTTGAAGTATCTTCACAATCTCATACTTGTGTTCTAATCAGCGCCAATCCCAAATGGCAACATATAGAGTTTAATCAGCAACGTGCAGAATCATATGATATTCTTCTGCTAAATTAACAAATACACGAAAAACTACTAGCATTTTGTGGAAAGCCTTTCACTCTACATACACGCATGCATGTGTAAACTACATAGACATTCAGCACAGCATGCCAGGATGATCACGTATCTGCAAACATGCGAACATGCATACAGTCAATGGGTCTCATCTATTACCAGGAAATACACCAGCAAAACCATCAGCTTTTTCAATACTCTCATCAATGGGGAGAACTTCATTTTCATCTGTCATGTCCTAGCAATGATGAAGAAGGGTACCTGTTTGTCCCCATACCAAGGCGACGGCCAGTCTCTTTTGCAATTGCCAACTGATCACCTATATGCAATCAAGCAGAATAAATTATTCACACACGAATGGAAGTCTTCAAAATCTAAAAGATATTGGAATCTGGTTATAAAATTCAAGAATGCAAATGTACTAGGTTAGTCAAGACAAACTATGTGAATAATATTTAGCTGATGATGGAGAAATGTTTTCTGGCACTGACTTGCAAGTTCGATTATTCAATAAACTTTAGTGGGAGTAGATTTACATGGATTAGCATTGAATCAAGGACAAAACAATTAATAATAATTCTTTTTTCAGGTTCAGCCATCTAATAGAATTCCAAGGGGATGGTTTTGTTACTGTTTCATTTTTTTTTTCTCCCTCGGATGAATCGAAAATCTCAGAGTATTTATTTTCACTATTTTCACCTGGAGTATATGTTTTCATGGGACAAACCAAAAGAATAAACTTGGAAAATTTTCCTCTTTCCTCTTTTAAACTTTTTTATCTGCTACAGGAAACTAGGCAAAGTACAGGAAAGCATGTCAGGAATTATCAATTAGCAGAAGAAATATCCATGGTGAAAAGTAATGGGAGCAGTTGTCAGGATCAATTCCCCTGGAACAAAATTCGACGAGAAACAAAAGAATCAGATTTCTCATTGAATGTTTTCTAAAAGCATCCAAGTCTATCTTGTTCCTGTTCCTGTTCATATGAATATTTCTACGGTAGTTGAATGGTTTCTACTAAATACATATTTAACGTTTGCAAAAGTGAAGTGAACATGTGAGACCTAAATGAGCTGAATTCTTAAATAAAAATTATGCAAAGATTGATAAAGAACAGCATTACACCTGTAATCATCTCCACGCAAACACCAAGGTTAAGTGCTCTGCGGATTGTTTCAGTATTGTCATGCCTAGGTGGATCAAACAATGGCAACAACCCACAGAATGTCCGTGGGCCTCCAGGGCTTTCTTTTGATTTACTGGCACATCCTGAATTTATAGCCCACTCCTCCTTTAGTACACCTAAAGATTGATACTTTTTATGCTATGAAACTGCACATATGAATAAAGATAATCACGCACACACTTCCATCTCATCTTCTTCAGCACATTTCAAAATATAATGTGTAGGATATATATGTATGTCTGTATGTGTATGTGTGTATATATAGAGAGAGTAGGATTCATATAAATGAATTATCCAATCATTCTTTCTGTTTTGTTCAAAGGTATCTACTGATTCAGTTCTATTATGTTCAAAGGTATCTATGTGTACGTGTGTATATATAGAGGGAGGTGAGGAGAAGAGAGAGAGTTTTCAAGGGGACTTTTTGCAGTTTTTCTACCTGATAGGCGACTGCAAGGGACCGCAAGCCTCGTTCTGCAAAACTGTTTATGATACCACGGGCCCTCCCTGAAATTTCAGCTTTTCCTGGCATAAGTTCAAATCGGTAAATATACCTGCTCTGGCGCACCTTTACTGGCACGATGCCACGACCCATCAGAATCAATATATGTCATGGCAGTACGTTTATCAACAGGATTAAAGGGGAGGAAGTAAACTTCTTTGATGTTTGCTCGTGCCTGAGAAGAAACATCTTCTTTTACTTATTCTTTAGGGGGAAAATAACAAAACTTACACATATGTGAGATTTTGCAGGCCATGAGCCCAGCCGTTGTCCAGCTTTTTTCGTGGATTTAATTTGCTCACTTATTCTTTAGGGGAAAATTAACAAGATGCACACATATGTGAGATTTTGCAGACCATGAGTCCAGCGTACTAGCCACATTGTCCAGATTTTTTTGGTGTTCTTTCACTTATTCTTTAGGGGAAAATTAACAAGATTCACACATACGCGAGATTTTGTAGGCCATGATCCCAGCACACTAGCCACGTTGTCCAGCTTTCTCTGGTGGACGTGAATAGATCTGTATTCCATGACCATGGTCACCTGAAGCACATTTCAAAACAACAACAACAACTAAGCCTTTTCCCATGCTAGATGGGGTCGGCTACATGGATTCTTTGTTTCCACAAAGATCTATCATGTGCCATGTTAGCAGTTAACTCATTTTATATGTCAAAATCATCTTAAACAATATTCTCTCATTTTATCCTCTATTGGTGTCACACATAATTTATTTTTAATAACCTCATTATATATACGGTCTTTTCTTTTATGACCACTCATCCATCTCAACATCTTCATTTCTGTCAGAGACATACATCTTCATTTCTAATTGCTGTTCTATAATATTTACCTTTTAACTTTAATGGTATCTTCTTATCACAAAGAATACTTGATGCTCCTCTCCATTTGAACCAACCAGCATTTATTCTATGCGTAATATCTCCATCAATTCTTAAAAGTTGACCCTAGGTATTTAAAACTTTCCTTTTGGATGCAATGTGTGCCAATTTTAATTTCTCTGTCCCATGAAGTAACCAAATGATCAAACTTACATTCCATATATTCCATCTTTGTTTTATTAAGTCGGAAGCCTTTACTTTCTAATGTTTCTCTCCATAGTTCCAATTTTCTATTGACTTTTTCCTTAGACTCCTCCACTAACACAATGATAAGTATGGATTCACTAGAGGAATTTCCACTGTCAAGGATGATTCTGTGAATTTTATGAGGTGGATTCACAAGGATGTCATGATGTCACTTTCAGCCTTCAGGTCCGGTTCATCTTACAGCTAGACCATTTGATTGAGAACCATATTGGCTAGAGTCCAAATCAAAACCAGAGGTAATGCCAGGTTCTACCCCCAACAGATAGTGTATTATGTTAAACATCTCAGTTGTGGGAGATGTGTGTAAACGTTAATTTGACCAATAATTCATTGGAATCGGATCTAATTTGCCTCCTTTGGGTCTGCAAGCATGTTAACAATCGCTGTATCAATTGCATCCTGGTTTTCGATCCTTGCTGCTCTTGCTGCAAGCAAGATTACCGTTTCTTTATCCATATCTTTATTGAATACCTATAAAAAGACAGTAAGTTATGAGTTCCCTGTGAGGAAAATATGCATCAGATCAATACAAGTATGCATGTTGTGATTTTTCATTCCACTGGTAGTAAAGGAAAAGGATCAGGACACAAGTAACCGTTAGGCTAACCAACAAATGCTTAAAATTTCAGCTTTCATATATGTTCGTATTTATTATATGCAGAAAGGCTTCAGAGCTCATAATGGCACAACAAGAGTCAAATTATTAGTTCCAGGACACTTGCAAGTTACAATCACAAATGCCAGCAACAGTTGGTTGTACGGAGTTTACTAGAAACAAAAAGAGGCACCAACCTCAATGAGGTTCTTGTCAACAGTGAGTCGGTTCAAAGTTAGAGTTCCAGTTTTATCACTACAGAGGACATCCATTCCAGCCAATTCTTCGATGGCGGTCATTCTCTTCGTGATGGGTACCTGTTTGGCAAGAAAATAATTATCAGCTGAAGGTATGGAAAACCAACTACATAGCTAGAACTGGACGAACTTATACCTGTTGTGAAAGGTGATGAGAACCAATCGCAAGGGTAACTGACAGTACTGTTGGCATGGCAATGGGAATTCCTCCAATTAAAATAACAAGGTTGTCAATACCCTTCCTGCACGACCGATGTTGGATGGGATACATCACTATGATTTCGAGGATCATTCCCACAGCTATCGAGCAAATACAGAAGTTCCCACGGGAGCTCGATGCTTCGAGAGCTAGCACCTCTACAGCCAACCCAAGGCAAGTCACCCTATAGATGGTCCTTACGACTGACGCCTTGCAAGCACTCTTCTAACCAGCCATGAGTGCTTCGGCTGGTCCCCCTACGATGACTGTTCTACGACATCCAAAAGCACTCGAGCTTTGCATTCTCGAGAATGTAAGGTACTTGAAAACTGGTTGTATGATGATACTTATTTTGAAGCTGTGAAAATATCGGATGAAAATCTTACATCTCGACGGAGAAGCTAGGCTCTGGTAGAGAGTGACAGATGATAAAAGTCGACTGTTAATCTCTACGTGGCCCAAGTTGAATATATCCCCTCTCAAAGTACCGTTGTGTTTAGTTTGTAAGAGAGCCTCTCGAGTTTGTCATTTTGTGAATGAATGCATGAATTGATTGCATCTCGCAGGTGTAAGACATGCACTTGAACGACCAATCGTTTTTTGTTTACGTATAGACTTCACCTGTGAACTCAAACAAAGCTTAAAATACATCATGGTAAACGTATACCGCAATGTCTATTAGGCCTTGCGGACCTACGTAAAGAGCCAAGCACACTGAAAGAAGGTGGAGGAAACCGACGTGGCGGCAGTAGAGGTTGTGGCTAAGGACAGGCGCGCGGTGGACATAGCGCACAACATGGAGCTAGCATAGGGCGCAAACAAGCGCCTACAGGCATACAAGAACAGCAGACCAAGGGTTGACCTATGGGTGCCTCGAGACAGGCACAACTGGCCAAGGGGTGCGGTTGCACCGAGGCACAAACATCGGCAACAAACAACCGGCCATGGCCAGGCCATAGGCTGTTTCGAGTACAGAGGCTCCCACTTTGTGCACGATTGTCCCAACTAAGCCCAAACAAATGCCATAACGGAGGACCAAAGCATCGTTGAATCGGAAGTGGAGGCTCAAGCAACTCCCTTCAAACTCTTGAATGCAATCATAGTGGAACAACTTCTTAAAACGTATGTTGATGGTGACGGTATGAGATAAGAGGTTGAAGGCGGTGAATGCGGTCGGTAGCCGCATCCAAGGTATGGTTATGGCCGTGTGGATAAGCATATGAAGCTGGTCCAGATGATCGATTTGTTGGTGGCAGCCCTGGACGACCTCTCTTATTCTCGGTATCTTACACCGGGGACGAATGTTGATTGCCTGGAGGTTTGATGGTAGCAGACGAATCCCAACCAGGATTCATTCCCATAGCACCAGCCCCACCCACTGGCTGAGCCACCACGACGGCTTCCGCAGGATACTCCGGCGGTAGGTGGACCACCCCTGGCATCGAGCGCCCACTATCAACAGCTAACCGAACGCCCCTTGCGGCACTTGGAGTCTAGCGCCAAGCGATAGGGGCACCATGCGTCGTAGGCACCCCCTACCCAAAACCTTCCTTAGTGACAGATGATGTCCCACACAGATCGCCTCTCATCTTGAAAATTCGAAGTCATGGCCTCCTAAATCAGAAACCAAGACTCATATCAGTAGATTAAACACTACTTTTGTGATAAATCTAAGAATATTGTTTTCTAATATCAAACTCACGGTCTTGCCTATTCAAGTCGATGGGTACATATGAATCATGCCATCATATAAACAGGGTTAATTAAGGAACAGATCCTTTGGTATAAAAATATAGTAAACAGAAAACGATATTAGTTAATATAAAATTATATTATTAATATGATCAAAATTTAGTTCATTAAAAATATAAAATTTTTAATTACATTAAAAAGGTCCGTTGTTGATAGTATAAGTAAATTAAAGTAAATAATTGATACAAGTAAATCAAAAGATATCAACGTAAATTAATGTTTAAAATCAATAAGGAATTAAATGTTTTAACTAAAGTTATTGACAGATATTATCATTTAAGTTTAAATTATGATAAGTAATTAGTTAATATAAGCATAATTTTAACACACATTCAAAGTAAACTAATTTTTATATTTATTACTTACTAAAAAAACAAATTTAACTCGATATTTTACTCAATAATTTTAACAACAATTCATATGTTTTCCATTTATTAATATGGTAGATCGGGTGGCCATCCTTGAAGAACAACTTCTTTGTCTTCCACGGGGAGCTCGATGCTTCGAGAGCTAGCACCGCTACAGCCAACCCAAGTCAAGCCACCCTATAGGTGGTCCTTACGGCTGACGCCTTGCAAAAAGTCGTATACTTTTATCGATAGTTTTCCTCATCATAAGGATGCCAGGTGGATCTAATTTGCAAAAAATGTTGTATCACCATAAAGACATTGCTTTACATTCTGATCCATGTTTATTTTTTAGGAAAGGCAAGTGGTGTTAGGCAGAACCCTACCAGTTATATTGTGTATTATTGAGTAATAAGAACACATAAGGTCGAAACTTCATTGCAGTATGAAACTAAATTTGCTTTCATGAATGACAATGAAGCAGTAACCCTCTTATACTCAGTACCTTAGATGTTTAAATGATATATAAAAGTACCACAAATTATGATGTATGCTGCTTCTGAATAAACCTAAAGAATTTATAGAACAAGAAAAAGAGAAAACTTGAAGATAGAATGGACTCAAAAACTCCATTTGATGACAACGTAGCACAGCTGAGTTTGAAAAAACTCGGTTGATAACAATTCACAATTCACACTCATAGATCTATGGCAAGTAAATTCTATGACCCCTGAAATAACTATTTGATTCGTGGAAACTACATGACAACAAAAATTGGGAATTCACTTAAAATGCAAAATTACGGGCACAAAACCAAGCCACTGTTGGTTGGCAGAGCAATCATTACTACTAGACTACCTATAGTTGTTCCAAGTTCTAGCTACTATGACCAGATTTCTTGTATAAAAAAAGGAACTATTTAATCGCCAATCCCTACCTTTCGAAAGTGGTCAACTTCAGTGGAATCTACAAGATGAGCTGCCTTTCCAAAGAAAGAATGAACACCTGTAGCAATGGTCAACAGCTTCAACCTCTCCATGTTTACATGTTGATCCAGAATAAACATCACCAGTTTTCTTGGTAACCGGAAGGGACTCTACCGTCAGAGCTGACTGCATCAAAACTATGAGATGCTTATAATTGATTTCAAAGAAAAATAACACGGATGTCTTATCACTGAAATACGCAGAAATCAATTAGCAAAAAACCTGAAAGTGCTTCTTCTGATTATCATGACTAAAGTGCTGACCATTTTGAGGTAAGCACTTGGCTGGTCAATCTTCAGAGGTCCTCAAGCAGGCGAGCATCTGCTGGAATAATGTCCCCAAGTTTAATGCTAATTATATCTCCAGGAACCAGAATTGCAGCATCCTTTTCTTGCCATTGTCCATCCCTGAGAACCTAAGCCAAACAAATTGACAGCAACAATCCCTTCAATCATATAACAATAACTAAGCCTTTTCTCATATTAGATGGGTCAGCTAACAATCCCCTCAATCATGATATTCAAAAAACATAAGGGATGATTTAAATTACATATACACATACATACAAATATGTATCTATGTATTCATGTATATCTATCTGTCTATATATCTATACCTAGAGAACACGGTAAATGCACACTCATTTATGCTCAAACATCTCAACTGTTCGATTGTTGAGATCAATGGTTGAGTTTTTCATTAAAAAAAGCAAAATTTTCTATTGTACTTTATGCAAAGTACACCTAGTGCACTTGGTACTATTTTACTTTTTGTTTAATGATCTCAATCGTTGAATGATTGATATCTTTAAGTTGATTTGATAATGGATGATTGTATGAATGGACCGTAGTCTTCTCTCTATAGATAGACACAGAGAGAGGAGGTTCTCCTTAACATATGGTTTGACATAGTGGATTATGAATTATACTCTTGAGGCAGCAGGTTGTGATTTTCACTTTTCAATAACCCAAAAAGCCTATGCTACATGCTACAATGAGTTAAAACCCACCCTTGTCTTTGGAGCTAGACGAGCCATAAACACAGCAGCTGCATTTCCGGCATTGTTTTCCTCAATAAAACTGATGGTAGAGCTTATAATCAATAAACTGATGATTCCCTACTTGTCACAAGAATTTAGAGCATTTGCTCATGTAGAACTAGGCTAGTGAAACAGATACACGGAATGAATGAAAATGACAAAAACATACTCCTCCATTCGCACGACAAATTGCCATCACAGCGGCAGCTTCCATAACCCATGACAAAGGATTCCACATAAAACCAAGAAACTTCAAAATTTTGTTTTCATGCAATGCAACGCATCAAGAGCATAATCAAAATCAACAACCTCAACTTAAAAATTAAGCATTGTTTGGGTTAAAAATCAGCAAACGAGCCTCAGCATCTGCTGTTGCTATCCCTGCTAGAGATGTTCTCAGTTGTTCAAACACTTCATCCAGAGGCAAACGTTCCTGCAGAAGACAGACCTCAACCAGCATAAGACCTTCGGTTACCAACTTAGCTAAAACAAGAGCTGTGTTTCCCGACATCTTTACCAGGTCAATTGCATCTCGGTGGAAACTCTTTGGCCCCAGTAGAGGTTTCTCCAGCCCCTCCATTGCTCAATTGGAAGTTTGTCAGTTGCAATCAAAGGTTACTCCACCAAAACCTGTTACTTACTAGGGAATTAGATTAAAAAGATATGAATTTAATCTTTCAAATCGATCCTCCTCTTGTATGAAGTCATGCGAGTTCTTCCGTTACGAGGCCAATATGGTTATGTAACCAAAATCAAAAGCCAAGCTCAAAGCTTACTATTTATTTTCAAACGTGACGCTCAATAATATCATCTTATCCACCAAACATGGCTATCAGCTTTTCCAAACTCTTCTTATATGGAAAACTTGGCATGTTAAGAACCTGCAGTGAATGAGCCACTCTTACACATTAGCATATCTCGGTGATGGAACAAGTGCTTCACATCCTTCCGACATAGCATCCATTAGCGAAGGATACCACCGAGGCTAGGATAGTTGAAGATTAATGTGGCTAGTTGTTCTTACCATCAGCGGCATACCGGTTGTGTATACTTAGTAGAAGAGAGAGTCGGGAAAATAAATATGTTTGCACGTTGCTTCTTTAAAGATAGGAAAATCCATGATGGCATGCATTTATGTGGCCTTTATCTTTCAACAACTTGATCAGCCTGCTAGTTGCGTGATCGCTGAAACTCTCAAGGTGATTTGGCTTATAGGTCCATCAAAGCTAACATCGAGGGGGTGAAGTCATGATAAAAGGTCTCTATATTGCGTTCAATCTTTTATAGTGTGTTTTCCTCGGTTTGCAATTTGAAAAACTAGATAAAGATCTAATTTTGTAGCCATACGTTTTAGTGAAATTTGCTAGGTTGGGGGCTAGATAAACGGGCTCCCGACGTCCGGATCAATAATCTCTTCATTATCTTTTGATGAATATACTTCATAGGGTATGCCTAACCCTGCTTGCCTTAATTTTAAAAAGAAAAATAATCCACCCCCGGTCCGACCTCTCTAACAGCCGTCCCACTTGTGAGATCTAAGAAGTAACTTTGCCAGCGCCATCCCTCTTAGTCTCCGTCCTCCCCCTCGCTTCCTGCGAGGGGCTCTGTTTCTTGGACGTGGGTGGAAAGTTCAAGGTTTGCTATATATAACGCTTTGATAAGATAAATTATAACGAGGGAGAGAAGACTGCAGAAGAAACTATAGCTTTTCTCAATGCGTAAGAATTGGTCACCCCTCCCTAGCCCAAGCCAGCGCTTGAGGCTGAACGTAATGACCACAGCTATTACATAAAACCCCACTTTGCTGAATGATATGATTTTCGGATGGTAGTGTGCGGTGCTAAAATGATTGATTTTGCATCGTAGTGCATGCTAGCGACGGCAACCAAACAATGGAACTTGATTAGATTTGAATGTCGCTCCCTTCATGTATAACTCGTAATCCAAATTCAATCCGGTTAACAATCTTTTCTTTGTTTTAGAAATACTGAGTCCTACATTCAAACCCTGCTCTTTATGAAGTTTCATTATTGGGGGATGCCACCCTTTGTTTTTCTTCGCCTGGCTCGGGACAAGTGGTTCCTTCCCCTGGGGACAATACAATCGGAAGGCTTCAACCTACGAGAATGGCACTTTGTGGATCTGCCACTGGTGACGAGATAGTATGCACTCAAGAAATCATACAAAAGAGCGCCTTACCATGTGTTATTCGTTGTATTTAATGATTTAATGCATGTTGGTATCCTTAAATATTTAATTAATATATATAAAATTTTAAAGTGTAAAAAATAGCATTCGAGGGACTTTTGTAAAAGATGGTTAAGAGGAGACAAAGTTTAGTCCCATATTGATGGAGGTAACAAACTCATATAGTTCAAAGAGCTTGGAGAGGATATATACATGGATCATGCTCACCTTAAGCTTGTGGTTTAGTATTGATATATTTTTTTGTAAGAAAAACTTTTGATTTAATTGTCAAAAGTTTTCACGGTCATGGATAAGGATAAGGTGGGACGGTTCCGGATAAGACGAGATGATTGAGGATAAAGTGGTGTATCATTTGGATCGGATCTGCGACCCGTGATCCACAGGTGTACCTATAAATAGATGATTAGAGGTCCTTCCTAAACACAATTTCCTCTATCTTCCCATCTCCTGTGGTCCTGCCTTTCTGTTCGTGGTGCTGTTTCAATCTCTTTGCCCGTGGATAGTCTCTATTTCTGCTCCAGCTATAGGTGATTGAGGTGTGTTCGAGGTCGACTCAAAGTCAGGTATGTGCTCCTTGAGTTGTGTGCACGTTTTATCCTGTGAGCAAGACGCAAGTACCCATATGTATTCAGAGTGGGGCACTCATTTCTCTAAGGAAAGTACACAAGGGTGACTCACAAAGATAAATTTCTAATTTTGCATCTACTTTTATTTTTCGTATGGCTTGATTATGGCTTATTTTAGATCTACGACTATTGTTTATGATTGGGGCATGTTTACATTTGTTGCATATTATGTTATTATCCATGTATATTTATGATTTTTCCCAACAATCTTAGAGAAATCAATTTTTACCATAGTAAACATGTCTACGACTGCTACCCTCTGACCTAAGGTCGACATGACCTTCATGCCAAAAAAGTTTGTCAATCCATATTTTAAATATTGACAACAATGTATGAAAATTTGGTTAACTATGTTAGGGCTGCATCTGTAGATTGAATTGATTGTCCCCTACCCGATGATATAGATCCTAGAAGTTCAAATAAAATACCGAGTGAAAGGAGAATGACACTTTGTGCCGCTGTTATATTTTATCGATATTATCAAATATTTTATTTTATATATATAGTAGAAAGAAAATATATAGCCGATGTGGGCTGCCTTGGATAAGAAATACAATACCGAAGACCTCAGTCTTGAAAAATATTCTATGGTCAAGTTCTTTAAGTATCAAATAGTAGAAGGAAAATCTGTGACCGAACTGGTCCATGAGTTTCAATTTTTGTGCCATAGTCTAAAGGAAGTCAAAATGAAACTTCTTGACAAGTTTATTGTTATTTCTATTATAGAAAAATTTCATAAGTTTTGGGAGGGTTTCAACTTAGATCTCAAGCATAAGAAGGGTAAGATGACTTTTGATGATCTAATGATAGACATAGTAATAGACAAAGAGCATAGAAGTTAGAAACTCATTATGCTTGTAGACAACACCTTTAGGGTTAACCTCACGGTCGAAAAGAAACAACCTAGTGATCATAAGGGAAAATAGGCAAAGCCAAGATCCAAAACAAATAAAAAAGCAAACCGTGCTGGCTTTGTGGTCAGGTTGGACATTAGGCGAGGGATTATTCCTCCAATAAAGCCAAAAAACCTGAAGGAGCTATGATTAACATGGTGCTAACCACTACACCTAATAGTTACAAATATTTATCCCTTAAACTCCATCTCCTTTGTATTTATAAGCCACAATAATAGATAGAAGACACTAGGGCTAATGTGCACGTATATGCTAATCAGTCTCTGTTTGTGTCTTACTAGGCTGTCTGTGGGCGAACAATGATCTTAGGTGATCATTCTACTTCTGAAATCAAAGGAGAAGTGTGTGTAAACTTAAAGTTTCCTTCAAGAAATGTTCTAACTCTTGAGGGAGTTAGAAACATTCCAATGATTCGACGGAATATCCTTAGTGGTCCTACTTTAGTTAGAGAGTGATTAAAGTTATATTACAAATATAATAAAGTCATTATTACATGACTTAGTACTAGGTGTTTCTTTGAGAATGATTACTTGTGTGATAAAATTCATGTAAAACCAATTGTTGATTATTGTATGAATTTTAATGATAATAAAGCCTTTACTTCTACTTCATCTTTATCTTTAGTGTATAATGTTGAATCATCTAATGTATGACATGCTAGGTTGAGCCATATACACCTTGATTCAATGAAAATAATGATGAATTTAAATGTTATCCTCAAAAGTGTCATAAATAGAAAATACAAATATGGTATATGTGTGCAAGCGAAGCAACCTCAGAAACCTTTTCACACAGTTAAAGGAAATTTGAGATTTCGAATTTGGTGTACATTGATATTTGTGAATTCAATGGGATAACTATATTATTTGAGAATGTGTTTCTCATGAAGACTGGAGTTCTCCAAAATGTATATTCTAGAGATTTTGACCTTACTATTGGTTTCATTCCCGATCATATGGAAAATATGACAATTGTAGGGGGTGACTCTAATTGTGTTGTTTTCAGATCAAATGATTTTTAGGAAATAACTGAATCAAGGAGAAGTAAACGACTTAGAATATCAAAAGACTTTGGAAGTGACTTTTTTACTTTCAATATTGATGAAGGTTCTATCACCTTTCAGCAGACTATGAGCTCACCCAAGGTTAAGTTTTGGAAGGAAGCTAATAGCGATAAAATCTAGTCAATTCTTTCTAATGATACTTGAGAATTGATAGATTTATCTCCTGGTTGTTCTATCGTGGGTTGCAAGTGGATCTTTAAGAAGAAACTAAATACAGACAGAACAATCAATAAGTATAATGTCAAATTAGTTGCTAAGAGATATATACAAAAGAAATGAATAAATTACTTTGATACCTATTCCCCAATTTCCTAAATGACTACCATCCGAGTGCTTATAGCACTAGCCTCCGTATATGACCTCACAATCCATCAGATGAATGTGAAGATTGCTTTCTTGCATGGTGATCTTAATGAGGAAATTTATATGAATCATCTAGAGAGATTTGTGGCTCGTGGGAATGAGTTTAAGGTGTGTAAGCTTATTAAATCATTATATGTTTTGAAACAAACTCCTAAAAATTGGCATGAAAAGTTTGATTATATGATATCATCTTTTGGCTTCGTTTTTCATGACTATAATAAGTGTGTCTAAGTCGATCAATAATGCTTTCATCAATTTTTGAATATACGTAGATGATACATTGTTGTTTGGGTCTGATATAAGAATAATAAATGAAATTAAGTCATTCTTATGTATTAAGTTTGAGATGAAGGATATAGGTCTGACTGATGTCATTTTAAGGCTTAAAATCATAAGGTCTACTAATGATATAGTAATCTCTTAATCTCACTATGTAGAAAGTTTTACAAAGATTTGAATATACAAACTCTAGACATGTTAAGACCCCATATGATTCATCTAAGGCTTTGTATAAGAATGAAAGTTGTATTCTTGTGTTTCAACTACGATATTATCAAATTATCAATAGTTTAATATATCTAATCAATTGTACACGACCAAATATTTCATTTCTTGTATGTAAAATTAGTAGATACACCAATTTTACAAATAGAACCCATTGGGAAGCTCTAGACAGATTGTTTCGCTATGTGAAGGGTACAATTTTCTTTAGACTACATTACAGTAAATATCTTTCGATTCTTGAAAGATTTATTGATGCTAGTTGGATAACAAAGAATTCTGAGAGTAATGAGGTCATTGAATGTGTTTCTTGTGGGTGGTGGCATTGTCACTTGAAAATCAAAGAAACAAACTATTTTGGCTACCTCAACTATGTGCTTTGGATGAGTCTGGATTAGAAGTTTAATGACTTAAGGGACTTATGTCTAGTCTACATATGGTAAAAAAGTCACTCCTTGTAGTTTCAATACACTGTGATAGCATGACTACAATTGCTAAGATCAATAATTTCAAGTACAGTCAAAAGCAATGGAGATACATCAAAGTTAGATTGAAGTTTGTAAGGGCTCTTTTGTTTGATGGGTCATGGTTGTAGATTTTGTTGGATCTAAAGATAACACAGTTGATCATTTGACTAAAGGTCTATCAATAGCTTTAGTTGAGAAATCGAGGTTGGGGATGAGACGAAAACTCACAATTTATTCACAAGGAGTAACAACCCAACCTAACTGAGTAAAAATCCCATGATGTAGGTTTAATGTGATAGTAAGAAGATGTTGGGTGAATAGGATGACACTTTGTATTATGTAATACTTTCAGTATCGGTGTGTCAGTCTTATGTAGACTTAAAGTGTCATGATTGTAAGTTTAGTAAGAGATTTTTCTCTTAATGAGATCGAGTCATAGAACAGGATGCTAACAATATATCCTTGGAGATGACCAACTAAGTGATTGACATTGTGTGGCCACAATAGGGGAATTAGGTTGTTCCCTGAAGTTAATCATGATAAAAGATATGGATGCATGACTATTAATGCACCACCTTATAGATCACGTCATAACTTTTTATTATATTGTTATCAATAGATACCTTTATACCCAAGGTTTAGGTTCAAGAAGTATGTTTACCTAGTTCATATAAGGATAATATTGGATAACTCAGGTAACAATTAAAATTAGAAGGTACCATTACTAAAAGCATAATATGTTGGTTAAATTAGAATGACACTTTTACACTTAAGGACTTTATGAGGATTATTGGATTTAATGTGCATTTATTGCATGTTCGTATCCCTAAATATTTAGTTAATATATGTAAAAGTCTTAAAGTATAAAAGTAACATACGAGGGACTTTTGCAAAAGATGATTAAGAAGAGATAAGTTTAGTCCCATATTGATGGATGCGACAAACCTCCATGTCTTTTTGTATATTTGATAGGTCATGAATCTTAGTTCAAAGAGCTTGAAAAGGACATGCTATACCATATGTGCGCGCTAGGCCGGGCCAGACTTGGGCTTGTGGCTTGTGGCTTGTGGCTTGTGGCTTGGTCTTCATCTATCTTTTTGTATGAAAAACTTTTGATCTAATGGTAAAAAATCTTCACGGTTATGGATAGGTATAAGGTGGGGTAGTTCCGTATAAGACGAAATAGTTGAGGATAAAGTGGTGCATGTTTGGATCGGATCCACGATCCATGATCCACATGTGCACCTATAAATACGTGATTAAGGGTTCTCCTTAAACACACAATTTTCTCTCTCTCTTCCCATCTCCTGTGGTTTTGCCTCTCCGATTGTGGTATTGTTTTAATCCCAGTGCCCGTGGATAGTCTCTATTTCTCCTCCAGCTAGAGGCGACTGAGGTGTGTTCGAGGATGACTCAAAGTCAAGTACGTGCTTTTCGAATTGTGTGTGCATTTTATCCTGGGAGGAAGGAGTAGGTACCCGTACATACTCATACCGGTGATTTTTGTAAGGTAAGTCCGCAAGAGCGACTCACACATATAAGTTTTTGGTTTTTCTTTTGATTTTGTTTTCAGTACGGTTTGATTATGACTTATTTTGGATATGTTTATGATTGAGACATGTTTACATTTGTTGTATGTAATGTTATTACGCATCTTTGTCTATGGTTTTCCCAACATTATTAACCAACTTGAATTATCGATCGATAATTCTCTACTTTGAAATATCATGTCTGTGCAACAATCCATATCTAAGAATTTTAGAAAGTACCCGTGAAAGGTTTAGGTTTTAAGACGAGCTGAATAACGCAAAACAAATAAAACTAAATCCTTGAACACCAGAGTTTATCTAACGAAAATGAGTGCGTGCATACCCTTAACCATAAAATAAATGTTTGATGCTCTCCACTCTTGGTAGGTGCAACACCAAATTGATAGACACTTTCAACTTGTACAACTATAGTGGGATGGGGCCATACCAATTATGCACGATGCACGTCATCATAGACAGATAACGATACTTCATTTCATTTGGAACTTTACTCGACCACGTTTTCCAGTGTATTTACTATATATGCGTGCAAGTGTCCAAACAATCGGGATATGAACTAAGTAGGCTTGTTACAAACCCTTTGCTTCAATGAATTGTTAAAACAAGACCAAAATGCTTTTGAATGGCACGCATCGTCGAGAGAAAAAGAACATAGTTCAGTTAGTGTCGAACCCTAAATCCAAGTTCTCCTTTCGTACCAAGGTATAGCATGAATGCCTACTGAAATTAAATAATCGATTTTTGAAGTTAGGAACAAACGATCGATGTACGTA
The DNA here is from genome assembly GCA_036023115.1 of Brasenia schreberi. Lineage (NCBI taxonomy): Eukaryota > Viridiplantae > Streptophyta > Magnoliopsida > Nymphaeales > Cabombaceae > Brasenia > Brasenia schreberi. The sequence continues at coordinate 92,564 of JAYKKT010000051.1, forward strand.
TACTCAGGAAATTAATCATGGATTATACCCATTTAAGTCCTTTTTACGACAGGACGGAGATTATTTTTCATCTTGTCTTGCGTTCTGGTTTATTGATGCACATGTGGGCCGACTCACCTTGCCGGCCGTGTGCCCCCACGAACTACCACCTACTACGATGAGCCAACGCAATTGTACTCGCAATAAATTGATATTTTCATGGAGAACTGGCAGGTAGATCGAGAGCATTCAGTACGCTTTGCTTGCTATATCTTGTTCACATGTGTATCATTCAAACGGGATACCCTGGATTGATTAGTTTCCTCTTTGTGGTACCTTTAGGGTGTATGATTGATCGCGCGGCCACATGCAGGACTCCCTGCGCGCAGCGGCGTGGTGACTGGCCTATCCATTCTGCTTTCTGAGGAGGAATGGAGGGGCTGAAAAGGCCTGAGTGTTGCCGCGTTAACTCATCCAAGACTGTGCAGCTGCGGATGGCCGCATCATCCGCTTTAGAAAAAAAAAAACCCATATTAGTGATCTGTTCTTTCATTACCATGCAACTGTTGAGCTCGCCCCGAAGCGGATTGATTCACTAGGGAAAAGTTAAATAGGAAAACATACACATGCAGTTAACTGAAGACATGAAGTTAGACATTGTTAATTATGTAGAAACCAATTAGTAAATGCAAATTATTTTTCTCTTAGGATTGCATGTAAAAACTTTTATTATTTCACGTGTCCAAAATAAATCCACAGACACGAGTGCAGCACGCTTAAAAGTTTAATAATATTGAAGCAACAAAAAATGGTACTTGTTTCACGGTCATGCATGTTGACCACGAAATCTCGTTAATCTGCAATAATATATAAGATAATGAGGTAAAGTTAAGGTTATCTTGTGTATGAATCATAACAATTAACAGCATCAGATTACCGGCATAATTTTTTTGTTGGTTGAATGAAGTAAAAAAAAACGTCGAGTAGTGTCTTCCTTTAATTATGCACTTAATTTTCAGGTCATTTCAGTCGCTTTTCTTGGGAAAGGAGATGTCAACACACTGATTTATGTCCAAAAATGACTTCCACATGGATTTAGGTGGTCTTGGTTCAACAAAAGATATGATCATCTCCTTTTCTTCCCGCCTCTGTCAATACCAGGTGATGCTTGATCACTTTATTTCAAAAGCACAGGATTCTTTGATCCATAATCTCGACCCTTCCTCAGTCTCATCTAACCTAGCTCTCTTGCAGGACTCTCTTGTAGGACAACTGGGTAACTTTTGTTAGAGGTTTGAGATCCTCTTTATGAAAACAATTTCTTGTAATATTTTGTGATTTTTTTTCAACCAAGTTCTAGCGTGTAAGAAAGGACACAATTTTTTTCCTATTCAATAAAGTGTGAATAAGACACGACATGTGAATTTAAGTGGTATGGGTGAACATTTCCTTGTGAACATTGAATTGCATGCATCTTTTAAGTGTTAATTCTTTTGATTTGTCCAATAACACAGATCACGTGTCAACTCTTGATGCAAATTAGACAGGATGCGACAATCATTAATCATCGTTCTTTTCTTTGCCGTCATGGACTCTGTCCAGGATATTGTTATAGATTAGAGAAAAGGGACAAACTGTAGTTCATTAGATTTCCATTCATCGTTCTTGATTAAGCGGTGCGCTCATCTAATTGTCGAGGCGATATAGACCATAGCATTATAGTGAAGCCAAGCAACAAATGAAGCAAAAGTTGAGAAGAGAAGCATTTTGCCGTTATATGTATATATATATATATATATATATATGTATATATATATATGTATACATATATATACATATACGTGCTCCCACAAATTCGCTGACAAAGTTGGATGTTGATTCACTCTTAGAAGTTTTCTTGTTTCAAAAGCGTACAGAAAAGAAACCCCTTTGGTCTCCAATGCCTTTCCCAAAACTTGACCAAGAGAAAGAAACCATGCTGCACTGAATATGGACACATCTTGATGCTGACCTTTTCCTGCTTTGCTCTCTCTTCGTTTTTCCTTAGCTTCATTTATCTGGAGAATCACAAGATCCTCAGATGCATCTTCACACAAGTACACATGTGGTTGCAAAAGCTTTGTTGATAGATAAACTGTTGCTTAATGGTTTACGGATGTTAGATCGACCATGAAACTTTGATAAGAAAGTCGGCTAATCATCACTCGACTTATCCGTGTATTTCAAGTTGGTGAAATTCCAAGTTGTTAACTTAACTAAGAGCTCTTCATGTAAAATGATAGAGCAAGAAATAAGGTCTAATTATTGATATATATTTGCCCTCAAGCCGAAAAGTTTTCAGGCAATCATGAGAACTGTGGGCCGCAAATAATTGTACTTGTCCTTTCTCACAGTTGGATTTGCTAAACAAGCTTTTATATGACAAATTGGAAGGGCTCATGCCATCAAATTCTTTGTTTATAAAAAAAATCAAAGATTTCATGTCTTATTAATTATTGGTTCCTGTAATATATGCAGCTGTTGCCGAGTGATGGTTTTCTTGCCCGTGACATCACTGTCAGGAACACCGCCGGTGCAACGAAACGCCACGCCGTTGCACTCCGCATGGATTCCGACTTGTCGGCAGTTTACCCCTGCAGCATAGAAGGCTACCAAGACATCCTTTATGTGCACCCTTTCCGATAATTCTACCGAGAGAATGTCATTTATGACACCATCGACTTCATCTTCGGGAATGCGCTGTTGTGTTTCAGGCTTACAAGACCAAGGCGAGGAGGCCGATGGATGGACAGGTCACATCGCAGTCGAGAGACGACTCCAACGAGAACACGGCGATGTCCATTCATAATTGCTCCATATATGGTGGGCAGGATCTCATAAAAAACGTTTTCAAACCGTCTACGATTCTGTCGTGAATGTAAGTTCATGTCGCGCGCGCTCACACACCCCCGCCATTTGGCATGCTTCATCATGTGTAAAGTGTACTTAGTCCTTATACATATGCATCTTTGTAAGGGTCAGTGTGTTTATAAACCCGAGCCCAGTTGTCTAAACCTAGGTCTAGTCGGTCTTGAGTCGATTCGAGATTAGGTTAGGTTTTGGTCCTAGGATGGTTTGGTCCTAGTGAGTCCAGTCGACCCGAGTCCTTGGTTCAATTTGGGTCAAGTTGGGTCTAGGTAGTTAGACCCGGGGTAGGTCTAAGTCGGTTAGGTCCTGGCTAAGTGGGTTCGTCCAGGACAGGGTTGGTCCGGGTGGTTAGGAGCTGGCCAGGACACATGGCGCCTGGTCAGGGACGATTAGAACCGGCCAGGACACTTAGTGCCTGGCCGGGCATCAGTTAGGATAGGTGGCATCCCTAGCTGGGCGCTAGGGACAACGCACCAGGGCGGGAGCAGTTACGCCCCCTGTTGGGCATAACCGCCCCCTTAAAAATAGGGGTGGTTGTCCCAACCGCCCAGGCCCTTCTTAAGGGTTGGGCCCTGCCTTGTTATGGGGGTGTTGAACCAGAAAGAGTGAGTGTGTGCAGGAAGAGAGAGAGAGAGAGGTGAGTGTTTCATCGGGTGGCCAATCCAACCGGGTGCAGCCAACTGCCGCAGGAGACCTCTTCAGCCGGGCGCTAGGAGCCTAGCACCGCGACCTCCCTCGTGCTTTAGCTGGGCGTCACCCTCCTCCAGCACCAGCCGAACGGGAACCTCCTTCCATCCCAAGTCGGGCGTGTCTTCATCTCCCAGCATCACCTGAAGGGCATCAGTCCTTAACGTTGTCTTCAGCCTTCTACCTTCAACCTTCCGTCCTTCAATCTTCAGCCAGGCGCACTGCAGGACCCCAAGGGTGTAGGAACAGCGCCACAACATCAGCCAGGCACACAGCAGACCCTAGGGCACAACACTAGCGCCACAACGTTCAGCAAGGCGCCTCAACAGGGTGTCGCGTGCCATAGGACAGCCGAAGCCTCCCTTTGTTCCGTAGTGTTCAGCAAGGCACCTCAATAGGGTACCGCGTGCCACAGAGCCGAAACCTCCCTTTGTTCCGCAGCAACTTCAGCAGGCGCGGTACACCAGCGCCCCGCCTTGTCAAGTGTCGAACGGTACTTACAGCCCACCGCCAGCCTTCTTCCTTCAGGCCGGTCTTCATCCATCAGCCGATTGAAGTTTTGGGAAGTTGTAAACCTCCATTGACCTTAGCTAGGCGAATCCAGTGTGGGTTCATCCGAACCCTTAGCTAGTGGATAGGAAACCTCAATCATAGCCGGGTGAACTGTTTTGGGCATGTTGCTTGGTTTGAATTGAAGTATTGTTTCATTCACTTAGTGCTCTTGTCTTAAGCTTTGGAATTGGGTTAAAGACCCTGTCTTGAATGGTATAAGTAGGCTGATAGAATCCAGAGGGATTCTAGCCATCACGGGTGTTGAAAAACTTTGAAAAAATTTCTTTTAAAAATTAACACAGTGACATTTTGGTATCAGAGCCATAGGCTCGATTTCCTGAGTTTTTGGCGAAGAAACTGATTGAAAACAGAATTTGGAACAAAACTGAAAATTGGACAGGTGAATTTTACCAATTTTCAAAGTCGATTTTGGAAAAGTTAAGTTATTTGGAACAGAAAGGAATTTATTCCAGGGTGTAGTACTTTTGGTAATCTTTGACAGAAAGTACTTGGTTGGAAGAAAACACATCGGCAAGTATTCGAAAAACTCAGCCGAAGTGGGCTTGAAAACCAGATTGACAGAATCTGTGTTTTCACAGAAATAAGTGGATTTTGGATCTGTTTTGGTTAAAATTAAAACTAACAAAGTGCTTGCTCAGTGGCAGTGATACCTAGCAGGTTCAGGTGGACTTATCAGCAGAGGATTCGCCCGAAAAAGTGTAGAAAACTGTCAGAAAACTGCTTTTCAACAAGTTGCAGAAAATCCAGAAAATCTATATTTTGGCAGCACGTTTGATAGAGCAAACGAAGTCAGTTTCAGCCTAATTTTGGTATATTTGTTCTCTTTAGTTTGGTCTACAGTCTTGTAATTTTGGATTTCAGTTTTAGTGTCTGTACGCGTTTCTGGAAGAGTCTGAAGTCGAGTAAGAAGTCATCTGTACAGGTCGCAGAAATTTTCTGCTAAGTCTGTATTTTGGTTCAGTTCGGACTGTTGTTCTGTTGTGTCGGTCTTGTAACTCAAAAAGAATTATAATAAAATGCTGAAGACCAGGAGAGCAGCCGAGGAAGAAGTCAGTCCTTCCCAACGAACTGAAGATGATGATATCATGACCATCTTGCTGCAGAGATTGGAGGTGTTACAAGCTAGCGAAGACTCAATGAGAGCAACTCAAAACTCCATGAGAGACACTCAAGACTCCATGAAGGCCAACCAGAACCAACTAGTTATACAGGTTGCTAGACTTTAAAAGCAACTGGACATTGAAATAGGAACCCCACTTCATACTTCGTTTTCACCCGTAAGATTGCGTGAAACGATAGTACTCTAAACTTTGACTCTTCGAAAGTGAAAATCCCCGAGCCAACACCCTTCAGTGGTGTTAGAGATAAGAAAGTCTTAAAAAATTTCCTATGGAATTTACAGCGATACTTGGACGTATCCCAAGTAGCCGAAAACTGTAGAGTGCTAGTGGCTACCATCTTTCTTAGAGACGATGCAAAGTTATGATGGCGTACCTTAGAGGATGCAGCCACCAGTTGTGGTGCCCCACTTCCCACAACTTGGGAAGGTTTTCGTAGTGAACTTAGGAAGCAGTTCACTCCTACGAACTGTGTCCATAGAGCCAGAGAGCTTCTATCCAAACTCAGATGTACAGGTACTCTGCATGAGTATGTGCAGAAATTTAGTTCTATACTCTTAGAAGTCAAGAGAATGGTAGAAGAGGACAAGTTGTTCTACTTCGAGCAGGGATTACATCCCTGGCCTAAGTTGAACTTAGGCGCCGAGATCCCTCTACCGTCATTGAGGCAATCGCAATAGTCGAGATTTTCGTGGATCTAAGGTCTAGTAAGACTGATGAAAATTTCAAGAAAAAGGAAAAGAAATCGAGTTTGAGTAAGGGTAAGTCTAAGAAATGGAACAAGAAAAAGAAGAACAAGGGATCATCTGGAAATTCAAAGAAAGGATCAAATGAAAAAGGTAAAAACATGCCTCCAAGGGATTCGAAGAATCAGGATACATGTTTTATTTGTGGAGGTTCGCATTTAGTGAGATTTCACCCTAAAAAGGCAAAAATCGTCGCGATGATCATTGAGGAAGCAACAGAGGACGTTGGCGGTAGCTCCAACGCCCAAGCAGCATCGTTCCAGCTCTTAGGTGCCGCATGTGTGCGGGAAGAGCCGCGTCATAGTCTTCTGTTCATGGAAGCACAATTAGGCACAACCGTAGTGCGCGCCTTAGCAGACATCGGTGCATCCCACTCGATCATTTCCACATCTCTAGCCACATAGTGGGGCTTACGGTTGGAGCAGTTTGAGCAGCGATTGAAGACGGTTAATACGAGTGCTTCTAGAGTGGTTGGATTAGCTAGAGCTTGCCGCATCAAAGTTGGGCATTAGAGCGGTAGTTTGGATTTCATCGTCACCATGATGGACGATTTTGGAGTAGTCCTTAGATGCGACTTCTTTAGGACAACGAGCATGATGGCAGCCCCATACCTCAGAGGTTTGGTGTGCATGGATCCTATCCAACTTGGATTCGTACCTCAATGCCACCCAAGTAAAGCTCCTAATCTTTTGACCTGAGGAGCAATTTACTTGTTCGCAATGCAGCTCAAGACCGGCTTTCGTAAAGGTCACCCCACATTATTAGTTGTCTTGAGAGAAGATGAGATGGACTCCAGAGACTTTAGGATCCCACATGAGATTGAGCAAGTCCTGCTCAACTTCCAGGACATTATGCCGACAGAACTCCTGAAGACCTTACCACCTAGGCGGTGCACAGACCATGAGATTGTTCTGGAACTGGGAGTGAAAACGCCAGCCCATGTCGCGTATAGGATGAGTCCTCTAGAGCTGGAAGAGCTCCGGAAATAGTAGGGGGTGCTCCTGGAAGTAGGAATGATACAACCTTCAAAGTCATCCTTCGGATCTTCAGTACTGTTTCAGAAGAAATCTGACAGTTCTCTACAGATGTGTGTTGACTATCGGGCATTGAACAAGGTAATGGTGAAGGACCGCTACCCGATCCCACTAGTAGCCGACCTTTTCGATAAACTTGGCGAAGCCATGTGGTTCACGAAATTGGACCTACGATCTGGTTACTGGTATGTGAGAATTGCACCTATAGATGAGGCCAAGACGACCATGGTGACTCAATACGGAGCATATGAGTTCTTGGTAATACCTTTCGGGCTCACGAATGCTCTAGTGACATTCTGTAGGTTGATGAACGAGGTATTCACAGGGTACATCAACGAGTTCGTGGTTGTATATCTCGACGATATTGTGATCTACAGTCGAACCCTAGAAGAGAATGTCCGACACCTCACATTAGTCTTTGAGAGACTCAGGTCACACTCTCTTTATGTGAAGAGAGAAAAATATGAGTTTGCGAGGAACACCATCACTTTTCTTGGGTACATCATTGGCGGAGGTGAAATCCGCATGGACCCCAAGAAAGTCCGGGCCATTGAGGGATGAGAAACTCTTAGAGATATTTCTGAGTTGAGGAGTTTCCTAAGTTTGACAAACTATTATCGGAAGTTCATCAGAGACATTTTGAAGGTAGCAGCGCCATTGACCGAGTTACAGAAGAAGGGAAGAACTTGGGATTGGACACCCAAGTGTGTAGAGTCATTCAAGGCACTTAAAGCCTTGATCTGTTAGAAACCAGTACTACATCTTCTAGATTTCAGCAGATCCTTTGAGGTACATACGGACGCGAGTGACCGAGCACTCAGAGGTGTTCTTACCCAGGACGGATACCCTATAGTTTTTGAGAGTAGAAAGCTTAAGGATGTAGAGACTCGGTACCCCGCACATGAAAAGGAATTGCTGGCAGTGGTTCATTGCTTACAGATCTGGAGAGTGTATCTCCTACGATCCCATTTTACAGTTCTTACAAATAATGTGGCAAACACATTCTTTAGAACCTAGAAGAAGCTGAACATGCGTTAAGCACGTTGGCTTGAAAATCTCGAGAAGTACGATTTTGACTGGAACTACGGGCCAGGCAAGGAGAATGTCGTGACCGATGCCTTGACCAGAAAGAGGGTTGAGACATTGAATGTTATTACTCGCGTAAGAGGGGATTTGATTGATCAGGTAAGACAAGTAAAGGAACAGGACACTTCGTATGCACATATCGTTTCTCAAGTTTAGTCAGGTATAACTAACAGATATGACATTAGAGATGGCTTAGTTTGGACCAAGGACAGACGGTTATTTATCCCTAGTACTAGAGACTTGAGGAAGACATTGGACATTGATGCGTGAGGTTCATGACGCGGAGTATGCCGATCATCCGAGCATTGAGCGTATAGTAGCTTTGCTCGCTCGTGGGTACTATTGACCCTACATGGTACGCGATGTAGCTGACTACATCTGGATGTGTCCTACATGACAGCAGGACAAAGTTGAGCGACATCGACTAGTTGGTTTGCTCCAGCCTCTTCCTATTCCAGAGAGACCTTCTAATCTGTTTCCATGGACTTTATCTCAAGATTGCCTAAAGTAGACGATTTCGAGTTGATCTTGGTGATTATTGATCGGTTCTCGAAGTACGCTGTCTTCATACCCGCACCACGTTAGTGCAGTGCGAAAGAGACAACCATTCTGTTCTTTAGAAATCTAGTTAAACATTTCGGTGTTTCGGAAGAGATTGTCAGTGATCGTGACGCTCGCTTCACTTGTCGGTTTTGGATTGAGCTATTTCGAATGATGGGAACTCATTTCCTATTCTCATCATCTCAGCACCCACAAACCGACGGACAGACAGAACGACTCAACGCGATGCTTGAGGAGTACTTACGCCATTATGTGTCCGCCAGCCAGAAGAACTGGGTGTCACTTCTGGAGGTAGCGCAGTACAGTTATAACTCGCATAGAAGCTTAGCTACTGGAAAGACTCTTTTTGAGCTTACTTTGGGTTGGCAGCCGCTTGGACCTCTAGAGCTTGTAAAAGAAAATGAGACTGGTCATTGTCCCGCAACCTTGCATGAGATACGCGATAGGCAAACGACATACAAGGAAGCGAAAGCTTCACTCGAGAGAGCTGGGGCCCGTATGATAAGGCAGACAAACAAGCATCGGAGGGCAGTTGAGTTCGAAGTTGGAGACTTTGTTTAGCTTCGGATATCGGACTATATCCGAAAGCATGTATACAAAGGCAATCACATGGGCTTGAAGCCGAAGTACGACGGACCATTCAAGGTGATATAGAGGGTAGGTGTTGTTGTCTACAGACTAGAGTTGCCCGATCGATTGAAGATCCATCTGGTCATCCATGTGTCACAATTGAAGAAGTACTTCGAAGACCCAAAGAGGCTGGATCGTCGACCACCACCGTTGGTCCGAAAGGACATACCAGTAGTCGAGGCCATCATCGCTCACTGAGTCTAGGGAGCCGGACCTCGTAGACAGTAATAGTATCTTGTCAGGTGGACAGGCAGGAATGCAGATGACAATTCATGGGTACCATGCACACAGCTATGGCAGTACGAGCAATTGCTGAGAGACTACCACATAGCCTCAGGGACGAGTCTGAATTTCGTTGGGAGAGAGTTGTCACAGACGTAAGTTCGTGGCACGCGTGCCCATGCACCCCCACCATTTGGCATGCTTCATCATGTGTAAAGTGTACTTAGTCCTTATACATATGCGTCTTTGTAAGGGTCGGGTGTATCTATAAACCTGAGCCCAGTTGTCTAAGCCTAGGTCTAGTCAGTCTTGAGTCGAGTCGAGACTAGGTTAGGTTTTGGTCTTAGGATGGTTCGGTCCTAGTGAGTCCAGTCGACTCGAGTCCTTGGTTCGGTTTGGGTCAAGTTGGGTCTGGGTAGTTAGACCCGGGGTAGGTCTAGGTCGGTTAGGTCCTGGCTAAGTGGGTTCGGCCAGGATAGGGTTGGTCCGGGTGGTTAGGAGTCGGCCAGGACACATGGCGCCTAACCAGGGGACGGTTAGAATCGGCTAGGATACTTGGCGCCTGGCTGGGCGTCAGTTAGGACAAGTGGCGTCCTTAGCTGGGCGCTAGGGATAGCGCACCAAGATGGGAGTGGTTATGCCCCCCTGCTGGGCATAACCGCCCCCTTAAAAATAGGGGCGGTTGTCCCAACCGCCCAAGCCCTTCTTAAGGGTCGGGCGCTACCCTATTGTGGGGGTGTTGAACCGGAGAGAGTGAGTGTATGCAGGAAGAAAGAGAGAGAGAGAGAGAGAGGTGAGTGTTTCATCAGGTAGCCAGTCCAACCGGGTGCAACCAACTACCGCAGGAGACCTCTTCAGCCGGGCGCTAGGAGCCTAGCACCGCGACCTCCCTCGTGCTTCAGCCGGGCCTCTCTTCTCATCATCAGCCGGGCGTCACCCTCCTCCAGCACCAACTGAACGGGAGCCTCCTTCCATCCCAAGTCGGGCGTGTCTTCATCTCCAAGTATCACCCGAAGGGCATCAGTCCTTGACGTTGTCTTCAGCCTTCTACCTTTAACCTTCAGCTAGGCGCACCACAGGACCCTAGGGGCGTAGCAACAGCGCCACAGTGTCAGCCAGGCGCACAACAGACCCTAGGGCGCAGCACTAGCGCCGCAACGTTCAGCAAGGCGCCTCAATAGGGTGTCGCGCGCCATAGGAAAATCGAAGCCTCCCCTTGTTCAGCAGTGTTCAGCAAGGCGCCTCAACAGGGTGTCGCGCGCCACAGAGCCGAAACCTCCCTTTGTTTTACAGCAACTTCAGCAGGCGCGGTACACCCGCGCCCCGCCTTATCAAGTGCCGAACGGTACTTGCAACCCAGCGCCAGCCGTCTTCCTTCATGCCGGTCTTCATCCATTAGCCAATTGAAGTTTTGGGAAGTTGTAAACCTCCCTTGACCTTAGCTAGGCGAATCCAGTGTGGGTTCATCCGAACCCTTAGCTAGTGGATAGGAAACCCCGATCATAGTCGAGTGAACTGTTTTGGGTGTGTTGCTTGGTTTGAATTGAAGTGTTGTTTCATTCACTTAGTGTTTTTGTCTTAAGCTTTGGAATCGGGTTAAAGACCCTATCTTGAACGGTATAAGTAGGTTGATAGAATCCGGAGGGATTCTAGCCACTACTGGTGTTGAAAAACTTTGAAAATTTTTCTTTCAAAAATTAACACCGTGAGAGATTCTTACATCGGCAACTTCATTGATCCCGCCGGTTGGATCAAGTGGTCAGGTACATATTGAATGTCGGAGATGGAAATTTTGCATTTACCCCACTTAGATTGGCGGTTGATCATGTACAACAAAATACACATTCGCCATTGGGAGGTCCTCTCTTATCCTAACGCCCTCCACCTTCCTTAAAGAGAGTGTCTAGATAATGCCAAACCCAAGCGTTCCGCTAAATAAGCTGTTAATGTGTTATAATTGAGTTCGATCTTTTAATGTGTTTGACAAGGGTATTATTTAATTCCTTGAGGCATCCATCCATTCCTCACCCCTTAAAATTCCTCTCCCGTTAAAGTGTTGACTGGGTAATGCTTTAGAAATTGCTGATTGGACACTTGATCTGAAGGTTTCATATTATGGACTCCAACGAGGCCATCTTCACCGTTCCTGCATTGATTCTTGGTGACCAGTGGCTGGATTCCACGGCGGTCCCCTATGACGTCGGCGTGTAGATTAGTTAACATACTTGATGATGCTTTGTGTGTAGATGAGTTAAATTGTGAGTATCATGAAACTAATATTTCTGCACTTGTTTGTTGTTTTCCTCTTTATATTCAACAATATAGATAGTGAAATGCAAATAAAGAAAGTTGCCCTTTCGAGTGAGACAGGTTTGTTTGATTTATGGGGACTTGCATGAGAAACAAATGAAGTATTTATCTATTGTATCATTACCATAATGGACGACCTCTCTCTCTCACACACACACACTCACCCCTGAGCTCATGCTGTACTTGAGGTAGTTTGGCTCACCCAAAGGCTGCATACAGATAGAGAAAAGTTATAAATCAGTTATCCGATCAATTAAACACATACAAATGATGGTAATTGAGGATGTGAAATGTTTGGGGCCCTGATCGTTCCTCTCATAGTGACAAATTAACCTCAGCCCAATTGAATCGAGTTGTTCAAATGTGTCTAATTAACAAGCTTCAATCGAGTTTGGCTCGTTTAGCTTTTCTCCTTTTTCAATGAGAAAGCTTGTCTAATTAATTGTGAAGTCGGTGAAAATCAGGCCTTTACTTTCGGATTGCTTGGCATCAGCAGCCATGTTTTATTTCAAGCGATCACCAACCTGAGGGTGGTTGAGTTGCGAGCCTTAAGGCCGGGCGCACGATTAGCCACTAATTAATGTGGGTCACCGCTCTTTTCTCTTCCGAGCTCTGTGGAGGCACGGCCACCCAACTCCCCTCCCTTAAACGTCCTTACACTTTCTTGGAAAGTACTACCAGCCCTCCCAGTACCCAGAAGGGGCCCCGCCAGGTACCAGCCCCCATTGAGATAGATAGATAGATATTGGGGGTTGTAATAATATTTTACATGTCAAACCTAATTGGCTTTGGATGATATGCAGCGACCGCAAAACCCAATTGGTACCAGCTCAGCTCTTGAAGGGGGGACGCTGGTGTCCCTGAACGTTGCTGGTACTTTATTTCCCATGATAGTCAGGTGCATTTTAGGTACTGAAAGAATTAGCCCCGAAAACTGCGAGACCTCGTCGTCTGCTTGCCTTTCTTTGGTCTCCCGCCCCTTAAATCAAACAAGGAGAAAAATTTGTAGACTGGGGCCTTCCTTAACTCAAGCGTTAAGGAAGAAACTCAGAGAGACACTCGAGGCCCTCTGCCCTAGCAGCAGAGGGAACCAAGAGGGAGAGGGAGAGGGAGAGGCCATTTTCACACGTTCCGTTCAACCCTCACAAAGAACAGAAAAGAAAAAAAGATGGCGGTTTTCGACGACTACACCAATGTAGCCGAGCGCCGGAAAGCCGAGAACCGCCGGCGCCTCATCCGTAAAATCGTCATTGGCGTCTTCTTCACCATCGCAGCCCTTTTATTCGTGGTTGTCGCCGCCGTGGTCGCCACCACCCTCACCGAAAACAACCATCGTGATCATCACCATGCCGCCGACAACGAACAACACTCTAAGAAATCCGAGTGTCACGCTGACAACGACGTATCCGACTCTAATAAGCTGGTATCCGCCATCTGTTCGGTGGTGCAGTACCGTCCACTCTGCGAGTCGTCGATCTCTCACTCCGTCTCGTCCAACGCCCAGCCGAAGGAGGTCGTCAAGGCGGCGATAAGGGTGGCGGTCGACGAGCACCAGCAAGCGGCTCGATTGACGGAAACCCTCCCCGACGGCGATGCCATGCACCAAGCCGCCCTTGCGGACTGCAAGGAGCTTCTCAGTTCGGCCGTCGATGAGCTTAGCCGGACCTTGTCCGGCATAGACAGCCACGACGTCCTCCGTTTGTCCGAAATGTCCTCGGACTTGAAGACGTGGCTGAGCGCTGTTCTGTCTTATCAAGACACGTGTCTGGAGGGCATTCAGGATGCGGCCCTCAAGGAGAAGCTTCATAAGGGATTGGCGAATGCCACCCAGTTGACCAGCAACGCCCTGGCCATTGTCTCCCAGTTCTCCAGCATCTTGTCCCTTCTCCAGATCCCCACCTCGCTGGCCCATCGCCGGCTGCTTTCTCAGACGTCCAATGACCACACGGATGGCGTCCCCGAGTGGGTTCCGCATGCCGATCGTCGGTATCTGAAGGCTGGACCTCCTGCGGGTAACGTCAAGCCGGAGGCAGTCGTGGCGAAGGACGGCTCGGGGAACTACACGACCATCCAGGCCGCCCTCGACGGGATGCCGAAGATGCCAACAGGCCGGTACGTCATCTACGTGAAGGAAGGCGTCTACGATGAGACGGTTACCGTGGCGAAGGAGATGGTCAATGTCATGATGTATGGGGACGGGTCGAGGAAGACGATCATCACCGGCTGCAAGAATTTCGTTGATGGGACGCCGACTTTCCGCACGGCCACTTTCGGTAAGCGGCCTCTCAATAAATCCATTATCCGGTCAGGCATTTCTACAGAATAAGTAAACAAAGTTGGACCTTGTTGACACTCGATGGAGCTAGGGTCTGTGTCAATATGCACCCACAAGACAGATTTCTTAGTTTTGGTTGAAAGTAGTTCTTTATTAAAGCTGCTTGAATATTAATATACGACTAGTTGTTCTAATCTACAAAAACTGCAAATTTGAGTAATGCATTTGCTTGAATGGTGCATCCAGTGGCGATCGGAGATGGATTCATTGCTCGAAACATCGGCTTCAGGAACACAGCCGGTGCCGCCAAACACCAAGCCGTCGCTCTCCGAGTCCAATCTGATCGCTCGTCCTTCATCAACTGCAGGATGGAAGGTTACCAGGACACCTTGTACGCTCACTCTCACCGGCAATTCTACAGAAGCTGCGTGATCACGGGCACCATCGATTTCATCTTTGGCGACGCTGCCATGATCTTACAAAATTGTATGATCGTTGTTAGGAAGCCATTGGCGAACCAGCAAAACACTATCACGGCCCACGGTAGGACGGACAAGCACGAGTCTACCGGCATAGTGATACATAATTGCAAGATCATAGCGGACAAGAAGCTCGTTCCCGACCGGCTGACGGTGCCGAGCTATCTCGGGAGGCCGTGGAAGCAATACTCTAGGACGATTGTCATGGAATCCACCATCGGCGATCTGATTAGGCCTGAAGGATGGTTGCCATGGGATGGAACTTTTGCTTTGGACACCCTCTCCTATGGAGAGTATAACAATAAGGGGCCTGGTGCAGCGGTCGACAAAAGAGTAAACTGGAAAGGGTTCAAAGTGATCAAGGACAGGAATGAAGCCTTGGGATACACTGCAGACAAGTTCATTCAAGGAGGAGAATGGATTAAAGACACTGGATCACCCGTTAGCTTGACCTTGTTGCAGTGAGCAATATTTCAATCCATTTGAATGTGGTTTGCTTATTGAATGGCTGTTGTAATTTGGTTTAACCTTTGTACACCACTACCGTATCTCGAAACTGGAGATACGCACTGAGGTGAGGAAGATTACAAGAAAAAAACTGCATATACTTTCTTTTTTTGACCTTCATTGATGGGTTAATTGTATGTAATCAACGATTCACTCTTGAAACCCAAACAACAAATAACAACAACTAAGCCTTTTCCCATTTCTTTGTTTTCACATAGTCCTATAATGTGTCACAATAAGTTAGATTATTCTTTATTGTTTCTTTTCAACACTTTTGTGGTCGTCCTCCTCCTCTTTTAATAGTTTCCAAAATTAGTTTTTCATACCTTCTTACGGGTTCTTCTTTTGATCTTCTTTTTATATGTTCAAACCATCTTAAATGATATTTTCTCATTTTATCCTCTATTAGTGTCACTCCTAATTTGTTTCTAATAACCTCATTATGTATGCGGTCTTTTCTTATATGACCACTCATCCATCTCAACATCTTTTGTAATGTTGATGATTAACTACCCAACACTCAGAACCATAAAACATGGCAGGTCTAATTGCTGCTCTATAATATTTACCTTTTAAATCTTCTTATCACAAAAGAATACCTGAAGCTCCTCTCTATTTTAACCAACGAGCATTAATTCTATGCATAACATCTCCATCAATTCTTTTATTACATTGAAAAATTGACCGTAGGTATTTAAAACTTTCCTTTTGGGGGATGTAATGTATGCCAATTTTAATTTTCATGTCCTCTGAAGTAACCAAATGATCAAACTTTAATGATTGTAATGTTTCTCTCCATAGTTCCAATTTTCTATTAACTTTTTCCTTAGACTCCTCCACTAAGACAATGTCATCTGCAAATAACATACACTAAGGTACTTCATCTTGAATATGTTTTGTTAACTCATCAATCATCATTATAAATAAGTATGGACTTAAAGTTGATCCTTGATGTAACCCAATATTAACTTCAAAGAAGTTTGTCATTCCTTCATGAGTCCTCACACATGTTTTTGCACCATTGTATATGTCTCTTATAAGGTTAATGTATGTCAACGGGATACTTTTTTTTTCAAGGTTCTCCAAAGAGCCTCCCTCAGTACCCTATCGTAAGTTTTTTCTAGATCAATAAATATCATGTGAAGGTCTTTCTTTTTTGCTCTAAAATGTTCCATAAGACGTCTCAAAAGGTGAATCGCTTCAATAGTAGATTTTCCTGTCATGAATTCAAATTGGTTTTCTGTTGTACTTGATATTTGTCTTAACCTACGTTCGATAATTCTTTCCCACAATTTCATAGTATGGCTTATTAACTTGATATCTCTATAATTCTCACAATTCTTAATGTCTCCCTCGTTCTTATATATGGGTTTAAGTGTACTCACTCTCCATTCTTCGGGCATCTTTTGGTTTCTCCACATTTCATTAAATAGTCTTGTTGCCTAGCGACAAAGTTTGAATTGTATTCAACCACACAGTTCAACTTCTTCGTGCAGTCTAATTGAGTTCCGTGTGCTAAGTGGTGTGTGTCATTTGTCTTCAAACTTTTGAAGTTATACTTCATACTTTAATTTAAAATAAATCTAAGCTCCTTGGTTTCATGGTTCTTCTTCATAGGTTGAGTTTTTCATTAACGTCTGTCGTTTTGTTGATGGGCAAGCAACAGTTAGATGCACAGCCCGGTGTCATGGCACGCCTCGTCAAGGTTATTGTGAGTCAACACCCTAGCGAAGAGACCTATAGCTCTTGCGTTCACTTCCCTTGCTTCACCCACTAATTCGAGATCGCTTCTTAATAACATCCACAAAACAATTTTATTATTTTTGGTATTAATATAAATAAATTAGCGCCTTGAAAGTTTTCCTTTCAGTGAGAAAGTATTAACAGAGATGGTTGAGCCATTGTCTTTATGGGTTCATGAACAGGGGAGGGGCGGGACTAAGCCTTGTAGTTTAAGCAAGCACAACACACAAATATCCATCAAACTACATGGTTGTTCAGCCAGTAACTGTTCAACGCTAAAGGAAAAGAAAACTACACGCAGCGCATGAAATGCATTTTAAAAAAAGCAGCAAATTAAAAACACTAAATCAACTGAATAACAGACAAGAAAGTCATGTGCATCAAGATATACGTGTTTCGGCAACAACAGCGTGTTGTCTCTATAGGAAATTAACTAAAGACCATGAGACGGTCGTACTCTTGGAGTATATACATCCATAATACCCTAACATTGACACGCAATACAATACCCTAACATTCACGTGTGAAATGTTAGAGTATTGTGGAAGTATACACTCTAAGAGTACTACCATATGATGGTCTTTGATGAACAACGAGGAATCGTGTAAGAAAGATGCCGACCTTGTCAGGATCATAGATGAAAGAAAGATTGCACCTTATTAGCATTGTTTTTAATTGTCTTACCCTATTAATATATATACTAAATTTTAAATGTCTCGGTGCATGTGAATGTTTCATAGGACTAGATATACACATGCATTTTGCAGGTCCGGCAAAGTGGTAATATTTTGTGAATGTACGTGCATGACTAATTATGCTAAAAGGATCAAGATCGCATGATCTAGTAGTAACCAAATCGATTAAATATAGAGACTTTGCTTTCTCCTTTTTTGGTTAAGTGAATCTAAAGAGAACTTGGTGATTCTAGCCAAACGATCATCGTGTACATACAAAGAACAAACCTCAAACCATTTCAAGCTCTCTCTCTCTCTCTCTCTCTCTCTCTCTCTCTCTCTCTCTCTCTCTCTCTCTCTCTCTCTCTTCGCCTCACAATAAAACCTCCAACATCAGTCCAAAGCCCTCACGACCCTCTCCATCTAACACACACATCTTTTCACCTCTGTTACAAGGTAAGTGGCCATTCTCGGCTCAAGTAACGGCTGGACTGGCCATCCAGTCCGTTACCTGAATAGATGAGGCCGAACCGTAACGGATGACCGTTATCGGAATTTCCTGTAACGGCTCCGTGATTTGCTCCGGACGAGAGAAACTACAGGTAGATGAATCACGGATGAGGGAGAGCAGGCTGCCTATAAAAGGCAGCTATTACAGGTCGTGGAATAGCATGAAAAATACAGAAAGAATATATAATCACAAACACCTGAGCTCATCCAGTGGAAGCTCCTGCGTGGGAACCTCGCGACCACTCTCCAATCCGCTGCGTACAAAAGAGGAGATCGGCTAAATCCCAAGAAGGAAGGGCAGACTGAAGCCGCCTGCCGTCGATCCACAATTACCAGAATCTGCCACTAGAACAGGAGGTAGGATTCTACACTTGTATTAGGGCCTAAAGACCCTGCAAGAAAAAAAAAAGGAGAGACAAGTAAGCAGAAAAGAAAAAAAAAGAGAGAAGAGGAGGAAAGAAAGAAAAAAAAAACAGGAAAGGAGATCAGGGAGAAGCAGAGGCAGTCGACAGAGGCGAAGCAAACCAAAAACTGAACGGCAAACAGGCCAGAAGCCGAACGGTGAAACAGGCCATAAACCGAACGGCCAAAAGAAACCGAAAAGACATGCCACAGTCGAACGACCACAAGAAGTCGGAAAGGCAGGCCACAATCGAATGACCAGAAGAAGCTGAAAAGGCAGGCCACAGTCGAACGACCACAAGAAGCCAAAAAGGTAGGTCATAGATGAACGGCCAGAAGAAACCGGAAAACAAACGCCCCCAGGGACACCACCAACGGAGGGTCCGGTGCCCCCCTTTCCCTTCTTCCCCCCCTCCCTTTTCCCGCTCTCCCCTCTCTCCTCTCTGTTTCTCTGAAAACTAGTATACATTTTTGTATTTGTATTAATTTTTTTTTTTGAAATCCGTGGTTTCGGTAAACCGCGGGCAGGAAAACTAGCAATTTTCCAAAATAGCTAGCAATTTTCAAAAACTGCCTCAGGGAATGGTCTAAAAAGACCAAATTACCCCGATCTGCTTCAGATATTACTCT
This sequence comes from Brasenia schreberi, assembly GCA_036023115.1. Lineage (NCBI taxonomy): Eukaryota > Viridiplantae > Streptophyta > Magnoliopsida > Nymphaeales > Cabombaceae > Brasenia > Brasenia schreberi. The sequence goes on from JAYKKT010000051.1 coordinate 111,637, forward strand.
ATTGTCATTGGGCATAATTAGCTTTTTGTCTAGATATTTTACGAGTTTGTCCTTAGGATTTTATAAAATTACAAAATGAGGACAAATAGACAAAATTATAGTTTTGTCCCTTGGTATTTTTTTAGGGGTACAGAGGCAGAAACCCCTTAAATTTTTTTTTAAAAAGATCACTTGCTAGATATCATGCATTACATTAACATGTTTCTTGCTATATGTGCTTGTATTTTTATACTGGTTTCCTTTTTAGACCGCTTAATTATTATTTTTATTAAACACATAAAAATGAGTTCTAGGATATGTGTGTCTAAATTGGCAAAAATGGAAAAGTTGAACGGTATGAACTTCCAGACATGGAAAAGAAGAATTCCTTTGGCTGTAACACTAGAAGGTGTTGAGTACGTTCTAAAGGAAACCATGTGTCCGCCATCCCTAGACGCAAATGAGAAACAACTAGAAATGTATAAAATATTTCTAAAAGATGATACCATAGCAAGGATGATCATGTTAACATATATGGAGGATGACTTAATAAGGGTCTTTAAAGAATATGAGACCGCAAAAGAGTTGTTTGACTCATTAACAGCTAAATATGATACAACTGTAAAATTGTATGTACAGTTGCTACTACAAAAATATAATTCCTTTAGAATGAAAGAAGGAGAAAATATAGTAGAGTATGTAAATCGCATGCTAGTAATAGCTAGAGACTTAGCCGTAGCAAAATCAGTCATTCCCGAACCGATGCAGATATCAACAATATTGAACAGTCTACTCCCGTCATGGAACATGGTCACCATTGCCCTAAGATTAGGGCCTGAGATTAACCTTTATGAGTTGCCCCTTAAACTAGCAATAGAGCAAGAGCACATGCTGAAGAATAAGAAAGAAAAATTGCTAGTAGTTCAGGATGAGTTAGCTTCTAGCTCTAAGTCCAATCAAAAAAAGAAACCAAATAAAAAGTTTGGCAAGAATAACAAGAAAGATAATCAAAATTTTAAGAAATCGCAGGCAGCCGCTTCTCGAGTCAAGTATTTTAATTGTGGAAAGATGTGACACTACAAAAAGGATTACCGCAACAAGAAAGGTGGAGGAAACAACACACATCACGGACAATCGGAGAAGCATGATATAATCTGCATGATTTTAAAATGGTTGTACTTGGATCACCCAGTGACAAGGTTGGTGGATAGACTCAGGAGCTATAAGACACATCTCGAAGACCAAGGAATGGGCAATGGATCTGAAGAAATATCAACCTGGGAAACATCATATGTATATGGGAAATAGTACTTTCTCAGATGTTCTGGGTATTGGGTCCTTCAGGATATATGTACAAGGCAAACCAATTGTATTAACTGACATATTAATTGTATCATCAATAAGGCGCAATCTGGTCTCGGTCCCTGCCTTAGTGAAGAAAGGTTTTGAAGTTAGGTTTATTCCTAACAAGGTGACTGTGAGTAAGCATGGGAGAATTTTGTTCTCTGGGAAACTTGATGTAGAACAAGGACTATTCAAATTATGTGATTATAAAAATCATCAATCTTCTGCTTATATTGAGAGTGTCTTTACTGTTGGTGTGAATATGTGGCATAAATGCCTAGGGCATATAAGTTTGGAAAAGTTGAGGAAATTATCTAACTTTGACTTATTGCATGGATTTGAGGAAAAGACTTTCAACAAGTGTGAAGCTTGTATATAAGGAAAAATGATAAGGAAAGTTTTTCCCAAGGAAACAACAAAGGCAACAACCTTGTTGGAAATTATTCACACAGATTTATGTAGATCTTTTAGAGTAAAGACACATCAGGAAAAGGGTTATTTTATAATCTTTATCGATGATTACTCTATATATATATATGTATATATATCTTTTGGCACATAAATCAGATGCACTTGAAGCTTTTAAAGAATATAAGCAAGAAGTGGAAAATCAAATAGGGTATTTGATCAAAGTCTTAAGATCAAAGAGAGGAGGTGAATATACCTTGGTAGAATTCTTGGAATTTTGCAAAGATTTTGGTATTGCTAAACAAAATATAATACCCAGAACACCTCAGCAAAATGGTGTAGCTGAAAGATACAATAGAACCTTGCTGAATATAACAAGGTCAATGTTCATTGATGCTTATCTTCTAAGAGTATTTTGGGGAGAAGCAGTAAGTACAACTATTTACATACTCAATAGAGTACCATGTAAAGTTGTATTCACTACACCATATGAGATATAGTTTGGAAGAAAACCCAACCTAGGTCATCTCAGGAGGTGGGGATCTGTTGCACATGTGAAGATCCTTGATCAGTGTAGAGGTAAGCTAGACAACAGGTCATTGAGATATATATTTATTGGATATCCAAAAGGTTCAAAAGGATATCGGTTTTATCATAAGTACCATGGACTCATTGAAAGTAAAGATGTTGAATTCTTAGAAGATACTAAGAATGACATCCTGAAGAACGATGAGGAATGTGTTGATGATTTGGTAGATTTAGACCAATCATCTTTTGAGCCCACAAAAGATCTTCCTAAAACTACTGATACCTTAAGTGGACATAAGAGGCCAAGAGTCACTCTGTCCTACTTAAAGGATTATCACACTTATCTTACAAAAGAAGTGTATAATTCGGTAGACTTGGATGAGTTACTGATAACTTGACTTATCAGCAAGCAATGAACTCATCGGAAGCGACAAACTGGGAGAAAGCCATGGATGAGAAAATTGAATCCATTGAAAAAAACCAAGTTTGGGAATTGGATGATCTGCCAAAAGGAAGAAAAGTTATAGGCTACAAATGGGTTCTGAAAAAGAAATACAAGGTCGATGGTACAATTGAAAAGTTTAAAGCGAGGTTGGTTGCAAAGGATTTTTCGCAAAAAGAGGGGATAGATTATGCTGAGACATATTCCCTAGTTGCGAAATTTGCATCCATACAGATAATCCTGACAATATCTGCATACTATGATTTGGATTTACATCAGTTAGATGTAAAGGCAACTTTTCTAAATAGAGATTTAGAAGAAATCATATACATGTAGTAGCCCGAAGGATTTGTGGTTGAAGGACATGAAGATAAAGTATATAGGTTGAAAAAATCTCTATATGGCCTTAAACAGTTACCTCGCCAATGGTATTTGACTTTTCAAAATGTTATTGTAGAACTTGGGTTTGTGGCTAACAAACTTGATCACTGTGTATATGTTTGGAACAGTGGGAGCCACTTTGTCATCTTGTCATTGTATGTATATGGCATATTGTTGATTGGAAACGATAATGAGATGATTGTCAAAACCAAGTCATGGTTGAACTCTAAGTTCGAAATAAAGGATATGGGGAAAGCATCCTATATCCTGGGTATAAAGATCTCTCGAGATAAAGGATCTAGACTCTTATGCTTGAGTCAAGAGAGATATATTGACTATATCCTCAAGAAGTTTAAAATGGATGAATGCAAGTCAGCAGATACACCTGTTGCAAAAGGGGTTAAATTGAGTAAGACTGATTGGCTCAGTGAAGGAGACGATATGCCTAATGTTCTTTATGCACAAGCTGTTGGCAGCTTGATGTATGCTATGTTGTGTACAAGACCTTATATTAGTTTTGTTGTTGGTCTTGTAGGTAAATATCAAAGTAATCCTGGTTGGCAGCACTAGGTAGCTGTGAAAAGGATTCTAAGATATCTGAAATGAACAAAGAACTTGAAACTGTGTTTTCAAGCAGATGAACTGAAAGTGGTAGGATACTTAGATGCTGACTTTACTGGGAGCAAAGATGACAGCAAATCAACCTTGAGACAAATATTCTTATTTGGAGGTGGTGCTATTTCTTGGGCATGTAAAAAACAGGGTTGTGTAGCAGTGCATATACAAAAAGTTGAGTATGTAGCTTGCTGTATGGCTACAACAAGTGTTGTCTGGATAAGCCGCTTCATAGGAGATTTGAAGTTAGAAATAACAGACGAGTCAGTAGTTATCTATTGTGATAACAATGCAGCAATTACTCTTATTAAGAGTGGAGTGGATTGTTCGAAAAGTAAGCATATAATGGTGAAATACCACTATGTTTCTCATATAGTTATGAGAAATGAAATATCCATCTCATACATACCAATGGAAGATATGTTGGCAAACCCCTTAACAAAAGGTATAACAGAGGATCTCTTCTCAAAACATGTTACAAACATGGGTTTGAGATATGTTTGATTGTTGTATAGGTAAATAACCATACAACGGATAGTTTTTTGTATAGGTAAATAACCATACAACAGATGAATTATTGTGTAGGAAAATAACCACACAACAGGTTCTAATTACAATACTAATCAAGAATCAACATAACTAAGGAAAACCCCTGAAAAGTGGGAGGAAAACCAATATATTGATACACTTGGCTCGAATGACCAAGTGGGAGATGTTACAAGGTAAGTGGCCATTCTCGGCTTAGGTAAAAGCTGGACTGGCCATCCAGTCCGTTACCTGAACAGATGAGGTCGAACCATAACGGATGACCGTTACTAAGTTTTTCGATAACCGTTTCGTGATTTGCTCCAAACGAGGAAAGCCGTAGGTGGATAAATCATGAATGAGGGGGAGCAGGCTGCCTATAAAAGGCAGCCATTATAGGTCATGGAATAGCATGAAAAATACAAAAAGAATACAAAATCACAAACACCTGAGCTCATCCTGTGGAAGCCCCTGCGTGGGAACCTCGCATCCACTCTCCAATCAGCTGCGTATAAAAGAGGAGATCGGCTAAATCCCAAGAAGGAAGGGCAGACTGAAGTTGCCTGCCGCCGATCCACCATCACCGGAATCTGCCACCGGAACAGGAGGTAGGATTCTACAACCTCAACTCACAATAAAACCTAACATGGCTATATATACGTGATAATAAAAATAGGAATCCAAGACACATATGATAATTGGGCATAAAATATTTTAGATGTTGGGGGTTTAGAAGCCCTCCCTTGAAGGCGACTTCCTCATCTTTGTTAGATACTTTACGTAGCTTTGTCGGATTCCTCGCCATATATGCAATGGATGGGCTCTCAGTGAAGAGAAGAAGCGGGGAACAACTATGGTTCTCGGTTTTCCTCAGCCATATTTTCCAGAGACGATTTAAACTTTGATTTTTCTTGTTTGTATTTGAGTTTAATGCGCTGCTCTATACAACACTTGCTTTCATCAGCTCGGATTCCCAAGCTGGACTTTTCATTGGGAGCTATTATCAGTTTGTTATTGTAACCATCCACAAAAAGAGGATAGATGGTTGGTCTAGCCGTTTTCGTGGATGATCATACCGAGAATGGCCATCCTCTAGGTTTTACATCTCTCACTTAGTCATTCGAGCCAAGTAAATTGACATACTAATTTTACCTCCCACTTTTGTGGGGTTTTCCTAGTCATGTCATTTACGATTGCTTTACAATCATTACCCGTTGTATAGTTTTTTATCTACACAACAATCAAACATATCTCAAAATCATGTTTGTAACATGCTTTGAGAAAATATATTCTGTTATACATTTAGTCATGGGGACTGCCAATATATCATCAGTTGGCATATATGAGATAGATATTTCCTTTCTCATAACCATATTATGAACATAGTGATATTAAACCATTATATGCTTGTTTTGGAGTTGTCAGCTCTGCTCTTGATTAGAGTAATGGTTGCGTTATTTTCATAGTAAATAATAACTGATTTGTTGGCTATATTCAACTTCAGATCACAAATGAAGCGACTTATCCAAATAGCACTTGTTGTAGTCATACAACAAGTCACATATCCAACGTCATGTGTATGTAATTCTAAACAATTTTGCTTCTTTGCCCAAGAAACAACTCCACCTCCAAATAAATAATTTATTATCATCTTTGCTCCAACAAAGTTAGCATATGAGTATTCTATTACTTTCAATTCATATGCTTGAAAACACAATTTTAAGTCTTTTGTTCCTTTAAGATATTTCAGCATCCTTTTCACAGCTATTTAGTGTGATTACTTTGATATCTACTTATAAGACCAACAACAAAGGTGATATCAAGTCATTACACAACATAGCATCCATCAAGCTCCCCACAACTTGTGCATAAGGAACATTAGGCTTATCATCTCCTTCACCGAGACAATCAACCTTACTCAATTTTACCACTTACATAATGGGTGTAGATGCAGTCTTCCATTCACCCATTTTAAATTTCTTGAGGATATAATTGATATATCATAAAAGTTTAGATTCTCTATCTCGAAAAATCTTTATATCTAGGATATAAGATGTTTCTCCCATATCTTTCATTTCAAACCTTGAGTTTAACTATGATTTGGTTTTGACAATCATCTCATTGTCATTTTAAGTCAACATTATGTCATTTACATATAATGATAAGATAACAAAGTAACTTCCAATGTTTCAGACATATACATTGGTCAAGTTCTTTAGCCACAAACCCAAGTTTAATAATGATATTTTGAAATGTTAAATACCATTAATGAGGTGGTTGTTTAAGGTATAGAGATTTTTTCAACCTATATATTTTATCTTCTTGGCCTTTAATTATGTATCTTTCGAACTGTTGCATATATATGATTTTATCTAAATCTCTATTTAAAAAAGCAGTCTTTATATCTAATTGATGTAATTCTAAACTATAATATGATGATATTGTCAAGATTATCTTTATGAATGCAAATTTTGTAATAGGAGAACATGTCTCAACATAATTATTTCCTCTTTTTACAAAAAATCCTTTGCATCCAACCTCACCTTAAACTTGTCGATAGACCTACCAACTTTATATTTCTTTTTTAGAACCCATTTACAGCCAACAACTTTTCTTCTTTTGGCAAATCAGTCAACTCTAAGACTTGGTTTTTCTCAATGAATTCTATTTTCTCATCAATGACTTTTTCTCAATCTACACATTCAGATGAGTCGATAGCCTATCGATAAGTCAAGTTATCGGTCAATACATCTAAATCCACCGAATTGCATACTTCCTCTACAAGGTAAGTGTAATAATATTTTAAGTAGAGCGGTGTGATCTAGATCTTTTATGTTCACTCAAAGTTTTGGTTTGTTTAGGAATATCATCTATGGGTTTAAATGATAATTGATATAGATCTACTAGATCGTCAACATACTCATCATCAATTTTAAGGATGTCATTCTTAATATCTTTTAGGAATTCAACATCCCTACTCTCTATCAATCAATGGTCCTTATAATAAAACTGATATGTCTTAGAGCCTTTAGGATATCCGATGAATATACATCTTAAGGATCTACTATCTAGCTTGTCTCTCGACTGGTCAAGGATCTTCGCATGAAAGATAGATCCCACCTCCTAAGATGACCTAGGTTATGTTTTCTTTCAAACCATATCTCATATGGTGTAGAGAATACAACTTTACATGATACTCTGTTGAGTATATATACAATTGTACTTATTACTTCTCTCCAAAATACCCTTGGTGGAGAATATCTATTAACATTAGACCTTGTCATATTTAGTAAGGTCTTATTATATCTTTCTGTTACACCATTCTGTTGAGGTGTTCTCGGCATTGTATTTTGTATTTAAATACCAAAGTCTTTGTAGAATAATAAAAATTTCACAGTGTTGTACTCACCACCTTTATCTAACCTCAGGACTTTGATTATATGCCTTAGTTTTCAACTTCTTATATTCTTTAAATGCTTCAAGTGCCTTAGATTTATGTGCTAAGAGATATATGTATGTATATATCGAGTAATCATCGATAAAAGTTATAAAATAAATATTTTCTCGATGTGTTCTTAATTTAAAAAGTCCACATAAATCAGTGTGAATGATTTCAAATAGGGTTGTTACCCTTGTTATTTTCTTAGAAAATATTTTCTTTGTCATTTTTCATTGTATACAAGCTTCACACTTACTAAAAGTGTTCCTTAAATCCTTGGTATTAAGTCAAAGTCGGATAATTTCTTAACTTTTTCTGACTTATATACCCTAAGCGTTTATGCCACGTATTCACATCAACATTAAATATACAATCAATATAAACAAAATAATCTTTACCTTCATTAATGGCCGAACACTGACATTTCAATGGTTTGAACCTCAATGTGCTATGGCTGGGTATTGAACCCCACCAACTCTCTACTCTTGCTCCTCCATTAGTTGATGTTTGGCCTTACATGGAGGTGGCCACGCCAGAGGGATTCATGATGCAGTAGTTGGTAGCGATGTGGCCCCTCCCATTCAGACAAAGGATTAAAAAGTAGTTTGTACTCTTTTTCAGTTAGCATAAAGTGGAGCTCAATGAGATAGATGACTTGTAATTCATGAAGGCCTCCAAACTTTTGTCCCATTTTAGTGTTTTGTTTTAGGCCACAACCACCGAACCACTTAGTGTGTGAAAAAGTCTTGGATTTGGTAGAAACTGACGACCTAAATATTAGCTTCCTGGCCGATCATGTGGGGCGTTGTTGTTTGAGGGTGAACCGTTCTTGAGCAACAAGTTCTAGTTTCAAAAGCAGCACTTCACCACTCAGCAAGGGTCCACCTCCATTCATTTCAGACCAGAAAGAAAAAGGTTCAATGTCATATGATGATCATCATGTCTTGGGACGAAAAATAAAACATCAAAGAAACCAAATTTCGAAAATATGGATTGTATGGCCATAGCTAACAAACTAGAGTTAGAGTTCGATTGTTGGCACACTGGGTTTTTCTTTCAAATAAAACATTGATCGAATCTGACCTTTTATTGTTTTGTTCCAAAAGAGTTACAGAAATAGTGTCATCCTAACTCTTACTGTTAATTGCGAATTAGGAATCCAAAAGATTCGGATCCACTGTGTCGTATCGCAAACAATCTGATTCCCTGTTCGACTCGGATATGCAGCTGCCTTGAGTCACTGACTACAGCCGGAGGAAGCTCATTGAAGAAGACATTCTGTGTCGTATCGCAAACAATCTGATTCCCTGTTCGACTCGGATATGCAGCTGCCTTGAGTCACTGACTACAGCCGGAGGAAGCTCATTGAAGAAGACATTCTGTGTCGTATCGCAATCAATCTGATTCCCTGTTCGACTCGGATATGCAGCTGCCTTGAGTCACTGACTACAGCCGGAGGAAGCTCATTGAAGAAGACATTCTGTGTCGTATCGCAATCAATCTGATTCCCTGTTCGACTCGGATATGCAGATGCCTTGAGTCGCTGACTACAACCAGAGGAAACTGACTGAAGAAGAGAGAGAGAGAGAGAGAGAGAGAGAGAGAGAGAGAGAGAGAGAGAAGCTATCGTTAATCTGGTGTGCGCATCATAAGTCACGTTCTCCCCTCTCGCACTCGCTCTTGTGGAAGTAAACGTGATCGAATCAACATAGCCCTGGTGGTAAACTGTATAAAATATCGGCAGGTGGGGAAGCATGAGAAGATTCGCAAGCGGAGGAGTCAAGAGGGTGGTGGGTTTGTTGCGGAAGCCTCTCTCTTCATCGTCGCCGCTCTGTTCCCCCTTTCCTACTTCTTCTTCTTCTGTAATGGAGAGGGCACCAATTACGATCGATACGATCAATCCCAAGGTACTTCTTTTTCTTCTTCTACCCGTTATTAAGGGGAGCCTTCATGTAGGTTGTATGAATAAAAGGTGCCTGGGTGAGTTCCCCTGGGATTGTTTCGTCTTTTAAAATGAGGGGAAGTCGTGGAGAAGTTCGAGATAATGATAAAACGTTGTCTGTCGTGCATTTCTTGGCTTGTTGAGATCTCTGCTCTTTTGTTTTTCATCTGTTACGATACAAAAGCTAGTGTACCTTCTGCAGAGGCTAACGAAAATATAAGATACCTTCTTTCAGATTTATTCGATACTTGGCGTGGAACTGAACCATCTAAAGGCGATTCTGAGGGAAATAACGAACTGTTTCGTATTGGCAAGCTTGTGATTTGTCGGGTTACGCTGCTTTTGTCCCCGTTTTGAATTGATGGGAGATTATGGTTATGATCGTTATAGCGTTATTATTACTTACGTGGTGTTTTCTTTAAATAAATTACAACTGTCTTGTGGTTCGATCTTGCTACTGTTCGATTCTGAATTTGATGCTTTTCAGGACATAGCGTTAGTATGGATTATTACGTTTGTGTACTTTCGATTTAAATGACGGAGACAACTTAGAGTTTTCATGAATATTGAGAGCAGAGGCGTTGTTTCTGTTCATTCAATCTTACGATTTTCACTTGAAGGTTATGCTTCAGGTTTCTGTTTCCAACATTGTTGGACTCTCCTTGCAGATCTATGAACTTCCGCACCGTGTCAGAAAGACTCTCGTTTATGTATGATTATAGATGTTCTCTCTGTGAAGCCTAAAATTTATGAACTCTGAAGAAATCGAGGAGAATCAATATTTTGTGGCGGTTATCCACAGTCTGCTCTGTGGATATTTCCGTCTGTTTAGGACTCGCTCGTCTTACCTGGCTCAGACTTCCATTATGTGGTAGAATAGGAATTCTTTGCAAGTTCTCACCTTTGTAGGTATGGTATGTTGACTTAGTTGGAACAGTTGTTTGCTTGTCGTCTTTTAGATACATACCTTTCTTTTGAGATCGTAAACTGTAAAACGTACTTCCCTTGGCAAATGTCTCACTTGATTCTTTTGTATCGTCTAACTTTCTGAGAATAACTCATTTGTTTTTGTTAGGTTGTTAAATGCGAGTATGCTGTACGTGGAGCTATTGTGACCCATGCCCAGGTAAATATAGCCATCTAGCATTTCATGTCCTTTTACAAGTTTTTCCATAGCAGTTTCTTGTATTGGCTGCAGGTATAGAAACAAGCAGTGCCAGATTTCTTTGTCCGTATGTGGTTTAATAAAATATCTGCTCTTTATTTAATGATATTAATTCTGAACTTTGTGAAGTATCACTTGGATTTTCTGCAACTAACAGAATGACACAGACACTTGATGTCTGGCTTGTATCGATGTCACTTTAACCCTGCAGCGCTTTGGATCTTATTATCTTATAAAGCTGCAATTGTGCTCCATCTAATGATGATTTTTATTTTCTTTGTAGCATTTGCAACAACAGTTAAAAGCAGATCCTGGTTCTCATTCCTTTGATGAGGTTTGTGTTCCGTCCATTGTGCTTAGCTGTGATCAGGCATATTAACTCGACATTCAACCTTGTTATCTTTGTTTAAAAGATTACTTGCTTCTTTAGTTAATCTGATAATGCATTATTTTTTCCACTTGGAATAAGCATCTATGGCATATAGCAGTTTTTTCAGTTTATATGTTTTAAGATAAGCATTTATAACACATTATTCTTATAATTATACATAATTGCTATTCATACACGTATTTTACTAAACATACACCCTTTTTTACCAAAAATTCCAAATTACCGTTGTTGCAGATTCTCTCTCCTCTCTTCCTTCTCACCGGTTTTTCCTTCTTGTTCACTAGTTTTTTCTCCTCCCTATGATCCATATGCATATTGTCGGCTTCTCCTTTCTTTACAAACCTTTCTCGATCTTCCTCTCTCTGGTAATCTCTCCTAATGTAGTTGTATCTCTTAACCGTTTGATTTCTCTATAAATCTTAGCCTCTTCAACTCTTCTTTTTAAACTTTGATGAATGTTGTTTGATCTTTCTACCGATGTATCTCGATCTCTTTCGGATTTCTTTCTCTATTATTTTCAATCTCTATCTCAATCTAAACATAAATCTCATGAAAAATCGATAGAAAATAGAACTCTAAATCATCGGTCATGACGAATGCTTCTGACGAGGGAAGAAATTGGTGAGTGTGCTTAAGACACGTTTTACTTAAAGGACAAACGTGCTCATGATGCATCACCATTTGAGGAGCAATGCACCGTAAGTGCATCTTTTTCCTAAAGATGACGTGATTAAACTACGTTCCTCTTCATGATCGATGATGAGACATGCTGAAGGTGCATTATATTAAAGTGATAGACACACCTTAAACACGTTGCTATTTGAAGAGTGATGTGTGGTGGAATTGTCTTTTTTTCGAGAAAATGGTCTCCACAACGAGAGAATAGAAAGGAGAGAAAGAGTGCAGTATCAGATAAATTATTAAAAGGGTGTATGTTATGTTATCAATAGCGGTTAGCGGGTTGTTAGCGGTCGACCCTAATATAGCGATAGCGGGGATATAGCAGATTTAGTGGTACACTTTTATTTATGATTAAAAAATTATATATATATATATTAATATATATAATGGGCTCTCTAATTTTTAAGAAATATCAAGAAACACAACTTCTTTCATAAATATGTACATAAAATCTCATGCCAAAAATTACTGTTTGCAACAAAAATAGATAGTCTTTCATCCTTTGTCAAGATGGATATAGCCTCTACTAGGTCTAGCACGGAAGAGGATGCTAATGAGGCATTGGAGATATGACATGCAAAAGAGAAGCAGATAATGCAGAAGAGAAAACACTAACCAGGATCTCCATGGTTTCCCTTCTTAACACCCAATTTTTTCTGCAGATATCATTTAATTTAGAACCCAGACCTGAATAATGATGAATGTTTTCTCAGAATATATCTACCTCTAATTGAATAATATCCAGGGCAGCTATAAGAAATGGGCATGAATTTATGGGAAAAATCAATAAACAAGTAGTTATAAACATATCTTAGGGCCGGTTGTGTGCTAGAAATATAATTGAATGTCCTTCAGGAGTTCCTGATGCTGTCAATCAAATATCTATTACATATAAAACCACTACTTGGACATGTAAGAAGTAGTTGATTGACAAATAATGGTCAAACAATATAGATAGTATGAGAGACTTGTAATATCGCCATACTATTCCCATAAATTAAAAAAATACATGTACACGCGTACATACACAACAAAAAATGGATTAAATCACATGCAAGTGTTCATACATAAACACATGCATGCACCTGCACAAGAATCAATTAATGCATGCATACACACAAACATGTACCCTCAACACAAACACCCAAAGAGGACATACTAAAGAAGCAGGTAATCTTTTGACAGCCCATCTTGGAATAAGTATCTGATGGGCTGTCAAAGGATTTGAAAGGCATATAGCAAGCCAAGATGGAAGACGACGGGATGTGTCTTTCAAATCCTTTGACAGCCCATCAACTTCAGTCCTTGCTGCAAATGTTGAACCATTAGAAACAGCTCCATCAATGTTATCTATAGTATGAGCACTCTCATCATCATGCCCGTCAAATAAACTGAAATAACCCATATAGAAGAATTAGTGAGCACTTGAGTTTCAAAAAATACAGGAGGTGGAATAGATATAATTAGCTAGACATTCGCATAGGTCCATTCTTACGTAACAACCACAAATTCTATTAACTACCTAATTCCAAGACTTTATGTACTCACTTCACATCAGAAAGAGGAACAGTGCAGACAAAACTCTTGTTGGTAAGAGCATTTACCGAAAGATTAACCGATAGGATATTTTTCGTCAACCAGGGTGAGTTAATATCAAGGAACAACAAATAGAAAAAGAGTGCAGGGTATACAATCTCAAAAATAGAGTGGAATCAAAGTTGTATTAAATATGGAATTTGATAGTCAGAGGCTCGGAGCAACACAAGGAGGCAGTAGAAGTAGGTATGAACTGGTAAGTGATAATGTGTTTAACAACGTGACTCTCATTTTCTAAAGCAAGGTGGAAGCCCTATGATCACATTTGTCTGCAATTCCAAAAGAACCATACACCAAAACAACATTTGGGCATGGAAAATAAGCCCCCGTATTTTTTGGTAGATTGTTTTTATGAACAGTATCTTTAAGAAAAGGAAAACAACGTATAACTTCACATTGCCCACCTTGAATCTATCCTGCGTTAGAGCATCAAATGGTCTATGCATGCATAGGAAATTCAAGAGCATATGACCCCAATGTCACTTTAAATTCAACAGGAGATGGAGAGAGAGATGGCAAAAGGCAGGGCGGCTAGAGAGGGACATCAGAGGGGGGTCGCAGGACTACACGAGAGAGGGACAGTAGAAGCGGCGCCACAGGATTGCGCGAGAGGCAGCGAGAGGCGAGAGACAGAGAGAGATGGCGAGAGGAGGGAGTCTGCTTTTGTGCGTGATGCATGCGTTAGGTTAGCAGAGGTGGCTATGCGCTGGCCTTGCTCCTACTCACTCCACTTGCCTCAGGTCTAAAAAAAACCCTACCCTACCTTAGCCATCAGGCGGCCACTAAGGCCATTAAAGGTAGGGCACCTATAGTGGATCAGTAGCTCCTTAGTCACGCCTCCGCTTTGCGTCACTGCGTCCACCACAAGCTCGGCACATCCTTCATCATTCCAGCCCACCACTTCCATTCATATTGTTGGTAGCTCCGGTTTCCCATCTTGCCTTCATGAAGCAGCCTTGCCGTGGGACTGTGCGAGAGGCGACGAGAGGTGGGAGATGGAGAGAGAGAGAGACGGTGAGAGGTGGGAGTCCCCTACACGTGATGCGTGAGTTAGGTTAATAATGTTGTATTGGATCGGGTGGATCCAATTGGATTGACCCGATCCAATACAACATTATTACTATTGTTGTCCGCTAACCATGCTATAGCGGACTGCTATAGCGGCCATGGAGGGTCGCCCGTTAAGGGTCACCCGCAATAGCGCGCTATTGATAACATAGGGTGTATGTATAGTAAAAAAGGGTGTATAAATAGTAACACCCTAATCATAATTGTGTGAAGGATTGTGGACTAACCATGTACTATTCATCCATAAATGTGTCTTATGCATCTTTCTCTCATTAGCATAGCATAATGATGAATCTCGTTTTCGTTGTTATGGTTTATCATTTTCTAGCATACCAATTTTTCGCTGAAACTTTAGCGGAAATTTGTTGAAAGCTTGTCCCCAAAGTTAAATATTTCTGTGTAGTTGGTTCTTGTGACTTGTGAGGCATCCAAATTTTCTTGTGCAGATACTATACTGCAATATTGGAAATCCTCAGTCTCTTGGGCAACAGCCAATCACTTTTTTCAGGGAGGTGAGTTAATTCAGTAGAGGTTATTAAGTAAAGCTTTACTTTTCCTCTTTATGAACTTTAATCCTTGTGCTTCTTTACAGGTTCTCGCCTTGTGTGATCATCCAGGACTCCTTGACAAGGATGAAACTCATGGCTTGTTCAGGTAGTAGGGTCATCATAGATAGTGACATATGATATACCTTTTAGAGCTCTATAATTTATCTAACTGAATGGTGAATGGTGATAATTGGGACTAGTCTCATAGTCCACTGCTGACACTGTCTATTAGGCATTTTTTGACATCTGCTTTTAAACTGGCTAAAGCTACATGAAGATATGCTTGTTGGTCATCCTTTTGTCTGCGTCTAATCAAATTACTCCAATAATGAATAACTTATGGGTTGTTATAAACTATGTATCTATTATTGAAGTCATTGGTGATTGTCAGTGACCTAAGTAACTTCGTGGAGCACCATAACCAACTTATTTGCATCTATCTTTGATGAAAATTTTGCAACATATGTGCTAATATCATGCCCCAGTGTTGGAATCACCAATGACTCGGAACTTGTGACCAGTGCTAGGTTGCACACAACGTAGGAAGCCTTTACCAAGATTATAGTGGTTCAGTGAAAGCTTAGATGATTGGGAGAGTCGATTGAGAGTAATAGCAAGGAAACATGAGAGTAAATAAGAAAGTAAAGTGATTATATGGATAGCACAAAAGGATGCCTGGCCTAGAACATGCTTATATCTTAGGTGCGGGACTTATTGAATACCAAAGCAAAGGGTGCCCCCGACTAAAACAGGGCCCAAGACTAAAGTTGTCAGGTGGCTCCCATGCAGGGCCTGATTACATAACCATGATACGAAAATTCACTATGGAGGGTCCCCAAGTCACATTACGATGGAACTTTGTTTCACTGGATTGAAAATTCCCATGCTGCTGTTTGTGAATTTCACGGACTGTCATTGTATTTCTGAAGTTGAGCACATTGAGCAACTGGATAAAGATGACTCCAACTCTATGCAACATTTTATATGATGTGGGTAACTCGCTTTTTCACCATAATAACCGATCCAGTTACTTATCTGATTTAATATCAAAGTTTCCATTCTTTCTTAAGATAGGAATTGGCTTTGAGAAATCAAACTAAAAGAACCCCATAGAACAATCTTTTGCAAATTCAAAGGAAACCCTTAGTCCAAGTATTGTATGTGGCTTCATTTCTCATTTCAAGAGATCATGGTTGGTTGGATAGTTTTCCCTAAGAAAATGATGGGTTGGATGGTTGTCTTCCCCCATCATTACTCTGGTATGGGTTCATATCTATTAACATGAGTTCCATATATTTTAGCTTGCTAATAATGACCACTGCATCTGTGTCAGTTCTGATGCCATTGCTAGAGCTTGGCAAATTTTAGATCAGATTCCAGGAAGAGCAACGGGAGCATACAGTCATAGTCAGGTATCTACCACATTTGAGCATTTAAAGCTTGAACTGGAAAAGAAAGGATCAAGATTATTTGCATCGTACATATGAGCTATTGATTCTCAACTTATTATTAGGGAATTAAGGCGTTGCGGGATGCAATAGCAGAAGGAATTGCTGCTCGTGATGGTTTCCCATGCAATTCAGATGACATCTTCCTGACGGATGGAGCCAGCCCTGCGGTCAGGATCTCATCCGCTCACTTCTAACGTACTTCAGTGCAGATTTTATACTCAAACTGCAGAAATGTAGCAAATTACTGATGTTAGTTTTTTTATGTGTCAGGTACATATGATGATGCAATTGCTTTTGAGATCTGAAGAAGATGGAATTCTCTGCCCAATTCCTCAATACCCTCTATACTCTGCATCCATTGCACTGCATGGCGGCACTCTTGTATACCTCTCTCTCTCACACACACACACACACACACATTAAGCTAGCAATATTCGGCACTTGCCTGTGGCTTACATTAATAAAAACATCAAGAGTTGCAATATTTTTCATATTATATGGTCACCTGTGTTGGCCAACCGTTCTTTTTTTTTTCCAGGAAACCAAAAAGAAACTTCACTGATAAAAGACAAAACACTTTAGGAACAACTGAATAAACTAAGTACTTAATACATATTATTGGATACTTTAAGGCATAGGACCTGCATGTAGTTTTCATTGAATTAGAGGACTCATGGCATGACATGAAGAGATACTTTTTGGAGAATAAATGAGTATCCTTTATGTACATCAACCTCATAAAGGGCATGTATAATAGAGCAGCAGCATACATTGAGATTCATAAAGGGGTAACTGATTTATTTACTATTATGAGATTATACCAAGACTCTTCACTAAGCTTGTATCTCTTTACTTTGTTAATAGATGAACTACTGAAACTACATTTCAGATTATTTAAATGTATGCCCCCTTGTGCATTTTATTTATAGATGGCATTGTATTATTGGAGCGGATGAGGGAAGGGATTGGAAAAAATTAGACAATAGGGAAGAACAAAAGAAAAGTGCTTTTTGACTTGTTATATGGAATGAAAGTTTAATATTTTGGCCAAGATAATGATTGAGAAGGCAAAATTGGTTTACATTTGCATCTCAAAAGGATGATGTTGTACTTAGGGTCAGTTGACTAAGCTTTCAACTAATATTAGGAGCACCCATACTGCATTTATGATACTTATGTCACTATTAGGGAAAACTGAATTGAGACACTTCTGTTTCTTGAACTATTGAAAAATACACAAATTCATTTTTTTTGCTTTAATTTTTTTAAAATTGTTTTAATGGTTTTATTTAAACTCTGAATATGTAAGGGATCACCCTTGCATGGCTAGTCCCAAGCCCGAATAAAGGAGGAGGGTTGAATTAGGCTTTCAACAACCAACGAAAAACTTTGTCGAATTTTATACGATTGATTATACAAATTATGAGCATTGTGTTGGGCATCCCCTCTTAGCAACGCACTGTAGAGCTCAAATGCAGTGAAAAGTAAGCAAGAGCCTCTAAATTTTCACCCGAACATAGTGAATCAATTGTAAAAAGGGTTCTCACATCATGAACGAGTGTGGGTAAATAAGTTAGTCCTGCTACATTGTTGCCCGAATATAGTGAATAAATTGCAGAGAGAGTCTCCGCATTTTCAACATGGACGGATGTGGGGGGGTAAGGAAACTAGTCCTAAATAATAAGATTCATATTGATTCTTGAAAAATAAGAATATTGTCCGGTAAGCTAATTGAGGTGGTAGATACTATGATTCATAGAAAGATATATATCTTATGTTTATAAGAGACAAAGTGGGTTGAAGAAAAAGCAAATGAGATTAAGGATACAAGTTTTAAATTATGATACTTAGAAAAGGAAAAGGCTCGAAATGGAGTTGATATTGTCATAAATAAAGATTTAAAGGATAGTGTAGTAGACATACAACGATATGATGAGCGAATCATGATATTGAAATTAGTGATAGGAGCAGAGGTTTTGAATATAGTTTGTGCTTACACACCCCAAGCCGGACTAGAAGATAGTATAAAGATGGCTTTTTGGGAAGAGTTAGATAAGGTGACTGAAAGAATTTGACAAAGGGGGATGATTTGTTTAGGAGGAGACTTAAATGGACATGTCGGTAAATAGGGATTAGGATATGAAGGTATTCATGAAAACTTTGGTTTTGGGGATATAAATGAGGAAGGTAGTGGGATTTTAAATTTTACTACGACATTTGATCTCTTTATAGTCAATACAATCTTAAAAAAATGAGATGAACATTTAATTACTTATAAGAGTGGCTTGTCACAATCATAAATTGATTATTTTATTTATAGAAAAAAAGATAGATCGTGTTGTAAAGATGCAAGGTAATTCCAAGAGAAATCTTAACCACCCATCGTCGACTTTTAGTTATGGATTTACAGGTAAAAAAGTGGACAAAGAAGAAAAGAGTGCATCGAGCTATTCAAACCAAATGGTGGAACCTCAAAAGCTAGAAAAAAATTATATTTAAACAGAAAATCCTTCAAAGAGATGCTTGGAATTATATTAGGAAAGTGGCGAAAGATGTGTTAGGTGAATCTAAGGGACGTGTACCGGCACAAAAAGAAGTTTGGTGGTGGAGTGAAGCGGTGCAAGATAAAATCAAGGCAAAGAGGGCATATTACACATTACATTATGCTAAGAAGACTAATGAAACTTGAGGCTTATAAGAAAGCAAAGAAAGAAGCGAAAAAGGTCATCAATAAAGCAAAAGCTAAAATTTGATACGATTTATATAAAAAGTTCAACTCAAAAGAGGGTGAAAGAGATATTTTTAAGATAGCTAAGGCTAGAGATAAGAAAACTAGGGGTCTTAATTTTGTTAGATGCATTAAAGATAGGATGAGAAAATTCTAGTAGCAAATGATATATAAAAATAGATGGAAAATTTATTTTTATAAGCTTTTTTATAAAAATAAAGACATTCAAAATTGTGCGAATTATTGGGGTATCAAGTTGATGAGTCATAATATGAAATTATGGGAAAAAATTATCGAATGTATGTTAAGACAAGTGTCGAGTACAACTTAAAGTATGACTAATTTACTTTAAGTGATTCACCTTTTGAAACGTCTTATGGAACATTTTAGAGCAAAAAAGAAAGACCTTCACATGATATTTATTGATCTAGAAAAAGCTTATGACAGGGTACCAAGGGATTTCTTTGGAGAACCTTGAAAAAAGAGGTATCTCATTGACATACATAAACCTTATAAGAGACATGTACGATGGCGCAAAAACACGTGTGAGGACTCATGAAGTAATGACTGATTTCTTTGAAGTTAATATTGGATTACATCAAGGATCAACTTTAAGTCCATACTTATTTATAATGGTGATTGATGAGTTAACAAAACATATTCAAGATAAAGTACCTTGGTGTATGCTTTTGCAGATGATATTGTGTTAGTGGAGGAGTCTAATGAAAAAATTAATAGAAAATTAGAACTATAAAGGGAAACATTAGAAAGTAAAGGCTTCTGACTTAGTAGAAGAAAAACAAAATATATGGAATGTAAGTTTGATCATTTGGTTACTTAAGAGGACATAGAAATTAAAATTGGCAACATTTCATCCCCAAAAGGAAAGTTTTAAATACCTAGGGTCAATTTTTGAGAGTGATGGAAGAATTGATGGAGATGTATGCATACAATTAATCCAGGTTGGTTAAAATAGAGAGGAGCATCAGATATTCTTTGTGACAAGAAGATACTATTAAAGTTAAAAAGTAAATATTATAGAGCAACAATTAGACCGGCCATGTTTTATAGTTCTAAGTGTTGGGCAATTAATCATCAACATGTCCAAAAGATGTTTGTGATACAAATAAAGATGTTGAGATGAATGAGTGGTCATACAAGGAAAGACTGTATACATAATGAGATTATTAGAAACAAATTTGGGAGTGACACAAATAGAGGATAAAATGAGAGAATATCGTTTAAGATGGTTTGGACATATAGAAAGAAGATCAAAAGAAGCGTATGTAAGAAGGTATGAAAAACTAGATTTGAAAGTATTAAAAGAGGTAGAGGACGATCACAAAAGTGTTGGAAAGAAACAATAAAGAATGATCTAACTTATGTTGAGTTAACTGCTAACGTGACACATGATAGAGCTCCGTGCATGGAGCCGACCCCGTCTAGTATGGGGAAAAGGCTTAGTTGTTGTTGTTGTTGTTTTAATGCTTTTATTTCATGCATTAAGCAAATTCGTTTGAGGATGCTATGTTTTAGGGGCATTTGAGGTTTTTGAATTTTCTGATTGCTGGAATTGGTGCTCGTGGTGCGAGATATTGCACTTGTTTGCTTCTCCCATAGAATAATTTTGCATTTGTTGGTGACACAAACATGATTAATGTTACTGACAAGAGGCAATTCCCCATCTTGTGGCTGTGGCTTTTTCAGGTGCCATATTACTTGGATGAGGCATCTGGCTGGGGGTTAGAGATTTTTGAGCTTAAGAAGCAACTGGAGGAGGCTAAATCAAAAGGAATAACTGTGAGGGCTTTAGTAGTAATAAATCCTGGGAATCCAACTGGTCAGGTGAGTAGTAGTTATTTATACATTGAAAGTTATTACATGGTGAATTGACTGATTTTCATCTTGCACTGTAATGCATAAACTCATTACGCAGTATAGGATTTTCAATGATAAGTAAAATATGTAACAACTTCAATTTTTTGAGACTGGAAAGTGCAAATATGTAACAACTACTTGTTTGACAAGCCAAAACAGCTGTTAGAGGGTACTATCAAGGTTAACATGCCCTATCTTAGTAATTTTACGTGAAGTCCTACTTGTGGCCCTGCTCAAGTGGAGGCCTGGCTGACCTTTTGGTGAGGAACATCTGCACCGGGTTTATAACTCATAACTGTTGAACTTGGACTTAGAAATCCATGCCCCTAACCACAATGAAAGAGGAAGAAAGAGCATGGAAATAATGAAAACTAAAAGATCAACACAGTTTTTTCGATGAGGATGTTTAAGAATGCAAACTGTATGGTTGTGCTGCTTTTATTGATAATGAATTTGATGTGACAAAATATTTTGACTCCATTAACTGGCGCTTAACTTTTTACTAGTTTGGCTATTCATCTAGGTCCTTGCAGAGGAGAATCAGCGTGATATTGTTGAATTCTGCAAGAAAGAAGGCTTAGTTCTGCTTGCTGATGAGGTGTGTTATTTTTGTGGAAATGCAACTTCCATTACCATATATTTTCTCTTTACACAACCTTTTTTTGGACTATATTAGCAAAGTAAATTTTGAATCTGATTGTGCAATGTACCAACATGCTTTTTGATAATTGGCAATTGCAGGTGTATCAGGAAAACATCTATGTCAGTGATAAGAAGTTCAATTCTTTCAAGAAGGTTTCTAGGTCTATGGATTATGGGGAAGAGGATATTGCCTTGGTGTCATTTCAGTCCGTGTCTAAGGGTATTTCTGACTGCATTTACTATCATTAGTTCATTGCCAAAGTGATGGAAAACTTGGTAATCAATTTGTGCACAGACCTAGTATTTCTGGGGAAACAAAATGTATTTCATGTACCGTGTTTCATTTTTCATATTAAATGTTGTGATTGTAAGATGTTCATGCAACATTTAGATTTATCGCTCTTCTTTTTGTTCATCATTTTCTTGTTGACTACTTCCAAGTCATTTACTCAGTGTCCCTGTAATGCATTAAATTGTAAATATTATTAAAATTAATACTCTCGTGCTTGTATGATCCTAGCTTGGACTTCTTTTCCAGGTATAGCAGCTTGCTTTGCTAGGAGCTAGAAAGTGGTTAGGACTTAATTGCCTGAGTCAGAAGCCGAATCTTGCTTGGCCTATGACCAGGACCAAGCTAAATCAAGTTATCTACATGGTTTTAGTTGCCTGAATTATTCCATATAGATAACGTAGAGTGGATTTGCCAGAATCAGCACCTAATCCGACCAATACTATGTAATGTTATTCGTTTATTTATCTGATATCTTCCTGTGGACAAAATAGGTGATGTCGGACCTTTATAAGACCATTCTGGAAATGCTAATGGCTTCTTTAGTTTTATGGAAATCAAAATTTGATACTCATCTGGGGTCAGAGTGCATCGATGTCTTGACCTGACTTCTGAGTAATGTGATCTCTTGACCTTAATAGGATATTATGGAGAATGTGGAAAACGAGGAGGATACATGGAGGTCACTGGTTTTAGTGCCAGCATAAGGGAGCAAATTTACAAGATTGCATCTGTCAACTTATGTTCAAACATATCTGGTCAGATCCTAGCGAGCCTTGTTATGAATCCCCCAAAGGTATCCTTCTTCTAGTCCTCTTCATTTCTGTTGCTTTTTGTTTGATAATATAACACTGCTAAGAAATGCAGGTTGGAGATGAGTCTTTTGATTCGTACTCTGCTGAAAAAGATGGCATCCTTTCATCTCTTGCAAGGCGTGCTAAGGTGATGACACGATATACTGCTGTTCTATTTCCTATTGCTTTGGTAAAAATAAATTAATCCTTATTATGGTTCTTTTTGAGGCGTCATGCAATTAATGATGGAATGCAGATGCTTGAAGATGCTTTTAACACTTTAGAAGGTGTTGCCTGCAACAAAGCAGAGGGAGCAATGTACCTCTTCCCTCGTATCCACCTGCCACAGAAGGTCATAGAAGCTGCAGATGAGGCACAAACAGCTCCTGATGCATTCTATGCTCATCGTCTCCTTGAAGCCACAGGAATTGTTGTTGTTCCAGGATCTGGATTTGGCCAGGTTAGATTGGTTACACGGAATCTGTCCATTTTTGTGACAATTCAGTTATAACCATGGGGTTAGTTTTGTTGTCATCTAGCAGTTTTCATTCCCTCTATCTTTAGTGTTGACGGTAAAATTGTTGAATGCATATCCATTTTGGACTGATGTTGGGCATGGTCTTCTGGCACAGTAACAGCTGTGTGACGAGCTATTTCAAGGGCATGTTCCATCTAGATTAGGGTGTGTATTTTCCGTTTTAGTCATATATTTTCAAGGTGAATACAATTGGGACTTAGGAGTTGAAAGTGGATTATTTCCTTCACTTCCTACTCATCAGAGATGTACATATCCTTCCAAATGAAATCGATCTGTAAAGATGCAAGACAGACCACTGTTCCTGTTTGCGCAGAGTTATCACTTCACATCCTGCTTTAGTTTTCTGCACCAAGTTCATATGTTGTATGGGTTCTACATGCGACACCCTAAACTGATCCGTTTTTGAAATTGACTTGGAATGTACAATCAGGATTCACCATTCATGTTGAACGGTGATCTTGGAGTCTCGTCTATGAACTGCATGTTCCAAGTTCATGGAGTGCCGTTTCCACATGTTTTGTATTACGAATTCCATGCTTTTCATCGGTTGCTCTGGTATGACACTGCATTGTGTGTGTCGAAATAATTTCTGTTTATGTTTGAAACTGCAGTTTCGGCTGTACTTTTCTAACGCGTTTAACGGCTAGTTTTGTTGTTTCGTTGGTGTCTGACACTGGTTTTGGCTTGCTAAGGTACCTGGAACGTGGCACTTCAGGTGTACCATACTTCCTCAGGAGGATAAGATTCCAACTGTTATATCAAGGTTGACCGAGTTCCACAAATCCTTCATGGACGAGTTTCACGATTAAACAGTTTTGATGTGCCATACTGACATGCTTCTTGCTTTGTTCAAACAATGCTCATATTTTCCAATTCTGTGGATGATATTCTCCTGTAAGGCTCTGTAATCAGTGTGTTCCTTTTCATTGGCAAGTTTTAACTAAAGTAACCGGAATTCGCCGTCTGTAATCAACCACTTGTGAGATGAAGATGAGAAGAACCATCTGAATAAAAGAAATCGGCATGGTTGAGAGAAGGATGATCTTATAATTTAGGAAAGCATATCTGATGGGAAGATAAGCTTTTGTTTGAATGCCATGGATATCTGATATGTATGTTACTTTTTGGTACTTGCCTCATGATGAGGCTTAAAGAAACGTTGCATGTGAAATCTACCCAAAAAGGTACTTCAGAATGGCATTTTAAGAGAAGGTCCAGGTGGTTAAGTCGAGGTGGTATTTGAACTGTGTTATCCACACTGTTGAAATGCCACATTGTTGCAGAATCAGCCTGGATGAGTTGCTAGAGAGTAAGGGAAGAGGAAAATTGTAACGTGCAACTCATTCAATGCGGCTTATCCGCAGCTTCCTCCTGAAGGTGGTTAAGCTTTAAGCAAGAAACATTAGGGTGTTGACCAGGCATGGATATCCCGACCGACCAAAAGGTTAGAAGGCTTAATGATTTGATCTAATTGGTTCTGTAACTTGACTATCAAAGGGGATCCACAACTAAACAACTTCTGATACGAACGCAACTGGAAGACCAACATTGCCCACCAAAAACACCCTTAACATTGGTGATGGCTTGGGATTCGCTGGCCAAGCTATTCATCGTAGGAAGTGCAGCAGTTCATACGTCGAACCAGTAGTCCATGGTGCATGAGGGAGGGTAGAAAGAGGTTTGTGCTTTATTATATAGAAGCTAATGTTAATACATATAAAGATGTCTAAGTTTACAGTTTAGTCAGCTTGACATGATTTGGTGCCTCTTGTCATCGGCTTGTTTCTTTTGGGTGGCGCCGCAGGAGTCTGTTTGGATGTCGTTAGTTTTGTTGTCTCTTATCCTTTTAGTGGAAAACAAGTTTGTGCCCCCGCGAAAGCGTTTCTGCTCTTCCTCGATCTCAGCGGCGTGAGGTTGACTTTCATGTCAATATGGAGAACATGAAAAATACAGAGAGTAGTTTGTTTTTTCCTTAAAGTAGGGTTATGCAAACCCATATTAGGTATATTCATAGCAGGGACACGACTTTCCCAACCCAAATTAGCTAATTTCATTATTAAGTACCCCCCCCCCCGCCCCCCAAGCGCCCTGCCGTTTGAATGCATAACCAGATCAGCCTTGTAACGAAGCAGCTTTCCGTGCCCCTTACCGTGGAGTTTACTCGGTATATCCACTGCCATTTTGCGTGTGTGTGTGAGAGAGAGAGAGAGGTGGATGGATGGTGGCGATGCAGCGCTGGCGTTCGAGCAGGCTGGGTGGGTCCCACCGAAGGAGACAGTGGTGCCGTTCGACCCTCCCCTTCCTCTGCTGAGGGGTCCTTTGCCCGCCAGGAAGGACGACGAGCCGTCCGAGGGGTTCTTCGTTCTGGCCTTCAGAGACGACCGCTCCTGGAGATGCACCCTTCTCTCTACCCAGGTCAAGCTCATCGACCAATGCGAGGTACGCATCCTCGTCATTTTCTCCGACTGCTACTTCTCTCCTTAGCTTCCCTGATAAATCAAATCGTGTGGATTCGAAAAGGGATTCATCTATTTCATGCTTTACTTTTTACTTATATGGATTTTCCGAGATGCGAAATATAGAATTTCAGTGGAACTTCGTGACATTTATTTTGGTTTTCTGAGACTTTTCTGTTTGACGATGCTCTTTAATTAGAGACAAATCATGTTGGATGTAGTAACCACACCCATGGGAACAATGAAAATTTTACCTCTTAAAGTTTTCTTCAACTACAAAACTACGACGATTAATGACACGCTTAAGTGAATTCAGTGATGTACATGAGGAGTCCGCACATTCCCTGTCCATCGCAAGGAGAATATAAGTGATTTGTTGTTGCTAAATAGCTGAAACTCTCCCCTCCGACAATGGGGGGGCATTTTCAGTTTGAAAACTGTTTGATTTTCGTCATCGTTTCTCATCTTTTATCGGGTTCGTTCTAGCTGTATTCTGCACTCAATGATAGTTCCACTTATCTTTCTTCTCTAGTTCCACTTATCTTTCTTCTCTGAAGTACTTCTGCCGAACCGTCAGCACTCCACTTTTTTTGTGAGGCATGCATCTCTCTTTCATATGATTATGTATGTTCGAAGGCTGGTGCAAGAGTCGGATGCTCAATCAATGCATCGAATAAGTGTAAGCTTCCGTGGTGGACGAGCCTTTTTCAACTGTTTGGATCAAAACCAGTAGATTTCGAGGAGAGGACACAGTGTGAAGAGCGGGAAATGGAAGCATGTTTGGCATCTTCTAGAGAGGCTTGCGTCCAGTTTGCAAAGGAGAAGTGCCTCCCAGCATTTCAAGATGCCAAAATTGCTTCCTCTCTCCATACAAGTGAAGGCTCAAAATGTACAACTTACAGAAGTGCGAGTATTTAGGGCTCAGAGTAGTTCAGGTAAAGCTTGCTAATTGTTCAGAGATGGCTGAAAGTTCCAAGTTTATCTTCAAAAGAACAATCAGCTTTCTAGTAAAAGCAAGCATTTGCTTGACACCTTGTTGGTGCGAGAGAAGCTAGTACATGCTGCCGGAGCTTGGAACCTCGGAAACTTCCAAGAAAATAGTGTCATTGGATCTTATGTAACTGTGTGGACTCTGCATTTAGTGAAACCGTTTATATTGCCGTAGAGGAGCTTATATTGGTGGTATGATCATGTTCACCAGATATTAAATTCTCAGAAGTCGAAACTAAAGCAGCGTTGCTTGAAGCTTTCGTTATGTTGTTACGCTGTATTCGCCGGCTGTTACAATCGTCAGCAAGCGTGTCAATCCGGATTTGGCCAAGGAAGGTGCTTCCTTATCAAACCTTTCTCATCGTGGATTAGATGCCCTGTTAAACAGATTGTCAGCAATTCTTTATGTTGATGAAGATGAAGGGGGGACAACTATGAATGGCAGAATCTAGACACGAGGAAGAAACAGCTTTTCTTTCAAACTCCCTGTGAACATGAGGCCGAATTTCGTAACCTATTTTTTGTCAGCAATTCATTTACAATTTGTTGGTGAAAAATAAACGGACTTGCAGACTTGAATATCTGTATCTTCCTTCTCATTCAACAATTCAGATGCTACAATTTCTTTTTTCAGTACAGTGGAGGAGCCGGCGGAGATGTTGACACTTAGAAGCCCATAGGCAAATGGATTTCCATATGATCTGCTAAGAAGTTTAACTGTATATAAGACCACTCATGCATTCCGGGGGTAGTTCCACGCTGAGCGTTGCCAATCTCTCTGCGCACCGATTCCCTTGGTGGAATTTACGCTGGATTCACACTCCATTGCTTCCGGACCAGCCTTCCAGAATTCCTCCCAGGAGCGAGTTGGGAAATTCTATGTTATTAACAATGTCTTGTATCAATTGGAATTAACAGTCTAGCTCGAGGATTACATATCGAATTCCAACCAAGTTGAAGCCCAGTCACTCTTCGGCTTCTACAGAGTTGCACACACCGTCCAGATTTCTAGAGAAGCCCATGATCCGATTCTGTTGGAAGAGAAAAGAAATAGTTGAAACAACTAAAGCAAGGAACTAAGGAGAGAAGGAATGGAAAGAATTCTTCACTCACCCTTTAAAAGTTGAAATTACACATTAGGACAATTAACTAAAATTAAGTTTTATTACAATTATCTAGGATATCCTTGAAAATCCAACGTGTCTTTCCTAATATCTAGGTCAATGACCCAAAATAGGCTTCCGCATTTGGCATTCATTGACGGGTGAAAACGGCAGACAACTTGGGCTTATCTCCAAGTAAGACGGGATCTACCAAATGCCGTGGCAGATCCATGCTCATGTCTAGAGATTCTAACTGCGGCAAGGAAGTTAGATGTTTGGATGTGAAACAAGTTACGGAACATTCTAATAACTGAGAATACACAAGGACAATGTGGTTAACAAATGCAATCCACGAAAACAGAACCAGTTCATGGTAGCATAATAGATTTTTCAAGTAAAATGGAAAAGATAGAAACTGAGAGCCAAGCGTGTCCGCCAATATTTGCATTTTATGATTGAACACATATGTAGACCTACAAAAAGTGAACCTTGTTTCTTGTCCAGACACCCCATTAAGCATGATTTCAATCTGTTCATCTTAATCTGAATAATTTTGCACAAGACTGGCTCTAAGGTGCCTGTACATTTCCTTCCATATCATGAATAAGGTGGTGGCTTCTCCCCATTAAAGAGATAAAAACTACCTTCTGCCAATTTTCTTTTAGAGAGAGAGATAAAAAAGTACTAGGCTGTGATTTTACCAGATGGGAGTCTTGATGAGCAAATTTTTAAAAGTCAAACAAGGGTATCGAGCATCTTCTCCAAACCTATATGCTACATATACAAATGTATGAAAGACATGAAATGCAATCCAATGCAACGCATTAGATCGGATGTAGATGTGTACTTAAGCACATTGACTAAGAGAAGGCAATATGGGCGTATAAGATAGATGTGCGAATAAAGAAGGAAAGTAGGTCCTTATTCAAAACAGCAAAAAAATGACAGTTGGAAATTCATATAGGACGCAAAGTTACAGCTTACGTTGTTTCTTATTTACAGAGCATCACCGTTAACTGAAACTTCACTTCAGCAAAGACCAGCCATGTCATCAAAGCTCCACAAATCTATTGGTGCATCTCCAACGCCTACGGTCTCAACTGGCTGGTCAGTACTTCCTTCCGGATACGGAATCTCTAGGAATTTCATGTAGGATTCGAAGGCAGACAATTCCTCTGATAACTGGGCGGCATCACTATCATCTTCCACTGCTTTCAGGCCCTCTGCTGCATTCTTCGCAACGGCACAAGACTCCGGAGCAGGATCCACGGAAACAGAAGATATTTCAGATGGAGTTT
Organism: Brasenia schreberi; assembly: GCA_036023115.1. NCBI lineage: Eukaryota > Viridiplantae > Streptophyta > Magnoliopsida > Nymphaeales > Cabombaceae > Brasenia > Brasenia schreberi. Next base: position 140,856 of record JAYKKT010000051.1, read on the forward strand.
TGGGATCACGCTCCCACGAGAAATCAGAACAACGGAATGAATTACTACTCTGATCAGACTGCATAAAACCTTTGAATTCACTTCCGAGTTCGGGAACAAACCTGCAGGATTTGGTTTATACATCGTGTAATCACCATCGCCATTATACCCAAAATCTTGTAAATACAAGGATCAGTGGGCTGTGCATGACGAGAATTTGCTTGGATGTTATGGTTTGGAATCACACTAGAGCTCATGTTAGCCTTGAGTTTCTTTGTGCTGCTATCTGCAGCCAAATGAGTCCTATGCTTCAGAGAGGGTGATTCATCAGGAAAATTGACTTTAGCTTTCTCACCCCTGATCCTGCGAGCTTCAACGTCATAGGCTCTTGCTGCCTCTTCAGCAGTGTTGAAGGTCCCAAGCCAGACGCGGACACCCTTCTTGGGGTCTCTGATCTCAGCAGTCCATTTCCCCCATGGACGCTGACGGATCCCCCTGAAGACGTTCTTCCTCTTCCGCTTATGCATTCCTTTCAGCTTGCCCCTTGAACTCTACAGACTTGACGGCAACTGACCCATCCAGGATCCATAGAAGAAACAAGCTAACGGGTAAAGATCATCTGACTTTTATGACACAAGGCATGGATATAAGGACAACTAGAAAAACACCAAAAGATGACATTATTTCATGGTAACTAAGCATTCTCACATGTGAACACCAAAGGATGACATATTTTTCAGTTTCACCCGCAATTCTAGATAACATCAATAATAACGCGAGGAGAAATGGAACAATAAACTCTTGCAAACCTTTGAAACAGAATCACAAAGTTAAAATTTCAAGCCATCTAAAAATAGGAGTTCCTATCCTTGGCTGTTCTCCTACAATTTTGTTCTTGATTCAACATAACAGCATCAACCACAAAACATAAAATGGAAGAAAAACCAAGAAAAAGATCAAAAAACATAAAAAGTTCCACAAAGGACGCTCTTTCCCAGTGTTTCTTTGTTGGTATCAATCAAAAGCCTCCAAGCTCTGACCTTCTTTCAGTTTATACGAATAGCAAGATTACCGACAGGCTGTCTTTAAAAAATCCTCAAAAAATCGAAGAAGTAAAGGGAGAAAAAAGGAAGAAAAAATCTTTTAGCTTCATTTCTTGTCATGATTACCGGAGGAGGAGAACGAGAAGACGAGGTTCGGAAAGGAGAAGGGCTTGGCGTCCTCCTCATCGTCGGATTCATCTTTGAACTCGCGGAAATACTCGAACTCGTCGTCGATATCGGGCTCCGGCGCCTTGATGGGGTTGGAGTGATAGCCGTTGAGAAGCTGATCAATAAGCGTCCTGCGATTGATGGGAATGAAGTCGGAGATGATCGCCCCTCCACACATCCTTCGAAGCCACCAATCACCCAAAAAGAGGGAATTACTTCGCGCACACAAACGTGCGGGTAGGAAAACGGCTAAGCCTGCAGTTCTCCGACGGATTTCTATGGATCTAGAGAAAGAAAGTGAGAGATCTTAGAGAGAGAGAGAGACAGAGCTCAAAACTTGTTGGGTGAAGGAGGCGTATTATGGGAGGGTTGGTGGAAGGGCAGATTTGGCTGAAGCGTCCAAAAGATAGTAGGGAGATGACGATTCTGCACACCTCTCTCTTGAAAATGACCGTCTCTCCTGTCCTGGGACTGGAGTTTGAGGGAAGACAAGTCACGCCGACCTACTTCATCGTGTCGTGTCCTATGTGCCTGATACAATACGTAGTCCAGATGAATGGAATCCTTTCTACTTCCCTCACCGGAAGGGTCTTCGATATTCTGTTTCTTTTGGCCACCCAATGTGGGATAAGGCTCGATTGTGGTTGTGTGGGAGGCCGAAGCTACAAGCAAGAAGGAAACCAACCCTGGCCATGCATGACCTTCTTCTGCTTCCACCCAGATGATTCCCCTCCACACTTAATAAACGATTCCGGGTAAAAGTGTATTACTTGACCCCAGGAGGAGCCAAGCAAGCAAAGGGGTGTCCTCTTCTCGTGTCCATGTGACTCGCGAACATAGAAAGACTGATTTAGAGAGAGAATCTATCTATCATTATTATGTGCTAGCAGCTTCTGATTACTGAGTAGCAATTAAATATGACAGCTTGCGAACAAAATATCTCCTCTTGACGGACGGGCTCCGGCAGTCCCTGAAGTTTGAACTTCCCACCAGCACTGCAGCCAGCAAGGGAGAGCGGCCTACCAACCCAGCTGAAGCTGCGGGTGCAAATAAAAAAAGCTTCTTCTCTTCATGTACGAAAAATATCTTCGATGGGGCACAAAGAACGATAGATACCTCACGTGGCTTTGTGCTGTTAGATTCACAAATATACCATTCATTCAGTGTAGTAATTAAGTTGAAGCTCATGAGTTCGACAACGATACCGAGACATTCATGTGACTTCTTGTACACAAAAGTCTCTCCGAGTGGAAGGAAGTTCATGGCCAACTTCACGGGGTAAGCATTTAGTCATTTCACCTGGAGTTTCAGAGGTTCAGCCACTATTTGTCAACATTGAGATGTTTTCATCTCAGTTTTTACTTTTTGTCGACATTGAAATGTTAGCATGGCAATGAATGAAAGCAAAGAATCTAAAAAGGTTTAGTAGTTGTAGTATCCTTTTAATAGAGAAGCTGGTCTAGTCCTACCAAATATAAATGATCCCGGTATCAATAAATCTCATGATGTTCCGGCTGAGTCAACCCCTCACCATGGCTCCTTGAGCCCACCGTAAAGAGAGAAAACTTGGTCATGGTGGCTATGTTGGTTGGGCAAACAAGATAACGTATCTGATTCATTGTAAAGAAGGAAGGGATTAAGGTTAAAAAGGTCATGAGATCCGATCTAAGGTGCGGCATCTTTAAGAAGTTTAATGGTAATTATTATTTTAATACGGTAGATGCTACAAACAAGATTCTTGCCAAGTTCCATCAAAGTTTGAAATTGGGCATCCCACTAATCTTTTCTAAATGAATGTGGGATTAATTTGCTGATGTTGGTTGGGCAACTCAGTAAAGAGATTAGTTCCAAAGCAAGGTACAATCTTTAATTTTTTTGTTCAATGGGGAGGCCGCAGCCAGATGCATGCCTTAGGGGGTGCTGAACTCACGACCTTTATGTTGTGAAAAGACCGCCATGCCAGGTGAGCAATTGCTCGGTGTGCTGTAAAAGACGAAATTACACCTTGTTAACATATTGTGCTTGTCATCCCTAAAGCTCCGAATCTGGACGCTCACCTGAAGACCTATGGTGCAATATGTCATCTAGCTAGTGCAACCCCCAGGGGAGTCGAACCCTTAATTGCCCATCTAACAACCAAGAGCTATTCAACCATTTTTTATGCAACATGGACTCCTCGGAGATATCCTAAACTTTTCCTTTACGCGGAAACATAACCCTAATCTATTTAATGCAGTTAAATAAAACTGGCTATTCCAATACGTGAAGGCGAACTTTATTGACACAAAAACTGTCATCTTCCTGATCATTTTACTTGAAATTTTTGGTAATCATAACCAATGTCCAGAAGTCCATATAAAACACAATTGTGAATTTGAACCTAAGATGATGCTCTCTCTCTCTCTCACACACGCACAAAAGACGAACAACATAATTCCTTTTGTGGTTTTCCGATTAAAATAGTACATAAATGGCTTGATTGAGATGTTGGCCCCTGAACGTTTCAACTTCGCCCTCGTGTCATTGCCCTCTCGTATGTTAACCTACTAGATGAACCAAAATGAAGCAACTGTAAGTCATGCCAAGACTTGTTCTTGTCTGTTGGGTATGAAAGCGTGGTGTTACGCACCAACAAAAGCTTCCATGCCATTCTCATTTCCAAAACTCTCAAAGAAAATTCTTTATTATTTGCAGCAACAAAGTGGTGGAAAGGGAAAAAGCAAAAATAAAGTGTCCTAAGTGTCATCTTCTAAATAATCCGTCGGGTGGCCTCACACCGCCGCTTTAACTGCATGAGCAGGATAGCACCATGGCGTTTGAAGAAACTCAGCCAGAAAGGGGCACAGCCTTGGCCTGAAAAAGAAAGAGACCTCATCAAGAACTGAATCAATTCCTATAGCGGAATGCTAGCAAGTGTTTGTTTGTATACAAGGAAACAGTTATTTGATCAATTTGTCATGTTTGGTAGTTGTCCCAGTACAAGAAAACTTTAAATTTGAATCCAGACTGCAAGGAATACTCACAAGATCGCGGTACTTGAGGATGTAGAACATCTCGAGATAGCGCCGAGTCTCACGCCTCTCCAGCTTGGAGACATATTTCCAGAATCCATAGACACCGGCAAGAGTCATCAACCTCTCAGAGTAGATCTTCCATGTGTAGCTGGAAAAGAAACAGATGAGAGAAATTCATCCACGGGACAAGAAATTTATTTAGCATGCAACTCCATGAAATAAAAGTTGTTCTAGGAGTCTCCACCAAAATTGCTTCACAATAAATTCCTTTGTAGCATAGTCAGTGAAGTACAACATAAGGGCATGTCCACAGTTATTCTACCAAATGCAGAGAAGAAGGCACCTGTCCTCATAAACTTCCAGGATATCAACATGTGAAGAAAAAAAACGTCATAGATTGTTCATGGACATGACTGGAACAATAATGACGCCAAATCAGGACTCTCAAGGTGAATTCGACAAAGAATTTCCTTGTTGTTTGGACTCGAGGTACTTTATATGAGCACGTTGTAGTCAAGTTGCTTGAGACCCTCTAAGAATGTGGATGTCCTCATCAACCAAAACTTGGCTGCACGAAGTGTGCACCAAAAAAAGGGGAAAAAAGAGGACCAAAAAGATGTTATCCGTGAGTGAAGTTGAATGAGCCATGCTTACCATTCATAGATACGCTGCAATCCTCCTTGAGAAATCGCATCCCAGTGTTGTGGGTCGGTCTTGCATCTCTCAAAGAAATCTGCCATGAGATCGGCAGACTTGTCTCCCTGGTAAGGATCAATATGGAAACCAGACGTGCCATGAACAATGATTTCAGCTGGTCCTCCGTTGCATGTGGCAAATGTTGGTAGTCCGCAAGTCATCGCTTCCACAACTGTGAGCCCAAAGGCTTCGTAGAATGCAGGCTGAAATCACCGGAAGAAGGGTATAATGGAATTCTTTCAAAAAGACCAACCATGATAGAGGCATATGAAGTTGGGTCTTCTGTGCATCTCACTAACAGACTTCACCACTCACCTCATTTTTGAGTGAGCTTTTGTTTTTGAAGTTGGAAAAATCAACGAGAACTCATGAAACCAATTAAACTTCATTGAATTAACAAAGTCTTCTAGCATTAGGGGATTGCAGAATGTACCTGAATGAAAGCACCACGTGTATCCGCAATGTACCGGTACAACTCACCATTCCGGACACGGTTTTTTTGAGCAACAATCCATCTGAACTGGCCATTCAAATTGTACTCCTTGATGAGTGAATGCATTTTCTCAATCTCATCAATTTCCTCCCTGTCACTGGATTTCTTGACATCATGATAACCTGCAACTACAACTAGGTTTACCAATTCCCGCAGCCTCTTGTTCTTCCCAAACCACTCAACTAGACCAGTCATGTTCTTGACACGATCAAGCCTTGCCATGGAGAAAATGATTGGCTTCGACTGGTCATTCAGCATGCATCTGCAGAACACAACACAATTTAGAAAATGTCCACATAACCTCCCATTCATTGCACTACTTTTAGTTTCTCTTAATTTTTTTCAGACAAATAGACCAGAATTGATTTCTCTGACGCCTATATGATAACATCTGCACTGGAATGACACTGAGAATAAATGGAGATCATATGAAGGAGTATGATGAGTGGATCTGAGAAAGACCAATTTAAGCTTCAAGCTCATATCGGTCATGATTTTAGAAAGTGGGTAAAGCTAAATGGGCTCTAATCTTGTTCAGTAGCTCAGTAGGAGCACCATCGTTAAAATTTCACACATATAACCTAACAAAGTACCATCCTCCGATTGAGCATTCTCAGGTTGGTAGCAAGAGATGAAGTGTCTTAAGGTTGTTTGTGAAAAAGAACGAGGCAGACAAGCTAAAAATTTCAGACTATTAAACATAGAATCGGAGATTTATGATATTAGTTTATTTAGAAACCCAGAGATTAATTGTTTAATATATTCATGTATCCTGAAGTTTCATACTAGTTCTGCAATGGCTTCTTAAAACTTGCATGGGACACCAGAATACCAGCAGAGGAGAAAAGGAAGCCAAAGTATTACTCACATGTGTTCATCGTTTTGCTCAGGACTGTACAACAACTCCTCAATTGATGGGTGAAGTGTAGTAAGTCTTCGCTCTTTCTCAAAAAATGGGTAATAAATCGACATATCTGCACCTGGAGAAACAATGTTGAACTTAGGATCAAAGGGATCAATGCCGTGAACTACGCGGTAGAGTCCAGGAAGAGTGAAAGCAGTATGACTCTCATACTGGCCAACAGTGGTCTTGCTGAAAAAGGACGCATAAAAAAACACTTTGTCAAACAACAATAGCATTTCGAAGTAGATCCAGAGCTAAAGAATCCTCTAAATTTGAATATTTGTGGATTTCTTCATGATAGAAGAGTCACCTTCCGGCAATCTCCTGGTATGTACTGGTAATAATAAAATCTGCATGGTTCATGGCAATAAGATCAGCTGTAAATTGGCATGAGAAGTGATACTTCTCATCAAATTTCTTCCAATAAATATCAGAATCTGGGTACTTCGTCTTCTCAAGAGCATGAGCAATGGTGCACTGTATATGACCAAAAAGGATCGGAACATATAAGGCTTACAGTGAAGCACACGCAAACACACAAGACTATTTACAAAGCCGTGATCCCAACCTGAGTAACCCCCAGCTTGTGTGCCAGCAAAGTAGCGACAAGATTTCCATCACTATAATTTCCAATTATCAAATCTGGTTTTGCCTGCATTTCTGCAGTGATTTCACTGGCCACATCCTGAGAATAGTAGCAAAAAAGAAAAAGGGAATTGGCAGTAAGTGTCCAAATGCATCTATTTAATGATCAAATTGTGTTCTCGATAAGCCTTAAAAGGGGAAGTTTTTCACTGGTGCAGAAACTCTACCTCCGTATAAGTTTCCAAGTAAGGCCAGACATCGAAACGTGATATCCACTGCTTGAGGATACCGTTCTCACTTCTGAAGGGAACGCGCAAAATGTGTGTGTGTTGAGTGCCACTGACTCTTTCCATACGTTGGTTGCATGTGTTTCCTACTGCATCGGGAATCAATCTAGTGACCTTGGTTCACAAGAAAGCAACAAAGATGACGAGACATCAAATTTCAGGACGGTAAAACATTGAAAAGGATAACCTACATGTCTGATCACAAAGTATTTGACACAACGGAATTAGTAGCGCATATAAAAATCTCTACCACAAGAATTCGAGGGGTGATATCCAGGCCCTGCTGCTTAATCCTAAGGAGCATCTCAGATTCCAAGGCACGTACTTGGTCCAAAATATACACAATCTGCAAGTACACAGAGTATATCGAGTTGGAATTGTTCATTGAAATGTTTTATTCTATGATTGTTTCATAAGTATAGGGTAAGAAGGCAATTGTTGAGGAATTTAGCTGAAATAGATGACCTGGCCACCAGTGTCAGGGAGTCCTAGAACATTGGCCTGGCCAAAGTAACCATGAGGGGTGAGGATAACAACATTAAACACCATTGGAATTTTTCCAAGGAAATTTTCAAGTGTAGACGGATCAGGAGCCTGCAGGATGTCGAGAAGTAGATGAACCATTTCCTTAACATGCTCAGCATTGTCACCCCAGCCTCTCTCCAAACCAAGTTCTTGGAACCTGCACATAGAACAAGGGAAACCAATGAATCTATTGAAGAATATGCTTATCTAGTGTTCTTTGTGTTAGTTTTATAATTTCTAATGTTTTAGGTATTATTGTACTTGCCCGAAATACTAGGGGCATTTTGGTAATTTTCTGTATTAGGGGTATTTTGGTCAATTTCCGTTTTACCTGGTAAGTTGGTAGGTTGTATTAGGAGAGGTTGTGTGTAAGAAAGAAAGAGAAAGAGAGGAGAAGGCCTCCATTGGAGGTCCGCCCCTTTCCTTCAATCTTTCATATTTTCCTCCTTAACATGAGTAATATTTCTGTTTTAATCTCTCATCACTACTCCAAATTTCAACATCTATTTCTCTCTAATTATGTAAGACAATGTCATCATTTATCCTCGCCCAACAACTAAAATCCAGGAAAGAAAAATTCCATATTTGCAATAACAGGAGACTTCAGATCACTTCTTGAAGATGGACACCATAGTGGTGTATTACAGTGAGATGAGTAGGCTAGAATGACACCAGCTGGGTCTCAATAATTTTGTACAGAAACTAGACTGTGCCTAGATAATATAATCACTTCATCAAGTGGAATAACTTGCTGGGGTTGCATGAATGAATATAAATTACACTATGTTCCCAAAGTCAAAACAATTCTCGACCACTCATCCGTTTATTGGCACAGTTGCACTTATTCCACAATCCGCAGGTTGAGTTGCAAGATCTTAACATGCATGATAACAGCTATAAAGAAAACCTGGCTCTTACTTATGCTCAAACTCCGAGTAAGGTGTCTCAGCAGGAAGCTTTGAAAGATGTTCCTCTGCCTTTGCAAGAGCAGTTTGCAGACCACGAAGGGTGTGGATACGATCATTCAGCATCATTGACTGCACATCACGTTTATAAGCCACCTCGTTCAGAATTATGCCAAGTCATTCTAAATGTAGAGTTCTGGTGCCAGTCATCAAAATTGACAAAGCTAAAATAGCATTTGGGTTCGTTGCACCCAGCCTGCTGTCATTCATTTACCCCAAGCCTGTTAGACCAAACACTTCGGATGATGTCAGTATAGATCCAACTCCTAATGAGTTGATCAAATATGATGAGCCCCTCTTGAGGCTAAGGTGAACAAAGAGGACAGTGCACTTCAAGAACAGCAAGGAGAAAGACCACAGAAAATACTACTTGATTCTGTGGAACTAAAAGATGTAAACTAGTTCAGTCACTGCATGCTTACATTTCCTTTGTAGTTGTGTTGCCGAAGAAAATCAACCAAAGGCTGCATGCTATCTCTATCATGAAACATTCTTGAAGAAAGATGCCTGTTGAGGAATTGCACTCCATTGCCAATGGATGATGATCGATTTGGCCGAGGAAATGAAGCATTGAAGGGCTCAAAGTCCAACTCAAGCAGATAATTATCCTCAGCACTGCATCCAAAATGCAGGAAGGGTGTAACAGGCCGTTTAAAAAGTGATCCTTGAAAAGTGAAAACAAGAAAGAAAGTGAATTTCATTATGTTCTTACGTTTGAGCATTCAACATTTTGCAGTAGTTTTCAGGTGGAAAAAAGTTATAATCCTATAGGGCTTAGTTCCAAAGATGCATCTGAGGAAACATATCTCAGAAAGAACATTTCCAAGCTTTACAATTAAAGGTTATACATTTAGAAGGTATAAACTCTACATTAGAGCTCGCAGTTTGTATGAAAACTATGAAAAATTACCCGTCATCCACAAGTTTTTCCTTGAACTTCAAATATTCAGGGACGCTCAGTTGCTCAACAATCAGTTCATGCACGTTCACTCGTACATATTCCCATACTCCAGGCCTTGGCCGGATAGCCAAGGCAACCCATGGTGGCAAAACTATCGCTTCCTAAAGAAATTTGAACCAGAATCAGAAAAGGTTGTATGAAGGAACAAAAAAGATACTTCGACACTTGAAGAATCTACACTCTGAATCATCACCTGAGCAGATCTCAAGACCTCGCCAAAGAGCCCCTCGCTAAGCTTCTTCCTCTCTTCCTCTGAGATTACCCTTTCAAACTCTGCCAGCAATTGATGGGGCTGCAATATGCCTTTCCCTTGTTCCACATACCTGAAAGGAACAAACAGCAACCATACACTATAACAGGTTAGCCAATTCAGCAATAGCAATTGTACATAATCACATAGGCATGCAGGGCCATGGCCATCAACTATCTTACCAAGTTGCAAATGACAATGTACAGATGATATTGATTGGCTAAGCGCCAATTAGATGGGAAATGAAATTACTGAACAATTTTGTAATTGTGGCTTACCATGATGAAGAAAGATCCAGTGACAGAGAAGGAAATCACAGATGTTGAGAAAGTGCATGCCCTTATCAAATATGCAACTTAAATGCTCTGTTACAATGGATTATTGCTCAAGAAGAATCAGGTCTGCAATGGCGAGCTGTATGGCTATTGCAGATAAATGAGGTGCTTTCATGCAATGCTAAAAAGTTCAGTTTGGTAATAAAGTAGCTTCTTCTTTATACAGGCAGTAGTTGGAACCATCAAAACCTAGAAGGTGATGTAGCAACAAAATGTGAGCAAATATTACATGGGGAAAACCTCGTCACGTATGGCTTTCTTGGAGTTAGTTGCTGATATGGCACAAGAACGAGCTCTATGGGGTTAAAGAATACATGTAGCGCACCCCACCTAGTGTGCCAAAAGGCTTGGCTTTGTTGTTGTTGCATGGTTCACTTTAATTGAAAAGAAAGGTTAGATATTCATGAAAAAGACCGAACATCTCCAAAATGAGTACGTATAGGAACAAAGTCTGCTCTTGCTACCCATCAAAAGCCCCCATGAGATCACCCACGAGTGTAAAGAACCAACCTAAACAATCAACATACCAGTCAGATGCTAAAACATCCGAAGAAGAAACCACATGTATAGACTTCAAATATTCTGCCCAAGCAAAAGCAAACAAATCCCCTTGAGCTGAGATTTCATAATACACCTTCCCGTCATATTTCTGTATAGATTTTCCAGAACGACTAACTGGATCAAAGCTAAGGAAATAGCTTGAGGAAACCCTTACAATTACAATAACACTAACCTGGACAAAAGGGCAACCAGTTCATTACGATGAGCATTAAGCGTGTCCTCAACACGTTCCCGCATGCTGAGAACACGAGTCAATGGTCGGGTTGCCATGGCTGAGATCCTTTTCAAACTCAGATATCTTCAGAAAAGGAAGAGAACCTGAAACAGAGGTTCTGAAAATATTCAAGCTCTAATACACAACCACCGGTGCAAAGAATGCCTATAACTTTCCACACTGCTCTGCCAAGCAATATGGAAAAGCAAGATAGAGCCATCTAAGCATTAAAAACATCATGGTGCAAAGAAACAAGCACCAAAACGACAAGAAAGAAAGAGATTACAGAAACACACTGAAAAACAGCAAAAGTAGTTTTCACTTCACAAATGCTTTAAAAACAAGGAAAAGAAAATAGATCAAGCTCGGCAAAAGTTTTCTCATGCCAAGGCGATTTTTTAGTTTTCAAAACTTCACAATTTACAGATTGAGCAGACACCGTGATGAAGATTAGTCCAAGTTACAGTATCGGCTGGTACGGATATTTTCCTTTAAACGACACATTTCTTGCAGAACGGAAAAAGAAACTTATGATAAAAAAAAACTACACATTTTAAATAATAATTCCAAACTTCTCTAATAAAAGAACGAGCCAGTGAACAGAATTTGAGAGTAATGTGTGCCTTCAACTATGAAAACAAGAAAATTTTTCTTGAACCTCTAAGAGACCAACAGATCAGATATTAAGCATAAGCATGAGAATCTCCAACAACATTTTGCAAACCCAAGATGGAAGAAGAATCGCAACTTGGTTCCACATTCACCATTCTCCAGCAGAAAATTCCTTCCCACCGAAAATAGAAATTTATGAAGCATTTTGAAACGCTACTGGGGTCCTCACTTTCGAACAAAAGAAAGAAATTGCGGAGAAAATAAGATACATGAGTTCCCACCTTGCAAGAAAATGCAAGTTGCAAAAGAGGAAAAAACAGTTCATTTCACAAAAACTTTGTCCAAATAAAACCATCGTTTTGAGCTTAAGCTAGTAAAAAAACTTCTTCAGGTCACCATCTTTCCAAAGAAAAACATAAGTTTCTCTCTGTGAGCATAAACGAAAAAAAGATGAAAGCAGCAAAAGTCTTCAAAAACATGCACGCGTGCTAGCACAGAAGAACTTAGAGATTCTTTACGGCAAATGGTGATTCTTTTAAATGCTTAAGCATGCTTTGAAAAAATAGTCGACGTAGCAACCATACAGCATTGGATCTTAAGCTACAGAAAAAGCTATTTTCTTTTCTTGGGTTAAGAATACTAATTCTTCATCTTGTGACTTTTTGCTAGAGATCTACTCTCCAATACCAAAACTTTTATAGATCTAGCACGCCAGAACTTCATTCCCACTAAGAAATAGAACAAAGCATGAAAGATGTTCATGGAGAGACGCACAAAAAAGCTTATCTGATACTTGGAGTAAATGGTGACTTCTTTTAAGCGTTTAAGCATGCCTTAAACAGATGCTCAAAGTGGAGATTATACACCATTGGATCATAGGCTACAGAAAGATTTTTATTTTTCGGGATCGAGCATAATGGATACTTCTTTTTATGATTATCTGCTGAAAACCGACTCTCCAATACCAAAACATTTCAGATCTAGCAAAGCAGAACTTCATTCCCCTTGAGAACCGCAAGCTTCAGAAGTCTAAACAATTCCTTCATTACCAAACCGGAACTAGTAGATTACTCTTCCGCAAACTCTTAAGAAAAATAAAGAATTTACACAACATCACCATCTCATCCTTATATATTGTCTTTGCATTATAACTGTCACTTCGGAACATCTAATTCGCTTTAGCCTATATGCACCCCAAAAAAAAGTCAAGGCTTCCCAACACTGCAACAGTTCAAGTTCAAAATCGGCAGAGCGTACTGTTTCCATATTAATGTACAAGATAACAAGACTCTATGGACACTCAAGCTGGAAATCCTCACTACGACAGTCATGAAACGGAAAATCAGGCAGAAATATTACCACGAAAGCTTCAAAATCCAGCATTCCCTAAACACTCAATGCTTCCCACTGACCTAGAGCTTCCCAAGAGCTCATTAGATGAGCAAGGACCAGAAAATAACCGATAAAAATCACGGTTTTTGTTCTTCAAGGGCAAGCCACCAACACCAAAACCCCGCTAAAAACCCCTGAGCATCAAACAAACACCAAAGAAGCCAAAATTTACCTCAAAATCCGGCAACCGGACGCTGAAACTCTCCCGACCTCCCGCAGATGGAAGAAGGAAAGAGGAAACGAAGAAACGCAACAAACGCAATACAGAGAGAAGGAACGAACCCAACTCGATGAAGAGGAAGACAGTGTGAGGTCGCCTTAAATAAGCACCGAACGACTTACTACAAGAGAAGGAGATCAGGTTTTAATGAGTAAAACCGCTTCTGGTTTTCGAGTACCGCCATTCGGCCATGAACATTTTCGCCAGCAAACCACACTACCTGTGAATTGTACAGTTTGCTTTTTTTGAAAACAAAAAAATCAGAAAAACAAGCCTTCTTTGACTAGTCACCGCGTCAAGAACTTGCGTTCGTTTCTTTCAAGATCAACCCCAATGCTTAACCGTATTTCTGGTTGTATGGACCGCTTTGCTGTCAGAGAAATGGAATCGACTTGCCAACCGTTTGGGGAAATCTTTTGTTTACTAGAGAAGAAAATGCGTGGATCTGGACCTGTGAAGTCTGGAAGTGAGACCACAATGAACTGGGCAGTGAGTGGGTTGGTTTTGGTGCAAATCCTGAACTCAGTTGGGGCTCCGCTTAGATGTGACCAAGCCCTTCGGGTTGAACCAGCCACTCCTGAAACCAACAAACTGTACCCGAAAATGAATCGATTAGCTTGACTGATGGAACAAAAAACCAGCACCGACGGGACGCCCAGTTTCGGTTCGATCGACTTTTTTTTTTCAAACTCCTTCATGCCTATTCCATCTAAAAATCTCCCGCAACCGCCACTTTCTAAAATAAATTTACTTTTAACCTCAGGCACTAGTCCGTGGTTGACATCAATATTTTGTATAGATTTCGGGTACAATGGGAAGGCCGAAACACAAATCAGCTTACAATAATAGTAAAGGACTCCCCTACCTACCTACCAGAAAAACAATAAAGAGAGCTAAAGGTTTGGAGAGTTGTATTCCTCTTTTTCTTTTACCGTCGTACCTTAAGTTTTGATGAATTTTTGTGGCTCGAACAATCAATCTTTCTATCAATGTTGGTGGTAATTCCATCCTCTTTTTCTGTTCATGTTGTTACTCGTGTCATTTCAATTTTGTTTTACAAACAAGTCAGCCCGAATACTACACTTTTGACAACTCATGCACACAGATTTGAAGTTTCTAGCTCGTGATATGTGTATATAGATTTTCCTTTCGTGTTCATGTTGTATCATTTCATGTGTCAAAAGCAGGTCAATCCGAATTTTATTTGTCAAGTTGTGCTTTGCATGTTGTGCTTGTGTCGATCCATCGGGTGTGTCTTATGTTGTCAAACCCATTCGGAAGGCCTTAAATCTATATGTGGCATGGGGAGGCTCATTAATATATATATATATATATATATATATATATATATATATATATATATATATATATATATATATATATATATGAATATATAATATGAAAATCAGATCTTGTTCACCTACGACATTCCTTTTATTACTTTTTGATGGTATAAGTGTAATTTAAAAGATAAATATAGATGTATATGACGCGATCATGTAAAGGCCAAAATCAGGGTGCTCATGATATCGATATCCAGGGCCAGGGGTTACCTCTAGAGGAGTTTCTCCTCGTAATATTCACAGCCCACACATGTTTCTTGTTCTTAAAAGATCCGATGTCTCAGTTGACAGAATAAAGTGGTTAGGTGATTATTATAAACCCTATTCTTCATTCAAAGTCATTGTTAGGAGATTGATTATAATCCCTATTCTTCATTCAAAATCATTTATTTCATATATTAGTAAGCAATTTTCTCATCGTTGGATGCTTTAGTAAACAACGAAGCTCATCTTTGAACCAAACGTTGTACAAAATCAACATCTAAGATATTAATTGCATATCTTAGGTTCTTTACCTAACAATTCATTGCATGCAAGGCATGGGGCCACCATACAATGAGGAGGCTGAAGCCATCAATTTACGTCCCAGGTATCAAACTCATGACCTGCATCTTGTGAGCCTAGCACCCCGGTAGATGAACTAATGCTTTGAGTGCAGTGAGAAATTGTTCTTCAAACAATAACCAATAAGTTTGATTTTTTGTTTTTCCTTCTTTATGAAATTAAAAATTCCATTTGATCAAATTTAGAGCTTCTTTAGGCATCGTACTTAATGCTGACCACCGTCATGGAAGGTGCAGATCCACTGGAATCCGTTCCGATACCTGAGATGTACAAATGCAATAGAAATGGATTGGCAACGATGATCATGTAGCTGGCAAGCAAACCTAACCTTCCGAGAGTTGCCATAGTTGGTGGTGCATTAATTAACCTAGGCAAAAGATTTAAAAGCCTGTCGGATTGTTCACAGGTCAATACATGGGGCTTATTGGATCTAGATCCAATATCTTGTAGAACACGAACGTGAATTCTACTCCTAAATAGTCACTCTTGCCCGGGCATGTTCAACTTACAGTATTTCGATGAGTACTACTCGAACCTTTGACATATGCACGACACAACCCTTCTCCTTTATTCGGGTTTCAGAAGTGAACCTCCTTCACTGTCTATAATGAGGTTTCCAGTAGAGTCGTGTATCACGTTTGCTGAAACGGTAGCATGCATGAGGACACACGGTTAGACACGTAAAAAACCCTGACATGTTTTTAGCATTTTAATAAAATTATCACTCTCATGGAAAACATACCTGTTATACAATCTAAAACCCATCTCTCCGATTGTCCAGACATTTTTATTAAAATTGTTATTGTCGTGCCTTTGTCGGAGAAGTTTCGGGTTCGTGTCTCGAGTACGAGTCACTGCTGGGTAGACGGGTCTCTCGTAGCCTTTTTCTAGTCCAAGAAGAAGGTTCTTTTTGGGTAATTTCTCAACCAGACCACACATATAACAGCTTGACGGTGAGCTGTGTCCAAGTCTAAGTGCATCCCAGTACCTTAGTCCAAGTCAATGTTTAGAATCGAGACATATTAATGGAAAGAAATTTAGTAAAATATATGTGTGTATAGGAATTGTGAATTAAAGAACGGTAACGTCGGTCAAGCACTCAACTTTTTACTTATGATCGATCCTCGTTGCTTCCCTCATTTCAGGGAGAACTTTTATAAATATATACGCTTTTGATTGAAATGGGTATGCAAGATTAATGGAAAGAAATTTAGTAAAATGGGCGGATAAAATTTTGGATCATGAGTGCAACGCTAAAAGAACAGTGAGTGAGTATTTTATGAGTGATTTGCACGCATACACATTTTTTCTTTATGAAAGAAATTATTGTTGCTGCCGTTTTGTTGGTTAGATGGGTAGACGGCTTTCTCTCTTGTGAGTGCGTGTTATCCATATCATAGATGCCGTTGTATCGTAATGCATCGTACAAGCTAATATTATATACATGTGCTTCTGAAATTAATCATATAATGAGAAAGATCCTATACAATTTTTCTTATTTATATAATGTGCTTAGGAACTTTGCCTTGTGGAACTGTGATGATGATCTTTTTTTTGGCTATGCATTACAATTTTCCTTATCAATGTTCTTTTTCTTGGATTTTATGAAAACATATGTAGTTTTATTTCAATAAGTTATTTAGTACATGAATATTGTACATCATTGTACGATAAATACATCTCTCTCTCATGGAGTGGTTGATGCAGTTCTTTTAGTAGTAAATAGATCACATGCGGGTCCGAACTCTAAATTTCGACTTCATTCCTGAGAAATTATAAATAAATTCTAAATCAGCTTGCGCATCTGGCATGGGTCTGTCAGATGGGGGAAAAGTTTAGTTTAAGCTCTCTCTCAAGCCACCAAGAAAGGACCCACTTGGTCTATGTACCAGATTAACTGTGTCCTACTTGGTGAAAGCGACGATGACCCAAGGATAGTAATGGCACTGGATTACCAGCTGTTACAGTAATATGGTTTCACAGGATGGTTCATTTACTTCTCTATGTTGCGGTCCTCGCAGTGAAATCCTGACACTGGAACTTATCAACCCTTATTCACTGTATCAGATTGCATTAGCTGTAGAGAGCCTTCACACACACACACACACACTAGTTTTCGAAGGCTTTCCACGCAGGCACGCAAAAGCACACACACGCACATTAGCATAGAAAGCCTTACACACACAGAAGACAGCAGCAGCCATGCTCATACTGCTACGTCAATGGAACTCGAAAAGATGGACCGATGATACAACCCCATGCCCTATAAATTAACACACAAAAAAGAAAAAAGGGGTACAAGTACCAAGGTAAGCTAGAGAACCTCTTTAGCAGCCGCCCAGTCCGGAATGTTGTTGAATCTCAACCACTCGTGACTCGTTTTCCTCCACCAACTGGTCCGCCCAGCACAAACAGATATACAGAAAAGCCTTTGCTTGTATCTGCCAACGGTCTAAACTACCAGTTGGTGACACTTACACCAATCCCAGAAGGGTAGGGGGGAGAGAGAGAGTTCCATCACTGTCTGCTTACATCTTACACTGTGTTTAAATATCTTATACTGTGCTTCCCACCAGTATCCCATTGCTCCGAAATATCAAACTGCAGTCTGTGATTAGGATAGCTCAAGCGCCCACGAGAAACACAGAAACACTAACTTGCAAGAAATTGCGGCCATTTTTCTGGTGTCCTCCCTCCTCCAATAACAATTAAAAGATCCCTTGAAAATTGTAACTTTCAAACGTTATTGTAGTAATAATCTATTTTATAGAATAGAAGAGTAGCAAAGCAGGCTTCAATGCAGAGAGAGAGAGAGAGAGAGGCTATCGAGAAATTTTACTAGGCACCTTGCACACAGATGAAAAGTTAAAACGGTAGTACGGGGAAGCGTGTACGATTTACCACAGCATACGTTCTAATAATTTAGGCTGCAGTGCGTCGGACCCTTCATCTTTTGATGGAGGGACCTCATTTTTAGGGGAAAAAACACTCTGCAGCTTCGTACGGGCTTACTGCATTGCTCCTATTTAAATCAGCCTTGCCTTTAAGTTTGCCAAGTTGGGTTATCTACCAGGTAGATACTTTTGAAGAGGAATCTTGTTCATTCCATGACAGTGAAACATCTGCCGATGGATGCCTTGAAAAAGAAAAGATAGATAACCCAAAATCCAAAGTCTCCGATTATGTCATGCTGCCAACTTTTACAAAGCGCGTGGAGTTGAATACACAAGGTGGTTGGTTAAGCAAACAGCCTTAATTTTCACTCAGTACCGAAGAAGCCAAGATATACTATTTCCATTGGACTCATCAGGATCACAGGTCTAGACCAAAACCAAAACGAAGATGCTTTTCTCGAACTAAAGTGGGGGTCAGTGCATAGATTCCAATTCTCCATTGAACTCGATCTTATGTTATATTAGCATTCGACTCAAAGAAAAAACAAGATTGGAAATAGCCCTTCCAGCACTCACCTTGCACCCGAGAAACACCAGTACACCCAGCCTTTGTCTCAGTAGCGCTTCGCAAGTTTCAAAGATCACTTCTGGCACCTGCCCCGCATTCTCACCAAGTCAAAAGTCATAGGTTAGGTCATTAATGAGGCAGGACGGAGCAGGATTACCCTAATCCCGGCCCTGCCCAACTTGTCCTGTCCCAGGTTTTCAATCCTGAGAACCCGCAACATACAAGCGTGATACAGGTTGGGTGGGCAACATTGCCATCCCTAAACAAAATCACATTTTATCGCTCCCTCCCAACCAAACAATTTAGAGGAGACCTTTCTCTCGCTCTTTTAGAGCTAACTGTTCCCTGCTTAATGAGGTAATTTGTGAAACGTAGTGTCCGTTTGAATCAAGCCACGAGTTTTCATCTTCAAGGAGAGAGAGCACAAAGATAGATAGCTGTGGAGGTGGCAGAAGAAAGCAGTTAGATGAAGCCCAATAAAGAGTGAAGCTATCATTGCCCTTGAGTCGATAAGGAACAAGTGAGTAGCATGTGGGCCTACGCCCGCAAACAGCCATGATGATTAATATTATTTAAGAAGCATAGATCTGGCAAAAAGTGGTTCCGTCTTTCATGGTAGACACAGCTGTGATTCATATCTTACTGTTGAATAGATGGAAAGGAAGGAGATTTGCTGACGCGGCTCCACATGAACGAATTTGGACCGCCAAGGGTGTAACAGCTTTTGAAAGGCATCCAAGGCACCAACTGGGTCCACAGTGCAAGCAGGCTTCGCTTCAATAATTACTGCTTTTTGGTTTCGAGATCTTCAACATGATATTCACAGGCTACAACTCACGGTAGGTTCCAAGTTTTTCACGTGTAGGCTCCCCAAGATCTTTCTCTCTCTCTCTCTCTCTCTCCCACAGATCTCAAGGAATTACAAAACAAGGAACAGAAAAGAGCAAATGCAAAAGAAATATGGACAATGGGCCTCCTCTTTCCGAAGAAAGCTTCTCTCTAATTTTTTCGGTATGATAAACAACATATGGGGGAGATTGTAACTCAGACTCTGAATCGTTTCATGGTGCAAATAGATACTGTTGTAGTTTTCTCTTAATATGAACCTAGAAGAAGATATAGAGTGCGTAAAATATGATAGATGCCATCATTTGAAGGAAGGAAATCTCATAGAGATGTCAATGAACATATCTAAATTTCAAGCCTTTACATGAAGTTTGAGTTGCACATCGTCTTAGTCATTTTCTACAAGATCATGAGAGTGTTGACCAGCTTTGGAAGATATAAAGCATCATAGTAGCACCTCATGGAGGAAGGAAACTGCCGCATTCATCATGAAGTACACTTGCTGGATGCTTACAGAATGTAAATTTTGCTCCAATCAACCTATAACTCAACTGGACTTGTACATAATATTTGTTACTTGGAATGGACAGTACACTTAGATATAATGTCTCTCTCTAAGATACACATAACATATTGTTATAACCCTCAACAAACTTGAAAAGCTAAGTCAAGAATGATTTACCTCTTATTGGCTTTCCTTTTTTATGGGTTGTGGGCTCAAGTAAATTTTTTTCCACAATCGCCTTCTCCTTTCGGCAAACAAGAGTTAGTTCTTATGCTACCAAATTCCTAGCTAATAAAAAATTACGAGTTTGATTAGCAAGTGATTTGATAGTCCTTGGGTGTTGACTGCAGCAACAATCACATACCCTCAGGCTGGATCAACCTTAGAGGATTTCCAAAATGATGCAATAGATAAATAGTTGAGACGGCCTCCGATAGGAAATATGAGTTGGGTCCCTCCCCTAGATGCAAAGGGTTTGGAATGGGCCTTGAAATCTATTTAATTCACACCATGCAACACAATAAATGGTTAAGAGTAAAGGCAATAAAGGCGCGTTAAGTACAAAGCTATAGGATAAGTGCTTTATTAATAATAGAAAGAAGTGTGTGGCCCCGACACGCTACACTAATAAGTAGGTGTTCTTCCCTTAAAAGGGTTTTTAGCATAGAGGCATGGAGGGTTAAAATACAATTCATCGTAAGGGGTTATATTCTCCCTCACTCAAAATTGATGTCGTCCTCAACAACGTCCTTGTCTTCACCCCCGCCTAGGGCAAATTCATCAATGTGTCCCGTTCTGGCTTCCTTTAGCACCTGTTGCTGGATGTGATCCTCTAGAAGGGGTGTGGGGTACTTGGCATGACATTCAACCATTAAATCGGCTCACTGAGGCAACTTACATCCCTGTTGTTGGCATCTCATCTCCATAGGGCCTACAAACAATCCTTTCAACTCATGGGGTTCTAACTTTCATGTTGGAACAACGTTGACCACTGTGTGTCGATGCCTTACATGCAACATGAATGTTTCCATGATGCGCTACTAAATCATACCTTAACATCATTGGAATCTACATGATGACACTTCACATGCTTGAGGGTATTGGGATTCTGACGATGGCATGAGGGTTCCTTTTTTGCCATGAGGAAGCCAACACCAATGTTGTGTATTGAAATCATGGGTCTTTGGAACATCTCAACTAGTGATTGCCAAAATGGGTACTTTGTAAGCATGGGTGTGCACAGTCCTTGATGTCGATTGGCACAACTATAACTTGAGGGGTGACACTATGAATCATTGCAATCAACCATTGAGACGAGTGACCTATGTAAACACCCGAAAATAAAAATATTTTCAAAATATCTCAAAAAGGTGTCTTAGAAAATTTCATCAAGCTTTTAGTTCAATTCAAGATTGTTTCAAGGTTCAAAACGTGAAAGACGAACTTGTTTGAAGTTTCAAAAATCACAAGTTTGAATCAATTTCAAAGCCTATGTTTTGAACTAAAATCCATTTTCAAAACTAAGATTAACTCAGCCCAAATGTCATCATATGAAGGAAATATCTCGACTTGGAAGAAAGTTCAAGTCAAGAGGCCTAGCCCGAATGAAGCACACAGGACACGATGTGGAGTTTTCAAGTTCAAGCCAAGAACCGAAGGTAGAGTTTGATTTGGCCGAATACGAGCCGGAACATCACATGGGAAAATGCATGACAAGGCCTACTTCACCAAAGGCACCCACACTTGATGGAAGGGGTTCAAAGACCAGCCCATACAAGACTAAGCTTGGAAGCAATTTATCCATATGAGTTCAAGCCATGAAGAAGGTCGAAACCAAACAAGATCGAGGACATCAATTAAGATACGGCCCAAGCCAGCACATGACCGTGTGAAGCACCAAAGGGTATGACCTAATTCAAGTCAAGGGTCGAATACATGGAGCTTGAATTAAAGCAATTCGGTCAAGAATTGGTTAAGACAAGCATCGAGCAAGAGCAAAACACGGGCCGGTCACCTAGAGTTCAATTGAGTCCAAGTTAGGGCTAGGTTCACATGAAAACCAACCCACATGGGGCTGGTCTAGGTCAAGACAAGGGGGACCACTAAAGGGTTGGACCAAAGTGGATCCAAATCCTTTTGAATCAAGATCGAGCCCGCCCCATGGAAAGGGCTAGAACCAGCCCCCCTTGGCCTATAAAAAGGGGCCCAGGGGGGGCGTGAAACCTAGCTTGCAAGAGAGAGAGAGAGAGAGAGAGAGAGAGAGGTCATCTCAAGGGTGTGTATTAGTTTAGGTGCTGAACATTTCCAGTAAAAAGAGGACATCCACTTCCAAGTTTGGGGGAAGAAGAAGGTAGGTAGGTGTGTGCTAAGGAGTTTGGGTGAAAAAGAAAGAACCAAAGTGGCCAGAATTCACTTGTGAATCTCTGATTTTCTCGTGCCAACTCGTGTAAGTGCCTTTTGATTCAATTTCAATGCATCTTCTTCATTCAAATTCAATTAAATGGGGTTGTAATAACGGAGTTTCATCTCCCCCCACGTTGTAATAAGTTAGGATTTACTGCAAATTTCATTTGATAGATGAAACATTATGCACACACACGCACGCTATGTGTTTGATGTTATGTTTCTTCCTTCCTATATACTATAAACCCTCTATACTTCTAACCCCTTCTATGCATAAGCTATAAAATAATTTTCCTTCCTTTACATTTCTGCAATTTCAATTCGAGTTAGTGTTGTTGCAATTTGCTTTAGTGTGAGTTTGCATCATTATGTTCATAAAACAGAAAACAATATTTCAGCATCTATGCATCTGTTCCTTCCTACAATTTTCATTCTGTAATGCTTGCTCCGATTCGATTGAAATTCAGCACACGTACTCCACACCCCTAAGGCATTTTAAGTAAAATTGGCAAGATTTTAGGATCGCCAAATCCTGTAATAAAACTGGAAAATGATCGAAGCATTTTCTGAATCATGTTTTGCACAGTCGAATTCTTTGAAATAGAGGTCGGGTAAAAATCTCATATCTCTGTCCACAGGAATCCAATTCACTTAATTTTTGATGTACTAGAAAGTTAACATCCATAACAACATCAAAATCATCAAAATTGGAATTCTGGTTGTGAAAATATAGGTTCATCTTTGAGTATCTGTATTTCAATAACAGAACTGTTCTGAGCTAGTGAGTTAGTCTGCTTCAAATATTTAATTCATATTCAATACCTTTCCAAATCGAGATCTGTAAAGTGTTACAGATTCTCCACACCATAGGCTTTGCTTGATAAAATTTTTGTGATTTTTAGAGGTCTGTATGGTATTCAGATCAATTCGGAATACCATCCCTGAAAATAGAACATTCTGTTTTTCAGGACTTGTTCATTTTAATGTCTTGAATCAAGTGCACATACTACTTCTTTCACAAACACCAACTCTTCACGTGATCTGGAGTTCATCTTGGTTTCAAAATTGAAATTTTCAAGCGCTTAGACTGACCCTTGAGCATCGGTTTAAGAAGGTTTAAAGCGAAAAGAGTTCGCTTGCTCACAAATCGCCTAAGAAGTCATGTATTTTCAAAAACTTTGCTAGTTTTGCAAACTAGTTGGTACGCTCACACAAGCATAGGTGTGAAAACTTTTATTTTGAGTTTTTCTCATAAACTCCAGAATGAAAATTTTAATGTCTACAGAAATGGCACGCCCGGTGGGACTCAGGACTTGAGGAATTTCAGTTCAAGCAAGTAAAACTCCAAGAAAAATTTTCGAAGTGTTTAACTTTGGTAAAATTGTGCACGTGTAGGACTTCAAGGCACATAAAATCATGTCAAGTTCATATAGTTCTTATGAGGTGTCGAGCCGGGCTTCATACTCGTCAAGTCAATTTTCAAAAAGATATTCAAAAATGAATTTCAAAAGTAAGAAAGAATCATTAGAAGATTTGAGAAAAGAGTTTGAAGCGAGAATCGCCGCACTTAGCCAAGAGGCCGAAGAGGTCGAATCTTGCTCATCTCATGGAAAGCAAACAAGGGCTTGAAAGAAAACGAGTAAGCCTAGGAAACCCAAAGAGACCTCCACTATGAAGGGGGACAAAGAGCTTGAGTCATTTACATTAAAAGATCGTAAGACCCTTCAACAATTACTAAGGGGTCAAGCCAAGGAAAAGAGGTCATACGCCCTATCCGATTTTCTGTCTTCCAACTATCAAACGGATAGCGACGATGACATATCGAATTTCTACCAGTATAACGGGACGGGAGATCCTAGATCCCACCTCTTTTCCCGTAGAGCATACAAAAAGAAGAAAGACTCTGCCAAGTGGATATACTAGTTCCCCCTCTCCCTTAAGGGAACTGCTTCTAAGTGGCTCGCTTCCTACGACTTGAGTCAATTTGTCACTTTTGAAGAGTTGGTAAATTGTTTCATGCAAAGGTTTTTTCATAACGTGGAAGTGACCCCACCTTGAACACCTTAAGGGACACAAAACAAGCCATAATCGAGGATGCTCATGCATTCATCGTTCGATGAAGATCTTTATTGGGGCAAGTTAGAGAGCCTATTTCTGAAGGATGTGCAATGATGCTCATCCTCGAGAATTTCAAACCCGAGTTAAAAATACTTTCTTCACTTCACGAGATTTCCACTTTCCATAAGCTAATAAAAAAGACTTGCCTATTCGAAGTAAACATGAAAAATGGGGTCTATGATGACTTGTGGAAAAGAAATATCTTTTCGAAACCTGTTTTGAAAAGCTCGGGACTTACGAGCCACCTGCCGCGGATAATGGGGCAAAACCCCAAAAAGTTACGAATGTCTGGGTAGAATCAAACCCGACCGACACTTCAAAATTTGAACCAAAAAATAAAAAGGTTCAAAAGTCTTTCGAAAAGAGGGAGTATACTCCGCTAGGGCAACCCATCACAGAGGTCCTCGACCTCCTGCTCGCCAGGGGATGGTAACACTCCCCGAGGTTCCCGAGGGGATACCCCTTAAAGGGAAGTTTTTAAACAAATTTTGCAAGTATCATAGGCTCAAGGGCCATGATACAAACAAATGTTACACTCTTTTGAACAAAATAAAGGACTTGATTGAGCAAGGCCGGCTCCAGATCATCGAGGAACCGGAGCCTGCCTAAGCCGTGCTCAAGGAACCCTTCCACAACCATGCAAGTACTAGCGGGAAGGACAAACAGGTTTATGCTCTCTCCACTCATCTGAATAGTTTGGAATATGCATGGCATTCAGGTCGCACTACTTGTCACACACCACTGCTCATAATAAAAAAAGCCGAACAAGTAGTGATCCGGGGAGCGCTTAGAGTCCCGCCCCCGACTAGAGCCTTATTAGAAATTTGATGTGCTCCAAAGCATCAAACTAGAGCCTACCTATGAACGAGCCATAGGGAGGGTGTGGATGAGGTCACTAGGTCCGGAAGGATCTACCAACCCCCACACTTAGCAAAAGATGCTAGCAAGGAAGTGGTCATTGTCCCCGACCATCAAAATCATGCCTTCCCAAAGCATCGCATCTCATAGGTAAAAACAATGTGTTAACCCCATATGATTTTGAAAATCACCTTGCTAAGATTCTCATAAATATGTCTATCCTAGAACTTATCCAAACATCCCCTAGGCATATACAAGTTTTAGAAAAGATCTTAGAAAAGGTCAAGGTTAACTCAACCATAACCCCTGAGTCTCTCTCCTTCCTAGTTTCACCCATTTGTGCAAAGGCCCCCATTATGTTCTCGGAAGACGAACTGGAACGATCCTACCAAAACCATAATTAAGCCTTGCATATAGAGGTGGTATTGAATCACCATCCTCTAGACAAGTGTTTGGTTGATGGGGGAGGAGGTCTGAATATACTTCCACTACACATAGCTACAAAATAGGAGTCACCTTAACCTCCCTAAACACGAGTTCAATCATGATCACACGATACGATGGAAACCCATCCAAACCTTTAGGAGCCATAGAGTTACCCATAGAAGTAGGGGGTATAAATCATTCCGGGGTGTTTCATGTCTTAACATACACCCCCATTATAACCTGCTCCTAAAAAGGTTATGGACACAAAGCTTGCGGGTTGTGTCATCCACCTTCTATAGGTGCGTAAAAATACCCCTCCAAAACCAAGTTGTGGTAATTCTAGGAGTGAATCACCCCCAACTACAGGAAATTCAAAATTTCTCATGCTTATCAGGTCACCAAACCCATGAGTCAAACCTAGGTGAACCATTGGTCGACCATCCCAAACTGGTCCTAAAACCAAAATGTGTCGTATACATAAAAGGGCCGCCCAAGGCTAGCCCACTCAAGACCATCTCAAACTTAGCCAAAACCCTTTCAAAGCCCATAAAAATGTTTGAGCATGACATAGACGACACCAAGTTCCAAGGCCATCCCCTTTATAAAACGTTTTCAAAATTGAAGAAGCCTTGGAACATGATGTTGAACATGGGTTGCATGCCTTATCAAGGCCTAGGGAGCCAAAACCAAGGTCGTCTAGAACTCGTAGTGTCAAACCCAAACCCAAACCCAAACCAGTATGTGATAGGCTACGCCCCATCCATACCACCCGAACCTCCACCCATGACCACTTGGGTCAAGGGTGCACTAGAGCCTTCTAACACCAAAACCTATGACTTAGACCCCTTATTTAGAGCCTAATTCATGGTGTTTTCTTTGTAGGTTTGATGGAAAACCCCACCACATCCGATAACCCAAAAAAATCAAAATTTGCAAAATCCAAAAACATTTAGAAAATTCCCAAAACTCAAAAACAATAAAAAATTTTGAAAATACCAAAAAGAATATGATTTGCATTTTCCCTCCTTCCATTTCTTTGCAAAAACCAAAAAAATTGAAAAATTTGAAAATTCCAAAAAGAATGTGGTTTTTGTTCCTTCCTTGTGTTTACAAAAAGCCAAAAAAAAATGAAAAGCTTGAAAATACCAAAAACAAGATTTTGTACATTCCACCTCCCAAAATCAATTTCGAAAAACCCAAAAAAATCGAAAATCTTGAAAAAACCAAAAACATTGTCTTTGTGAAAAGCCCTGTCATTTGAAAGTCGAAAATATCCCAAAACCGTGTGCTTTGCCTAGCACTTTCATAGAACCCAAATTCCTCGAGAGTGATCAAAGCAAGGAGGAAGATCCCCTCATCCATGAGGAAGATCAAGCCTCCGAGCTTCCCGAGTTCCATAAAATCCTTGAATTAGAAAAACCTTAAAATTCAGTAGGAAGGGATTTTGTGGAAGTAAACCTAGGGAGTGAGTCTTATCCCAAGCATGTTAAAATAGGTGCATGTTTGCATGAGCATGAAAAAATGTCATTCATTGCATTTCTCAAGTCATATGTAGATGTGTTTCCATGGATCTATGAAGACATGTCGGGTTTAGACCCAATGGTAGTGGAGCATCGTCTTCCCCTAGAACCAAATGCCAAACCCATAAAGCAAAAGCTTAGAAAGATTCACCCCAATGTACATGCACAAGTGAAAGAGGGTTTAGAAGATCTTTTAAAAGCCGGATTTATAAAACCCATTGCGTACTCAGAATAGATTTCAAATATTGTTGTAGTTCAAAAATCCAATGAAAAAATTTGGATTTGCATTGATTTTAGAAATTTGAACAAAGCCACTCCAAAAGACAATTTTCCTTTACCAAACATTGATTTGATAGTGGATAGCACTGCAAATCATGAGATGTTTTCTTTTATGGATGGTTATTCAAGTTATAATCAAATTAAGCTAGCGCCAAAAGATTAGGTAAAAACTGCTTTTACTACACCTTAGGGCATATACTGTTACACGGTTATGCCATTTGGTTTGAAAAATGTCGGTACCACATACCAAAGAGCTATGACTACTATCTTTCATGATCAAATCCATGAGCTCTTGGAAGTATATGTGGATGATCTTTTGGTGAAATAAAAAACCTAACTTACTCAGTCTTTGCAAAAGTTTTCGAAAGACTTAGACTTTACAAAGTGAAACTAAACCCTAAAAAATGTGTATTCGGGGTAGAATCCAGCAAGCTTTTAGGCTTTATGGTGAGCCAAAGGGGCATTGAAGTAGACCCCTCTAAGTGTCGAGCCATCATAGATATGCCTCCACCATCCAACTTGACTCAAATCTGAAGCCTCCAAGGTCGCCTCCAAGCCATTAGGAGGTTCATTTCAAATTTAGCAATAAGATGCAAACCTTTCAACAAGCTTTTGCGAAAAGGGGTAAAATTTTTGTGAGAGGATGAGTGTCAAAAAGCTTTTGAAAGATTAAAAACTTATTTGGTGAATCCTCCAATTTTGAAACCTCCAAAGCAAGGAAAGCCTCTATTACTTTATATTTCCATACATACGAATGCATTGGGTGCTTTGTTAGCTCAATATGAGGATGATAGCCACAAAGAGTATGCCATTTACTATATTTCGAAAACTCTATTGGCATATGAAAGAAATTATCAAGCCATGGAGAAAACGTGCTTGGCCTTAGTGTGGGCTGTAAACACCCAAAATTTTCTTTTAAAATTTTTACTTTTTTTAGGAAAGTAGGTATTTTTGGTAATTTTGGGTTTTCGAAGGAAAAAGGCACTAAACGAGTTGTTTCGGCACCAAAATTTTATGAAAGCTTTAAAATGATGAAAGAATACTTTCCTTTCTGAAAATTTTGAATTTTGACAAGATTGAATGAAAATAACAATTTTGCCCCCGACATTGAAAAAGCAGGATTTCATTTCTTTAAAAGTTTTCTGTTGATAAATTTGTTTTAAATTTGCTGTTTGAAAAGAAACAGGCATTTATAAGACAATTTGACACGTGAAAAAGCAGGTGGGTGCCCAAAAAGGAGAGCGGGCATCAAAAAGGGAAAGTGAGCTTCCCAAAAAGAAAAGTTCATATTCGGAAAGAAATCAGTTGCCCGAGGGAAAAGTTGATGTTATCAAAGGAAAGGAAAGGTGGAAGCAAGAAAGAACGCTTCCGAAAACAAAGGTTTGGTATCAAACGCCTTTCGGAACATGTATATGTTATGATTGGTTGTTGAGGTAATTAGTGTATTGATATGTATCAGTTGGGCATTGTCATCTGTTACTGTTATGTTAAGAATAATGTTGATATTCCAACACTCATGGAAGAAATCTAACGAGCATGATGGTTGGTTTTCAAAAACGTAACATGGGCTTACTTGAACGCTTTTGTAGAAACGCATGTAACATGGATTTGCATAACCACTTTCACAGCAAACATGCAGTTTTATCCAGTTCGATTGCTAAACTGGCTGGGCTGTACAAAGGTGTTTCTGTTAGCTTGTCAAAGTGCATCTTGAAATACAATACAACAAGTCACATCTAGACTCGCGGCACTCAACTAAAGGCTGCTCATGCAGAAGTTGCACGCTGGTAAAAAGAAGCAGAACACAACTGGAGTTGTTCAAAGGGAAACATGTTGAAGCGGCCCTGGGTCGTCACATGAAGAATCCACTGATGCCAGAACTTCGAGCATTCCTGCAAAATCAAGAGGAGACGTTAGATCCAGTGTGACATTGGCAGTGGAAGACCAGAACATTACGGTGGATGGAACTGATGATTCCAGAAAAACTCCAGCATGGAATGTTATGGATGAACTAGGATCTGTTTTGATGGCATAGTGGTGAACCCAAAGATGCTGACATCCTTTGGACGAGTTTCCAAATAGATGAAGAAGTAAAGAGTACTATCAGAATCTTCAGGAATTCATTCTCATGTTTCACTAAGTGAAGCTATTCCAGATAAGGGGAAATTGACAGGAGTGGCTGGTACGATGATGGCTCATTTCACATAGTAGAAAATCATGTACCAGACATGCAATATTGTTCAGGACATACAGAACCTGGAGGCAGTAATACAGATTCAAGCTCTAACAAGTTTTCTTCAGTCAAGGGAGAGTTGAAGAGGAAAGGATGGATTATTCTCGACAATATGAATGCTACATGGGCAATGTTTGGAGGATGTGTTTGGTCCAGTTCTGAGAGCAACAATTCACATGCTTCAAAGACAGGTGGACGTGACTTGACTAAATGTTTGGAACTGTCACTCCTTGGGGCAAGCATTCAATGTGACATTTTTCCTGATGGAGAACTCCACGTTTCAGAACTCTTGGTATCCATCTAGGAGCTTCATGTATATGATAACAGCAAAGATGCCCCATGGAAAATGGTGCTGAGCTATTACCATTCTAAACAGCACCCAAGAGAAAGCCATGCAACAGCAGTGAATTTGAGTTTGGAATCCGTTAAGCCAGATCCTTGTATTCCACTTGAAGAATACAGGTTGAGAGTCTCTTCTTCCCTTGCGGTTGCATCTGCATCAGAGTCAAACTAGATTTCAAGCATTGAAACATGAAAGTGGGATCGAAGAGAAGGCAAACTATCCTCTGTACCTTGATATACTGGACTTTTATGAAGGTTTAAATATGAAAGTGGAGCAGCAAGTTCCACTGTTATTAGTTGAGAGGCAAGCACTGAACGATGCCTTGGAAGAGAGATGCCCGCATCCGAGATGTATTTATGACTTGCAAGGATAAACGGGAGAGTGAAGTTGTAACTGCTTTTCTTAAACTCGTATCACCACGCACAAGTCCTGGGCTACCATGTAATCTGAAGGATTCAGCCGATAACAACCTCATCGATTGGAATGATGGGAATCACGAAAATGGAGCGATAAATCTAAGAAGGAAGCTAAGACCACTTACCAAAAGGTTGTTCTTCCTACAAATGAATGCAGAGTCGATCAAGGCAAGGAAAACAACAAGTGGATAGCTCCAAACAATTACCGAATTCAGCACCTTGCCTGTCAAAGCAGTCAGCTGTATTGAGTTTGGCAAGTTTTCAACCTCTTGCCGAAGTTGCAGCATACCTCCATTTGGAAATTCCTTGCCAGCTCCAAACGATTTCTGCAACTATAGCTGAACCTGGCTACTGCCCCGATTTCAGCCAAGGTCAGTCCCATATTCTTCTAAATAACGTATATCAAACTCAGCAAGAAATCGGAAGGGATGCAGCAGGTCTACCTATCTTCCTAATTGGAACCAAGTGCAGCCAAGTAAAGAAGCCATCCAAAGGGAGCCGATCAAGGCAAAAAGGAGCAGCAGCTACACTTGCCAATCACGTCTTCCCACAGACAGTGCCCTGTACAGCAAGTCTTACCGTATTTCACCAAGAATTTGTAAGGCGGGTTGCCTTATGAGTGACAGTACCAAAGAGGCATCCTTTGGCCTATAAAAGGAGCCTCAAAGGTGTTGCAAAAGAGAGGAACCACTGACTGCAAACTATCAATCCGAGGAATCAACCGGCCATTGCAAATAACTAGTCCGAAAATCCTCCAGTCACCACAAAGCATCAATCTGGGAAAACCAAGAAAACAGGAACATTCAGTCCGAAAATTCAGAGAAATAGAGAGAGAGAGAGAGAGAGAGAGAAAGGAAGAGAAGAAGGAGAAGAAGGAAGTCCGGCCTGGTTCCGACGTCCGACGATCATCCGGCGAAGTGCTCCTATATCCCCTCTCACTCACACAGGTTGGAATTCTTGCACAAATTGGTTTTAATTCTTGAGAATCTGAAAAAGCACAGATTCTGGAAATTTGTATATGAATCAAGGCTTTGAGCCCATGTTTTTCATTTATATCTATACGAACATGCATGATTCCTTCATAAACGAAATTAAAATCCATGTTTAGATGATTTTCATGATTTATTAGGACTGATACAGGTTGAACTTCGTTCTAGAATCATGTTAGGAACCTTCTGAAATTTTCTATAAAACTGGTTTCTGAAACTGTCTGTGCACACGTGTCTGATCACGGAATTTTATAGACAAACGGATAAGTCAATTGCTTCGAAATTTTGCATGAATAATCTAGACATACGGACGTTCTTAGATAAAATTTTGAGGAATTGTTATGAACGGTTGCCTAGCCAATTAGATCCGTGAAGTTTATACAAAATCCAGATTGCGTTTTACAGAAACAGAACGTTCAGTAATAGACCTCTGTTATTTTGCCCATATCTCTGCAACCACTGAATGAAATTGGATGAAATTTAATTCTTTGAAAACCTAACATCCGTATCTTTCTAACACAACAAATTTCATCGAAATTGGATGACTAAGCACTGAGATATTGCTGTTTTTCTGAGCTTATGATCCACAGAAACAGGGCTGTTCTGAATTTTATAACAGTTTTTGATTATGTATTTAATTCTCAGAAAATAAAAAACTAAATTATAAAATAAAAATATATTCTGATTCTACACATACAAGTCTCTATTCTGTAAAAGTTTTAGAATTTTTGGAGAATCATAAATATTTTTAAAAATTCAGAGAACAGGCCTCTGAAACTGAACAAGTTCTGCAAATCTAAGAATCTGAAAATTTTCAGAAATCAAGAACTTAAACACAAATCTGAAACTTTGGAAAATCTGGTTTTTCCTTTCTCGAATTAAGGGATTCAAACAAATTTCAAGCGTCTGGACTGACCCTTGAGCATCGGTTCAAGAAGGCCTAAGTCGAAAAGATCTCACTTGTCCACAATCGTTCTAAGAAGTCAGAAAAACATAATTTGTTAGTTTTAGCAAACTAACTGGCACGCTCGCGCAACCTGACGTAGTTCGAGGGTTTGATTTTGAATCCCACGATTTGAAATAAAATCACGTCTACATGGGCTTGCCAAAAGTTTAGACATTATTTCGTAGATCATGAGATATGGATAGTGTCTAAGCTTGATCCGATCAAGCACTTGTTTGAAAAACCTATCCTAACGGGTAGGCTTGGTAAATGACAACTCCTCTTAATGGAGTATGACTTGAAATATCACCACCAAACCTCCGTTAAGGGGCAAGCCCTAGCCGATCATGTGGTCGAGTTCCCCTTGGAAGAAACATATTCCATACTTGATGAAATGCTCGATGAAGACTTGATTGATAAAGAGGTATTCAAGAATCCTTTTTCTCAACACCATATGACCCAAGTTACCATGTATCCTTCTAAAAACCCAACTCTAAAGAAGTTACCATGTGAATTGTGATAACTATACTTGATGTGATGAATTTATGAAGTCCGTCTTTGTGGTAGTGCTGCAATGATATATCCAAGGAATCTTTTCTCATGTACTAAAAGGATATATTCTAAGAAAGTGAAAAGCCAAAAAGTTATATAAAGGAAATGAAAAGGAAAAAAAGAAAATGCAAAGCAAAAATTTATCTTGTTTGAATTCTTGTTCTTTTGGGGTACTTGAGATGCTTCAAAAGGGAACAAGTGAGTTCTAGTTGTATATATTTCTTTGATGTCATGTGGTTAGTTTATCACATTTGAGGAAGGATTCATGCTCTATTAGAAAGTAGGAAGTTATAATCTATTCATCCATTTTATAGGTCACTAGATGGTCATTTCTTATATTTTAAAGATTGAAATTTCAGTCGCTAAGATTGACATTGTCTATTTCATTCATTAGTATTTTTTATAGAGAATTTGAGTGAAAATGATTTATTCAACTAGATCTCATTTGAAGTTGTCCATACAAAGAGAGTTTGCTTTTCAAAAACATCTTTTTGATCTTCAAAAGACAATATTTAAGCCATTATCATCTATAAAGAATTGACTTTTATGTTCATTCTTATTCTAGTATATATATGTGTCATTTCTTTTCTATTCTTTACATTGTATTAAAATGTATATCCTTCATCATGATATTTCAGCAAGGGGACCATCTGTCCCACTAGCACCTGAAATTACAAGTCATATTGCATATTGTTCATGCCTCGAGTCATGTCTATGATACATTTCATGACATACATGCATTCTCTTAGAAGCTAGGACATTTTTTCTTTTCTTTAGTCATTTAGGAGTTAAGTCAGTCCCTTTGGCATTAGAATTACAAACTCCTCTTACTATAATTAAGATGTTTTCTTTAATGCTTTATTAGCCTTTTGATTCAAGGAGATTTCTTTGAGTTCACTATGGCTTTCTCTCTACTCGGGACATATTCTGCCGCATTCACTTCACCTCTCCGTTCACACTCATACGTGACATCATATTCACATTGTATGTTTTATGTATCTTGCATTTTAGTATTGGTCTCTATTATTTTCTTCTCTATGACTAGGATACACTCACTTGATCTTGACAAAGGTTTGATACATTTCATATCCGCAGGTTTTCGTTGAGCTAGCGGTGCATCATATTTCATCTGCTCGAGTTGAGTATTCAAAACGACAACTCATGTTTTTTTGTGCCACCTTATGGCTTACTTTGGGCACCATCACCTTCATTGATTTACTGTTATAACTCTAGTTTTGTCCGACAAAATGACTATTTTGAAGTTATAGCATCATAGGCAGGTTATTCTCGCATGGCAGCATTGTCTTTGTCCCACTCAACCTCAAAGAACCATTATGAAATGCTCTTTCCTTGCAGAATTCTTCATGTACCATGTGAACTCATTTTTTATCATCTCATTAAACCTGTATGATAGTTATGTTCATGTTTCACCTTTCTATGAGGACTACTATCTTTCATCATGTGCTATTTTTTCTCTCTCAATGATATCCCATCGGGGCACTTCTTGGCATGTACTAGGTTGTTTGTCATCCACTTGCAATATGTTTGTGCTATTTAAAGATAAATGAAGGATGGGTCTACGTAATTTCTAAGGATTTTTTTTTAAGGCTGATTTGATTTGGAAAGAAAATCTTCTTGAGTTGACATAAAAATCTCTTTTTAAAAATTTGTCATCCTTCTCATGTAAAAAAAATCCTTGTAATGGGCTCCGTCACATATGTGATTCATGGTATATCTCATGACAAAACATCTCCTTGGCCTTGGTTTGGTCCAAATGGATCCCATGAAATCTCTATAAAAAAAAGAATCACTTTTCACGTCAAGTTTTATGAAAGATTCCAAGTTTTTAAAGTAAAATTTTCTACAAAGATCTTTGAAGTAAGTCAAATTTTGGTGTTTATTTCTTTGTGATCAACCAAACCTTATCTTTATTGATGCTAAAGAGGGGCATCTATAAACACCTAAAATTTTCTTTAAGAAAAATATGTTTTAACTAATAAAACTAGTTTTAAATTTTAAAACAAAACTTGGATCATAGGGTTCAGGTTTGTTTTACAATAAATCACATCAAATATGAGGTTGTCAATCTAGAAATATATCAAAAGGAAAATAAAAAAAATGAAAAGTTGCAACATTCACTTATCGGAAGAGTCTATTAATGAAAAGAATTTCGGCAAGACAGAAATATCCAAAATGTTCAGCTATTATGGAAAGCCATGCTACTTATTACATATATGCTATATATACATATATAAGAATATAATATATAAATATGTAAATATATCTATATGTAACCCCTTGACAGTGAATTGTATTTTGGGCATCTGTGCCTCTAAGCTAAAAACACTCTTTGAGATAAGAACCCTAACTTATTAGTGTAGTGTCGCACACTCCTTTCTACTATCAATAAAACATTTGCCTTATTGTTTTTCATTTAATATGTTTTTATTGTTTGTATTGTTAAACATTTGTCATGTTTTATGGTTGAGTTAAATGGATGTCAAGGCCTATTCTAGGCCTTTAGCATCTAGATGAGGAGCCCAACTCACATTTCCCATCGGAGCCTCTCTAAACTATTTATTTACTTAATCACTTTGAAAATCCGCTAAGGTTTATCCGACCTGAGGTTCATATGTAAATCACATTGTGAGCCCCATCGACTCTTTTGATGGTTAGGGTATGACAACTTTAGTACTAGAGCTTTTTCGGTCTTGCTAAACAAACATTAGTCAGTTGAAGAACTCAAGGGGATGGTGTCACTTCTGAACCAATGTTGCTCACGGACTGATGTTGCGAAATACTAAGAGATCAAGGTTGTCATCACTTTCATGTTAGATAGAGAAAACATTACAACTAAGTAGAAGGCTGAAGTCTCAAGGTGCATGGGACGCCCCCCTTCATGGGCTATCGATAGAGGGGTCATGTTTAGTATTACTATTGCACAACACTCGAAGAACATCTGCTATCATGTTGTTCATCGATGGTTGCAATATGATTATTGAGATTAGAAAGGAAGATTGGAAATTTGATATATGACGTGTTGTTCCTCAGAGTACCCCTTTTGATAAACCCTTAGCAAGGTTGGACAATCAAATTTGATAGATACGTTCATGTGATGAGGTCATACTAAACCTTATCATATTAGGTATATCATCATAAAGTGTAAGACGTCATTAGTAGTGCATGAATGAGAACCTCTGATTGCACTATAATGACAAGGATGACAAAGTGGCCGATGTTGCCCACGTGAAGTGTACTACAAATCAGTGGAATACCCACTGTTCCACCATGAGGAAGGTCTAGTGTGAGTTATTGATTTCCAATGGTTACTTCGGTGATGCAAAGTGCCACAATCATATTAATCGATTGCTAGCCACCGCACAAATTGTGCACCTATGCAAGCATGATACACTATGCTTGGCTCTAGACTGTGACACATGAGGCAAGGCTCATGTAGGTTGTAGACATGAAAATTTTCATTCTGGAGTTTATGAGAAAAACTCGAAATGAAAGTTTTCACACCTACGCTTGCGCGAGCGTTCTAACTAGTTTGCAAAACTAGCAAAGTTTTTGAAAATACATGACTTCTTAGGTGATTTGTGGGCAAGCAAACTCTTTTCGCTTTAGACCTTCTTGAACCGATACTTAAGGGTCAGTCTAAGCGCTTGGGAATTTTAATTTTGAAACCAAGATGAACTCTAAATCACATGAATAGTTGGTGTCTGTGAAAGTAGTATGTGTACTTAATTCAAGACTTTGAAATGAACAAGTCTTGAAAAACAGAATGTTCTGTTTTCAGGGCTGGTATTCCGAATTGATCTGAACACCTTACAGATTTCCAAAAATTACTAAAATTTTAGTAGGCAAAGCTTATGGTGTGAAGGATCTGTAGCACTTTACAGATATTGATTTGGAAATGTATTGAATCCGAATTAAATGTTTGAAGTAGACTGACTCACTAGCTTGGAACAGTTCTGTCACTGAAATATAGATACTCAAAGATAAGCCTGTATTTCTACAACTAGAATTCCAATTTTGATGATTTTGATGTTGTTGGAACGATATGGATGTTAGATTTCTAGTGCATTAAAAATCAAGTGAATTGGATTCCCGTGGACAGAGATATGAGATTTTTACCCGACCTCTATTTCAGGGAATCTGACTGTGCAAAACATGATTCAGAAAATGCTTCGGTCCCTTTCCAGTTATATTATGAGATTGGGTGATCCTAAAATCTTTCCAATTTTACTTAAAGTGCCTTAGGGTGTGTGGAGTATGTGTGCTGAATTTCAATCGAATCAGAGCAAGCATCACATAATGAAAATTGCAGGAAGAAACAAATGCATAGATGCTGAAATATTATTTTCTGTTTTATGAGCATAATAATGCAAACTCACACCAAAGCAAATTGAAACAACACTAACTCCGAATTGAAATTGCAGAAACGTAAAGGAAGGAAAATTATTTTATAGCTTATGCATAGAAGGGATTAGAAGTATAGAGGGTTTATAGTATATAGGAAGGAACAAACATAACATCAAACACATAGTGTGCATGTGTGTGCATAATGTTTTATCTATCAAATAAAATTTGTAGTAAATCCTAATTTATTACAACATGGGAGGAGATGAAACTCCGTTATTACAACCCCATTTAATTGAATTTGAATGAAGAAGATGCATTAAAATTGAATCAAAAGGCACTTACACGAGTTGGCACGAGAAAACCGGAGATTGACAAGCGAATTCCGACTACTTTTGTTCTTTCTTCTTCACCCAAACTCCTTAGCACACACCTACCTACCCTCTTCTTCCCCCAAACTTGGAAGTGGATGTCCTCCTTTTGCTGGAAATGTTCAGCACCTAAACTAACACACACCCTTGAGATGGCCTCTCTCTCTCTCTTGCAAGCTAGGTTTCACGCCCCCCCTTGGCCCCTTTTTATAGGCGGTCTTGTCATGCATTTTCCCATGTGATATTCCTGCTTGTATTCGACTGAATCAAACTCTACCTTCGGTTCTTGGCTTGAACTTGAAAACTCCACATCGTATCCTGTGTGCTTCATCCGGGCTAGGCCTCTCGACTTGAACTTTCTTCCAAGTCAAGATATTTCCTTCATATAATGGCATTTGGGCTAAGTTAATCTTGGTTTTGAAAATGGATTTTAGTTCAAAACATAGGCTTTCAAATTGATTCAAACTTGTGATTTTTGAAACTTCAAAAAAGTTTGTTTTTCACGTTTTGAACCTTGAAACAATCTTGAATTGAACTAAAAGC
Organism: Brasenia schreberi; assembly: GCA_036023115.1. Classification (NCBI taxonomy): domain Eukaryota; kingdom Viridiplantae; phylum Streptophyta; class Magnoliopsida; order Nymphaeales; family Cabombaceae; genus Brasenia; species Brasenia schreberi. The sequence continues at coordinate 179,136 of JAYKKT010000051.1, forward strand.
TTGATGAAATTTTCTATGACACCTTATGAGATATTTCAAAAATATTTTTATTTTCGGGTGTTTATAGATGCCCCTCTTTGGCATTAATCCAACTGTATTTGAATAATGTCAAAGAAGAAAAACACCCGTTTACTTTTCTTTCCTAACCCTTCTCGAGAGCATGGATCATCCGAGTTCCTAACTCCTTAAGGATAAGTAAGAGGGGATTTAGAGCCAAGGGGGACTTAATTTGTCATGGCCCTGGTCCTAATGGGGATCATGTACTCAATGGTTTTACATGCATGTATGGGCATGTGTGAATGATATGAGTGATATGCACATGATGATTCTTTTAGAGACCCTAACATACAATGATCGAACTTGGGAGGCTCATGAAGGCTGGCTGGCCTAAGTGAGTAGATAGGATGCAAAAAACAAATAGAAGTATTATTAGTTCTCGTTCTAAGATCAATTCTAGGACTTATGTAAGAGGTTGTCCTATGGAAGTGAATTTTCAATTCCGGGTCCATGTGGTGTTCTAAAATATCTTGTCTCTGGTTCTCTTTATCTTGAAGCTTGGACTCAAACTTATGAGGAACTCTAGGTTAAAATCTTGAGGGTTGGGAGTTTAAAATGGAGGGGTCCTTTGGTTTATGATCAAACCTAAATGTTGATTGGTGATATGAATCCTATGTTGGTCTCTTGTAGATTTGAGCATAATGAAATCATCATAAACACCCATCCTAAGGTTGGACTCGAATAAGGTAGCCTTTTTGATGAGTTTCTGAAAGGAAAAAGTCTCATGTAAGGCTAACATGGCTCGAAGGTCTAAGTAAAAATTTTTGAGAATGAGCAAACTATGTATGTCTCACTAGGGGGTTGTTTGACTCATCCTAATATGACTCTCTATCAGGTTATGAAGGTATATGCACCCTCGCCCTTATGTTATTTTGTATCTCTCAAGGTACTTAAGTGTAAACAACTTTATATTATAGCCAAATCTTTTCATAAAGGATGTGACTAGATCTTGAAAGGTTTGGAAGCAACGAAGATTTTGGTTGGCCATCCACTTAAAGACTTTCCCTTTTAAAATATGAGGAAACCAATATATCTCCTTTATACTATTTTTCCTCTTTTTGATACCTCTCTTAGTGAATAGTTGGACGTGTGAGTTATGATCTCTATGACTATCAAATTGGTGAAACTCTTGAATCTCATCATCGTTATCGGTCTCATAGTCCGATGGTAAAAAATCTTACACATACAACTTTCGTTTGTCTTTATTTTCTTTTCTCAAATGCTCTTGGCATATCCTCTTTACTTTTTCCTTTAAGTCTTCTTGAATTTGCTTTTGTTCCTTCTTGTTATAGGTCCACTCCTTGGGTTTTATCATTTTCATTTTCCTTGGTTCGATCTCAAGCTTTGATTTGTACTCTAAGGTGCTTTCTTTAAGAAAGTTATGATCATTATCTTCTTTCATAACTTTGTTACGCTTTTAATCTTTTCGCTCTTCTTCTATTGCAATTCTCTTAATTGATTCTTCAAAACCTCCAACTCATCCCCATAGTCTCTAGGGAAAGCTCTAGGTAATGAAATCCTAGAAGAGTTATGCTTAGGTCCAACAAGTTTCTTGCTTGATGATGTAACATCATCAATTAGCTAGAGATTTAATCCTTCTTTCTTTCTAGGCTTCATAGAACTATGAGACAAGGACTTTGCTTTACCCTTGGATTGAGTGTTGTAATGATGATTGAAAGACATTTTGAATTAAAGGGGATTTATGTTGAGTGAATGTGTGTGTAAGTGTTGTAAACAACCCAATACACAAACAAACAAATGATAAGAAAGTGTATGCATGCTGAAGTGTTTCTTTTGTGAGTATGAAGCAATTAATGGTGCTCTACGCTACATGCATGATGTGTGAAACTGCTAATTATGATATCCATCAAATGAAAGCAAATTCTAAATTAAAAAAACAAAATTTGGTAGTCCAGCATCCTATCGAACATACCAAAAATTGTACGCAAATTTGCGGTCACATAGGACTTAGATCCGTGATATTATCTTCTTAATAGAAGAAAGGAAAGAAGAAATAATTAGAAAGTAAACTTTAAAAGTGGAATATCTTTTAACGCTTTCCTCTTCATATATGATGCTCGTATGATTCTTTTTGTCGAAGTTCTTCTTACTCCACCGAACAAGAGTCTATCTTCAACGCTACCAAATTGCTCTTTTTGAAAAATCAAAGTTTATTAAATCACATACCTGATGAGCTTTGGATAGTGAGATTTGCCCCATACGTTCATTGGTTTTGAGTGAAGCAAGTAGGATTGTTTTTTTTGGATTGGGTCTAGGTGAAATGACTTGGGTTTGGGTGAAATAAATTGGTTCGGGTTAGAGAATGGGTTTTGGTTCTAGATGGAGGGAACTTGTTTTGGATTTTTAGGCTTTTATCAAACTCAATTGGATACTACTTGAAATCAGATTTTTAAATCAAATAGTATCCAATTTAAAATGGTCTGGGGTGTTGAGGCTCAAGGATGGATTGAGTTTTTGGTTTTGAAAATGGGGTTTTGGCATAGATTAGGTTGAGATTGGATTGGGTTCAAGAGCCAACGGGAAACTAGATCCAATTTGAAAGAATTTGGGTTTGGTACTTCGGAGTACTGATCCAGGTCAACTCCGTCTAATGGGACCCGATTTGATCCAGTTGAAGAAATTAGGATATGCCGAACGATTTTGGCCGTTGAACAGAAAAGGAAAAGAGAGGAAGAGGAGAGAGGAAGGGATGCCGGCAGGGCGGCGACGGTGATTGTTCGTTCGAGGATAGAGCTGAGGATGAAGAATGCCAGAAAATGGGAGCGGAGGAGGATGGCTAATGGGTAGGATCACTGACTTTGTTACTGAGGTATCTTACTATTGCAACATGATTTTTGTGATGTAGCGGTTGATGTTGATGCCGTTCCTATTTGTATTATTGGATTTCACAATGTCATGTAACTCTTAAATAGATTTTAATGAATTGTGTATTTCTTTGTCTTTTTGATTCGTCTCATATGATGTTTGATGAAAAGCTTAAGACTTTTTAATTTTAATTACTTGATTAATATTTCTGTTTCACATAATTTTCTTTTGGATGAAAAATTTGGGTGTTTACAAATGCTTTGATGTATGAGACTCTCTAGATGAGCAACTGAAGACACTCTTCCAAGGAAGAGGGTTGGTAAAATGATTGCTGGTCTGGATTAGCCCCATCCCGAACTTAGAACCGAATAAGTGAAACACTAATTGGTTGGGAAACCATTTGGACAAGGAAACCTATTTAAGGGAGTCATTGAGTCTGCTGGTTGTCTGAACCGAGTCAGGTCCAATAGGGGATCCACATTAGGATCCATTTTGTTGTTCGTGATTCTGAAACCATCATCCAGACTTCCATTCAAGCCTCATTTAAAGCATCGGACTCATACATCGAGTCTTAATGTAATCAGTTTTAGTAAATCATCTGAAATCAATTTGCCGTCTGTTTCATGCCGTTATACAGATCCAAGTCCCTGCAGGTGAACCTGTCTATGTAGTTCAAGTTAATCAATAATATATTCAGCCTCTATGAGGGAAGTGAACGGAGAAAGGCAACAAGAGCAACGCATAACAGTGCTGACTTGAGGAAAGTTGAAGTGATTAATCTCTTTAACAAAGTGCCGCGGCTGCTGTTTATGAAAGATCCCGTCATTGGGGACACCCAATCGAGGCCTCAATAGGCTGCTTTAGAATCGATTGTCAATAACCTTGACCCAAACCCGAAGGAGTTCTCTTCATTACCGATCTTAACATGAAGATGCATGAGCCGCGACACCTCTTTTAGGCCAGGGGATCAACTCTCAAGACCAAACCAATCCTTATCCCCACGCCAAGTTGCTATTCTGGCTTAAACCTAACCTAAACCAAACCAAACCAAGAGCCTTATCTCACATTAGGTGGGTTCGGATATATAAATTCTAAGGTCTGCTATATTAGCATTTTCCTTTCCTTACAATTAACCCAGAGACAATAAAAAAAAAATAGAGGACTCGAGCTGTGCTTAAGCTGGAGCTTGAAATCTCCAGGCTAGACCTTACTCGAGCTCATTGAGTGTGCACTCGTGGGCGAGATCAGTTGTACATTACAATCATGTATGTAAAGCACGATTACACACCAGCTCAAGCCAAGTTCTTAGTGAGCTCGAGCTCCACTAGCTAACTCGTTTTCCAAGCTCAACTTGAGTTCGACAAGACCAAGCCAAGTTAACATGAGAACGTCATGGGTTGTCTTATTTGGATCAATATAGGGTTTTTTGGGTCTAATTGGATCGGACTCAAAACAACTTGCTTTACTCCAAACTCCATCAGGGTCGGGTCAGGGTAGGCCCCGGTTCTTCTTCATTTTCACTTCCAGATTCGAATCCAAAGGCGGACACCCGGCCTATGTATTTTCTTCAAAGGATAAGGCTAATATAGTCTATTACGTACCGGGAGTCTGCGCTTTCACGAACCCGTGACTTTTTGCCTCGTCGTCTTGCTCGCGTCGCGTGGAGAGACAGACAGAGAGGGAGACGCGAACCCTTCCCGCTTCGCATGTGCCGGCACCGAGCGGACACGCCGTTCGCCCTGGATCTCTCCACCAGAAACCGGAAAGTCTGTTTTTTTCCCTCTCGAAATCCTCGGCGAGGAGAAAATCATGGATTGCTAGCCGAGTAAACCCTTTTCCCGCTGTTTTAGTGTGAGATCTTCTTCCCATTTCCTTTAATTTCCGTGGGATTTCTCAAATTAGGGTTTTCCCCACCTGTTGTTTGTTTGACTCATGCCTCTGGTGTTGCTATCGTTTTCTTACGCTCCGAGTAGTCGGAACTTCTTGGATCTCGCTTTTTAAACTCATTTCTCAGTTCTTTCAAATGCCCAAAACGAGATCTGGATTTTGGATTTCTCGTTTTCGGATTTTCTGCTGATTTTTTGGAGTTAGGGTTTCGATTCTTCTCCCACTTCTTTGATTTAAGGGTGGTTAACCCCTTTCAGTTCCTTGAATAAACTTCTCCAAGTTCGGAGTATGACATAATTGATGGCGTCATTGCGCATCGATCCCTTCTTTCCGTTGTTGTGTCGTATCTCTCTAATAGCGAAACCATTGCTGTATCCCGAATCCGGGTTTGGATTCTCTTCATCTCCTAGCGAGTCATGGTAGATGCTGCTTTGGGAGGAGTAAATCGAGTAAAACGCTGATGTGATGGGGTTTTCTTTTTTGTATTCTAATTTAGAAGCTGCCTTGGTGCAAAGCTGAGCTCAGTTTGATTTCTTACACCCGCATTTTGACATCTGATTAAATCTAGACTGTTGCATTCTTCTCCTCCCGAGTGCAATTGAACGTCTCTTCTTCTTTAGGTCACGAGGCTTGATTTCTCCACCATTTATTTTCGTGGTCTCGATCTTCTCAATGAGGAGCTGCTTCTACGTTATGAAGCGCAACTGGTATCATCAGAAACCATTAAACAAGCATGTTTGCTGTTTTAGGGACGCCTTTTGGTTTTTGTGTCTGATGTGGGCAGCAGGTTCTCAGTTGATGTCTGGTGTGCTCTTGTATGTGTTCAAGTTATGATTTTATTTGCTTTTACACTGTTGGCATAAGCTGTGGTTAATAGTTAATACAAGTCCTTGTTAATCAACTGGGTAGGGGGAATGCTATTTGCTACGATTGTTGACTTGTTGACACCCTTGTTCTCTGTGCTGTTCCTGATACGTACCTCACAAAACGTTATGCCTAAAATGAGGCGTTTTCCTTCATTGGTAGTATTGTTTTCCTTGTGAGGTGTTTTCCTTCATTGACAGTATTGTTTCCCTTGATGTTTATTACATTTTCTTCCTTTTTAAGAGACTTGCCTTTTCCTGGACTGGCAGCTTGTATATGAAAATCACATATTCTAGCATCATCAATTTTATCTTAACTCCTTGGTTCTGACTGTTTGTGTCTCACATGTTCTATGTGAATTGCATTTATCATGTCTGTGAGGCTGTTTTGTTAGCAGCAATAATACATTCTTAATGCTGCAGTTGTTCCACTACTCGTGTTCACAAATGGTGTTGATATTTTTGTATCATCATTATCTTTAGCATGTGTTAGTGCCCTCCTTGAAGTACATGGTTTGGGAAAACTTGAAATGATGTATAGTATGGTTTAGTAAATTTTGTGCGCATCGTGTCTCTTCACTAAGAGCAATACTTTAATTTGTAGTGATGTTTATTATCCCACTATTAGTTCATGCTTTGCCTGAACCAGTAGCTTTTTACTTTTTAAGAATATCGTCATTCTGCAAACTCCTGATTTCCAGCTTTTGTTCTTTTGGTTTTTCAATGGATGTTAACCTTTTTGGTTGTGCAAATGAAGGGATTGGGCACATAATAGTACTTGTATGTTTCACCCCTTCAATCATCTATGAATTTAAGGAAGGGGGTGACTATACTAAATTGAACATTGCTTATGTTTATCTTTTTGTTATCCTTTATAGGTGTGAATCGGGAAAATAAGTGGTAAGATTACAGTATGGCAAGTAAAGGAAAGGCGTTAGTGGTTTCAACGTGTACTACTCCTGGGAATTCAATAGAGCTCTCTCTTTCAAAAAAAAATTCAAATGAGCTTAACAGTCAAGAAGGGCCACTATGGAAGCATGTGAGGAAGTTGGATCTACCAACAGGTGGGAAAAGAGGTGGCGGTAATAGGCCTTGGGTGTGTAACTTTTGCGGTACTCAATACATTGGAACTTATTATAGGGTCAAAGGACATCTTCTGAAAACTGAAGGAACTGGGATTTCAGCATGCAAGAAAGTTGATCCTGATATGTTGAAGGTTCTTCAGAAACTGCAAGATGATTTTGAAAGCAAGAAGAAACATGCAACGGCTAGTAGCATCTTGTCCTTTTCTATTGAGGCACTGCCAAAGAAAAGAAAAGGAGATATGGCTATAGATGGGCAACCTAGAACTACTACAAGAGAAGAACTTGATAGGAAGATTGGGAGGCTTTTCTTTTCAGCATCATTGCCATTTAATTTGGCGCGTAACCCATATTGGAAAGATTTAGTGACTTCTTTGGCAAATAGCAACTTGCAAGGTTATGCTCCTCCAAGTTCAGAGAAACTTCGAACAACAATTCTCAAGGAAGAAAGAAACTATGTTGACAAGTTATTAGAATATAAAAAGTTCTCTTGGGAGGAGAATGGAGTATCTATTGTTTGTGATGGATGGATTGACAATCAAAGGCGCCCTTTGATAAATTTTTTTGCAGTGTCAATTAAAGGACCGATTTTTCTGAAAGTGGTTGATGCATCTGGAGAGTTCAAGAATAACGTGTTTGTGAAGAGCATGTTTGCTGAAATTGTAAAAGAAGTTGGGCCTGGAAAGGTTGTGCAATTCATCACCGATAATGACATGGTTTATAGAACTGCTTGCTTATTACTAGAAGATGAATTTCCACATGTATTTTGGACGCCATGTTTGGCACATACATTAAAGTTAGTGGTGAAAACTATTTGCAGCCCACCAAATAGAGAACAAAACATCAATGCTTATGAGTTGTGTGCATGGATCAGTGACCTAGAAAAGGATGCTCAGTTGATACTAAATTTTGTGGTTAATCATCAGCATGCACTCTCACTTTACAACAAGTATTCCAATGTGAAAATATTAAGGATAGGTGAGTCTAGATTTACATCAATGATAGTAGTGATCACACATATTAAGCTGGTCCGAGATTCCCTTATTCAAATGGTCGCAGACATTGATTGGACCTTTTATAGGTCTGATGATGAAGAGAAGGCCCAAATGATTAAAAGATGTGTCCTTGACGATTTATGGTGGGATAAAGTTGACTACTTCTTAGAGTTCACTGGACTAATTTGGGAGATGTTGAGAATGGTCGATGTGGACGAGCCAATGTTGCATAGAGTCTATGAGCTGTGGGACAATATGATTGAAAAGATTCAAATGATAATTTTTAAGCATGAGAAAAAGGATCCTTTGGTGGATTCATCAAATTTCTCTGCTTATATCCAGTCCATTCTGGTTGATGCATGGAAGAAGAGTTGCACTCCATTGCATTGCATTGCTCATTCCTTGAACCCCATGTACTATGGAAAAAAATGGTTGTCTGAAAGACCTGGTCGTGTCCCTCCACATCAAGATCCAGAAATATCAAAGCATAGAGCGGCATATTTAAGTAGAGTTTATTCAGATGCTGAGCAATTCCACCAAGTCCAAGAAGAATTTGCACGGTTTGTTACTGGAGTTGGGCTTCTTGGAGGTATAGAAGCAACAAAGGCTAGAGATGAAGTTGAATCATTTTCTTGGTGGGTATTACACGGTGCAAGTCTGCCCATACTTCAACGTCTTGCTTTGAGACTTTTAGCGCAGCCTGTTACATTGTCATCTCGTGAGAGAAATTGGAGTAAGCATTCACAAATCCAAACCATTAGGAGAAATAAGCTCTCAAGTGGCCGTGCAGAAGATTTAGTATATGTGCGTCACAACCTTCGTTTGATTTCCAAAGGAGAAGAGAAATGCAGGTAACCAGCCAATGGCTATCTAAACATTTTCTTTTTCTGCCTTTTGTATTTTATAGAGCAGCGTTCATTTGTAAGCTGAAACTCTTATCTTTTTATTGACTATTATATTGCAGGGAAGGGGCATCAAAGTTTTGGGATGTGGATACTGAGGAGTTTGACTTAGAGGGAGAGCATGAGTTGAATACCATGGACATAACTGTAGAAGATGAGTCGAGCCTGCCTTCTTATTTGCAAGTGGATTACAGTGGAGAAAATGGTGGTAAAATTGAAGAGATCGAAGAGCCAACCTTTTGATGTGGTATTCTGGTCAACAAGTACATGCTTGTTTGTCTCTTTTTTAAGGTAGAGTGCTAGTCCCTAACCAATTATTCCTTCAATGCTACTTCCCAGGATTGTTTCTTTGTTTTATTTTCTTAGTTGGATAGACTTTACGACTCATGTTAATAGTATATGTCTCCCTTTGATATGTCACAATTCACATTGATGACATTTTATTAATTACTCTTATTAGAATGACATATAATATAATATGAGAGAGAGATGCAACCACTGAAGGAAGTCAGTTATTATTACTCTGGAAGCTTCTAATCGCTTTCCAGTGGGGTCTTGTTCCTCCATGGGATTGATCCTCTGCCTGAGGGGTGGCTCTCCATGGATAACAAAACCCTCTCGAGCTCTGTACTTGGGTTCTGCCTTCAGGTCAATCCAGAATCTTCCTTGTCCGTTGGGAAGTTTATTGGCTCAACTTGTAACTGTTCTACGCTTGCCACCTCAGTTGAAACATTTTAAGTAGGCATGGGTGAGAAACTTTTTACCATATTAGTCCTGCTAGCCTTTCCATGTGTAGTGAACGACACATTTGGTCTTCCATTTATCTAAGTCCTTAGATGTCATTTCATGAGAATGTGCCCTTCGTAAATGCACTAAGGGTGTGCAAAGGGGACCAATATTGCACTAAAAGAAACCAAAAATGATCAGGAAGCTGTTTGTGGAAACGGTTGAGAACCAGTTGCCTCTCCTAAAATTTATGATTTTGAGATGTCGATTGTAAATTCATGACAAGATAGTAAGATATAAATCTGCCTTCCATGGAATATGACACTTCCAACCTAGAAGCTGCAAGGTCTTCATAGAGAGGAACTGAGAAAGTTATCTTTTTCCTAATTTTATATTAAATTTGGTGGATAGAGCCCAGGAAGCTGCATGATGGCCCAATCAAGTCAAACTTCACACAACATCATCTGTTCTAGATGTGCTTACTTTATCTGTTGCAGCTATCAGTATGCAATCGATTTTTTATTATATAAAAACAAAATGTGTTTGATATTGTCATTCTATTGTGTCTTGGATACTGTGTAGGCGTGTTTAGTTGTTGAACTTGATTGCTTCAAATATTCTAACATGGCAGGAGAACTTGTACATGCTTCGCACATGCAGTGGTTCAGTCCTCAAGTCGAGAGCTATACCTGTAAATATTACAAATTTACAATGCCGGTGTTCAAGTATTTGGCCTTTAGAAACTTCCATCATTAGCGTCTCCTTTATTCTTGAAGCATGTCTCTTTATATTCACTACATTTCCATCAAACACCAATGTTGGAGCGCCACCTGATAGTGTTCAGCAAGCATATGCATCAATTTGACTGCAATAGCTCTAAATGTTGGAGATTATCTTGTATCAAAACTGGGAGCAGATTGGCATTCGTATTTGGTTTTTCCACCTCCTGTGGGAAGATGCCTCATGCTTTTATCAAGATTGTTAGGGTGCCCCCACTGGTGGTTCACGAAGTTGCATTTGGGTAAGTTACATGGCATTCTTCTGCGATTAGCCAGCATTTGCCTATCAGACCTTCTTCATGTTCTCATCTATGATGCTCTTCACTTTGAAAACTAATAGTTGTGTTGTACTGGCAAAAGTGAAGGCTTTCTTTTTGTAGTTGTTATGTATTGGGCAATTTGATCATGAACAATCTACCACTGATCTTACTTATGGGGAAAGACAGAAAGAGAGATTTCTAACGACATTCAAGTATTTTTGATACTTTGTAGTTTGTAGTTTACAAAGACTGTTCCCAAAAATCTGTTCATTAAAATAAGTTATTGAAGTCTTGAAATCTTATTCACTAGTAAAATGCTGAATATAATCAACACAAACACAATATATGATTGAATTTTGAAATATTATGAACTAAACGGATATAGCAATTCACAAGATGCTGCATGGCAAACATCAGCCTGAATGTAGAATTTAAAGATGATCTTTGGAGTTCAGGCTGGTTTTGCAGTATGTTTTTCCCATGCTGTTTTCCAACAGCTGTTTGATGAATTCCATGCACACTGTAGCGATGCATTCTTTATCTAATCGGTTAGTGAAAAGCATATTATGGAACGGCATACAGGTTAAGTTCAACTCTGGTGCTACTGATGAACTGAAGTTATTGGGTGACAGTGAGGCCTCACAAGTAGGGCAAAGTTTGGAGAAGCTATTTGGTGGAAGCCTGCCTCAGGTGATTGATTCCATGCACTATGCTAGTTTAAGTTTTAAATTAAATTGTTGTTGCTTTGCTACTACCTATCCTTGATTTATCATCATGGATACAATAATGTATCTAAATCAGATAAAGTTAAATAGCAATTTTTAAATGTGAGCTGGTTCTGTTGTTGGCTGAAAGAAAAGAAAGCTGCCATGTGTCGCTGTGCGTACAAAATGGTTCATTGAAATATTGAACTTATGGCAAGTAGAAGTTGTTGTGAGGCTTTTTGTTGGATAGAGATTCTTGTTCCTTCCCTGCATTGAATACTGAACTTATGGCAAGTAGAAGTTTGTGGAGACGGGTGAAAACTTCTCTTTCTAGCTGCCTAGAACTTTAAATTTGTCAACATTTCCCGACATGGTTATGTAGTTTCATTTGGAAGCATGTTGTACCAACTGGAAGTTGATCTTTATGTATCCCTCCTTTGTGTCCAAAAACTACGTGATGCATGGGATGGGTAAGTAACAAATGTCTGGAGGACAATACATAATCCTAAGATGACTTATCTTGTAGAAAATGGTAAAAGAATCCTCTTGTGAAGATGTTGTCTACATCTTGATTGTTCAATTGATGGTTTGGTCATGCGCATAATTGTTGTTGTCTGTGTTACTTTTTTCGGTGCATGTATTTTGTTTATGCTAACTGAATTAATCCATATGTTTGGATAGTAAAACTATGAAACCGTGCTGCTGATAACATCTAGTTGCAGCAGTTGCCTTTGTATCAAGGCATGCACCATGAGGTCTACAGTGCAAGGTTTCTACGATGGTTAAGCTCACCCCTTATTTTCTTTCTCTTCTACTCAAATTTCAAGATTGGTGCATTTGTATATGTATGTATATATGTATATGTGTGTGTTTGTGTATGTATGTAGTATGTGTGTGAAATGATATTTAAACTTGAGTACAAGAGGATAAAAGTAAGAACTTGGAGGAGAAAAAAAAGAAGACAAGAAGTGAAGTACTGGAAAAAGCTGTCTTGTTGTGAAGGCTTCAAGCGGTGTCATGCTTTTCAAAACACTGTATTATCTTCTATAGTGAAGATGCTTGCTTGGCCTGTTGGATTTATTTCTCCTTTGTTTTGTCCGTAAGATAACAAATGGGAAGAGGGCGAGCTGTACTCTCCAGCAGATGCATCTACTCAGACTTTGTGATATAATTCTCACTTGATTTTCATGGATTGGATGGAAGACATGCTGCTATGTCCCTACGACTTCACTAAGAGGCTATTTGTTACTCTTGAAGGCTCATCCTTGCGCAACTTTTCATCGGATGTGCTCTAGCGGGATGCTGACAACCGAGAAAGCTAGCTGGCTCATCAGGTTTTGTTGTATATTATTCCATTGATATCTAATTCATTGGTGAACAGAAGGTGCAACATCCTTTCCTTTTATGTAATTTTCTGTTGACCTAACAATTATGAACCAAATTTGTCAGTGCGTGCAGTCAGCCATGCTGCTGCTTACTGAGCTAAAATCTAAACTTTGTGCGCGTTACATTGTTTCTATTGGTTGTGAGCTTCGGTATATTATTTGGTTCGATACGTTCTATTGTTCATTTCTTGCTCATGACTTTCAATGGCTCCTATTTTTCTTTGTCGACTCTTTTGGGTACGTATCCTTACCGCGACTTTCTCCATTTCCATCACCCCCGCAACCATTCTTTAAGAAGCACCAATCCTGGTAGGGGAACATAACGTGGTCCCATCCGACTCCCGTATACTTTCTACACAGATAGTTGCATTTTCAAACGCTAGTCTTGTCGGTAAACCAGAAGCGAACTTGCTACCAGGGAACAGTGTATAAGGCTGTCATAATGCCTACTTTCTCGTGCCAAAGAAAGGCTCTCGAAAAATGTAATATACAATTTAATCTCTGCGGTTTTGGTTAAGTCAATGGAAAATGATAATTTTTTTATGTGCAAGACAGTCTGCAACAGAGGCAGGATCAGGTGACCTGCTTCACCATCTCTTGATGATCTATCATCCTTATCCCAGTGTTTAGCCCTGCCACTGACGTAAAAAACAGCAAGATCTGTTGACCTACCAGATCACCATTTGTTGACGATCTAACATCATTGTCACGCTGGATCGTATCTCCACTTTGTTTTGTGCACGGAGTGGGATCCCCCACAGAAAGCATGATGCTGAGATGGCAGTTTGATCTTGACAATGGGTGTTGGGCACCTTAAATACCATTATGTTTGCTGGTTTGGTCGACAAGATGACTCAAAAATTAGAAGAAAATAGGGCAGTCAACCGCCCCTATTGACATAGACCCGGCTGTTGGTTCTCTGAAAGTACGAAAAGAAAGTTTAGCCAGTTTCGTTAATAGTAAATTTGCGGTTAGTTTAGTCCCTTTCAAGTTTTGGGTTTTTAAGATGTACATAATCGTTCAAGGAAACATTTCATTTGTTGCCTTACCAAGAAGGAATCAAAGAAGAAAATCGAGAGAAGAAGCCATCGATGTCGAGGAAACGGCTTCAGTTTCCCTCCATCACATCCTGCAAACGAGAGGTTGATGAACACCTTCTTGACCGAATTTCCTGGTACGCTTATTTCTTTGTGTTTAGTACTTTTTGAGATTCCCGAAACAAAATCGCACTGTTTTTCTTGATTGAATCGGGTTATGGACTAAACAGAGAGACGTGCTCCTTAGGGCTAACGCTGAATTAAGTTAGTATTCACCTTATGAATGTTAGAATCGATGGTTGGTTCTTACTTTGTATAATTCTCTTACATGTCTCTGCAACTATCTCTTGATTAATATACTCACCTGGTCATAATTGTCATCATGGGTTTCTACTTTGAGGCCGTTTACTGCTTAATAGGCTAACTTGGTTTATTTCTACCACGTCTGTCTTTGAGACTAATTATTGGTTAATAGCTTACTTGGTCTTAATTCGTTTGCATGGAGTTCCTTTTTTTAGATCAGTTGTTGATTAAGAGGGACACATCGTATCCATGGGTACAAGAGGAAATGATGTTGCACCAGTAAGAAAAGCCGTCACAGCAGCTTCGTTCAACGTCACTAAGCCTGTAGGCCAGGCTAAGACCAATCCGAAGGCCTCACATTCTAATATCGAGGCAGCACAGATAAGGCAGCTACGGGAAAAACCCTTCCGAATTACCTGAAATCCACCGTTAGTTCTTTAGATCACTTGAAAACTAGCAAAAGAAACGATGCCTCCGAGTCACAGGCACAAGCAAAAACAGGTAGACGTTTGCCTAGTCTCAAATCCACATCATCAGCACCATCAACACTGCAATCATCCTTGCCTAGAAGAAGCCATCCATCAAGCCCTCCTAGTCGATCTGGAAAGGTCTTTACTCCTGCCATGGCAACGACAGAGTTGGGCAGATCTGTTTCTAGCAAAACTTTGAGGCTACATGAGAAGCATCCCACCAACGCCATCACCACGAACAACGAATTGGTAACACGAAGCAAGAATAAGAGCGTCCCCTCTTCTAATCACGGAAGACATATGAATAAGGTTGGTAGAGATTCTGTTTCAGTTGGTTCACAGGAGGACCAAATTGAAGAGAAGGTCATGACAGTGCAGGAATCCCAAGATTCACATTGTGGGGAGTCGGAGAATGACAGCAATTCCACTATTAGCGGTGATGACATTGATCTTCATAAGGCAAAATGCTTAGAGGATCAGCAAGAAGATTATGAAATTTCTTCCGTTGGGAAGTCACCATCTAACGCGTCATTGGAATCAGAAATCGATGAATCAGGAGGCAACGGCAATAAGGAAGATGCAAGTCGCGTAAGGGCAAATGTTGGTGCTGATACATATGCTGCTACGGATGCTCATGATGCTGGTGAAACTCAGAATGAAGGCAGAGGAAGGGCATGGTGCGGTTGGTGATGAAACTAAAGATAATTTACGTGCTGAGCCAGAAGAGAACCGCAAAGCCGAACGACATAAAAAAGAAGAGAAAGATCATGATGATGGTGATGAAACAAAAGTAGCAACGCCAAGAATCCAAGGCGAAGCCATACCAAGAGTGAAGGGGATAGAAGGGAAGGAAGATACTACTAGGAAGCTTAGCTTCCGGAGAGGAACTATTATATCCCCAAAGGCCGATGATGATACGAACCAACCGAGGAGGTTGATTTTCAAGCAAAACAGACTACAGAATGAGGGTGGTGCTGATGGCACAAAGGCAGATGATGAGCAAGCTGGGGCAAAAGACCAAGCAGCCCAAGCAAAGAAGGAAAATGCAGTAGTGTTCAATCAGGTGATGAGGACACAGCCAGCAAGCTGATTGGGGTTGGAAAGAAAAAGAAGGTGCTGACTCTTGTTGGTGCGTTTGAGACTGTCATTTCCATGCAAGAAACTAATGCTCAAAGCAGCCAAGGTCATGCTCATGTTCAGTCTCCTGCTGCTCCTGCATCTGTTTCTGATCTAAATCCTGCTTTGGAAGCCGCACTCGATCCTTCTCCTGCTTCGGCTCCTCCAGCCCCAACTCCCACTAGTGCTCCGGCCTCAGCCGAGGAAGTAGCTACAGATGATAATAGTGACGCTGTTGACAGCAATGTTGAATGTTACTGAGAGCCAAGAGTCATAAATTCCACTACCAGTATGATCAATATTGAAAATCATGTGGACCACAAGCAAAAAGCCACTGCTTTCGGTTTCTCATGTATCGTGTATTAGTAGGATACGGGTTGTTCTTGTTAAGATTTAGTTACTTTGTATAATCGTCCACTGCTTCAATGCGGAAGTTGTCATATCTATATGTGCATATAATTCTTTTTCCTTTTTTTTCTGGAAGAATATAAAGAAATTCACTTGTAAATTTCAATAGTT
The DNA here is from genome assembly GCA_036023115.1 of Brasenia schreberi. Lineage (NCBI taxonomy): Eukaryota > Viridiplantae > Streptophyta > Magnoliopsida > Nymphaeales > Cabombaceae > Brasenia > Brasenia schreberi. The sequence continues at coordinate 195,047 of JAYKKT010000051.1, forward strand.
TCTTGCCAGACGAATATCAAAGAATCACTCAACTCAACCACATGATGTTTGAGCATTTCTTCTTGGTACCTTTCCTACCCATCGCAGATCTTGAATGACAGGGTTAGCAATAACTCGAGCGAGATTATATTGAGGATCAAATATGTGCATGATAAGTTGCGTACAAAAGTGATCCGAGGTAGCAAGTTGACATGAAATTTACACAAGAAGCAATATTCAAAGATAGAAATATAGATGTGTAAGACAAATATGAGAAGTAAAACATGAACCAGAGGCGAAGATATGAATTTCTGAAAGGGAAAGCGAGCTCCGTTATTGGGGACCAATCTATGGGGAATTTGCATATTATAGTGTGTTTGGCATGCACGTCAAGCTGATCAAGGATGGCATCCCCATATGTGTAAGAAAGAGTATGCTGATGCTGTCATGGTTCGTGGGTAGAAGTTCCCAAGGTGAAACCCATTGCAAATTTGATAATCCTAATAGTTAGTTCTATGTGGTTTGCTTGGTTTTTAGGGGAAATAGAGAGAACAAAAGGAAATAAGCGGTAAACCTCTCATCATCTCCTTTAAAAAGCATAAAAAGAAGATGCCGAGAGTTGTGAGCATTGTTCTGACAGATTGACACCTCTCTCTCCGTCAGTCCAAAATTTCTCTTCTTTTTGTGGGATTCAGAAAGATGTTTGAAATGTTTAGCCAAGGGAGAGATATCTTTTCGTTTTATTTTGGTAGATTTTAAGGGAAAAGTTATCCTATGCACAGAGACAAAGAGAGAAGTCGTCAAGGGTCAAACTTGAATCATTTAGAAAAGAAACTAATACCAAACAAATGCACGTCGGTCTAAGTGTGGCATCGCGACGTTCGGCGTGGATCCACGTTAACTCAACCTTGTGTGGCCTGAACCCACTAACACAGCCAGTTTCCATCCAGAACCAACAGGTCGACATGAATGCAAGCCATAATAGTGTTCCGTTGCAAACAAATACATCTACTCATAGTTTTATTCGCCGTCCGCCAAGACCCACCGTTGATAAACGAATAGATATTGAGCTAACAAATATCCAACTCAGTGAATTCAAAGCCGAAGTTTGGCATTGACCAAAAGTTTGCAGGACCAAAGGTTAGCCTTCAGACTCTCTACTGGGTGAATCTCTCTCTCCCCGGTAGGGCGAGCATGCCCGTGATGGAGAAGCAGGGCACGTACGAAGAGGTTGACGCCTGCTCTCGCATGTGCTCTGGTTCTCCATCATGGGATCCTTGCCCTTGCTCCCGCGTGTGCACTATGATTGAGATTGGCCGGTTGCAGCTACAGGTGATCTTCTCCCCTTTCCTATCTCTCCACTCCTCTCCTTACATGGCTTGGCGAATTGCCATTGGGCATGGCCTCATACTGCTCTCACGTATCAATTCTGGATGATGCAGAATCACCGTTGAGCTCAAGAGTCGGATGGCTGAGATGTTCCGCGTTCCACGACGCCCGTGGAGATCAATTTTCCTGGACTTAGGTGATCGCTTGTTCTCTACTATATATATGTATATAAAGCTCGTTTTGCTTTTAGGGATCAAATTTATGCAAATCAAGAGCATATATACCGACCTCCAGCTAAGATCGTACATGTTGGATCTTCTCATCAATTGTTCGAGAAAGAATCTCATATATATATATATATATACACATATATCACTATACTCTTACTATAAAGAAAAGAAGAGGCCTTGAACTGCATTATGTATTGCATGGTGCTCGTCAAGGCCATGCCAATAGTCTTATTCTAAATCAAGATGAAGTACCTTGGTGTATGCTATTTGCAGATGACAGTGTGTTAGTGGAAGAGTCTAAGGAAAAAGTTAATAGAAAATTGGAATTATGGAGAGAAACATTAGAAAGTAAAGGCTCCCAACTTAGTAGAACAAAGACAAAACATATGAAATGTAAGTTTGATCATTTGATTACTTTAGAGGATATAGAAATTAAAATTGGCACACATTGCATCCCTCAAAAGAAAAATTTTAAATACCTAGGATCAATTTTTCAGAGTGATGGAAGAATTGATGGAGATGTTATACATAGAATTAATGCTAGTTGGTTAAAATAGAGAGGAGCATCAAATATTCTTTATGATAAGAAGATACCATTAAAGTTAAAATGTAAATATTATAGAGCAACAATTAGACCTGCTATGTTTTATGGTTCTGAGTGTTTGACAGTTAATCATCAACATGTACAAAAGATGTCAATGACATAAATGAAGATATTGAGATAGATGAGTGACCATACATGAAAAAACCGTATACATAATGAGGTTATTAAAAATAAATTATGTGTGGCACCAATAGAGGATAAAATGAGAGAATATCGTTTAAGGTATTTTGGACATATAGAAAGAAGATCAAAATAATAACCTCTAAGAATGTATGAAAAACTAGATTTTGAAAGTATTAAAAGAGGTAGAGGAAGACCACAAAAGTGTTGGAAAGAAATAATAAAGAATGATCTAGTTTATTGTGAGTTAACTGCTAATATGGCACATGATAGGATGATGTAGAAACAAAGAATCCATGTAGCCAACCTCATCTAGTTTGAGAAAAGGCTTAGTTGATGTTGTATTGACTTGATATGATATGATGCTTTTCTCTTATATTTCCGTTATGATATGATATGATGTTTTGCTCTTGTTTTCTTTATATGATATGATTTGACATGATGTTTTTCATAATGCTGTCGATGGGATTATTCTGCTACTTCTACTATTGTATCTTTCATTTTATAAAAATTTCAACACCACTTGTTAATGGGAAATTTCATGCTATATGCAACTTTTAGAGTACGATGGACCTCATGCATTCCCGAGGTGTTGAACTCAAGACCTTCAACTTGTGAGTTGCTGCCTTAGTCAGGTAAGCTATTGCAAATATTATGCTATATGCTAATGACAAGGATGCCAATTTTGAAGAGGCCAAGTGACAAAAGTCAGACCTGGTTGGTCCTTTATGCGGCGGTAAGTAAAGTTTGTAAAAAGGGAAGATGGCAAAATTGTAGTAGGTGTTGTTGGTTGATGCTCTGCCACAAGTTGCCATAGCCATGCATTTCTTATAAGACATAACTACAACAACAACTAAGCATTTTCCCATACTAGACAGGGTTGGCTACATGGATTCTTTATTTCCATAGAGCTCTATCATGTGCCATGTCAGTAGTTAACTCACAATAAGCTAGATAATTCTTTATTGTTTCACTTTTGTGGTCATCCTCTACATCTTTTAATACTTTTCAAATTTAGTTTTTCATACCTTCTTAGAGGTTCTTTTTCTAATCTTCTTTCTATATGTCTAAACCATCTTAAACGATATTCTCTCATTTTATCCTCTATTGGTGCTACTTCTAATTTGTTTCTAATAACCTCATTATGTATATGGTCTTTTCTTGTATGACCACTCATCCATCTCAACATCATTTCTGTCACAAACATCTTTTGTACATGTTGATGGTTAACTACCCAACACTCAGAACCATAAAACATGGCATGTCTAATTGTTGCTCTATAATATTTACCTTTTAACTTTAATGGTATCTTCTTATTACAAAGAATACCTCATGCTCCTCTCCATTTTAACCAATCAGCATTAATTCTATGCATAACATCTCCATCAATTCTTCTATTACTTTGAAAAATTAACCCTAGGTATTTAAAACTTTCCTCTTGGGGGATGCAATTTGTGCCAATTTTAATTAAAATGTCTTCTGAAATAATCAAACTTACATTCTATATATTATGTCTTTATTCTACTAAATCAGAGGCCTTTGCTTTTTAATGCTTCTCTCCATAGTTCTAATTTTTTATTAACTTTTTCCTTAGACTCGTCTACTAATATAATGTCATATGCAAATAACATACACCATGGCACTTCATCTTGAATATGTTTTGTTAACTCATCAATCACCATTATAAATAAGTATAGACTTAAATTTGATCCTTGATATAACCCAATATTAACTTCAAAGAAGTCTGTCATTCCTTCATGAGTCCTCACGCATGTTTTTGCACCATTGTACATGTCTCTTATAAGGTTAATGAATGTCAATGAGATACCTCTTTTCTCCAAAGTTTTCCAAAAAACCTCCCTCGGTACCCTATCATAAGTTTTTTCTAGATCAATAAATATCATGTGAAGGTCTTTCTTTTTTGTTCTAAAATATTTCATAAGACTCCTGAAAAGGTGAATCACTTCAACAGTAGATCTGCCTGGCATGAATTCAAATTAGTTCTTTGTTGTACTTGATACGTGTCTTAACCTACATTCGATAATTCTTTCCTACAATTTCATAGTATGACTCATTAACTTGATACCTCGATAATTTGCAAAATTCTGAATGTCTCCCTTGTTCTTATATATGGGTATAAGTGTACTCACTCTCCATTCCTTAACGTCTTTTGGTTTCTCTATATTTCATTAAATAGTCTTGTGAGCCAAGTGATTCCTATTTCTCCCAGTATTTTCCAAACTTCTATAGGAATATTGTTTGGTCCTACCGATTACCACCCTTCATATGTTTAAGAGTCTCTTTGACTTCATTCTTTTGAATACGTCGGTAGAAATTGTAGTTTATATACTTTTCTGATTTGGCTAATTCTCCTAACTAACATCTTTATTTTCATTAAAAATCTTATAAAAATAGTGTTTTCATCTATTTCTTATATCATCATTTGCTACTAGAATTTTTTCATTCTCATCTTTGATGCATTTAACAGAATTAAGATCTTTAGTTTTCATATCTTTAACCCTAGCTATCCTCAAAATATCTCTTTTACCCTCTTTTAAGTTGAGTTTTTTATATAAATCCTTCCAAATTTTTGCTTTTGTTTCACTGATAACATTTTTTGCTTTCTTCTTTGCTTTCTTATAAGCCTCTAAAGTTCCACTAGTTTTCTTAGTACAATGTAGTTTGTAACATACCCTCTTTGCCTTGATTTTATTTTGCACTACTTCACTATGTTACCAAGCTTCTTTTTGTACCGGTACACCTCCCTTGGATTCATCTAACACATCTTTCGCTACTTTTCTAATATGTATAGCCATATTGTTCCACACATATCACAAGGTGTACCAACATAATTCCAAGCATCTCCTTGAAGGACTTTCTGTTTAAATATATCTTCTTTCTTGCTTTTGAGGTTCCACCATTTAGTCCGAATAGCTTGATGCAGTCTTTTCTTCTTTGTTCATTTTTTTATTTATAAATCCATAACTAAAAGTCGATGTTGGATGGTTAAACTTTCTCTTGGAATCTTTACAACATGCTCTATCTTTTTTTCTACAAATAAAGTAATCAATTTGTGTTTGTGATAAGCCACTCTTATAAGTAATTAAATGTTCATCTCATTTTTTGAAGATTGCATTGACTATAAAAACATCAAATGCTATAGCAAAATTTGAAATCTCCTTATTTTCCTCATTTATATCCCCAAAACCAAAGTTTCCATGAATACCTTGATATCCTAATGCCTCTTTACCGACATTTCCATTTAAGTCTCCTCCTAAACAAATCATCTTCCTTTGTGGAATCCTATGAATCACCTTATCTAACTCTTCCCCAAAAGTTGTCTTTATACTATCTTCTAGGCCTACTTGGGGTGCGTAAGCACAAACTATATTCAAAACATCTGCTCCTAACACTAATTTCAACGTCACGATTCAGTCACCATATCGTTGTACGTCTACTACACTATCCTTTAAATCTTTATTTATGATAATACCAACTCTGTTTCAAACCTTTTCCTTACCTGAGTACCATAATTTAAAACATGTATCTTATATGTCATTTGCTTTTTCTCCAACCCACTTTGTCTCTTGTAAATATAGAATATGAATCTTTCTCTGAATCATAGTATCTACCACCTCCATTAGCTTATCGGATAATGTTCCAATATTCTAAGAACCAATACAAATCTTATTATCTAGGACTAGCGTCATTACCCCCACATCCGTCCATATTGAAAATGTGGCGATCCTCTCTGTAAATTATTCACTACATTCTGGTAGTAATGTAGCGGGACTAACTTCTTTACCCACACCCGTCCATGATGTGAGAACCCTCTCTGTAATTGATTCACTACATCGGCGCGAAAATGTAGTGCCCCTCGCTTACTTATCACTGTATTTGGGCTCTACAACTCGTCGCTAGATGGGAACGCCACAAAGCAATGCTCATAATTTGTGTAATCCATAGTATAAAAATCCGACAAAGTTTTACGCTGGCTGTCAAAAGCCTAACACAACCCTCCTCCTTTATCTGGGCTTGAGACCGACAATGCAAGGGTGATCCCTTACATGGGTGGAGTTCTTATAAGACACATATAAAAACAGAAATTTCATGCACCTAGTTTTTGGTTTCATATGGTTTTTGAGGATATCAAAGTTGAATTCAAACTTATATTTTGAGAGTACTCTCTCTTTTCAAAAAGAGATATTCAATGATGAACAAAGTTGTCATGATTTAACCTTGTAAAGGTGGAGCTAACGGTTACACAGGCGCATATATATATAGATATGTTTAATTAATGAGTCGACCCCAGCTCATCTCATTAGTTTCTTGAGCTAAATAATAAGTAGCTCGTTAACAAAGTGGATAACAAGCAAGTTGTACAAATACTCAACTATGGTTCTGTTACTACTACCAAAAAAAAGTAAGCAGCTTGTCTTGTTTGGCAACCCTATTAACGGATAGTCCCAAGAAAAGCTTGTTTGATGAATTGAAGAGCCTTCTTCAACACTAGGTAAAGTCAGCTACATGGATTTTCATTCGCAATTGTACTTCACATGTCTCATCATATTAAAATCTGGTATGATTCGTATTTGCCGTTTGACTGAAATAGGAAAATGCTTCCTTAACTAATGTGTTGTTGCCTAATTTGGTTTTTAATGAACTCACAGTTTTTTTCACGAAAATAGTCGTAGAAAGGAATCCTCTATGGAATTTGAGAACTTGGCTCCAACCTGATAGATTGCTCTTGGAAGAGAACCAAGTCCCAAAGGGAAACTTTGATTGAAATTCAATTTTCAATACCAACAATGATGGATTTGCCAAAAAGGGTCCTCTTATTTGGCTGCCACTGAACCAGTGCTTCACCTGACATAAGGATCGAAATTAGTCCCTCATCTTGTTCATACTGCACTAGTAGAGCTTATAAACAGGCTGAACAAACCAAACAAAGGCTATTTAAGACTTTTCTCTAATCACTTCACACTAAACAAGCCAAATATATGAGTTGATTGTCTAAACCAATCTCAACCATCTAATCAAGGGTAATTAGTGGTTGAGATGAAAGTTAAAAGTAAAAAGAGTACATTTATTTTTTGTAGGTAAATTATTCCTCAATCAGATGTCTGAGATTGGTTTAAATATAGTTTATATATGGGTGGTTTGCATCATCCACCTTCCATATATATATATATATGGTATGATCATAAATATTTTAAGTATCAAACTCATGGCTTTAATTGAAAGGTTCTTTTAAGTCGATATCCTAATCCGAAGAACTGCAACTCCTCCTCCTAGACCAGCTACATTGTTTTTCCACAAGTCTTGACTGACTTAAGTTGATATAAAATCTAAAGAGCTGCCATAGGCATCTCTAGTAGTGGGCTAGAAAAATTTCCCGGGTGGCGGTCATGCTAGAAAAGCATGGTTGGTATGCAACTCTCTGTATATGAAGTGGCCTCAAACTTAGTAGGTTCATAATATCCGAAATTAAATCCAATAATGAAAAAAAAGGTCAAAAAGCTGAAAACCCAAGTACCAATATCATGGTACTAAATAGCTTGTTGGTGGTCACAATTACATTTGAATGCAACTGTATGCTGGTTGCGGATACGACTCCAATCCATAGGAATACAAAATTTGTACCGAAATGGATCCCATATAGTGAATATCCCACTTAGACCTTAACTTTCAATAAAATTTCAAAAGGCCACATACACTGAGGACGAAAACCACCCAGCTTTTCTGATCTTACTCTGTATAAAGCACTTGAATTATGCTTTTATCAACGTTTATTGCTTGCTTTAGTAAATATAGATGAAGCTTTGATATTGAAAGATAAAAATGAGTGCAATATGAAGATAAGCAATATCACGAGGAATCAAGCATGGAACAGTTTATGGTAAAAACAACCAATGCATCGGTTCAAGAGTTCAACACTTGCTCCCCCTTCAGCAATGATCTCAAGTTAGAGCTTTGTGAAAGGAGAAAGGACCAGAGATGGGAGAGATTTACCCCCAAAGTGAGCAGACCCAGCTCAAACTAGTTCGTATACGTAACAAAATTGTTGAGATGAATGTACGATCACAAGGAAAGTCTGACTTCATAAGAAGACTGTTGAAAATTTTGGTATTATTAATAGAAGGATAAATGAATTTGAAATAGTTTTCGTATCTGGCAGGGCAATTGAATGGCGTTCCAAGAGGGAACATTTGAGAAGTTGAAGGATACGGAATAAGAAAAGGCCGTAGGTGAATTAAAAAGCCTTTTGTGGAATTACTAGTGGTTGTGTAGAAATAGACTATACTGCGAGAGTACACGAGATATTTCCGTAGGGACTTCATGAACGCGCCGTTGTCCTTTCATCACTCTCCGTCTCACCTAAGAGAAAACCCTCGTGATTCAGATCGGAACCGTCTCGGTCGGAGAATCTACCCTCCTGCCGGGTAATTTCCCCGGCGACGCCTGAATCTCTCTACCGTCCCCCACCTTCTGCCGGATTTGCGTTCTCCGTAGTTGTCTTCTTTAGTTTCGTCGTCGTTGTTGCTTCCTTAGGAGAGAACCCTGGGGTTTGTCTCCGTGAGGTAGGCGGGCATGAAGAACGCTCCGGCGAGGGCGCGGCTGAGGGTGGTCGCGGCAAATCGGAAGAGTCCGAGGGTCTGCGAGAACTCCGTGAAGAAACTCCAGCGTCGGGAGATCGGTTGCTTTCGGAGCGTCGGCGACAATCTCTCGAACGCTGAGGAGAAATTCCGTAACTTCCAACTTCAGGTTGGCAATCTATTGTCTTCCTCTCTGTTCTCTTCTTATATCCTCTTTCTACGTTGTTTCCAGCAAATGCTTCCGGTTTCTGTAGCTTTTGTGCCCCTGAAGTAAGGGATTTTGGAATACTTCTTAATAGAGGATCTTGTTTAGGGCTTTTGAGAGAAATCGTAGAGCTCAGAGTCTTGATTCTTATTGATATGAGAAGAGTACGTATGTAGTTGCTTCGATTTCCTGAAGAAGGTCGGAAGTGTGTGAGTGGATGTGTCTACTGAGAAACCTAGTTTTTATTTTAATTTCTTAGAGAACCCGAAGAATGTTATGGGCTTATGAACAAGAATCATTTATCTGTTGCCCATTCTGTTTCTGGGGTTTTAGCATCTTGCATTTCGCTTCTCGAGCATATGTGAGGGATTCTACTTACCATTAATAGAAGATTGATGGGTGATAGCTTTAGGGGTTTTCAATGCTTTAACCCGCAATCCTCAAGGAAATGAGTGGCTGCAATCAGTAGATATATTCATGAAACTTTGGTCCAGGGTATTGTGTCTTCTTCTTAGAACGTGGAATCTCAAAACTGTTGGACCAACGCCTGGATAAGAAAGAATCTGGAATGCATTTGTTTTATGATTGATTTGATCTTTTCTTTTCCACTTTAGCATGCATATTTCCATCCATTGAGGAATCTATGCTTTTTGCTGAATGGGAGTATGTCACACTGATGTTCCCTTTTGTTCCTGGTCTGGACTACGTTATACTAGTCAGATTGGAAAACTTGGATAAAATAAATATACTTATCGGATCCACCACGGTATACACGTGACGTTGCTGGTCAGTGGTTAATCCGTGGGTTTACTTTGTTCTTCTTCATGTATGCTTATTTGGGCTATCTTGTACAGGAAGCTGGTTATATTTACTGAAGTTTCAGGTTTGGTATCATGATGTGTTGTCAGATGCGCATAGCACGATCTGTTTGATGGAATTTGCTGTAGCAAATTGACAATCACACCCAAAATTTTGTTTTTGGCTTTTGCCAACTAGGTATTATTTTGAATCAGAGTTCAATTAAGAAGGAAAGTTTCATGAACAAGAACAAAGAAGCTGATATATTAAAAGGAAAAGGTTTCATGCTTCATGATCTGAGATTTTCTTGCTGTCAAGCTGTCTTAAGTTCTTAACAGGATAGTGGAGCGCCATGATCAATATAGATCTGGATTCGAGTAAGCCATACAGTCCTTTTCTCACTGTAACTAGGTTAATGCTTGCCATCTAAAATTTGGTTTTGGATATACTTGTTCGCCTTTTACATTTTAAGATTCTTGATCTGTTTCAGTACCTTTGGGGGGTTTCTCCTTTGAGTGTGGTCAACGCTGTTGGTAATTGCCATTCTACACTGCTTTTCTGTTTCTCCATTATTTATATCTGACTTCCTCCTGCATGTGCTCTTCCTCTTGTCTGCACCTCTGATTTTGCATTATCAACATTTTAGAGGGTTAGGATATTTCACTTTTTGGTGCTTGTTTGCATACTTGCTTTTCCAAGAGGGCCAATTGTGCTTTTGTGTGTTTTATCCAGAAAATCATATGGTTTCTAATCGGTTGGGATGAACCAAAGTGCACGTTTGATCCAATGTCATATAGACATGAACATCAGGGAGAAGAGTTGTATGAAAGTAGGATTACATGTGTAGATGCACGTGTGCATGTTGCATGTTAAATGCAGTTCGAAAATTCTTAAGTGTCAGTGATACAAGTTGAATATTGAACTGCACATATTTAATGCAAAATCTAAAAAAAAAGAAAAACAATGGATGATGGTAGCTACAAAGAAAAACTGGGAAAAAAAAGTTTACATATAGTTATTCTTCAGGTTCAACTAATGTTTGGCTGTGTTCATGAAACGTTGTGGTGTGTATGGTGTCATCAGCTGCCTAAGTGTCCATGAAGGATTGAGTAACCATTTCCTGAAGGATCGAGGCACCAAAACAATTAGCACACTGAAAATTGATGACAAATGGATTGCCATTATAGTAGTTTTCCTGTTGGACAAATTTCCTTGCTGACAAGTTGGGGTATGCTTCAAACACTTCTATCGTAACTCATAACCTTATGTTTTAAGATTTGCTAACGGTTCTTATTTGTGCTTTGTCAATACTTGATACTTTTTTGTTTTGTGTGCTAGTAGATTACTGGGTTTACCATCTTCAAGTTAGGAAGACATGTCTAAGCATTTTGAAGCATTACTAAGAATCCATGCAGCTCCTCCTTTTAGTGTGGGATAGGACTGGTTTTGCATTTTGAAGGATTATTGAAGTTCCACAAATTTGCCTAAATGCAGGAGGAGTTTGACACATTTGACCCAAAAGCTCACTGTTTTCTTAAGTTACAGTTCCTTAAGAAGCGCTCCAAAATAATAGAAATAGTTGCAGCAAAAGATGTTATATTTGCGCTTGCTCAGTCGGGTCTCTGTGCTGCATTTAGCAGGGGTAAGATTTGATGCTTGCTTTCTGTTTAAGTTTGGCAAAGAACGTTGGACTGATACTGACTTTTATGTTATTCATGTCTCTAACAGCTAGAAATCAACGGATATGCTTCTTGAATATCAGCCCTGATGAAGTGATAAGGAGCCTCTTCTACAACAAAAATAATGACTCCTTAATTACTGTATCAGTTTATGCTTCAGATTGTTTTAGTTCATTGAAGTGCAGAACGACTCCTATAGAGTAAGTGAACTTCTGGCATGTTTAGATGAAATTGTGAAATGCATCAACTGAGTGAAGACTTAAGTGCATAGCCTTCAAGATCTACAAACCTTCTCATTTCACACCTTTGTGTGATTGGAAAGCAGAATTACTGGACTTGCTTTAGTAAAAAAGAAAAGAGAGAGAAAAAGGGGATAAAAAGTAGTTCCTTACCATGGAAGGAAACTGCCTTAGTCATTGACTTATCTATGGCTAGTTGATCGGGGCACAACATTGGGACATTGGGTTGTTAATTTTAATGGGCTTGGGCGGTCCTAATCCCAAGCCATATACCAATATATGATACTCTTGATGACAATTTCTGTGAAAACTTCTATGTGTGTTCCAGTGCCATTTGGCTCCCAATTTCCTACAGGCATGACCACCAAAATAAGTAGGTTATCCTGGATTCTCTTCCACTTATGCTTTTTATTTGATTGCAGGTATATCAGAAGAAACCACTTAGATTCTGGATATGCTCTCTTTGAATCAGAATCTCTAAAATGGCCTGGTTTCGTAGAGTTTGATGATGTAAATGGAAAAGTTCTTACTTATTCTGCCCAGGATGGGTGAGTCTCTTGTACACCCTGAATGCTTTTAAGTGTTCAGTTTCTTGGTTTGGCAAAGTTTTCATTAGGCTTGGAGAACCTATTATTGGTTAGCTTTGAGTTATTACCTCAAACCAACACTTCCCATCTGTTTTCAGCTTTAATTATGGTTCCAAGTCATATCATTCCTCATAAGGGTCAGGAACTTGCACTTAATATGCGTTTTTTTGGCAGGATATACAAAGTCTTTGATTTGAAGAACTACTCATTTCTCTACTCAATACCTGACAAAGATATTCAGGAAATCAAAATCAGGTTTTGTTTTTTCTTTCTGTGGTGCTTTTTGACTCATTGATGTCGTTAGCGGTCTAATATTGTTGTGCGGAAATTGTATGCATTCAACTGAGTCATTCAGTATTTTATTGATTATAGTCCAGGTATAATGCTTCTAATATACAACAGAGCCCCTGGTTATGTTCCTCTTAAGATACTCTCAATTGAAGATGGAACCGTGTTAAAATCCTTCAATCACTTGCTGCATCGGAACAAGAAGGTCGATTTCATTGAGCAATTCAATGAGAAGCTCCTGGTCAAGCAAGAAAATGAAAACTTGCAGATTCTTGACGTTAGTATATCTTTCCCCTTTTGCAGTTTACGGTTCTCTGTTGTGATTGGTAACATTAGTGGACTTTTCAACAGGTAAGGCACTCCGTGATAATAGAAGTAAGCAGGACGCAGTTTATGATCCCTTCGGCTTTCATTTTCCTCTACGAGAATCACCTCTTCTTGACATTCCGGAACCAAACCGTTGCAGTGTGGAATTTTCGAGGAGAGCTTGTTACTTCCTTCGAGGACCATTTACTGTGGCACCCGGATTGCAATACAAACAACATTTACATCACCAGCGATCAGGATCTAATCATCTCCTACTGTAAATCAGAGGAAACACGAGATGATGGACGAGGTATGTTGAAGTTGCTATTTGCCATGCATCAACACGGTAAATTTTCATCATGAATCGCGTGTTTGCTTCACTACTACGAGGGGATTCTTTCTCTTGTGTTGTTCCTCCCTCATGAAGCAATTGAATTCTGGCTTCTGGCCAGATTACGGATTGCCGCCGGCATACAAAATGGACTCTATAATCTTCGCTTATATAAAATCCGTCTTGCTTGTTGCTGTGCCCCATCATCACGAGACCAAACGAATACCCCTCGTGTAATTCTGAACTGCCACGCAGCAAACTTGCCTATCTTGTTTCTTTTAACCATATGGGCTGTGGGTTTGCGAATTACCGGTTATTCAGTTGGCTCCTTTTGATAGCGTGTTTGGTCTCTCTCTCTCTCTCTCTCTCTCTAAGTTTGTTTGTGGTTCTGAAATTACTTTTGGTACTTTTGGTAGAAGACCACAGGACTTCCACCCTGGTCATGACTGCTCTTTTTTCTTGCTTTCTTCATCTTGGTTGCAATTTCTCAAGTATTCTTCCACTGGTCATGATCTTCTCAAGTTCTTATCCTCTTTCTCTCTCTCTCGAAAATCCAAGTTTGTGGTTCTGAAATTACTTTTGGTTGAAGACCGCAGGACTTCCACCCTGGTCATGACTGCCCTTTTTTCTTGCTTTCTCTTCGTGCAATTTCTGAATTTCTTTTCTGCTGTGCAGCTGACGTAGTAGGGTCGATCAACATGAGTAACATAATGACCGGTAAGTGTATCGCGAAGATCAGTGCCAGTGATCCAGGGTTGAAGATCTGCCCGCGAGGAAAATGCGGTCGTTCATACGTCCGCTCCACCGTCAGGGAAGCACTGGAAGATGTAACCGCACTCTTCTACGATGAAGACCGAAACGAGATCTACACGGGTAACAAGCAAGGCTTGATCCATGTGTGGTCCAATTAGCAGAGACATGCAGGAATGGCCGCATCCTGTATACCTCCTATACATATATTTACTATTGTTGTGTAAATTGGTCTTTTGATGTTAGAAAGACTCTTTTTGTTGCTTTAGTTCTTTGTATTAGATTCGTGTTCCTTGCCTCTTTAAGTAACAAAATTACATTTAGCTAATGAAATCCATCATCTTTATTGTGTATTCATCTAAAATCATTATTTTTCTGCTTTATTATGATTGCGGAATGTCGAAAGGTCGTTCTTACTGGTGCATGCAAGTAAACGATAAGAAACCCATTAGTATTATTAAAAAAGAAAAAGAAAGAAAAGAAAACCACTAGCACTAAATTAGAATGAAATATGGACTGCGTCTTTGGTACAATGAAAAGCTCAACGCTGGCCGAACCACCAAGAGCTAGAAATGTTACTTTTGGAAGAGGAAGAAAGCAAAAGTTTTGAAAGGAAACATCTGACCTTTTTCATAGTTAAATGCTAATGAAGCCCAAGATCGGAGCTCCATGGTGTTAACGAAATCGATGTAGCTGACTTCACCTAGTGTGGCCTAAGGTTTAGTTGTTCTTGTATAGTGAATGGGTCTGCTTGGATGTAGCCTACTGATTGAATGGCCGATGCCAGATCAATGCCACTCAACCTATATGAATGACTCTAATTGAAGTGAGATACTAACAACCAAGAGTAGGTAGATTCTGAGATTGGGTTGAACTTGTAGGAATCAGGTCCAAAACATCGAACACACTTGGTCCATTGAATCCCCACCCGAAACCCGACTTAACAGGGGATGCGAACATTTTGAGTTCATATTAAAATATCTAAGCAAACTAATAAAGCACAGGGGGTGTGGTTGTAAGGTGATGAGTTGAGAACACCTCAGTTCACTAACCCATAGTCAGGGAATTGGGTCGGATTATATTCACCTTAGTAACGTCTCTAGTTCCAAACACTGATTTGGATCGATGAAATATCCGATTCAAACAATTGAAGGATTCTTAAGCCCTAAACTTGTCTGATTTTGTTTTCTGTACAAACTTTTCCATTTGAACCCTTGAGCTCTCTCTCTCTCTCTCTCTAGATGGATCGATCGTTGGACAAATTCTGGCAAGGGTTACGGTCCCTTCTTCCGGAAAACCATTCCGTCTCCCTACCCAGTAGCTATTCCGACGGCAGCTATGTGGTTGTTCGCTCATCTTCAAGGTACTCTCTCTCTAAGCGTCTGCGGTGATATATTTTGTTGTTATTAGTTGTTCATTTTTATTTCAGTGTTTTGATCTTAAGTTTTGGTTCTTTTGGTTTCATCTATTTCTGTTAATTTTGAACTTTTTCTGGATGTGAGGTTTCTGCGTTTGAGAGTGCGAAAGATCCTACGCTCTCTTTGCTCAATTTCGTTTGATGATCAATCTCTATGTAATTGTGTTTTTGTCTGTTTGTGGTGTGACAGTTAACCGAACATGTTTATGTTGTGGGGGTCTTGAATTTTTTTCATTCGGGAGAATAAATAAAGGTAATTACTTGCCTTTCAATGCTCCTTTCTTTCTTTCTTTTTGGGTATGGAACTTATCCATTCTAATGGGTAGAGGGAGAACGTCCAATGTTAATATGCAATGCCTCAGACAATCATTCACTTGACGGCTTCCATGCTAAGTTGAACCGGTACGTTCCTCACTAGGTTAAAGAGGTCTGAAGTCCAACAAGATCTGTTGGACGGCATGATTTTTCTTGTCTGATAGTTAAGTTGGGCAGTTAGATCCAAAATCCCTACAAAGTGCATCCTTGTGTAGCTCCTGTTTTGCTTAGGAATCAAGCACCTGGAGAAATGAGCTGTGCTCCTCTGGGCTGGTTGACATAATTGTTGAAGGATACTTTTCAAATAAAGGTTAATAATCCTCTTAGAGGAGCAAGGGCATATATACTTCAAGCTTCTGTCCTCTACAATCCACAATTAAATAAAGCTGCACAGGAGAGTACTCATATAGTTGTTTTTATGGGGTTGTCTCTTGATGGCTACTTCAGATGAAGAATTCTTTAACATAGGTCGATTAGGTTGATGATTTCTAGTTCAGCTAAAAATGTTCTCTTATAATGGTCCTTTTCTCAGTCTTCTTTTGCCTTCTGGAATGCATATGAAATTAGGTTATTGTCAAGGAAAGTGGCTGCAAGGGCTTGAAATGGTGATAGTTTTCCAAGTTGGAAGCTAGTTAGCCATCTCTTTTCTAAGTTGGAAGTTGGTGAGTCATCTCAATCTTTAGCTTCTTAGCAATTTCTCCTTATAGTTGACTCTCTTTCCTTTTGCTAGTGCAAATACTATCTAGTTTGGGCTGCATTATTGTATAATAGGTCCTTGAATTTGATCAATTAATGCCCATATCCTTGTTTCATGTCTTCCTTTCCACTCGGACAAGATGACGGCTGTATTGATGTATGAAGCCATAGGTGAATGCTTAACTAAGGTACTTTGTTTGCTTTTTCTATGGATTCTTGGTCTTTGAAATGCATGTTCTTGCATTTGTACAATTGAAAATCTGATGCATAGACCATGCTGTGACTAAAGCTATGAAATTTTGCTATTACTAGTTAACCTTCAACTTTCCACTAATTTTATCCCATTTCTCTCAATAAAAATTTCATTGTGTAGGACTGGTATGATAGTATTCCTGTAGAGTATGCCCACTTCACGGTTCATTTTGCAGAAGTTGAAACTCTGACATGCATGCATGCGCTAATCTTACGTGCAATTTCTGTCATGCCAGCTATAAGTACAAATTGAAATCATCACGACATGGTCAGTGTTTAGACAGACGCATACTGATTACTTCTTACAGAGCTTTTTTAAATGCTTTTGGTGTGATGTTTTTTTCTTAAACTTCTTCGAGTTTGATGAATGCAAGGCCTTCCATTTCCGTGCATGTATTGTTCGCAGCATTAATACAATTTGTTATTCTAACTCTGGTACTTTGTACTGCCGAAACAATATTATGCATAACTGTTTGTTGTTTAAGCACACGTAGACAAACACAGGTTTGTGTTGGGTGCGTGAGAGAGAGAGAGAGAGAGAGAGAGAGAGAGAGAGAGAGAGAGAGAGGCACACCCGTATCTTACTATGCTTGTACGATTACCAAGCAGGCACCATCAATGGATAGAACTAGAGACATATTGCCTATATGTATTAGTGGGAATCGAATTATACACACATATATGTGTATGTGAGTGTATTTATTTATGTATATATAATATATATTGCTTTTTCCAAACATATATTCATGGATAAGTTGCCTGTTGTTCATTCTTGTTCACTATTATTATTAGAAGAATAGGTTGTATTTACTTTTTGAGGACAAATTACCTTTTTATTTAAGTAAGTCCAGCTTTCGTAGCAATTCCTTTCAAATTGACGGCAAATGTGGGCCAGATTAACGTAGAATATTGCTTGTTCCTCCTTTGCAGAACTGTGTCGCTGACAACTTGCACGAAGATGTGCACCGTAACCTTTCTCATTGGTATCTTTGATGGTTTCACATTAAAGCGTCAATTTCGGCAATGGGCCACCAAACTCCTCAAGAGATGGAAGGACGATTGACTGTGTGTGTGTGTGAGAAAGAGAGAGGTTTGTTTGGTGAAGATGTGATGAATGGAAGTAAGCACTTGATACGATGGAGGTTTCAGCAATGGGTGTTCTTTGAAGTATGCTGAAGAAAAACGATTCGTATTCCTTATCCTTTGTTGTTTTTGTACTGAGGCCACCGAAATAGAATAGAGAACTTCTGAAACACTGTACATCTCTGTTAGCAGAAATATGTTTACTGTTAATTCTTGTGACACAATTTTGGGGAGAACTAGATCCAATGAAGTTAATTATCTTGTGCAAACACCAATTACATATTTATGATTTACATTCCCCTATGAAAACCTGCTTGGAGACGTGTTTTCTCTGGCCTAATCTGTAATTCTCTTCAGTTCTATGAATACATAATCAGTGCACAGGGCTATAATGAGACGAGTTCACGTCATTTCGGTTGTGTTCAAAGCTTATTAATGCTTGTTATACAACGGAAGCCGGATACAAACAACTTACTTTTTAGCCTTCAATCGAGTCTCATATTTGTAGAGTTGGGCTATGTTTTTACGATCTTGCCCAATTGCTGCTTGTAAGAGAATTCTTTAAAGATAAGCAGCATATATGGTTGATCAACCAAGTTAATCTCTTCACTGTTGAAAAGGAGCATCCGGTTTGTCTTCCATGCAGACTCGAAAGTAACAGGTAATATACATACATATATGTATGTATACATACATATATGTATGTATACATACATATATGTATGTATACATACATATATGTATGTATATATACATATGTATAGATATTATATATATACATATATATATATATATATGTATATATACATATATGTATGTATATATATGTATGTATATATATATATATATATGTATATATATACATGATTGATACACGCACTTTTTCAAAATGCTCTTGGACATTTTCAATAATTATGCATATATATATATATATATATATATATATATATATATATACATGATTGATACACGCACTTTTTCAAAATGCTCTTGGACATTTTCAATAATTATGAAAATGCTCTTCTTGCAAAAAACTACACTCTCCTCTTGCATGAACGGCCTTTCAGTTCACATTTTCTTCAATTCTTTCGGTCATTCTTTATTTTTTGCTTTATTTTAATTATGTAGTACTCAATCTACAATCATTTTATCAAAAAACAAATTGAAATCCATTGAAACGGTGGATTTGGAAAGAATCGATAAGAGAAAGGGAAGAAAGAAGGATTTTTCTGATTTCTTAAGTTGATTCAAAGTGAATTTGTTGATTTATTGAGGTATGTTGTTGATTTTGTATTATATCATTTTTCATTCGTTTAATTGAATTTTTCAAGCTCTCTGACACCAAAAAAAATCAAAGTTTTTATAACATCGCGAGAGTTAGAGATGCGCCTAGTGTGAGACGCACCTCATGTTGGCACAAGTTCAGGACCAGTCTGGGCCGCATGTGTAGCCACTCATCTTCTCACATTCTAAATTCTATTAGCATCTCTCCTTTTTACGGGAGTGAATGTTTCCTCCATTGCCAATTGTTGGGATTAAAAGGAGGTAGAGAATTAAACATGTAGGGAAAAATAGAAGAAGGAAAAAAATGAGAGGAAAAAAAGTGAAATTTTTATTTCTATTCGTTCCAGAGCAATCTTTTTCTCATCTTGATTGTAGTGAGCAATCTATAGTGCATACATTTTAGGTCCAATTTAAATTGGACCTAGAGATAGAGACAGAGAGTTCTAAACTTAGACGAACACAATTGAGAGCTCTAAACTTAAGCGCATATAATTGTATGACAAGCAACAAGTGTAAGAAAGCTTTCATCCATGCCCTTGTTAGGAAGCACAACAAATTAGCATTTAATAGACCCATAATTGATGAACACGACTACTGCTAATCATGACATATTAAGATACACCACACTCCAATGCAGACCAATTTCAAACAGCTACAATCAATATTAGGCTCCTTAGAGATCATTAAGCAGCAACTTACCCTACTGTTGTGATTGCTACCATGTGATCAGTGCTTGTATCGTTGAGAGCCCACCTTCAAATGTTGCCACCACAAACAAAGAAACAACAAGAAGAAGCCTAATATAAGAAGTAGAAGAATATAATACATAAGAAAAAGCACAAACAACAATAGCTCACCTATGGGATTGACTAAAAGTGGAAAATCATGAGTTTGATACCTGAGGAGTACATCTGGCTTCGGCCTCCCCATCATACCGAAAGGAAAATTGATCATAAGTATTATATTGTAGAGATAAATATGTTCTTATTCTTTTGTATATATAAATTCAAGTATGATAAGGCATGTGTTTTAGTCTGAAATGAGAGAAATATCCACTTTTATGAAAGTGGCACAGATGGCTCAACTAAATTCTTCAGTAGAAGTGAGGGGTGAGGTTACCCTAGCTTCCACATGAAAATAACCTGACAGCCTCTGTCCCAGGTTAAACTAAGAGTGCAACTTCCTCCCTCCTGAGCAGGAGGAATGCCATTTTGGGTTCTATAGATTTGGTCTTGAGTTATAATGGTCCGAGGATTGGGTTTGGCTAAGTTGGGTCTCAGTTTGTTCGGATGCAACACAAAATTTTGATCTTATGGGATTGGATTGGAAGGAGTCGATATTGGATATGGTTTAGGATTTGGATTTTGGATGAAGGTAAAACTGAATCAAAATGGTTAAAGAATTGGGTTTTTGTTTAGATGAAGGAGAAATCCGATTTGGGTTCAGCTAGGTATATGGGATTGGGCTTGAAACCGGTCGGGTCAACCTTAAACTAAACCTTCGGGTAATTGGCTCGAATCAGGCTGAATTGGATCCGGGTGAAAGAGGAGCCGGCCTCGGATTCTCAAGAAAAGAAACTTGGTATTCGGACTGAATGAGACGGATCTGATCCGCTTATCTGGACCCGACTCGGTCCAGCCTTTTGTGAAAGAGGAAGATGAAAATGGGGGTTTAACGCAGAAAATGAGAGAGGGGGGAAATGCGGAGCAGAGAGGCGACCACGGGCGGTCGGTGTTGGAGGGGCGTCGAGAGCTGACGATGTCCGAGGTTCACCGGAGATCTGTAAGGTGCGTCCGACAGAGGAGGTCGTCGGCTGGCAGGCGGATGATAGGCTTGGTTTCGGCCGTTGAATGGGAGGCAGTGGCGGGTGACAGTTGAGGGTGGGTGCGAAGCGCTCTTGAATATTCAATATGGTAATTTTCTGCTTGATGCTCTCTAAGGACCGATTCTATCCATTTGAAATTGTTTGGAACGCCGTGTACCTTGATCTGCTTGTGTGATTAGCAGATCGTGGGTTGAATGTGGGTGACTATTACAATATCCGAACTTAAATGCAAGAAGAATGGTGTATGTGTGTCTTCTGGATTCTTGTGCAAGTCCACACACCTTGCTTGAATTCCATACAGTGGCCTAATCCAACCCCATTCCCCTCGTTTTGTCAAACTGACCTAATTCCTTTTCATTTTTTGATTCCCTAAATGTTCTAAAATTGAAGGCATGGGAAACAATCCGAGCCAGTGGTGGTCAGTTAAACTCGTTCAGAGCCCAGTTGTACTTAATTCAGTTCATGATCTGAAGCTATGTTGCATCAGTTAAGCTCCTATTTGTGTCATATTACTTTGTGTTCAGCTCAATTCCTCTCTCTCTCTCTCTCTATATATATATATATATATATATATATATATATATATATATATATATATATATATATATATATCTATTATTCGACAAATCAAGTACGTTTTAGGTCGAATAATTCCCCATTGGTGAATTCCGCATAGCAGATCTTTTTAAGCTCCTTAGGCCGCTCCTAGGGGCTGTAATTGCATGATCTATTTCTGACAATGCAAAGCACGGTCATATATGTAGGTCTGTGTCGAAGGGCACTAGAGCTCAGGTGGAAGATGGATGAATGAAATAATCAAATATTGCACGACCAGAAGATATATGCGGATGGTTTCATGCTCACAAGTTTAAGAAGGTGGACAACGAGGTAAACGTCCATCAACCAGAAAGCTACGATCCTCAATAAATAGGATACCCCAGAAGGTATCGTAGTATTTTTTCTTAGCTGCTCGCGTGCCTTGTATAGAAAAGGTGCATGTGTGGTTACGAGACCTTTGCCATCCCTATGTGGCAGCGATAGCTTAGGGGGTGGGACTCTTGAAAGCAGGACTCACGCTTTGACATGCAGGAACAACACCTACTGGAGCCCTCGTACTCAAACACCTACGGGCCACTTTGTGAAATGCCGGGTGCTGCTCCTAGTGTTGTATGTCCACGCCCAACTGCAGACTGGTTTTACCTTCCAAGTGGAATGGCTGGGGCGAGGACGAAGCACCTTTGTATGCATATCCCTATCGTGCTAACACGGCACACCAGCAAAAGTGTGAACTCCGTTGAAGCTCTACTCCTCGATTTTACGAGTGTGCCCCTACCACGATTGCATGTAGCATCTGCTGCTGGACGGTCGTACGAACACCAAATCATTTGTGTGGGATGGGTACTCAGTGATGCATACAAATGGGAAAGCAGCCGAACCGATCAAAGTGTGCACCCGACATATGTAAAAGTAGATTTTATTTCCCACTTATTGGAACGTCTTCCCTGCCTCAGACCAGACGAATTAATCGAAAGTACACGTTCGTAAGTGCTAAGTAACCGCCTGAACGATGGGGTGGGGGACACAAAAAGAATCCGTTTGCAAAAAAGCGTTGACGTAAAGTTTTATTAATCTGAGTGAGAAGATGTGGAGGTCGGCAACATTTGTTTTTCCAGTCATAGAGCGGGCCCCCTGGTTGTGTCATTGGAATGCAATACTGACGGACACGCCCCTCACAGAAGGTTGGTAATAGCGACGGATAGTAATTCTGACGTACGCGTCCGTCAGGGAAAGCATTTTCCGCGTTTTTTCCGTCATATAAACCATTTACTCTGACGGCCGTTTGGCGCGTCAATCATTAGCAGAAGTTCTGACGTACATGTCCGTCAGGAAAATCTTTTTCCGCGTTTCTCCCGTCATATAAACCCCTTTACTCTGACGGAGTCATCACCATCATTACTGGCGTGCGGGCCCGCCGGTAAAACATGTATTTGTTCCTCCCCAAATGAGTCCGTCCTTTAGTTCGTGTTGCATGGATCGTGAGGTGACCTTTTTCATTCGTAAGTATTGGTGGTCTCAAGCATTCAATCGAATGAAGGTTGTGGGGAGAGCATAAATTAAATGGCATTCTATTTGCCATCCATTAGGGAGGTTACTGTAGATTGTGTATAGGAAGTCTTGTTCAAGCTAATTTATGTGATGAACACGTGTTGTAAAAGGAGCATCCATACCTATCATGTCTCTTGATCCAAATTAGGAGATCTACCTTTCTCTTAATACAAAAATAAGGTATTTATATTGTAGACTAGTGTACTTTTAAACGGGCAGACCTTAGGAATTCAAAATATCGCAAAAGATTACTACTATCAATGAGACAATGGTAACAATTGTAAAAGACAGCTCAAATATCACACAACAAAACAATCACAGCACATTAATCATTGAACATAACAAACTATCAATTTACCTATAAAAGTTGCTAGGAAAAGAGTGTATGTCCTGCATGGTGTTCTCATTGAAGGTCTGAAGATCATATATGGGTGCTGTCAATGGAACCTTTTGGTCGGTGTATGTCCTGCATGGTGTTCTCATTCCACATGGGTGTGCTGATGTTTGCTAGGGTGTCGTTATGGTTCGGGCATGGTGGTTACGTTCATGCATGCATGTACTGTTTACACCCCCTGTGTTCATGCTTATCTATCTATGCGGGTGTAGATTTGCTCATTTCTGCTCGTGCACACCGGTTGCAGTGGGTCGGTGTCCATGAAAGCAGCCATGCACACAACTACCGTGTCCTGGAATGCTAGCCCAGGATCTAGAAATTCTCCTACACAAATAAGTAAACCTGGATCCATGCTGATTTCTTGGTGCCATATTCTTTGGACGTTGTCGGGTTTGCATCCACCGGATTTTGACCTTCATAAGATATAGATATGTATAATATATATCACACATGATATATCTGTATAGACTAAATGGGTAACATGTCAATTATATATATATATATATATATATATATATATATATATATATATATATATATATATATGTGTGTGTGTGTGTGTGTGTGTGTGTGTGAGGATTCTAGTCAGTTTGTCTTAGACCCGACCCGAGGTCTGTTGCGTTGGCTTTGAGCTGACGAGGACCTGGCTAAAAATGAGTAAAACAGGTTGGGTCCAAAATTGCCAATTCTGATGCTTTCGTTGAACCCCTTGCTACTTAGTTTATCAATTAAATAAATTTTGCATCAACCACTATGATCATCACCCATATTTATGACTCAACTGTTTGATACTGGCAATTGAAGCCAGGTGCAGAAAGATACAAGCACTGTCGAACGATACAAACGCTGTCGAACTGATCATATGTAACAGCCACAA
Source organism: Brasenia schreberi (assembly GCA_036023115.1). Classification (NCBI taxonomy): domain Eukaryota; kingdom Viridiplantae; phylum Streptophyta; class Magnoliopsida; order Nymphaeales; family Cabombaceae; genus Brasenia; species Brasenia schreberi. Next base: position 219,337 of record JAYKKT010000051.1, read on the forward strand.
TAATAAGATAATTTGCTGCTTAATGATCTCTAAGGACCCTAATCTTAACTGTGGCCGTCTGAAATTGATTAGGGCTGGAATGCCGTGTATCTTAATCCGTGGACGGCTATTACAACATGTTATGCTTCGGTGACAAGGCCATGGATGAGAGTTTCCTTACACCTACCTACTGATTGTCATGAAATTATATGTTCGCGTAACTGCTCACGAACCAATACGCATTTTGGATCTCTGTGTGTGTGTTTGTCTGTCTGCAGTATTGACAGCTTCTCAGTAATTGCAAATTGTGAGGTTGTGCCAAATCGAATCCATAGTTATTATTTCAACATAGTTTATTCTACATCACGTACATTTTAGGTACAATTTGAGTCCCAATTCGATGAATTGTGCATATTAGTGGACTTTGGAGTCGTTAAATAATCCCTGTTGGGCAATGTTATTGCACGGTCAAAGACATGATCGAACACCGCAGATTTCATCTCAATGTCTTTTCATGTATTTTTCCAACAAACAATGCAAAATTCTGATTTTGACATAAATTTTGACGTGCTCCAGATCTATGTCGTAGGGCACTTATGTGGAAGATGGGGCGAATCAGATTGTGAAGGTTGCTTTGTGTAGCACGCCATGTTCTTCCTAGAGGTTGTTTTATGGGAGGTTGAATTGGTAAGTGATCCTTTTCTTGGTATTGCTGTCTTCCAGTTTGTTACTCAACACGCACTAGCATAAGTGCACACACATAAACACACGCATGCAAGCTTGCGTGCACATACACACATGCACTACAATGCCAAGAATCACTTGAATCTTAAGAACCTGTTCATCGAAGCTTGCTAGTATTTTGGAACTTGCTGAAGGTTAGAGATTTCTGTTAACTGCTACCTTTTCTTGATGAACTTGGGTTTATTGCAGTAAAGAAAAAATGGCTTTGCAGTCTTAGAACTTATTATGCTAGTTCTTCATCTTATCTTCATTTTGCCCGGATATTTCGTTCAACCTGCTTTTGAATCTATGCTTACGGGGAAAGAAAGAAAGAAGAACCTTATACATCAATTGAGACTAGAGTATGCTTATTACTTTGCTTTCTTGTTGCTTATGATACTAGTTGTTCATGATATCTTCATTGTTGCATGGATATTTCATTCGCAGGGGACCTTTCTTTGCTCTCTTCATACAGAGAAGGAAAGAAAAGATAAATCGTTTGCATCAAACATGACCAGGATACCCATTAAATTTTCCATAGGAACCAAACCAGAAAGAGAGAGTTCGATGGAGCTGGACTTAGACAACAGAGTATGATCAATATGACCTTCATACTTCGAGTCTTTGAACTTGCTCTTCAGATATACCGCACCGCTGTCACATATGCACCAAAGAAAAGCAAAGATGGCCCCTCAAACTGATGCTTTGGTTGCGGCTCTCTTGGTACTTGGTTTCTCGACTAAATAAAATTTTCATCAATGATCATGATCATTCACCATTTACAACTGACAGGTTTTTATTTATTTACAACTGCAACTTTTCGGCTGTTCCCTGTTTCCTTTGAGTTACAGCAGATACATGACCTTAGATCTGTAAATGTTAGTTTTTTTCTTTCTTTTCATCATGTTACAGTCAATATTCGTTGGGGTGTATGCTGTAGAAGTTTTGTTGAGGTTCTTGCTATGGCAGCTGAATGATGTCCTTCCTCCTTTCTTTTCAAGGTATCTTGGGGGCTGTTTATTTCTTTTGACTGAACATTCTACTATCTGCATGTGGGCATGCTACATAGGTTAGACAAGAAATTTATAATCTAATGAGTGAACGATATTCCTCAAACTTACAACAAACACACTCATCATCTGCCAATTTTACAATAAAAGCTTTAATGTTTTTGGTTATATGTCGTATATGCAAAATGTGTTTTGTATATGTAAAAATTGTTTGAATGACATTCACCAAAGTCATATCACGACTACTACTACTACTACTACAACTACAACTAAGCCTTTTCCCACTACATGGATTCTTTGTTTCCACAGATCCCTATCGTGTGCCATGTTAGCATTTAACTCCCAATAAGTTAGATCATTCTTTATTGTTTCTTTCCAACACTTTTGTGATCGTCCTCTACCTCTTTTAATATTTTCCAAATTTAGTTTTTCTAACCTTCTTACCGGTTCTTCTTTTGATCTTCTTTCTATATGTCCAAACCATCTTAAACGATGTTCTCTCATTTTATCCTCTATTGGTGCCACTCCTAATTTGTTTCTAATAACCTCATTATGTATACTGTCTTTTCTTGTATGACCACTCATCCATCTCAACATCTTCATTTCTGTCACAGATATCTTTTGTACATGTTGATGATTAACTGCCCAACACTCAGAACCATAAAACATGGCAGGCCTAATTGCTGCTCTATAATATTTACCTTTTAATTTTAATGGTATCTTCTTATCACAAAGAATACCTTATGCTCCTCTCCATTTTAACCAATCAGCATTAATTCTATATGTAACATCTCCATCAATTCTTCCATCACTCTGAAAAATTGACCCTAGGTATTTAAAACTTTTCTTTTGGGGAATGCAATGTGTGTCAATTTTAATTTCTATGTCCTCTGAAGTAACCAAATGATCAAACTTACATTCCATATATTCTGTCTTTGTTCTACTAAGTCGGAGGCCTTTGCTTTCTAATGTTTCTCTCCATAGTTCCAATTTTCTATTAACTTTTTCCTTAGACTCCTCCACTAATACAATGTCATCTGCAAATAACATACACCAAGGTACTTCATCTTGAATATGTTTTGTTAACTCATCCATCACCATTATAAATAAGTATGGACTTAAAGTTGATCCTTGTAGTCAATCCCATAGGTGAGCTATTGTTGTTTGTACTTTCTTATGTACTATATTCTTCTACTTCTTACGTTAGGCTTCTTGTTGCTGTTTCTTTGTTTGTGGTGGCAACATCTGAAGGTGGACTCTGAACGGTACAAGCACTAATCACATGGTAGCAGTCATAATAATAAGGTAAGTCTCTGCTTAATGATCTCTAAGGAGCCTAATCTTGATTGTGCTGTTTGAAATTGGTTTGCATTGGAATGTGGTGTATCTTAATATGTTGTGATTAGCAGCAGACTTGTTGATCAATTGTGGGCATGTTAAATGTGGATGACTCTGACAACTTCTTGTTGTTCTTCCTAGCAAGACAATTGATTAAAAATTCCTTGCACCCATTGCTTGTCATGCAATTATGTCAGCCTAAGTTTAGAGCTTTCTGTCTCTACATCTCTCTCTCCCTGTAGGTTATATTATCTATAGTACATATATATATATGTGTGTGTGTGTGTGTGTGTGTGAGGATTCTAGTCAGTTTGTCTTAGACCCGACCCGAGGTCTGTTGCGTTGGCTTTGAGCTGACGAGGACCTGGCTAAAAATGAGTAAAACAGGTTGGGTCCAAAATTGCCAATTCTGATGCTTTCGTTGAACCCCTTGCTACTTAGTTTATCAATTAAATAAATTTTGCATCAACCACTATGATCATCACCCATATTTATGACTCAACTGTTTGATACTGGCAATTGAAGCCAGGTGCAGAACGATACAAACGCTGTCGAACTGATCATATGTAACAGCCACAATAATAAGATAATTTGCTGCTTAATGATCTCTAAGGACCCTAATCTTAACTGTGGCCGTCTGAAATTGATTAGGGCTGGAATGCCGTGTATCTTAATCCATGGACGGCTATTACAACATGTTATGCTTCGGTGACAAGGCCATGGATGAGAGTTTCCTTACACCTACCTACTGATTGTCATGAAATTATATGTTCGCGTAACTGCTCACGAACCAATACGCATTTTGGATCTCTGTGTGTGTGTTTTTCTGTCTGCAGTATTGACAGCTTCTCAGTAATTGCAAATTGTGAGGTTGTGCCAAATCGAATCCATAGTTATTATTTCAACATAGTTTATTCTACATCACGTACATTTTAGGTACAATTTAAGTCCCAATTCGATGAATTGTGCATATTAGTGGACTTTGGAGTCGTTAAATAATCCCTGTTGGGCAATGTTATTGCACGGTCAAAGACATGATCGAACACCGCAGATTTCATCTCAATGTCTTTTCATGTATTTTTCCAACAAACAATGCAAAATTCTGATTTTGACATAAATTTTGACGTGCTCCAGATCTATGTCGTGGGGCACTTATGTGGAAGATGGGGCGAATCAGATTGTGAAGGTTGCTTTGTGTAGCACGCCATGTTCTTCCTAGAGGTTGTTTTATGGGAGGTTGAATTGGTAAGTGATCCTTTTCTTGGTATTGCTGTCTTCCAGTTTGTTACTCAACACGCACTAGCATAAGTGCACACACATAAGCACACGCATGCAAGCTTGCGTGCACATACACACATGCACTACAATGCCAAGAATCACTTGAATCTTAAGAACCTGTTCATCGAGAGCTTGCTAGTATTTTGGAACTTGCTGAAGGTTAGAGATTTCTGTTAACTGCTACCTTTTCTTGATGAACTTGGGTTTATTGCAGTAAAGAAAAAATGGCTTTGCAGTCTTAGAACTTATTATGCTAATTCTTCATCTTATCTTCATTTTGCCCGGATATTTCGTTCAACCTGCTTTTGAATCTATGCTTACGGGGAAAGAAAGAAAGAAGAACCTTATACATCAATTGAGACTAGAGTATGCTTATTACTTTGCTTTCTTGTTGCTTATGATACTAGTTGTTCATGATATCTTCATTGTTGCATGGATATTTCATTGGCAGGGTCCTTTCTTTGTTCTCTTCATACAGAGAAGGAAAGAAAAGATAAATCGTTTGCATCAAACATGACCAGGATACCCATTAAATTTTCCATAGGAACCAAACCAGAAAGAGAGAGTTCGATGGAGTTGGACTTAGACAACAGAGTATGATCAATATGACCTTCATACTTCGAGTCTTTGAACTTGCTCTTCAGATATACCGCACCGCTGTCACATATGCACCAAAGAAAAGCAAAGATGGCCCCTCAAACTGATGCTTTGGTTGCGGCTCTCTTGGTACTTAGTTTCTCGACTAAATAAAATTTTCATCAATGATCATGATCATTCACCATTTACAACTGACAGGTTTTTATTTATTTCGTTGTATGTAGCGGTAACAAATGAAGGTGGTGTGAAATGGTACGAGCGCACTTGAACTGGTGAGATGGTAAAATCCTTAATAATATGGTAGTTTGCTTCTTAATGATCTATATGGACCCTAATCTTGATTTGGCTGTTTGAATTGGTCTGGGTCGGAATGGGGTGTATCTTAAATTGTTGATGTGATCAGAAGTAGCCTTGTTGATCAATTGTAGGCCTGTTGAATGTGGATGCCTCTTTGTGCTTCACTCACAAGGCCGTGAACGAGGGCTTTCTTTGACATGCTGCCTGTCACGGAATTGTGCGTGCCTAACTAACATGTACTGATCTCTCTCTCAACTGCATGTCACATCCAGGTTATGTAAGGTATTGACTGCTCGTTAGTGATTGCAAATAGTCAGCCTTTGTCACATGGAATCCACAAATTCTTCGACAGTCTTTATTCTTTATACCATATACATTTTAGGTCCAATGTAGGTCCTTTCATCATGAAGTCGTAGACTGCCTTGCTGGGTTAAGTCTTCAATGGCTGCTTCATATCCTTGAGAAGAGCTGCAACTTTTCGGCTGTTCCCTGTTTCCTTTGAGTTACAGCAGATAACATCTGTAAATGTTAGTTTTTTTCCTTCTTTTCATCATGTTACAGTCAATATTCGTTGGGGTGTATGCTGTAGAAGTTGTTGTTGAGGTTCTTGCTATGGCAGCTGAATGATGTCCTTCCTCGTTTCTTTTCAAGGTATCTTGGGGGTTGTTTATTTCTTTTGACTGAACATTCTACTATCTGCATGTGGGCATGCTACATAGGTTAGACAAGAAATTTAAAATCAAGAAGTACAGTTGTATGTTTGAGTGCGATTAGCTCAATGTAGCGTAGCTTTTTCTTGGCTTGCTTAAGGCTCAATATGAGCTATGTTTCCATTTTCAGAGATTTAGGATTTTTAATGCATCATCTCACGTTTATTTTCAAAATTTATCATTTTAAAATCAATTACATTAAAATTCATTTTGATGAAATTTTTTGAGTATTTACACAGTAGTCATACAAGAAAGACCTGTATACATAATGAAGTTATTAGAAACAAATTAGGAGTGGCACCAATATAGGATAAAATGAGAGAATATCGATTAAGATGGTTTGGATATATAGAAAGAAGATCAAAAGAAGAACTTGTAAGAAGGTATAAAAAATTAAATTTGGAAAGTATTAAAAGAGGTAGAGGACGACCACAAAAGTATTGGAAAGAAACAATAAAGAATGATCTAGCTTATTGAGTTAACTAACATGACACATGATAGAGCTATGTGGAAACAAAGAATCCATGCAGCCGACCCCATCTTGTAGGAGAAAAGGCTTAGTTGTTGTTGTTGTTACACAATAACAATGAACCAAGATTTTAAGTTTCTGTTTTTTGGAAATGAAAGCCATCGTTTTTGTGCAATCTTATTTAAGAAGCAAGTAATGTTTTCAACTCGATAATCATTCCAATGTCCCTTACGGGCGCACACATACACACACACACACACACACACACACACACACACACACACACATATATATATATATATATATATATATATATATATATGTTCTCAAGAGATTGGAACGCGTATACATGTGTACACAAATACACACACACACACACACATATATATATATATATATATATATTTATATGCCTTTGTGTGTGTGTTTACTGTTCTTTTTTTGGAAACTTTTCTTTTTTTGCTCTTTGTGATCCATCTCTAGCTTTTCAGATTCATACTTATGCTTACAGAAAAATAAACATTAATAGCATTTATTGAAGAGAAAAGAGAAGATATTTTTTAATTATTATGTACATTTTGGGGTATTAGTTTGGTGTGGTGTGTTTGGAAGTTAGAGCTAAGCACTCACGTTCTAGCTGGTGGAGAATATTTAGTGTGGCCTATGATATATGAACGTTTTTGCTTTCTGGCATTCAACCTAATATGAGTTGTAATACCTGAAAGTGTGGGTGAAATATGTTGGTTCCCATTCTTTGGACCTAGTTCTGTTAATACTTTGAAAAATATGAATCTTGATGCAATTCTCTGCATGCAATGTTTGGCAGGGTGATAGTTGCTCTGATGCTGAAGTGAAGGGATACACAAATTTGTGGAAGCGAGTGTAATCGGAATAACCCATTCGATTTATTAAATGTCATGCATATGGAATCAAAGAATAAGCTTGAAAAGGTAGATGAAATCTTAAATCTTGGGGTTGCTAGGTTAGTCGGATATATGGTGAGGAAATCTTGCTTATATTTTCTTAGGAATAATAGGAAACTCCAGCATGGATTAGTTGCGTCTGTTATCTATTCTTTAGAGATGATTTGTTCTCCTCTCTCGTTTGCTTTTCATGTAGTATTTCAACTCTTATGAGTTCTCGTTATTCTGCTATTTTCCACAAAAAAATTGATAGAAGACTCTTTGCCTATTCAATGCTTCAAAACAGTTCTCACTAATGAGGAAGTTGGTGAGGGAATAGATCCCCGAATAATTTGTCTTTTGTGGGCATACGGGCGGGGCAAACATCCTGGATTTTGTAAGCTCCTTGCATATTTCCCATCAAGCATTGTAATTACATGATCCAAGTCCCCTACTAACCTCATTTTGCCTCTCAATGCTTTATTCACGTATTTTTGGACAGTGCAAAAAATTGATTTGGACATATCTTTTGACATTTTATAGCGCCATCTGATAATGCCTTGAGGTGGAAGATGGAGCGAATCAGATACACCTCAATCATACGTATGTATAGCAGTCTGACCGAACCTGTTGAAGATCAAATGAACGTAGATTATCTGCGTTTCTCGCTGGCCACCTTGATAACCACGATGCAGTAATTTTTCTTAGCTGCCTACGGGCCTTGTACAGATACAAGATGTTCGTGTGTGTGGATGCGAGTGTGCATACCTGGGTTTGTCCTCCCATAGTAATGAAAAGAAAAAAGTGTGTGCGTGAATGGGGTGTGCAGACGTGGCTTCGCTCCATCTTATGGGGCATGCACATGTACTAAACACTATGCGGGGTCAATGATAATCCCATGCTAGCAGTGTGTCACGGGTCAAATCTCAAATTTTAATTTTTCGAAATTCCCTACCTTTGATGGCAAGAACCCCCTCCAAGGTCCTTTCAGTCTCCCCCTTTGGCGTGCACCGGGCTGCTGCACGATCTTGGCTCAGCTGCACACCAATGCCCAACGAAACCTCCTCTTCCACGATGCACTTCCCACACATCTGTGCTCCCTTGGAAACCAATACAAGAGACTTACGAAGAGAAACAGGCACACTTACTTTAATTCAATGCCAAATAGTTACAACCGGCTCCATACAACGGTGGACCATCCACACCCACACGACTTGGACTCACGCACTCATGCCTTAGCTAGTTAAGGACCTTCACCAAGGCCCTAGCAGAGAATCCTCCCGCCCAGCCACACGACAATGCGCCCACAAGCTCGCGTGGATCTTCCTCTCTCACAGGCCAATGAAGCTCACTCTCATCCGGGGCTAGCCTTCTCCAAGTGGTCCTCGAGGTCCTTATAAAGCCCCTATCTGGTTTAGCTGTAACGTCCTTGGGTGACCCTTGAGCTCTCAGGACGGTTCGACTTCCCTGCAGCTCCGCGCGCTAGCCTGTGCCCTTGTAACGGACAGGGCGTAACGTCTGCATGTCGTGCGTGCCATGGCATAACGCCCGCGTCACACACGTCAGGGCGTAACACCCGCACCGCGCGCACTAGGCATAACGTCGCGCCTCTTCATCTTCCTGCCACACCTGCCACCCGAATGTTATTGTACCTGGTCTGAACCGAACCGACCTCTAACCCTAAGCTCTAATGGACTCAAAGCAACCTAGGCTAAGACTCAGACTCACCCAAGCTTACAACACTCGCTCGAGCTTACAAGGACCCAAACCACAACCCAAACACACACACCACGAAATATAAAACATGTATGTACAAGGGGGGTTTACATCAGTCCTCACGGTGAAACTCCCGGTGGACGGTGTGTGGGCACCCACGCTAGGTGCTGAGGCAGGTGGCGCGCAGGCGCGTGCCCCATAGGCTCCGTTTTGTGACACAGTGTTAAAGTCCTATCAACACTAGGGTGTCCCACGTACTCATCATTGTGTCTCATACACCAAACTCTTGAGGTCTCCACCCTCTTGGACCATTAATTGCCGCCCCATATAAATAAATATATTTATATAGTTTTTTATTATATGTGTGTATGGCTTGTTGAAGTTTGAAATATTATGATTGGATTTGGATTAGGTTTTATAGACTCGATCTAATATCCAATGAGCTTATCGCCTTGTAGGCCAGCCCAGTCCGAACCACATCGTCCCAGGGCCATACGCATCGGGCCATCATCCTTGCTTCAAATATGGGCTAGAATTCTCTGGGCGGGTTCTGTCCATTTTGACATCTCTATCAACCGTCTGTTCACGAGGTCAATCGGTAGCCCTTCTTTAGAAGCTTGGTGAAGGGTATTGCAATCCTGGAGAAATGCCTCATTAACGTCTTGTAATAGTTTAAGCCCAAGAAACTCCTCACTCGGGCACTATCTTGGGCACCTCAGTCCATGATTGTCCTCACCATATTGAATCCATATGTATCACATCGTCTCTCACAATGTGTCCGAGGACGGTGATTTGTTGTATGATGAACTTGCACTTATATCTCTTGATAAAGGAACAATGCTCCCTCAATTTGTTGAAGACCTATCTCAGATAACAAGCGTTTTCCTCTAGGATATTGATGTACACCACAATATCGTTCATGCACATGATGACAAACTCGTCCATAAATTTGTGGAGTACCATGTTCATCAACTTACAAAATGTCATGGGTACATTTGTCAACCCGAATAGCATGACCAAAAACTTGAATGTCTTGTATCATTTCAACATCATGGTCTTTGCCTCATCTCTTGGTGATATGCAAACATGTCTATACCCTAAGCATAGGCTCCATTGATGTAGTAAAAAAAAATTCCAGCAAGAGGCAACGGGTGTTGATCCCTCACTGTGACCTTGTTTAAGGCTCAATAATCAACACACATTCTTAGGGATCGGTCAACCTTTCTCAAAAAAAGCACGAGTGATCCGAAAGGCGACTATGATGGTTGTATCATATCTAGCAGCTCCCCCAATTGCCTCTTGAGCTTCAATGCCCTTGTTTAGAAGTACAACAATAAATTGCCATAGTCATCCGCCTTTAACTGAGCCACAATTGATCAACAAGACTACTACTAATCATGACATATTAAGATACACCACATTCCAATGCATATTAATTTCAAACAGCCACAATCAATATTAGGCTCCTTAGATATCCTTAAGCAACAACTTATCATTATGATTGCAGCCATGTGATTAATGCTTGTACCATCCAGAGCCCACGTTCAAACGTTGCCACCACAAATAAAAAAAACAACAATAAGAAGCCTAATGTAAGAAATTGTAGAATATTATACATAAGAAAAAACACAAACAACAATAGCTCACCTATGGGATTGACTAAAAGTTGAAGGTCGCGAGTTTGATACATGGGGCGTGCATCTGACTTCGGCCTCCCCTCCTATCACAAAGAAAATTGATCCTAAGTATTGTATTGTAGAGATAAGCATGTTCTTATTCTTTTATATATATAAATTCAAGTATGATAAGGCATATCTGAATGTTGGCTGAGGATCTAAGCGGCCAAGATTCTGCAACCTTGAAGCTATTAAACATGAAAAGGTTCACAATCTTCACATGGCACGTCTTTTAGCCTGAAATGAGAGAAATATCCACTTTTATGAAAGCGGCATGGAGGGCTCAACTAAATGCTTCAGTGGAAGTGAGGGGTGAGGTTACCCCAGTTTCCACAAGAAAATAAGTTGGTACCATCTGTCCCAGGTTAAACTAAGAGCACAAACTTCCTCCCTCCTAAGCAGGAGGAATGGCATTTAGCAATGCTTTGTGTCATCATGGGTCGACGGTAAGATCCTTCTGTTGTTATCTTGAATGGGAACTGTTGGTTATTCATTTCATCGAGATGACAAACCCCATGATTGGAGGCCATCATTGTGATTAGCACTTAATTTCTAATCGGAACATGATTACTGACCAAAGCAATTGATCAACAAATCTTTAGTTGTTGAATGGTGTTATTCGGCACAATAATTAAGTCCCTGCATCATAAGAAAATGTATATAAGTAGCTACATGCACTCCCTTATGGGCATATCTATAGGTCACAAATAACTCATACATTTTGCTTCACATTGGATCTATTCAAAGAAAGGTGTTGGTTAAAGAATTCGACTTGTTGACCATAGTATTTGAAGATAATTTGCTACAGCAGATGTGAAAACTTTGCAGCATCTACAAGTTCTCAGGTTACTCAACACCTTGCCTAACGCTGCAGATTCATATAACACTAGACCATCTTCATGTCTATCTAACTTTATCCAATCGGCACCAACTATTTTCATTAAGGTACCTTTTGCCTTGATCTGGCATACAGGAGCTTGAATTGGCAGGAGACTTTCATTAGAAGGGATCCCTTTGGTCACCAATATTACCTTTATCTGATCATAGTGATAATGCTTTCCACAAAAGAGAAACATTGCATGATATGTAACCATCCAACTGCATGGTGTAGAACAATTAGGATCTTTTGGCAGAGTGCTCCCATAGCAGCTGTAACCTTTTATACAGTATAAAGGAATATGTTTGCAGCAAATGCAATATTTTTAGAAGCAAAGCAAATTATGTCACTGTCTAGAAGTTTATGCCTGGATTGGTTTGTATTATTCTCTTTTACCTTTTTAGGTCTATTTAGCACTCATTAGGAGATGCTCTCTGTTATGACACTATAAAGTTGAGGAGTTGGTTTTGCCGATACCTACCTTCTTGTGTATCCTGCCTAACCCTATCTTGGTAATAATAAGAAAAAGAAATAGTAAGAACTTTATGTAGCAAGGGTGGGCACTTGGTTAATATGTAGTGTCCTACTATAGAGTATGTTTAACATAGTACCAAAAGAAAATAAATTAGATCCACAACATTCAAAGTGAATAAGCAATGATTATATATAGGTTGCCGCTCATGCTTAATTCAGCATCGGTATCTCCCATTTTTCATGATTTCACTACTTCAACCACAAGCCACCACTACCAAAACCAGTTAAAAGAACCATCAAACTACCTGTATATACAAACAATGAGGTACCCACTAAAACCAACCTTTCCCCCTCTTTTTTCTCTTAAGGTGATATTTCACATATTTGTTTTTGTCACGACCCACCATGCGACTATTATTAGGTACCCACTATTCGAAGTCAATTATTGGATCGTTCGTGCTCAAAGAAGATCTTTGCAAGTTCCCACATCAAATGGAGTCAACTTCTCAACCACCAACACTCATGGAGAAATCTGGATTCAAACCATGTTTGTTAAGATAGTGACATTGTCGTGATCAAATTAATTGTTGTTGTACAGCCAAAAGAATCACCAATGGTATTTTCACATGAAGGTGATGAATATCCGACAGTGGTAAGATGGATTTATGAACACATAAAGAGCGTGAGATCCATTTGTTGCTTGGATCTTGTTTTTAAGTATAAACTAGAAGAATAAATTATGATAAATTTTCAAGATAAAATTAGATTTTATGTATTAAAATATATCGCCTCCTTGATTTTTTAGCCCAAGCCCAATCTAACGGGCGCCCATTTACCTATTATTTCATCAACTATCCGTCTTATATTTATATATAGTGTTTAGTTGGTTATTCGGATTGGGTTCAATTGATTGGTCGTGGTTTATTTAACTTGGACTTAGTCATAGGTTTGAGATTGTTTATTAGATTGGATTTGATTAGGTGAACTAAGATCCAAAGCAAATAGGTTAGCTATTCCAGGTGAGATTCTTCTTCTCCTTTTGGTTGCGTTATGTTGAGGGAAAGGTGTAGCGTAGGCAGTAGTGATGCATGGAACAGATCCGGTGATGTAGTTGAGACGGTCAGGGAGGCTGAAGTCAGCTACTAGGAGTCTCCTTCCCAACCCCCGTTGCCCGGTTTTATCTATGCTGAGCAGAAGTCAGTGGTTCACTGCGACGGGATGGCCTATTACGATTCATTGACGGCGTGGTGAGTTCATTAACGGCTATGCACAACGGTGTAGTTGAGGTTGCGCAAGACTTCACATACGTGGAGGGAAAATCGGGCAACGGGGGTTGTGGAAGCTCACTTGATGATGGTTGTAGTGCGCGGTTTTAACAGATAGAAGGGTTCATCCAAGTTTAGCATAACCACATTGCGCGCATGTGAGCATAGAACATGTGATACTAGCTGTAAACATGAAAATTTTCACTTTTGAGTTTGCGAAACCTGAAGTGAACTTTTTTGTGCCTACGTCTCTTTGCGAGTGTGCCAGCTAGCTTACTCAAACTAGCGAAGGTTTTTGAAGTATTTCTGACTTTTTAGGCGATTGTGGGAAAGCGAGATCTTTTCGCTTAAACCTTCTTGAACTGACGTTTAAGGGTCAGTTTAAGCGCTTTAGAAACTTCGATTTTCCAAACAAATATTAACTTCGAATGATAAGTGTTTGATGAATTCGTTTTGTGCCTTATTTACAATTTTTATTACGGATGCTGGACGACCCTAAGTCTTTGTGAGTTTTACCTATTTAGGCCTGATATGTGTGTGAATGTGTGACCTAATTTCAACGTTGTTTGAGCGAGGATTCGAGGGCTTTTTGAAAGCGAGCGAATGCAGGGATACTGAAATCCTTTTTGGGCTTTTCGAGAGTGATGATGCGAACTCACCCAAATTGAAATTGCAACTCACTCGACTTTAAGTAAACCCACACAAATTGAAATGCAACTCTACTTCCACTAAAGTAAACTCACACGACTTGAAAAAAAAAAAATATATATATATATATATATATATATATGTTTTATCCTAAGAGCGAAAAGGCTCAATGTGTGTGAGTGTAAAGAGCGGAAAGGCTCGAGTGCTCGTGGGTGTTCTGGTGTGAAATTTAAATCTCACACAACTTGAAAGTAAATTCACCCAAAATGTAATTGCAACTTACACGACTTTAAAAGTAAATCCACCCGAAAGTAAGTGAACTCACACGACTTTCACAAAGTAAATTTACCTAAATTGAAGTATATATGTTTAGCTTAAGAGTGGAAAGGCTCAATGTGTGTGAGTGTAAAGAGCGGAAAGGCTCGAGTGGTCCTGGGTGTTCTTGTGTGAAATTTAAATGGCAACTCACACAACTTCAAAGTAAATCCACCCGAAATGTAATTGCAACTCACACTGCTTTCACGAAAGTAAATTTACCCGAAATGTAAGTGCAACTTACACGACTTTCACGAAGTAAATTTACCCGAATGGAAAATATATATAATTAGCTTAAGAGCAAAAAGGCTCGAGTACGCGTGAGTGCAATCGTGTGCAATCTAAGAGCGAAAAGGCTCAAGTGCACATGGGTGTACTCGTGTGCAGTTAAGAGCGAGAAGGCTCAAGTGCACGTGTGTGGTCGTGTTTCATCCACAAATATTACATCTCGGGAGAGACTTCGCTCCATTACTACAATCCCATTCCGAATTGAATTGAATTTAAACAAGTAGTTTAAAACCGAATATAAATGAGACTTACAAGTGTTCGTTCGGTTTTGTCTCTCGGGTTCGCTCGGGTCTTCCTTCGTAGTAGCCGTGAGGTAAGTCCCTTGGTTTGGTTCCAAGGTCGAAGCTTGGGTATGAGTCCACCTAGGTGCAACCGGTTTGGATTGGGTGCAGCTGGGTGTAGGGGCGAATTGGCCTTGGCTAGGTTCGGCCAGCACCTAGTTGGTCAAGGTTTAAGGCCAAGTGTTTAGGTTTGGTTTAGGACATGGCTGGGTCAAATCCTAGGTTAGTTCAAACTAGCCTTGGTTCAGCCAAGTTAGCTAGGTAGGTTTAGTTTTGCTAGGTGTGAGCTAGGGCTAGGTTCAAAGGATCGGCCAAGGTGTCTTGGTTAGGTGCAGCCGTGGGGTTAGGTTCAGTTTCAAGGGAATGAGCTAGGTGTGAGCTAGGGTGCCTTGGTTCGGCCAAGGTGCAAGGTGAGTTGGCTTAAATCAGCCAAGGTTTTATCAACCTTGGTTGGGGCAACAAGGTTAGATGGACCCGGTTTAGGGGGAGGGGTTCAAGGGATGAGCTAGGTACAGCCAGCACTTAGCTGGTTTAGTTTTAGAGGGGCGAGCTAGGTGCAGCCCATAGGTGGCGGTTTTAAGTGGGTGAGGGGCTAGGTTTAGTCAAGGTGTGGTTAGGTTTTAGGGTGGATTTTGACCAGGGCTAGGGCAGGTGTGGCTGGCCAAGGTTCGACCAGGTTTAGGGGCAGTTCTAAGTGGGTCTTAGGGCAGCATGTGGGGTGTCTAGGTTGTGTTTTAGTTGGGGAGTTAGCTAAGTTCAGCCACCACCTAGCTGTGGCAAGTGAGTCAAGGTTTAGGTGGGTTTGGTTTTGGGGGCAGGTCGAGCCAAGGGCTCGGCCAGAAAATAGGTCGGTTAGGTGGCTGGGTTAGTTCCAGCCGAGTGGGTCTAGTTTGGTTAGGTCTAGTTTAGGGGGTGGTCTAGGGTTAGGTTGATGCAGCCAAGGTCGGTTCAACCGACCTTGGTTCAGCCAAGTGGGGCGAGCTAGGTGCAGTCCGCACCTAGCTGGGTTCGGTTGGGGTTTTGGAATGGGTTAGGTAGTGGTTCAAGGCTAGGTGTGGTGGGTCAAGGTTTAAGGGACTTACCTCTTGCAGCCGGTCCACCATTTGCAGCCATGGTTGCAGCCCACGTCTTGTTCAACTCCTTCTTGTTGCAGCCCAAGCTAGGTCAAGGTCACAAGGCTGAACCCCACTTAGCCCTTGATCAAGCCCACGTGGCTAAAGCCCACCATTGTTGACTTTTCCCATACACTCTCTCACATACTTTACAAGCTCCCCCAAGCCCACTTTGAGTTTCATGTGAACTTCTTGCCCCTCCCTTGGTCCTATTTATAGGCCAAGGGGTGGGTCTTGGATTTGGATCTAAATATTTTTGTCCAGATCCAATCCAAAATTTTCTTTCTTTAGTCCTTCTTAGGTATTTGAAATGGGCGGTTTTGAACGAGCCCTGGTTCCGCCAATGACTCGTTTTAGGCTGGGTTTTTCCCAGTCTTCTTGGCCGACCTGCTTCTCACTTTCCGGACTCTTTTTCGTCTGATTTTTGTTTCCACAAGCTTGGGGTTTTATCTCTGACAGCTTTATCGGGGCTTTGGCTTCATCTTTTATGTTTCGGAGCTGAAATATGATTCTGACCTTGATGCTCGTTTTGCTTTTCGGCCTTGTTTTCATCTGGACGGGCTGAACTTTTCCTTTACTTTTTTTTTACCCGATCTTGAGCTGATCAGGTTTCACCTGCTTTACAAAACTTGGGTTTTGGCCTGAGTTTGGAAACCTTTATTTTAAAAGATTTTGAAAAAGAAGTTAAAACTTCCAAGCTTCGGGGTTTTAAAAGTTAAAAATAGGGTTGTGAAATGGTTTTCGAAAATCAGGGGTTTGTTTGAAAATAATCCCATTTGGGGGTGTTTACACTAGCATTTGCACGTCTGCCATGTGTGTGGCTTGGTAATTATGTGCGTGCTACTAACATGCTGTTGTGCCGAACCAACATAATGCTAAGATTATTCGTGTTGTTACTTATCATTTGAGGCAACCAAATAAGAAAATAAACTAGCCGCAACCATAAGGAACATAAGATCAATGATAGACCATAGGTAACAGCAGAAAAAGTAAATATGAGCTCGCTAATTATTTACTTTGTAGAGGGCTATTTATACGTATGCACTCCCACTCCAAATGTGGGCCTTTTGTATTAAATTCCATAAGAATTAGCATGATTGTTCATTCTCCATGCTCAACAATGCTGCTGACACTTTTCCTTTTGGACTTGTGTTGGTCTATAGTTGATAGATTTACGTAGAAGTTGGGAAGGAGACTCCTAGTAGCTCCACTTCTTTTTATTATCTATCCGTAGTTTAGAGTTTATTTTGCGTACACGGTTGCACTAGTATTAATTTCTTGTAGCTGACATACATTTACCGGGAAGTTTGAGGGTCTACAAAGAGTTCATCTTGATCGAGCATGGTTTAGTCCCACATAACGTTGGATTCATTTGTGGTGGTTTTGATGGGTATCAATTATTCGCATGGTGTGTATCATAATTCTATATAAATTACAACTCAATCAGGATCAACAGTTTCCCGAGTGAGATGGACACTATAGACTGTACACGTGGAGATGTTCGTCATGACCACTTGATTTTCCTTTCCACACTTTTACTGTAAACATTGGTAACACATTAAAATCTTTATTTTGTTTATAATATTTTTGAAACCTTTCTTTCTCACAGCCACATGAGAATGCCGCACAAATTTTCCACACATGCACGCGTGCAACATACAGACACACACACAAACGTGAAGCCATTTAAATTCTTATTGTCATATAATAAATTTTACAAACATGAAACTCCAGGCTGAACTTGGAAACTAACCTGGATGAATGAATTGAAGGGCAGGTTGAAACCTTGCAAAGAATGAAGTAAACAATAATACACAAGGAGAGCTTGTCCCCAAGATGCCCTAGGAGTAGGAGACATAGATGTGAGAGAATAATACATGCCCATACTTGGGCATTACAAAATTTCTGACAGTTCTTCTTCTGCAGGAGAAAAGCCTTAACGTGGATTGATTTGATCTCTAAACATCATCAAACTTTTTAGGCTGGCGCCACTGTGCAAAGCTTCTAGCCAGTGAGTTCACGAACGAGGCATTGCTGGTATGGCCTTTCCTACTGTAAAGATGTTTTCCTCCTAAATCCGACCACACCGGGTCTTTCATCCGATCGATCTGAGGACAGCAATTTCATAAGCAAAGTGCTTAACAAATAACATGTGTGGATGTGTATTCGCATGCATGAGCGTGTAATCAGGAGAACCATGCAAAGCAAATTGGTTCGATCACATGATGCATCTTCAATAAAGTGAAGCAGAATCAATCTGACACACCTTGTCAACCTTTCCATTGTTTAAGTGGTATCGAACACCTGACCAATTAATGGATTGAGAGAAGTGGGAACGCATGGCTGAGATTGGATACAAGAAATTGTCAACCAACATGGCCAGGAAGATCTGCATCCAAATCGAACACATTAAAGGAAGATCTGCAAAACATAAAAATATTGAATATAGGCACAAATGAGAACAGATAGAAAACGGTACAAAGCTTACAAGGCCCCAATTATAAGATCCCAGTGAGACTGGTGGCTCTTCTGGTGATAGCATATTGCACAGTTGAATCTCAACTTTTGTGAGGTTCCACATAGAAATAAGTTCTATGATTGTAGATACAGCCAAGCAACCGATAAACCACACACCTGAACAAAAAGGTTCCTTTGGTTATCTTTGGCATCAGCACATTTAAAGCTTGCACAAAAGTGAATTACTGTTTTGTCTAATCAACTATAAGTATTCAATTTATCTAATATACATACTGAAAGGTAGTAAAATGCTGCTCAGGAAGAAACATCGGCCCTAATCTACACAAACATTTCAGTTAAGGTGAAGTGTCATACCATGTAGATATAGCTGAGAGAAAGCCTGTTGTGAAAGTTTATATAGTTTGTTTATTAAAGATATGAGATTGGATATACAAGTAAACAATATATATGGGCAACTGGGCTAGATATTGCGTTACATGACACCTATTATATGGTTTCACATTTCAATATTGTGCTTATCATGGCCTTGTACCATTGAATTTTGAAGTCGCCCTGTGGATATCGATGCAGCTTTCTCAAATCAATGACTGGAAGCTAGGATATCCAACAAACATAGATAAAAAGAATAGGGTATCTATTCCAGTGGTATTACTAGCTTATAGAGCAACAGAAAAAAGAGTTATACAAAATAAAAGCCTGTAATTATCCTCTTTGTGCCTATCCTCAAGCTCAAATAAATAGGTTAGCAGGAACCACAGATTGTATTTGTCATGGAAAGGTCACTGCCAGAGAGTTCCAACCTGGTTCATGTTTAGCACCTAACACTTTTTAACAGGTCAGATCTTTTTTCAAGATTCAATGTTTCCTCATATTGGCCTTTTCCATTTTAGATCAGCAATTTATGATCAAATACAGGTTATTTCTATTTTCTTTTTGTTGATATTTCACAAACTTAAACTCCATCCCTTGCGTGGCCGGTCCCAGGCCTCGATAATAGAAGAGGGTTATGTTAGTCTTCCGACAACAACATAAAACTTTATCGAATTTATCTACTATGGATTCTATAAATTATGAGATTGCATTGGGGATGCCCCTTCTTATCGATGCACTGTAGAGCCTAAATGTAACGAAAAGTAAGCAAGGGTCTCTACATCTTTGCCCAGATGTAGTAAATCAATTGCAGAAAGGGTTTCCACATCATGGATGGGTGTGGGTAAAGAAGTTAGTCCTGCTACATTATCACCCGAATGTAGTGAACAAGTTACATATAGGGTCTCAACATTTTCAACATGGACAGATGCAGGGGTAAAGAAGTTAGTCTTACTATATTATCGTCCGAATGTAGTAAACAAATTACAGAGAGGATCTCAACATTTTCAGCATTGATGAATAAGAAAACTAAAGATCTTACTTTTGTTAGATGTATCAAAGATGAGGAAGAGAAAATTTTAGTAGATGATGATATAAAAAATAGATAGACAAATTATTTCTATAAGCTTTTTAACAAAAAGACATGTTTGTATTAGTTTAAGAGAATTAACCAAATCAGAAAAGTATATAAACTATAATTTTTATAGACGTATTCAAAATAATAAAGTCAAGTAGGCTCTTAAACATATGAAGACCATATAATGTTCTTATAAAAGTACAAAAAAAATTTAGGAGAGACGGAGATCACTTGACTTACAAGACTATTTAATGAAATATAGAGAAATCAAAAGATACCTGAGGAATGAAGAGTGAGTACACTTATACCCATATATATGAATAAGAGAGACATCTAGACTTGTGCAAATTATCAAGTTAATTAGTCAAACTATAAAATTATGGGAAAAGAATTATTGAACGTAGGTTAAAATAAGTATCGAGTACAATAGAGAACCAATTTGGATTCATGTCAGGTAGATCTACCATTGAAGTGATTCACAAGTCGTCTTATAGAATATTTTAGAGGAAAAAAGAAGAACCTTCACATGATATTTATTTATCCATAAAAAGCTTATGATAAGGTGCCAATAGATATTCTTTGGAAAGCCTTAGAAAAGATAGATCTCATTGACATATATAAATCTTATAAGAGACATGTATGATGGCGCAAACACGTGTGATGACTCATGAAGAAATGACAAACTTCTTTGAAGTTAATATTGGGTTACATCAGGGATCAACTTTAAGTCTATATTTATTTATATTGGTTCTTGATGAGTTAATAAAACATATTCAAGATGAAGTACCTTCGTATATATTATTTGGAGATGATAGTGTATTAGTGGATGAGTCTAAGAAAAAAGTTAATAGAAAATTGGAACTATAAAAAAACATTAGAAAAAAAAGGCCTCTGACATAGTAGAATAAAGATAAAACATATAGAATGTAAGTTTGATCATTTGGTTATTTCAAAGGATATAAAAAATTAAGATTGGCATGCATTGCATCTCTCACAAGAAAAGTTTTAAATACCTAGGGTCAATTTTTCATAGTGATAAAAAAAATTGATGATGTTACGTATAGAATTAATGCAGGTTAGTTAAAACGAAAAGGGACATAAGGTATTTTATATGACTAGAAGATACCATTAAAGTTGGAAGGTAAATATTATAGAGCAGAAATTAGACATGATATGTTTTATAGTTATGAGTGTTAGAGCAGTTAATCATCAACATGTATAAAAGATGTATGTGGCAAAAATGAAGATGTTGAGATAGATGAGTGGTCATATAAGGAAAAACCGTATACATAATGAGGTTATTAAAAACAAATTGGGAGTGACACCAATAGAGGATAAAATGAGGAGAAATCGTTTAAGATGGTTTGAACACGTAGAAAGACGATCAAACGAAGCTTTAATAGGAAGATATGAAAAACTAGATTGTAAAAATGTTAAAAAAGAAGAAGAAGACCACAAAAGTGTTGGAAAAAAAACAATAAAGAATGATCTAGCTTATGTTGAATTAACTGCCAAAATGGCCCATGATAGGGCTTAGTGGGAAAAAAGAACCAATGTAGCCGACCCCATCTAGTATGTGAAAAGGTTGGTCGTTGTTGCCATTGTGATATTTCACAAACTTAACCAAGAAACTACAACTAGAGAAGACATCAAGGTTCTTTCCACTAAGAAAAGAAGATCCGAAAACTCCTTTAATTGAAATTTCAACAAAGTTCCAGATAGTCCAGGCTTGGTACAACCCAAAATTTCAGTCAGTATCTCCGCATATCTGCAACCAGTCTTACTTAAAAGTAGAAAGCATCTTTTAGATAAAGTTCTTATCAACTTAGATTTGTATGTAACCTGGAAAGTCCAAATACATACCACTGTTGTTGAACTGCACTTTTCCTGAATATTCACCAAGATGAGCTGTAATTGCAGCAACGGTGTGAAAGAATGCCATAATATATGGCATAACAAATCCCCATGATAAATAAAAGTGCACAGAAAAAAGAGCTTTGTTCATCAACCAATTCTCCCTTGTTACATATGATTCGAGAACAAAAGTTTGCTTCCTTAAATAGTTCCAATATCTGCAAGGAAAAAGTTGGCATGTAAGTAGTGATGACATATTGAAGAAAATAAAGATGAAATTGATATGAAACCACCTTGAAAAGCTTAAATCACTTGCAAGAGGATGCGGAAAGATGGCAACTGGAGGTGAAGTTATTAGCCTCATGTGTGCACCTAAACCATCAAGGGGTTAAAGAACTCAGAAAATATGCAATAACAATCTCTTGGTCCAGCTTCCCAAAAAGATTATAGCATTCTTTGTGGACACTGAGAGATAAGAAAACATCATCGTACAGAGCAGCATTCTGGATTCCTAAATTTTTGGAGAACAAAATACATCACTAAGCATGAAAAAGTCGCTAGAATATGCCAAATCCATAACCCACTCTCAGACAAGCAATTTCAATGAGAAATGCATCATGACAAGCAGAATGAGTGAACGCTCTATAGTTCCCCGTGAAGCTCATCCTGCTACAGAGCTCAAAGGCCTTGGGATGAATTGATACACCATTAACGGCCAGCTCCCAATTTAGTTACCATGATTCTGCAAACCATTAAGCATGAAAAGGTTCACGATCTTCTCATGGCATGCATTTTAGCTTAAAATGAGAGAAATATCCACTTTTATGAAAGAGGCATGGAGGGCTCAACTAAATGCCTCAGTGTAAGTGAGGAGTGAGGAGTGAGGTCACCCCAGTTTCCACATGAAAACAGGTTGGTACCCTCTGTCCCAGGTTAAACTAAGAGTGCAACTTCCTTCTTCCGGAGGAATGGCATTTAGCAGTGCTTTCTGTAGTCATGGGTCGACAGTAGTCTCTCTATGAGACAGGGCAAGCGCAAGGTTGAAAATTGGCAGATCCTCATGATACTTTCATACAGTACACTTAGCACGCCTCTTGCCAATGGAAGTCACTAATGACAGCCATCAAGCAATACTAGATATACTCATATAAGTAAATTCAACCTAATATATGTCAGAAAACGCTCCAATATTGGGCCACAAGAAAAGTGAAATAATAGCCAAATTGGTTTTTGTTGTGAAACTTGCCTCACAAACCAATACAACAACAACAACTAAGCCTTTTCCCATACTAGACGGGGTCGGCTACATGGATTCTTTGTTTCCACAGATCCCTATCGTGTGCCATGTTAGCAGTTAACTCCCAATAAGCTAGATCATTCTTTATAGTTTCTTTCCAACACTTTTGTGGTCGTCCTCTACCTCTTTTAATATTTTCCAAATTTAGTTTTTCCAACCTTCTTACCAGTTCTTCTTTTGATCTTCTTTCTATATGTCCAAACCATCTTAAACGATGTTCTCTCATTTTATCCTCTATTGGTGCCACTCCTAATTTTTTTCTAATAACCTCATTATGTATACGGTCTTTTCTTGTATGACCACTCATCCATCTCAACATCTTCATTTCTGTCACAGATATCTTTTGTACATGTTGATGATTAACTGCCCAACACTCAGAACCATAAAACATGGCAGGCCTAATTGTTGCTCTATAATATTTACCTTTTAATTTTAATGGTATCTTCTTATCACAAAGAATACCTGATGATCCTCTCCATTTTAACCAACCAACATTAATTCTATGTGTAACATCTCCATCAATTCTTCCATCACTCTGAAAAATTGACCCTAGGTATTTAAAACTTTCCTTTTAGGGAATACAATGTGTGACAATTTTAATTTCTATGTCCTCTGAAGTAACCAAATGATCAAACTTACATTCCATATATTCTGTCTTTGTTCTACTAAGTCGGAGGCCTTTGCTTTCTAATGTTTCTCTCCATAGTTCCAATTTTCTATTAACTTTTTCCTTAGACTCCTCCACTAATACAATGTCATCTGCAAATAACATACACCAAGGTATTTCATCTTGAATATGTTTTGTTAACTCATCCATCACCATTATAAATAAGTATGGACTTAAAGTTGATCCTTGATGTAACCCAATATTAACTTCAAAGAAGTCCGTCGTTCCTTCATGAGTTCTCACACATGTTTTTGCCTCACAAACCAATATTTTAATCATTTCCAGTAGCTAGATCCTTCAACCTACAGTCACTTGAAGAATATCAACTTCCAAAACAACAGGGGCGTTTTTCAAGAAAATGTCCCCATTCCATTGTACAAAGCATCAGAGATTCACAACTGCTAAAACAAGCTCTTTAAAAAATCAAGCTGGGATTCCGTTTGATTGGCAGCTTGGTATAAGCACTCATTGGATTTATGCGCGTTACTCAGCATTCTAGTGTGGCTTTTCCATCCACCAATCTGACACAACTCCTTGCTACAATGTGTAAACCACTAATAAACAGGAAACATTGCCTTTGAGGACTTGATGCTGTAAATAAAAACGTAAACGCAAACAAAATTGTGCATCATTCTTCACTCATAATTTACCTAATAAAATAGGACTAGATACTTAGATCTGCAACCAGAGTCTCTAAAGGAAAGGGAACACAGCAATAAAGGAAGACACTAATCATCATGCCCTAGAAGAAGGTTACCTGCGACAGCAGCGAGGGTCATATCATCAGAGTATCCACCATCTCTAAGACAAGTAACCACACCATGTCGGTCGTTCCTAAAATCATCTGCATGCATCTGAGTAGGTATTTTGAAAGACTAGACTTAGTACTGATTGACCTATACGTTTATGATTTCTATTACTCATAAATCAATAAGCAATATAAACAATTACCATCATGCATCCTCCCCATAAAAAGAATGTTCTTCCACCGGTAGCGAATCCCATCGAGCAAGGCTGCAAGTGCATCACATATCCACATTAACCCATCAGTCATACATTTCAAGAAGAGATATGGATGACATCACTCATGCATCTCAAAGGTGCTGCATGAACTCGTGCTGCACATTCGTAGGAAAAGTACACAGTCATGCACATGCTATTAATATAAAAGTAAATGAAATAGAGCATGTTAATGTCCTCAAACAAGAAAATAGACAAAATAATGTTTGCTTCAAGTGAGAAAGAAAGAACTACGAAATGTGAGAAGTAAAAACTTTTCCAGCTAAATTTTCAACAAAATAAGGATGAAATGCAACACTGAACTTGCAGACAGGTTTAGGAGTTCCTTCATTAGGTGACAACTGAACAAGATGAGTTAGTGAAAGGACAGTAGGAATCTCACACACATGAAACAAGCTCCCACAATCATATGGATAAACTTCAGTGACCAACCAACGTATAATTTTTATGTGGGCTAATAATCAGTAAAAGTCAACGAGTAACCACATCCCACCAAAAGTCACAGGTCTAACAAAGGTTTTTGCAAGCAGCAGCATACTAAAAGTAAACATAAAAACTATCCTAGGGGACTAAAAAAAGGATAGCATCTCTCTGGGTGCAAAGTGCAAACTATGCAATAACACAAACCTGTACCTGCCTACTAAAAGTAAACATCACATGGTTCCATACATCAACCACCGAAAGAATGTGTATAATTCCCCAAGCAAAACAAAACACAGTTCTAGTCAAGTGACTTTCTCCTTTTTCTTCATTCACTAAAATAACATTTCAGAGAGTTCATATTTAACTTGTACAGAATATAACCGCTTAAAATTACCATGTGAAACCGATATGTTAGTAAAAGAGCTGGTAAAGTGCATACCATATGATACTCGTAAATGCAGTAACTTCCTAGTGTCCCAGAAGGCAAATCAAGAGGATATCCAGTTTGAATGAATATCTGCATTTGCCTATGGTTGTCAGTGATCCTTGAATCCCAAAAAGTTTATAACACATCCAGCATAGAAATCATAGACAAACCTTGGGGTTCTTCTCCATTTCTGCAGTAAGTGCTCCAATAGTCCCAGGATGCAACCTAACATCATCATCTAGGAACAACACGTACTTGCTATCTCTATGCATTCTCTCGACACCAATCTATGCAGATAAATCACAAGGGAAAATGAACTAAAAGTACTCCAATAATTTCAATTACAAGGTTCAAAGGGAAAGTTGGGGAGCGTCTGATGGATTGGACAGCATCGATTTTGTTATCATACACAACACATTATATCTTTCAGGCATACAGCGTGAGGCAGCCCAATAAAAGACTGGAGCTATGCAAACCAAAACCAAGCCTTTTCCAACACTAAGTGAGGTCAGCTACATGGATTTGTAGTTGCCATTGAGCTTGATATTGTGCCATGAGCTACACACTTACATAATATGCAAATAACCTTTTTAGTTTCCCAAAGAAAGAACATGTTCGAAGATAAAATATAGTTGTTCAAAACAATGCTGTGTATCACTTTTGGGGTTCAAATATAGGAATCATATTTTCATTAGTCCTTTCATATATCTTAATCAAGGTGTAAAATTGTCATCTGGAAAACACAACCAACTTCTACAAGGCCAAAAAGGACAAAGAAAGAGGAGTACAGAAACATTTTGAAAACGAAAAGAACAGAAACAAATAATGTTTGGGCCTAAAGACAAGCATGAGACATGAACCCCAACACCCTTATATTGGAATTTGCTGTTTCCAATTGAAAACCTTTATGTCGAAGAAATTTTCACTTGAACAAGAGAAAATAAATCTGTCACAGCCAAAGGAATATATTCCTAAAACAATACAGCAAGGCTAGATCTAGATAATATGCAATGAATTGACAAAAATAAATTATAGATAGAAAATGCATCCATGTTCACATACTAACTGATTATGAATTTTCTGACTGCAGGTTGTAGACAAGCCAGCTACAATAATCTTCACATCAACAGAATCCTGGCAAGGAACAGATAGCATCAGCAGGTCACGAAGATAAACAAGTCAGCCCACAGATTACGCGTTTGTTAACCATGCAATAGTTTATGCAAAACATATCTTAGAATCTCTGATTCTCAAAGATTTAAAGTGATTCACTTTCAAGATCCTCTGTTTCCATATATCACCACAATCATTAACAACATAGGAACAAGAAGAGGAAAGAGAACAGGCAAAGAAGCATCTCAAATCTGGATAACGAAAACTTTGCCATAAAATCTAAATAAATGAGAACCTAGGTAAAACCACCTCTCAAGACCATAGGACTACTTCATAATTTTGAAGTTAAAAGTCCTACAATTGCCGTCATATATAAGAGCATTGCAAGGAGAGGTTAACATCTGCATTCTGCAACAGATTGACATTCTCAGCGTTACTAACAATTATTCTATAGAACTACCACTGTACAGATAAGTGATGATAAATGTTCATACAAAACAAGAAAGTCTGGATGCTTCACGGTTTACCTTTGGAGTGGTGTAGTTACACTATTACAAATGATCATTAACTAAATTGCGAAGTGTAGAACATGGAAGCATCATCAATATATTCACCTTAAAGTCTGAAATCAACAATGACACCGCATTATATGCTGGATCCTCAGTACTCTCAACTACAAAAAGAAATTCCAAAGGGCCACCATAGAGAGAAGTTATCTGCATTCAGAGAAAATGGAGTTAGACATTAAAGCGAATCACAGCAAAAGAAGGTAGATGAACAGAAGGAAAAACCAAACAGAAGTAAAAGAAACGACAACTAAAGCCAACATGCTACACGAAAAATATGAAACCAATTATTCAAGATTTTACTGAAACGTTTGTTGTGGCCGTCTAGCAATTTATCACAGCATGAATACTAGCACACGACAGTTGTAAACTGCCAAACAGCTTGGACTACAGAAAACCAACCTGACTCCTCCAGTTCCTCAGATTATGCTCTCCGAAACCTTTCAAAGGCATCACAACCGATACTCTTGGCAACTGTATCTGGTTGTAGTGATCAAGATCATTAATATCTTCACACAGAAACGCAAAGCTATTACCCTTCCGAATCAGGCACTTTATTTTCCTGATCTCCCTATTCCTGTAAAGGGTTTACAATCATTTAGCATAAACTAAAGTCCATCATCTGTTTAACAATCATATATGTCGATTGAGAGTTTCACATGTAGTTTTGTAACTTTAAAGTCAAGTTTCTTAAGAGCTTCATAATTGATAGTACTTCTGAATCATATATCACCCACTGTTAGAAAAGAAGTTGACACTTGAAGAAAATAATGCTCTTGTCTGGTATAGGGATTGCGATGACCACCCGAACAGGTACCCAACCCGGTCGGGGCGGGTTAGGGTCGGGGTTAGGTCAACCCCCCGTAAGTATGTTAATGCTTAACCAATAATTTCATAGAGATTTTAATATAATTATCTAGTAAAAATATTCAATTTTATTTAATTGTTTTTTAATAAAAAGTTTTATCAATAGTGCAGGGCAGGTTGGGGTGGGGCGGGTTGATTCCAGTGCAGGTATGGGTTCTTGACCCAACGATCCGTGGGGCGGGCGGGCGAGCGGGCGGCTTCACTGACAGTATTGTTTTGTGCAGGTCGGATTCTTATTGGATGCAAACTCGCCCCATTGCAATTCCTAATCTGGTATTCTATCTCGGCAAAACTCGGACAAGCGCTACGCACAAAAAGGTTTTATTTAGTGGGACAAGGATAACTTGATTTACACAAGTCAAATGAATGGCTGGTAAAGGAATGAAAGATGCGGACACTTCAAATACCTGACATAAGCAGCGAAGGACCAGCCGAGCGCAAGTGTAAAACAAATTATACATCCCTGAAGATAACAATGATATCGTCACAATAAATAACAAGTGAAATATATGCTCTTAAAGGAACAGAATTACCAGCGGATTGAGACCGTAGTCACAGATAATTTTGAAAACTTTGCAAATCATTACTCTAAAACTCAAGTTACAATAGCGTCGGGACATGTCAACACTGTCCCAAAAAAAAGTATCATGACATGTCAACAGAGTTAAAAAGCCTCGAAAAATAAAAGGAAAAATGAAGCAAAATAACGACCGGGAGAAATACAGACAAATTGAGGCATTTTGTGGACCGTACAAAGAGCAAGTTATTGAAATAAATCATAGACATTCATGCATAATAAAATAAAATACAACAAATGTAAACATGCTCCCAATCATAAACAACAATCGCAAATCCAAAATAAATCATAATGAAGCCATACGAAAAACAAAAGCATAAGCAAAATCAAAAGATTATATATGTGAGTAGCCCTTGAGAACTTGCCTTAGAGAAATCAACACCCACTATGAGTACGTATGAAAACCTGCACCTTGGCTTCGAGTCGATCTCGAACACGCCTCAATCGTCGATGATTGGGGCGAAGAGAAACTAACCACGAGCACAAGGATTACAGTAGCACTACGGATAGAGAGACAGAACTAGAAGACAAGAAGAGAGAGGGAAAGCTATATAATTAGGAAGGACACCTAATCACCTATTTATAGGGTGTGTGTGGATCACGGATCGTAAACCTGATCTAAACGATGTACCATTTTAACCACAATCATCTTGTCTTATTCGGAACTATCCCTTCTTATCCGGAACCGTCCACCTTATCCCTATCTATGATTGTGAAAAATTCATGACCGTTAGATCAAAAGTTTTTTATATAAAAGATAGACCCAAAACTCAAACCATAAAACATGAGATTACTAAGCCTAAGCCCAAGCCACAAGCCCGACACGTGCATACGCATGTGTGGTATAACATGTCCTACCCAATCTCTTTGAACTAAGAAGGTTCATGAGCTACTAAACATATAAAAGAACTAGTGGGTTTGTTACATTCTTCAATATGGGACTAAACTTTATCTCTTCTTTGTCATCTTTTGTAAAAATCCCTCATATGTTACTTTTTACACTTTAGGACTTTCATATATATCATTTAAGTATTTAGAGATACCAATATAAATTAAATGTTATTAATGCACATTAAATCCAACAATCCCTACAAAGTCCTTAAGTGTAAAAGTACCCTCTTAACCTAACCATCATATTATGTTTTCAGTAATGGTACCTTTCAGTTTGAATCGTTACCTAAATTATCCAATATTATCCGTATAAGAACTATATGAACATACATCTTGAACTTGAACCATAAGTGTAAAAGTATTTATTGCTAACAACATAGTAAAATGTTGTGGCATGATATAAGGGTGATACATTAATAGTCATGCATCCATATCCTATATTATGATTCACTTTATGGAACAACTCAATTCTCCTATTACAGTCACACAATATCAATCACTTAATTGAGCATCTCCAAGGATGTACTGTTAACATCTTGTCCTAAGACTCGATCACATTCAAAGAATAATTTCTTCCTAAACTTACAGTCATGATACTTTAGGTTTATAAGGAACAGACACATATACTAAAAATATCACATAATACAAAGTGTCATCCTATTCACCAAACAACTTGTTACTAACACATTGAACCTACTTCGTAAGATCTTCACTTAGTTAGGTTAGGTTATCACTGCTTGTGAATAAATTGTGGGTTTCAGTATCATCCCCAACCTCAATTTCTCAACTAAGGCTATTGATAGACTCTTAGTCAAATGATCAACTGTGTTATCTTTTGATCCAACAAAATCTACAAGCATGACCCCATCAAATAAAAAAGCCCTTATAGACTTCAGTCTGACTTTGGATGTCTCTATGTTACTTTTGGTAGTACTTGGAACTATTGATCTTAGCAGTTGTAGTAATGCTATCATAGTGCACTAAAATTGTAGGAAGTGACTTCTTTACTGTAGGTAAACTGAATATAAGTTGATTCAGTCATTCAACTTTCAAACCAGTATTATCAAAAGCACCGAGCCAAAATAGTTGGTTTCTTAGATTTCTAGGTGACAACACCATTACCCATAAGAAACACATATTCAATGACCCTATTACTTATAGAATTTTTTGTTATCCAACTATAATCACTATATCCTTCAAGAACCGAAGGATGTTTACCATAATGTATAAGGGAAATCGTTTTCTTCAAATAGCAAAGCACTTTGTCTAGAGTTTCCCAATGGGTTCTATTTGGACAACTTGTGTATCTACTCAATTTGCACGTAACAAATATAATATCCAGTCATGTACAGTTGGTTAGATACATCAAACTACCGATAATATAAGAATATTATAGTTGAGACACAGGAATATCACTTTCATTCTTATACAAAGCTTTAAATGAATTATATAGGGTTTTAACAAGTCTACAGTTTGTATATCCAAACCTCTTTAAAACTTTCTCAACATAATAAGACCGAGAGATTACTATACCATTAATAAATATTATAATTTAAGCCCTAAAATCACATCAACCACACACATTGCCTTCATGTCAAACTTACTACATAAGAATAACTTAGTCTCATTTATTATTCTTATATCGAAACCAAACAACAATATATCATCTACTATAAGCAAAGAATGATGAAAGCATTATTTATTGTTTAGGGGCTTGTTTCAAATCATATAAAGATTTAACAAGCTTACATAGACTCATTCCCATAAGCCACAAATCCCTCTAGCTTACCCATATAAATTCAGGAAAGTGGTCTTCACATCCATCAGATGGATTGCAAGGTCATATGCAGAGGCCAGTGCTATAAGCACTCGAATAGTGGTCATTCGAAAAAATGAAGAATATGTATCAAAGTAATCTATTCCTTCCATTTGTGTGTATCCCTTGGTAACTAACCTGACCTTATATTTATTAATTATTTTGTCTACATTCAGTTTATTTTTAAAGATTTACTTACAATCTACAATAGAACAACTACGAAGCAAATCTATCAATTCTCAAGTACCATTGAAAAGAATTAACTGGATTTCATCGTTAAAGACTTTCTTCCAAAACTTAACCTTGGGTGAGGTCATAGTTTGCTAAAAGCTGATAAGACCATCATTGATATTGAAAATAACAGTCACTTACAAAGTTTTTTGATATCCTACACCGTTTACTTTTCCTTGGTTCAGTTATTTCCTCATAGTCATTTGATATAGAAACAACACAATTAGGGTCACCTCCCAAATTTGTCATTATTTCCACATAACCGTAAATGAAACCAATAATAGGATCAGAATCTCTAAAATATATACTTTACAGAACTCTAGTTTTCATGAGAAACACATTTTCAAAGAATATAGCATAACAAAGCCCAATAATTATGTTAACGTATATACCAAAAATATCAAATTTGATTATCAAGAATCCGTATGTATATCTTGTCTCCACATAACCTAAAAATATAGTATCTAATATTTTATGTCCCAATTTCTTTCTCTTATATTTAAGAATAAGTATTTTCGTAAAACATTCTCATACTTTGAGATATTTGAGATTAGTCTTTCAACCCTTCCAAAACTCAAAGAGACTACTTTCCTTATGCTTATAGAGAACTCTATTCAGAATATAGCAAGTTGTATTTAAAGCTTCTCCACATATAGGTAGGTAACCCAGAACTTTGAAGTAAAACATTAGTCATATCACAAAGGGTTTTATTCTTCCATTCAGCTATCCTATTAGATTGAGGAGAGTACGGAATAATAACTTTATGAACAATATCGTTATTTTAACAGTATACTTTGAAAAGATTTGAGGTATATTCTCCTCTCCTACCAAACCTTAATCGTTTAAATATCTTTTTTGTTTTAGTTTGTGCTCCATTTCTAAATATTTGAAACGTTTCTAAAGCTTTATCTTTACCTTTAAGTAAGTAAATATAACATTATGTACTACAATCATCAATAAACATGATAAAATATCTTTTGTTATCCCTCATAGTTATTCTATTGAATTCACAAATATCAGTGTGCACCAAATTCAAAATCTTGGATTTCTTTTCAACCGTATGAAAAAGGTTTCCTAAGTTTCTTCGCTTACACATGTACCACATTTGTGTTTTCTATCTGTGACAGTTTTAGGAATAAGATTTAAATTCATAAATCTTTTCATGAAATAAAGGTTTACATTACCCAACCTATCATGCATGTCATATATCAAACAATTCAACATTACACGTAAAAGAAGAAGAAGATAAACATAAGTAGATGATTTATTATCATTAAAATTCATACAATAATCAACAATTAGTTTTACATAAATTTTAAAAAGGTCATTTATATCATACAAATAATACTTCCCAAAGAAACTCCTAGTACTAAGTCATTTAATAACGACTTTATTACATTTGCAATCTAACGTTAATCCCTCTCTAACTAAAACAGGACCACTGAGAATATTTCGATGAATCGTTGGAATGTATCTAACTCCCTAAAGATTTAAAACATTTCTCGAATAAAAATTCAAGTCCATACTACACACCCTTCGCCTTTAACTTCAACAATCGAATGATCCTCTAAGGTCACTCTTCGCCCACAAACGACTTGATAAGACACAAATTAAGACTGGTCAGTACATACGTGCACCTTAGTCCCAGTGTCTACTATCAAGTAGTGTAGCTCATAAATAAAAATGAGATAAGATTTAAGAGATAGATACCCGTCAATAGAAGGTACAGTGGTCATCACTATATTGACTATAGCTCGTTTAACGATCGTAGGATTCTTGGCTTTCTTTGAGGAATAATCCTTTACCCAATGTTCAACCTGACCATAAAATCAACATGATTTGTTTTTCAGTTTCTTTTGGATCTTTGCCTTTGGTTTATGTTTTGCCTATTTTTTTTATTATCATTAGGTTGTTTCCTTCCGACCATAAGGTTAACCTTAGAGGTGTTTTTTACAGGCATAACAGGTTTCTAATTTTTATGCTCTTTATCTATTGTTATGTCTACCATTATATCATCTTACCTTTCTTATACTTAAGATATAGGCCGAAACCCTCTCAATACTTAGGAAATTTCTCTATAATAGACATAACAATAAACTTATTAGGAAGCTTCATTTCGACTTCCTTCAAACTATAACATAAAAACTGAAACTCGTGGATTTGTTGGGTCATAGATTTCTTCTCTACTATTTGATACTTAAGGAACTTTGGCACGAAATACTTTGAAGATCGATGTCTTCAGTATTGTATTTTCGATCCAAAATAGTTCACAGATCTTTCGTTGTCGTCAAAGGAAAATAACTATATACATCAAATAAAATATTTGATAGTGCCGATAAAATATGACACAAGGTGTCCTTCTCCTTTTACTCGATGATCCTATCTGAGCTTCTAGGGTTAGTATCATTAGGTAGAAGACAATCTGATTCGATATACATATACAAACCTAACATGATTAATCAAATTTTCATACATTGCTGTCAATATTTAAAATATGGACTGACAAACTTTTGACATCAAGGTCAAGTCGACTTTAGGTCGAAGGTTAGCAAACGCACACATGTTCACTACAATACAAATTTATTTCTCTAATATTGTTGGGAAAAATCATAGACATACATACATAATAAAATAATATAAAAAAAATATAAACATGCTCCCAATCATTAACAATAATCGCAAATCCAAAATAAGTCATAATCAAGTCATACGAAAAACAAAGGCAAATGCAAAATAAAAAACTTATCTGTGTGAGTCACCTTTGCGAACTTGCCTTAGAGAAATCAATAGCATGCTATGAGTACGTATGAGTACATGTATCTTCCTCTTATGATAAAACGCATACATAACACAAAGAGCACATACATGTCTTTGAATCAACCTCGAACATGCCATAGTCGCCTATGATTGAGACAGAGAGACTAACCACGGACACAAGGATTATAGCACCACTACGAACATAGAGACATAACCAAGAGACAAGAACAGAGGGAAATCTATGTGATTAGGGAGGACCCCTAATCACCTATTTATAGGGTACACGTATCCCTAATCACCTATTTATGGGGTGCACGTATTGATCACAGATTTTAAATACAATTCAAAAGACGCACCGTTTTAGCTGCAACCGTCTCGTCTTATCCATAATTGTCCCTCTTTATGTGAAACTGTCTCACCTTATCCCCATCTATGATCATCAAAAACTTTTGACCATTAAATCAAAAGTTTTTTTTTTATAAAAAGATATAATTAAGACACATACTCAAACTACAAAACAACAAGCCCAAGTCACCATCTCGGTCCGAATAAAATGTCCACCTCAAACTCTTTAAACTAAGGTTCATCTCATACTAAATATATAAAAAAAAACTAACAAGTTTGCCACATCCTTCGTACTAAACTTTATTTCCTCTTAGTTATCCCTCGGTTCTTTTTAAACATTTTCACATCTATCATTTAAATATTTAAAAATATAACATCAATTAAATACTACTGCCAGAGGAAGAACCAAGGGGTAGAAGCATGAAAAGAGAGAAAGAGCTCACCTGGATCTGCACGAACATCGCGAGGGGGCGGCATAATGCGTTGCTAGCCGCGAAGAAGAACGAGGTGATCAGCCCTAACGAGGCCATTGGGAAATGCAATCACAAAGCAGGGTCGAAATGGATCTCAGAGACCACGATCTACGACGCTACTCTCACGACCCCATACCTCGCCACTATCGGCACAACAATTCGAAGCAAACACGCATTAGATCTCCAGGAACATCCGCGAGAGAGAAAGAGAGTCAAACCGAAAAACGCACCCTTTTAATAGAATTTTCCCAACTTCATATGATGATTAAGGAAAGGACATCTTTTTCTGATCCTCCTTGGCCAAATTGATCTTGTAAAAAAGAGAGAAATAGAAAAGGATAGAACAAGGGAGAGGAGGACAACGACGATGGAGACGAAGGAGAAGGTAACTAGATCAGGAGATGTGAGTAAACCAGAAGGAAGAGAAACGGAGAGATGAGAGAGAGAGAGAGAGAGAGAGAGAGGAGATTGACGGAAGAAAGGTAAGGGATGGGGTGGAGAGGTATGTAAGGGAAGGGAAGGACGATGTAGAACAGAGGCCACAAGTTCACCCCCTCTCCCGCCCGGCGCGCGCGCCCGCGATTGATTACAAAATTGGCTTTCCTTCTTCCTTTATTTAAAAGAAAAAAAAGAAGGGGCTGGGGGTGCACGTCCATAACTTTCCCTGATCATTGTCCCAAATGACAGATATATCCTTAAGTGCTTCCTTCTACGTATTTTCACAAGTCAACCCGGTTCTGCTGTACGGCAGAGCTGGTGCCGTAGACGGAAGATCGAAATGGTGCATGGATAAGTGCTCTCGTAGGGGTGGCAAATCGGATCTCCAGTCTCAATTCGTCTTTTAAGACCCCTGCGTTGTGATCCCTTCAACAACAACGGACTTGTAGCATCTACTCAGTAGCCCAGTTCAGGTCACCTTGAAGTGCGTGTCAAAACAAGATGACTCGAACACAACCCAATTTATTATTTGGGTCAACCAAGGTCATGTTCAGGTTGGTTCCAGCTACAACTCGAATCCAGATTTAGATTTCGAGTTTTGAATACAGCTCAAAAGCTCAGATCTAACGATCTTGACAATTGGATCTGCAATGCTTTCATTGGAAAATGAACAAAGCATATAGACAATCATCTAGAAGTGTTCTTGTTCAAGTTCTGCCCTCTGCCATGATCGTGGTGAGAGATATATCCCAAGATTTAAGTTCCCACCTCACAGTAGTCACTTGCTTGAACTTAATCGAAGTAAATAACTATCAAATTAATGTCAGATGCACCAAGAACAGCCACAAGATGTCTTCTCCTCAATGGGATAGCAGACAGCCTTGCAGAATAGAGGGAATGCAATGACACATGTAATTGTGCCTAGAAATGGACGTGATTGAGACAGATACAGGAAGTTCCAAGCTTAAAGTTCCATTGGGTGCAAAGAAAACTTGAAATTTGGAAAGCGACAGATTCCGCAGTTCAAACAACAACTAAAAGGGAAGGATCTTTGAAGTCTAAAATAGATTTTAGACTTCAAAGATATTAGCTCCTTTCCTTCTCAAATGAACTCGGAAGCCAGCATGCTCTTAGCTCCTTGGACTAGAAACAGCGTCTTCCCTTGATTAGATTTTAGATTTTTTCCCTTTTGTTCGTGTGCGGTATCTTTGTACGGAGGCCCTCACCCTCCATCTCAGCCACACCTTTTACAATATATATATAAAGAGGGAGAGATTGCTTGATGACGTATACTGATTAGATGTGTGATCAATCGAACGGGTGAAGACATTTTAAATGGTCATGCGATTGTGATGGTAGGAACTATGCAAATTGAACTGTGCATATCGAGTCTCTCATCAAAACCGGATATTAAATGTGATATGGTATGAGTGCATTGATCACGACCGTTCGTACAATCCCCACAATTTTTTGGAGATGATCAAGCAATGTCCAACCTACTGTGTAGAGATGGGAATTGAGGTTTGGGCATGTCCAAGCTATCGGTATAGCTGTCTCATATTGATCCTATTGCCATCTATCTATCTATCTATCTATCTATCTATCTATCTATCTATCTATCTATATATATATATATATATATAGAGAGAGAGAGAGAGAGAGAGATGAGAATTGAGGTTTGGGTGTAAATATTGTTGTTATACCCAACTTGTCACATAATCTTCTTAATATATTTATGTCAATTGTTTTAGTTTGCATATCTACACAATGTAATGTGTAGATATGCAAACTAAAACAATTTTTTTGAATTTAGCTACAAGCTTTCTTTGTTAAATTATATATCGTGATGGTAGTTTCATATAAACTTCCTCTTTAAGCTCTCTCTCTAAGAGGCATTCTTTATATCTAAATATCATATTGTCCACTTTCTTTGGCTAACAATACTGATTATAACTCTTATAGATGCGAGTTTAGCCACCAATACAAACGTCTCATCATAATCAATCCATAAGATTGACTATATCCTCTTGCTACTAGCCGTGCTTTATACCTTTCCAATATTTCATTTGTTTTGAATTTAATAGTGAACACCCATTTGCATCTGATTGCCTTTCTTCCATATGGAAGATCACTTAATTCTTATGTTTGATTTCTCTTCAGTGCATTTAATTATGATTGCATAGCTTTTACCCAATGTGGTGACTTAGAAGCTTCCCAAAAATCTTTAGGAATCTGATATGCTTTAGCATTCAACACAAAGTTATGATAACTTGGAGATAGATGATCATATGACATAAATTGAGTGATACTATATTTATCACATAATCTTTTTTCTTTTCTGAGAGCAAAAGGAACATCTAAATTTAACTGATCATTATCTTTTCCTTCCAAAATATCACCATCTTGATCTAAGGAAGAGTCTCCTCCTTGGTTAGTATCCTGAGAATTGGGCATAAATATCTTGTTATCTCCCTTTGTGTAGACTTTCAACTTCTTTCATTTTTGTTCTACATCCTTCTCCTCTATTACTTGATCCTCATAATTTTCTTAAGTGTGGTATTGATCACCATCACCTGCTCATCCTTGATAGGACTTGACGACACAGTTTTACTTGAAAAATATGGAGTGGTTTTAAAAAAAGTGACATTCATAGTAATGTATCTTTTATGTGTTTTTGGATCATAAAAAACATCTCTTCTTTTCAATTGAATAACCAAGGAACACATATCTAATGACTCTAGGATCTAATTTATCTCGAAAAAGGCCGCACAAAACAAAGACACATAATACTCGTGGTGTTACATGAAATGGAGAATTTACAGGTTTCATCATTTGGAAGAGTTTTTCGAGAAAGAATAGTAGATGGTAGTCTACTAATAAGGTACACTATTATGAGAATAACTTACGACCAAAATAATTTAGGGATATTATGCTCCAACAATAGAGTTCTAGTAACCTCTAAGACGTGAATGTTTTTCTTTTCCGTAACTCTATTTTGTTGCAGTGTATAGACACATGAAGTTTAATGGATAATACCATGAGATTGTAAGCTATGTCACATAGGTACAGACACAGGTCGGAGATACGACAAATTTCAAAATTTTTGGATGCGACGACACGACTAAGGTATATAATATAATATATATATAATATTCAAGCTAGAACAAGTGAGACATTAATTAACATAAGTATATGACAATAGTAAGTACAAAACTTTATATTAAATTAAAACATATAAACGGTAAACAACTACTAATTTTATCATAATAAACAAGTCAATCAAAAGAAAATTTTGATGTTTGATAAATGAAATGAACCTACTATACCTGATAATTCATAAATCTTCACTATTAACAACATTATCAATTGAAGGGACTATTGGATCAGTGAGTTCCATATTAAGGGTATGCAAATTTTGGCTATCAATACTTATAATACATATATGTGTGTGTGAGTGTGTTATAACACACACACACACACACACATATATATATCTTTATAAATCTAAGTACAAAAAAGAAAATATTATAGGTAAGGTACATTTTGAGTTAGATTTGGGTTGGATCTGTGTTAACCCGAATGTGACCAAATCTTTTGGGTATTCTGGGACCCATACCCAACACGAGATACCTAACCCCTGACTATAACACAGATTTATCGTGTCGTACTCTGGTTGGGTTGCGAGTCAGTCTAAAATTGACTGGTAACCTGGTGCACCGCAGCTGTGAGGAAGGGAGAGCGTTGACGGGGATAGAACTCGCCTGGAAACTAGGGCCTCGTAAGATCGGCGACTCTCTTGAACTCGTTAACTGGATGAAGGTTGAGGCCACAACGCTAGCCCAGTGTGCAAATACATCAACGCTAAGCTATGCCGCTCAGTGCTAGTAGGATTAATGTGATGGGTTCGTTCAACTGGAGCCGGACATGCAGGACAGATAGTTAACCTAGTCGAGTCAAGCTCGAGTACAAGCAAGCTTGACTTGACTCGATGCTTATGTTTGAATTTGAGCTCAGTTTCCTAGGCTCCTCTGAGCTCATCCAAGACCAACACTAAGTTTGGATTCAAACTGAGCTCAAATGCAACGGAGGTCAACTAAAGCTCGTGAAATATATAAATAAATATATGTGATTACATGTGTGTGTACGCGTGCTTGTTGATGTATATAATTTTAATTAGGCTCCCAAGATTGTTGAGCCAAGTATTGACAAGTTTGATCTCTACAGAGTCGATTTTATCAAATTCAAAATTTTTGCTCGTGAGCAACCTGGCTCACTTGTACCACTAGATCACACTCAGTGTGGATGAAAACCCAGTTTTGCTTTTGATTCTGTTCTTCTGAACTCCTGCCATATGCATTCAATCTCATCGGCTTTGTAGAGCTTGGGACGTGTGAATTTATTTAGTCAACTGTATCAAATGAAAACCCAACTAACTTGCAACTAATAAATTTTCTCTTAAAGAGAAATCATGTTTCTATCTCATCAATAATCGCACATGTTCACTTTCAAATGTCAAAGTGGTCATTGTCATCATATGTAGCAGTTGCTGTTGTGTAACAATATATCGAAGATGTTAAATTTGAAAGATTATGCTTGTGAAATATTCAAAGCAAAATGTCTTATTTGGAGTTTACAATTATATATACATATATATATATATATATATACATATATATATACATATATATATATACATATATATATACATATATATATATATATATATATATATATATATATGAAAATCATATCGTACCCATCTCGGACATGTGCTTTTGAATTGTACGAGTATAATAATTATGTCTTCAATACTCTTTTAATTTTTTTTTAAATTTTAAATTACACTCATGATACTTAAAAGAAATTGGTGAACAGAGTGAACAACTTAGGATCCAATCATTTTATAAATATATATCTATATAGTAGTAAAGTTAAAACATATCAGTGTTCAAATCTACTCAAACATTTCTACCATTTGATCAATATAATCTACAATAGAGATTTGAATTTAAAAGATAAAATATACCATTATAATTTAACGTTTCTACCATGTCTTCAATACACATTTAATGTATAATGATATATTTTGTTTTTTAAATTTAAATCTTCATGGATGATCACTTTGAGTAGATTTGGGCATGAATATGTCCACTCTCTCCCCTCCCTCCCCCCCATCTGTACCATAGAGATTTGAATTTAAAAGATAAAATATACCATTATAATTTAACATTTCTACCATGTCTTCAATACACATTTAATGTATAATGATATATTTTGCCTTTTAAATTTAAATCTTCATGGATGATCACTTTGAGTAGATTTGGGCATGAATATGGCCACTCTCTCCCCTCCCTGCCCCCCCCTCCCTCTCTACAAATTCAAAAAGTTTTGATGAAATAGTGAAGGATTTGTTTCAAACTTATTCCTATTGTTGGCAATAGTTGGAATGTGCATCAAAACATTGTCTCTTGATTTTAGGTCGCTTTACTCTGACTGTTGGTTAAAGTTACGTGTGTTAGCAACAATTAAAATAAAATATATTAATTGTTCTACTTGTTTCAGTTATTATGGATAGTCGCAATAACAATTAATTCTGATTAATAGCTGGAATATGTAGAGAAATAGCTGGAATATGGTGACGAACCGAACATGAATGAGCTCGTAACAAGCTGAAATGAGTCGCTGTACATATGAACGACTTACGACTAGAATAAAATATCGTGAAGCACAATGGCTATGTTGCGATGATGGCAATTTGTTTTCGAGGAGAAATTTATTTAAAATCAAATGATTCATGTCGAACCGTGGAATCACTTTCTCATGACCTCTGAATTTTAATGGAACGTTGATTCCCACGTGCTTAGATAATATATAGAAAAATACTATCAGAAAAATACATGTTTTGGGTTTTTTTTGTAAAGGAAAAGACATGCTACTCTTTTTGCATCAACATCCAGCTGGTTTTCTCACAATACTTGCATGCGTTTAGACTTGGATGAAGTTCTGATAAGAATATATTACTAGGGGTGTTCATGGAACCACCGGAACCGAGCCAAACTGCTTGGTTCTAGATGTGGTTTCGTTCGATTCGGTTCTAGCAGAAAAAAACCTGGCAATTTGATTCATTGTTCCGGTGTTGGAACCAAATCATTATATATACAAGTAAATAGAGAGCATAGTTCAAGCATACACTCATCCATGCTTTAATCTTCTTGAAGTCTCAATCATTCGATCAGCGAGATCGGTGGTTGAGATCTCCACGCCAAAAAGTAAAGAGTATCAAGGTGCATTTAAGGATGGATGTGGTGTGTATTTTTACCAGGTTAAGTACCAGATTATTTTTTATTTTTTAAAAATTGATTCTCAACCACTAATCTCGTTAATTGAATAGTTGAGATCTTTTAGCACATTTAAGAATGGATGTGGTGTGTATGTTTACCAGTTAAGTACCAAAGTATTTTTTTACTTTTTGTGAATTGATTCTCAACCACCGATCTCATTAATTGAACAATTGATATCTTTTCACACATTTAAGGATGGTTGTGGTGTGTACGATTACTAGGTCTTCCATGTAAATATAGATCTTTACAAGTTTATATATGAGTTTTATAACCTTATATACATATAAATGTGAATATATAAGTCTCTATAACCTCATATACATGCAAAATATGGACTGCATATCTAAATAATATGATGGCCTAGTACATTGTATTTAGCAAAACCCTTAAATAAGTAGAATCCTAGTTCAGAATAAACCAAAACAGAACCGACAGTTTGGTTTGGTTCCGTTCTTGCCATAGCATGGTTCAATTCTCTAAATCCTTAAATAAGTTGAACTATGGTTCAAACCAGAACCAATGGTTTGGTTTCGTTCTCACCGTATTATGGTTCAATTCTCTAAAAGCTAAGAACTAGTACAAGTGGTTTCGTTTGAGGTTGAGGATAGGACTGACTAAAGTGAACAATGAACACCCTTATGTGTAAGACATTAATAAGCACTTGAAAGAGCACAAAGAAATAATGAAACATAACTTGCTCTTTTGAAATTCTACTCATGTAAGGGGTTACCCTTGTATGGTCGGTGTCAAGCCCATATAAAGGGGACGGGTTGCATTAGGATTTCGACATCCAGCATAAAACTTTGTCATATTTTTATACCATGAATTATATAAATTATGAACATTGCATTCTCTTAGCAACGCATTGCAGACTTCGAATACAGTAAAAATAAGCAAGGACCTCTACATTTTCGCCCAATTGTAGTGAATCAATTGTAGAAAGGGTTTCCATATGATGGACGGGTGTGGGTAAAAAAGTTAGTCCTGCTACATTGTCGCCTAAATATAGTGAAAAAATTGTAGAAAGTGTCTCAACATTTTCAGTATGGACGAATGCGGGAGTAAGGAAGCTAGTCCTACATAATAAGATTCATATTGGTTCTTAAAATATTAAAACATTGTCCTATAAGCTAATGGAGGTAGTAGATACTATGATTCGAAGAAAGATTCATTTCTTATGTTACAAGAGACAAATTGGGTTAGAGAAAAAGTAAAGGAGAATGATGATACAAGTTTTAAATTATGGTACTCACGAAAGAAAAAGGCTCGAAACAGATTTAGTATTATAATAAATAAAGATTTAAAGGATAGTGTAGTAGACATACAACGATATGGTGACCGAATCATGATGTTGAAATTAGTGCTAGGAGCAAAGGTTTTAGTTTGTGGTTACACACCTCAAGTAGGACTAAAAGATGATATAAAAACAACTATTTGGGAGGAGTTAGAGAAGGTGATTGAACGAATTCCACAAAGAGAGATGATTTGTTTAGGAGGAGACTTAAATGGACATGTCGTTAAAGATGCATTAGGATATCAAGGTATTAATGAAAACTTTGGTTTTGTAGATATAAATGAAGAAGGTAGATAGATTTTAAATTTTGCTATGGCATTTGATCTCTTTATAGTCAATATAATCTTCAAAAAACGAGATGAACATTTCATTACTTATAAGAGTGGCTTCTCACAAATACAAATTGATTATCTTGTTTGTACAAAAAAAGATAGATCATGTTGTAAAGATTGGAACAAAGAAGAAAAGAGTATATCGAGCTATTAGATCTAAATGGTGGAACCTCAAAAGTGAGAAAGAAAGTATATTTAAATAGAAAGTCCTTGAAGGAGATGCTTGGAATTATGTTGGTGCACCTTGTGATATGTGGAACAATATGACTATACATATTAAGAAAGTGGCGAAAGATCTATTAAGTGAATCTAAGGAAGGTGTATCGGTACAAAAAGAAGCTTTGTGGTGGAGTGAAGTAGTGCAAGATAAAATCAAGGGAAAAAGGGCATGTTACAAATTATATTATGCTAAGAATACTAGTGAAACTTCAAAGGCTTATAAGAAAGCAAAGAAAGAAGCGAAAAATATCGTCAATAAAGTAAAAGCTAAAATTTGGAAAGACTTATATAAAAAACTCAACTCAAAAGAGGATGAAAGGGATATTTTTAGGATAGCTAGGGCTAGAGATAAGAAAAC
Organism: Brasenia schreberi; assembly: GCA_036023115.1. Classification (NCBI taxonomy): domain Eukaryota; kingdom Viridiplantae; phylum Streptophyta; class Magnoliopsida; order Nymphaeales; family Cabombaceae; genus Brasenia; species Brasenia schreberi. The sequence goes on from JAYKKT010000051.1 coordinate 263,523, forward strand.
TAAGGATCTTAATTTTTTTAGATGCATCAAAGACAAGGATAAAAAATTATAATGTCAAATGATGATATAAAAAATTATTTTTATAAGTTTTTTAATGAAAATAAAGATACTAGTATTAGCTTAAGAGAGTTAGCCAAATCAGAAAAGTATGTAAACCACAATTTCTACCGACGTATTCAAAAGAATAAAGTCAAAGGGGCTCTTAAACATATGAAGGTTGGTAAATTCATAGGACCAAACAATATACCTATAGAAGTTTGGAAAATACTAAGAAAGAGAAGAACTAATTGGCTAACAAGACTATTTAACGAAATATAGAAAAACCAAAAGATATTCGAGGAATGGAGAACGAATACAGTTATACCCATATACAAGAATAAGAGAGACATTCAGAATTGTGAGAATTATCAGGATATCAAGTTAATGGGCCATAATATGAAATTATGGGAAAAAATTATAGAATGTAGGTTAAGACAAGTATCGAGTACAATAGAGAACTAATTTGGATTCATGGCAGACATATCTACTATTGAAGTGATTTACCTTTTAAGACGTCTTATGAAATATTTTAGAGTAAAAAAGAAAGACATTCACATGATATTTATTGATCTAGAGAAAGCTTACGATAAGGTACCAAGGGATATTTTTTAGAGAACCTTAGAAAAAGAGGTATCACGTTAACATACATAAACCTTATAAGATACATGTATGATGGTGTAAAACCATGTGTGAGGATGCATGAAAGAATGACACTTCTTTAAAATTGATATTGGGTTACATTAAGGATCAACTTTAAGTTCATACTTATTTATACTAGTAATTAATGAGTTAACAAAACATATTCAAGATGAAGTACCATGGTATATGTTATTTGCAGGTGACATTGTATTAGTAGGGAGTCTAAGAAAAAGTTAATAGAAAATTGAGACTATAGAGAAAAAACATTAGAAAGTAGACTTCCGACTTAGTAGAACAAAGACAGAATATATGGAATGTAAGTTCGATCATTTGGTTACTTCAGAGGATATAAAAATTAAAATTAGCATACATTGCATCCCCAAAATGAAAGTTTTAAATAGCTAAGGTCAATTTTTTCAAAGTGATGACAAAATTGATGGAGATGTTACACACAAAATTAATGTAGGTTGGTTAAAATGGAGAGGAACATCAAGTATTCTTTATGACAAAAATATACTATTAAAATTAAAAGGTAAATATTATAGAGCAACAATTAGACCTGCCATGTTTTATGGTTTTGAGTGTTGGGTACTTAATCATCAACATGTCTGTGGCAAAAATGAAGATGTTGAGATGGATAAGCGGTCATACAAGGAAAGACCATATACATAATGAGGTTATTAGAAACAAATTGAGAGTGATACCAATAGAGGATAAAATGAAAGAATATAGTTTAAGATGGTTTGGACATATAGAAAGAATGATCAAAAGAAGCATCTTTCAAAAGGGACAAAAAAAACTAGATTTTGAAAGTATTAGAAGAGGTAGAGGATGACTACAAAAGTATTGGAAAGAAACAATAAAGAATTATCTAGCTTATGTTGAGTTAATTGCTAACATGACACGTATAGGATTATGTGAAAACCAAGAATCCATGTAGTTGACCCGTCTAGTATGGGAAAAGGCTTAGTTGTTGTTGTTATAATCTTGATTTTTTGAAGTTAAATGCTTAATCACAAGGATGATAGTGAATTCATGTACTGAGCCCACTTAAAGGCTTAGTACTTGTTCCGGTATTTCAGAGGAAAAGTGAGGTGTTTGTTTCCTGATAAGAGAAAAGCTACCACATTAACATTGTGTTAATCGACCTTACAAAACTGACGAGCCTTAAAAAATTGAACCAGGAATAATAACAAAAGGTCCTTGACAACAATTGGAGTACTCATTGTAAGCATTATTTGCTCATCTTTTGCCGTTCTTAAAAAGAAAAATACTTGCTTGACGGAAAGCCAAGGATAGAGGGATGCATTCCTTCTTGCTTTAAGAAAAGAAAAAAAGAGAGAAAGATATGTTCTTCAACCGCAAGTAGCTTGAATTGACAATCTCTTTGCGGTGCTCCCACAAGTGTCTAAAGATCCATGCATGTCATCTAAGACAGTGATGGAGCAATTTGATTTCTCCACTGTACACATAAAAATTTTCACTCTGAAGTTTATGAAAAACTTGAAGCGAAACTTTTCTATCTACTTGCTTACGCGAGCGTGCCAGCTAGTTTGCAAAACTAGCAAAGATTTTAAAAATTTTGACTTTTTCGGCGATTGTAGGCAAGCGAACTCTTTTCACTTAAACCTTCTTGAACCGATGCTCAAGGGTTAGTTTAAGCGCTTAGGAACTTCAATTTTAAAACAAATATGAACTCTAATTCAAGTGAATAATTGGTGTTTTTGAAAGAATTTGAATGTGCACTTTGATTCAACACTTGAAATGAACAAGTCCTAAAAAACTGAATGTTCGATTTTTAAGGATTGTTTCCAACATAGATCTGAACGTTCTACAGGCCTCCAAAATCACCAAAAATTTACCAGACCAAGTCTGTGACTTTTACAGATCTGAAATTGGAGTTGTATTGAATCAAAATTAAATCCGTAAAGGAGGCTTACTTAAGTGCCCGAAATTGTCCTGTCACAAAAATACAGAGGCTTAAAGATGAGCATGTATCTCAGTGATCTATATTCCAAATTTAATGATTTTAATGTTGTTGGAAAGCTATGGATGTCAGCTTTCCAATGCATCAAGAATCAATTGATTTGGACTTCTGTAAACAGAGTTATGAGATAAAAACCTAGGCTCTTTTGTTGGAAAAATGACTGTGCAGACAGTGAACAGATTTTGATTCAGCATTGTCCAATTTTACTTACATGATTGGACAGTCCTAAAATTCTTGAAAATTTTATTTAAGGTGGGCTATGTGTGTAGAATAAGTTGGCAAAGTTTCAGACAAAAAGGAGCAAGCATCCGAAAATGAAAATTGCAACAATCATCAAATACAATGATGCTAAAAGTTCAGATTTCGGTTTTTATGAATCTAATGATGCAAACTCACCCGAAATTGAAATTGTAACAACTCTACATCCCGAATTAAACTCACACGAAGGAAAATTGCAACAACTCTACATCCCGAATTAAACTCACATGAAGGAAAATTGCAACAACTCTACATCCCGAATTAAACTCACACGAAGGAAAATATACATATTAGCTTAAGCATAGAGGGGGTAGGAAGTATAGAATGTTTATAACATATATTGGGGAAGAATCACATAATCGAACAATTAGAGTGCATGTGTGTGTGAGTGGCGATTCATCCATGAAAGGAAATTGCAGCAACTGTAAGAATTATTACAACTTGAGGGGAGACTAAGCTCCATTAATACAACCCTATATTAATGAATTGAAAGAAAGAAGATAGAATTTAGATTGAATTGAAGAAATACTTACACGATTTTGACAAGAGGAGCTGGGATTCAAGAGTGAATCTGTCCACCACTCCTCCTTCTTCCTTCCAACTCTCTTACACTCACCTACCTTTTCTTTCCCATACAAGTCATGACCCTCTCTTGCTGGAAAACCTCTTACCTAAACCTCTATCTCAGCCCCAATTTCTCCCAAGCTTTTCCCCAAAATTTTAGAAACTCCAAGCCTATCCAAGTTGGCTCACCCGCCCCGCCCTTGGCCCTTTTTATAGGCCAAGGGGCTAGCTTCTAGGCCCTTCTTTGGGGCGGGTTGGGCCAGCCTCTTGTTTCTTGTTTGATCTACTTTGGTCCATCCTTATGTGGTCCCCTTGGTGGTGAGTTGGACCAGTCCCATGTGGGTTGGTTTTGAGTGTAGCCGGCCTTGACTAGGCTCACTCCTTGGTTCTTCTTCAACCGGCTAGAGGACTTGATCTTGATCAAGGTTAGGTGCACCCTAGCTTGATCACTTGAGGTTGTTTTGCTTATTTGATAAAACTTGGTTCAGCTGCATTTTTTTATTTCAAATGGGTCTTGGAAGGATGCATCTGGGCTTGACCATGTTGACCGACCCATCATCTCACCTTGGCTCGATTTTATGACTTGATCCTCTGGCGAGTTGGACACAAGGTACTTGGTCATGTGTGGCTGATCCTAGCATATATCGACTTGACTTTACAATTTGATGTTACATTTGGCCGACAATAGTTAGGTTCTTCCATACAAATATGGCCATGTTTGAGCTGGCTTCTTAGGTGATTCATGTTCCACCTTGACCTGGATGGAATGAGATTTTATCCTGGTAGCATTTGAACTTGATCGGGCTTGATCTTCCGTCTGGTCCTGACTTGATCATTGACTTTGAGTTTGTTTTTATTTAATAGGCTCAAATCTTATCCCCCTTGTTTTGGGAAATGATTAGGATCCAGACTCGAATTAGATCTCACCTACTTCGAAACTCATGGGAATTTAAAACCTTTATTTTGAAATATTCCCCAAAAGGTTTAAACTTTGAAATTTGGGGTTTTTGAATTTAAAGGTTTATAAAGGCTTTAAATTGGTTTTCGAAATTTAGGAGTTTTGAAAATAGTTGAAAATTTTGGGTGTTTACACCCACACAAGCCTATAAAAACATGTATAATTGTCAATTATTTGTTTGAAAAACACTAATATCCAGGAAAATGATAGATTGAGAGAGACATGTTTAAGAGGTTTGGAGTTGGTGTACATTTCTAGACGATTGTAGGGAGCTTCTAGTCAAGTCAAAGGGTGTGAGAATCATGCTCAATGGTGACTTAAAATCTCTACAGCCAAATCTACTTTGTGTGGAAAAAGGTTGCTTTTGGTTTGGGTTTAGTATGGCCGTGTGTGAAGACTTGTTGCTTTAAATTGTGAGACCCAAGAGAATAGAGAAAGATTCTTTTATACCAATTTCAATAAGCTTTGCATGTCAGAAGAAGTTTATTTAAGATTTAGAAGCAAGCTTATAGCGAGCAAGTTGGCTGCTTTTACCATTTCTACTATCTTTGTGGCGAAAATTTCCATCTCATCCTTGATATTTAACCAAATATATAAGGTCAAGAACACTATCACCTTTAAATGGTCAAATGAGTACCATAAATAAATCACATCAATCATTGAATACACACACACACACACACACACACATATATATATATATATATATATATATATATATATATATATATATATATATATATATATAGAGAGAGAGAGAGAGAGAGAGAAAGAGATTAGTTTCTATAAACATCTACCTATGCTTAAACATTTTAAAAGGTCTCAAGCATTTAATCGGTGAGATCGGTAGCTGAAATTCAAATTTCAAATCTAAAAAAAATACTTTGATACTTTTGCACATACATAAAATACACTCAGTTTTAAAGTTTTCAACCATTCATCTTAAAGATCGAATGAGTAAGATATTTAAAAAAACTAGATGATAAGACTATCCTCTTATAAGCAAGATGCCCCACCCAATTATCAAACTCATGACCTTCAACTTGTGAGTCAACTCTTTGGCTAAGTGAGCTATTACTTGTCAGTCATGTCATTGAATTTATTTTGTTGTAACCAAGTAAAAGTTTTAGAACAAAGTAAAACCTTATAAATCTGGTTATCAATCCTCAACTGGATTCTTGGGATGTTGTGCAGCAAAACAGGCAACCCCTTAGAGGAAACCCCAAAAGAAAATTAGCAATAGAGTATTATCGACAAGATACCATATAGGTTAATTGATTTTAGTAGGACCATTTACCCATAATTCCATTAAGCACAAACATATGGTTCGATACGAAGGTTTGCATATAGGCCCGTTAGTTGCACTTCATATATATGCTAACCCTAATTATAAACTTTTCTTTAAATGAAATAAAGAGAGAGAGTGGACGGCTGCACAAGAGGGAGGCACCGACCCTCTTATCACTTCAGTGATGGAGATTTGCATGTTTTAAATATGTTTATATTTTTTGGTTGTTTACCAACATGGTATCAGAGCCTAATCTCTACGATTAGGACATTTTTCATGATTCTACTGCAGTTTTCAACAAGAAAATGTATGTAAGGCAACGTAAATCAATTGTAGTTTGCAGAAATTTGAAAATGGTAGACTATGGAGAAAATGTTATTTTAGAGAAGAGAAAATGATTTTAAATTACAAACATCAAATTAAATGGCAGAAATTACCTATAATGGGTTAAATCGATTGAACTAGCTATTATGGCAAGAGGGTGATGAAATTATTTGATTGGAGACATTCCTACTCCCCACTTAATTGATCCTTTCTACTGTAAATGGCATAAGAAAACGTCTTAGTAAGTGCATAACTCATCCAGTCCATAACACCATCCATTGCAAATACTTTTATGTTTCTAGAATCAGCCAAAGACATTTGGGTGACGGTTTATGATGCTTACACTCAGAGAAAGAATATTACAAAAAAATATGAGATTATATAGAGAATTCGTAAATGCAAACAAGGGAAAAGATCAGTGAGTGACTACTATGCAGAACTTTGTAGCTTATGAAAATAATTATAGTACTATTCAAAAACCAAATGTCAAAGTTGTATGAAGGAATAAATAAGTGAGATTAAAGAACGAAAAGTGTTTGATCTTTTGTTGGACACATTCAAGCCTCTCTCTTTTGCCTTCTGAATGAGGTCAGGTCACATCTGCAAGATCGAAAACATGAAAAAATAGCAAAAAGTGATTTGGTGTTTACTAGAGAAGTGAAAGATGCATTACGCTATATGTAGAGGCCATTTTGAAGGTTTAACCTTTCATTGTACGCAAATTTACTTTCTCCACAAAAGATGCAAAGATTTGAAAAACTGCATTCATTGTTATGCTGCAAAGGCTCTCGCTCTCTTTCCACCGTCTTGTGTACCAAACGGGCTGTTGGTGAGTTGTATGCCAATTAAAAATCTTGCTAGCTAACTAGTGTTAAGGTTGTTAGCCCATTTGAGCCCAGGTGAGCTCGGATCAAGTTAGATGAGCTAAGCACAAGTTGCCCGTTAGAATTAAAAATTATGTTTTTAAGCTGTACTTTTTGTATGTACAAACAAAACCTTGCAAGTATAGTAATTTCACTTTTTATATATCTTTTATTCATTTAGAATATTTCACTTACTCATCCAAATGGTTAAGATGCAGCTTAACGAATAACTCAGCCACAGACTTTTGTTTGAAGTGCAAAGCAAGTCAAGGAATCAAAACATTTCAGCGCATGAAGAAGCCCTTGTAAGAAACAAAATGCTGACACTTGATTTTTGAATTATAACCTATCTACTTGTGCAAACGGTAGGCAGTATATTCATTTATTATTATTATATATATATGTATATGTATAGATAGATAGAGAGAGATGATATTTTGCAGTGGCATATACACAAAGAACAACGTTTCACCTGTGGAGTGCTACGAGGATAATGAATGGAGCCGGAGATGATGATCTTTCGTTTCCCATCTAGCATCAATGACCTCCCGTCGTAAGTAACCTGAGTAGCCTTGATAGGCAAACACAGTAACAAGGAAGAGAGAAGGAAGATCAAAGCTCTGTGTGTTGTCATTTCTTTTTTCTTCTTCTTTTCTTCCTTTTTCTTTTTTTGCCGGGAGGGGGGAGGCCGCTTAGATGAATTGTTCTCTGGCGGATCCTTTGGTTTTTATAGGCACAGCAATCTGAGGGCAGGAGAGAGATGAAGCAAATCCTCACCTTCCATTCGGGTTGGATTTGTGGACGCAACTATTTTTGTGGGTTTCTGTTTTGCAGCCATGAAACCTTAGAAGTTAGAGCTCTGGAAAGAGAATATGGTTGTGGTTATGAGTGTCTATTCCATTAGAAGGGTAAACCTTTTGGCTATTCCGAAGGGCCAGGGCGAGAGCACTCCTTATCGTGTCTAGCTTCGATCAAGAAGACTTGGCTCAAGCAGCTACTGGTAGCAACGTGGTTTTGCTTTTTAGTGGTACTAGCGTCTCTGCATTCGCGACTTCACCTAGACATTTCCGGTTCCAGGTAGACCGGGACTTCCAGTTCCACCAAAATCTAAAACTGGAACTGAACCGGCCTCCTCTGTGTCTTGGCCTGGTTTCGGTTCCATTTCTCCATTTCGATCTCCAATTCAAGGCTGCTTCCTGTTCTGATTTGCTCCCGGTTCATTTGAAAGTCTAATGAAACAAAGGTGCGAATTTTAAACCAGCACAAAATAACAAACCGAGACCGCCAATTTTGATCTCTGGTTCCAGTTTTGGGTTAGTTTCCCGATAGAACTGAACCTTGGGGATCCGCATTTCCGAACCGCATATTTCTACTTTTGTGCAGTTCCCAGCGCTAGGCCCGTTGCTTCGCTCTGATCACTGCCAAGTGGGAAAAAAAAATCGGAGGTTTTCTTACTTTGAGGCCATTTTAATCAAAAGCCAGAACCTTTTTAATCTCCATTACTGCCAGCGCATAGAACGCTATCCTCTTCTGGTTATGCCAATGGCGGGTACTGCCCGCTGCCTCTCGCTTGCCGCGTCCGTAGGGGATCTGCCGGCCGGATATCTCCGCAGAAAGGATTCTCCGGTGGTTGATCCCGGCCATCTGTTCCTCCGGGGGAACCAGATGACGTCAGCCCTTGCGCGGATTCCTCTTCCTTTGCCGGTGATCCACCGCTCTTCAGGTTGGCCTTCCTTTTCCCGTTGGTTAAGTTGAGAGATCTGAAGCGAGAAAAAATAATATCTTTCTTCTCTTTGACTTTTTCTCGGTTTATCCTGTTAGTTCTTGAGATTTCTGGAAAATTTGATTCTGTGGCGTTGTTCGCCTGCTCTTCCCTCTTGCATAGTATCTGAAGTCACAACTGCTTACATAGAGCCTCTTTTCTCTTTTCTCGTTCTTCTTGTTTGTAGTATTCTTATTTTTTCAAGAAGAAGATGAAGCGATCTAGTCGAGTTTTTGCTCGATATCTTATTCTTTTTTTAGTTATTGTGATTCTTAGTTATAACTTTTGTTGTCGTTGTAGTTACCTTTCATTTCTCGTTTTAGCATCGGTTGCAGTTGGAGTTACTTAGATATTCTACTTTTAAATCCTTAACTCTATGCTTTGCCACCCTTCTGCTTTTCCTTTGCTCAATCGTTTTGAAAATTATCAAATTTCTCTGTTTTCCTAGTTATTGTCATTTCCCGTTCTTTCGATTGATGAATTTGCTCTGATAATTTAGCCGCTTCACTAGATTCCTTTTCTGTTGCCTTTGTGCTTTATTTTTGTCGGTTTTAGGAGTTCTAAACATTTTGGTTGTTCCCTTTTTCCTAGTTCAATCTTGTGACTCTTTGATGGAAGTTGCACGAATAGTTACTGTTTACTTGGGCATTATTCTTTTCCTGTTACCTTTGCTGTCAGATTTTGTTTATCAATATGAATATGTTATTTCTATGTTGGCATGAATGATAGCCCAAACGGTTGGGATACACAGTTAAATTCAACTTTTATGGTTATATGCTTAATAGTAGTAAAATTACAATGTGGAGTAACTGAAACTTCTGTAAAACTTGGAGTGCCTGTTTGTGCTTAGGTTTATGGTTTTGTACTTGAATGCTGGTACTCTGTGCCGTGGCAGAAACTTCTCAAACGACTTCAATTGGTACATTGGAGTTCGCTGGTATATGTTCTCTGAGCCATTTGAGTAGTGAAAGCTTATACTTTTTAATTTTCTATTTGTTTATCGTTCTGCTACCAATCCACACACTCTCCAACCTCTTAGTGCCTTATTAACGGGAACTTATGACAGAATGCGTTGAAATTCCTAATTGCGTTTTCTAAAGTGTAAATCAGAGTTTAAGTGTCTACCTTGTAATTACATTAGTAATTCACTGGGTGTTGAATAGCTTACTTCACACGACAAAACTCCGCCACATCCACCAATACTCCTTTTTCTCTGCTATGTTATGGCATTTTTAATTTGTGTAGTCTTTAGATTTCTTTTATTTCTCTCAAACAATTTCCCTCTGACATTTTTCCTTTATGTGGAGAGAAGCAGAAGTTACTATGGAATTGCTGTTCTGCGGTATTATTTATATCATTTTCAGCAAGTAATCAATAATGCAAAGGAATAAGCACCATTCTGAAACCAAATTTTCTCATGAATTTCAGCAAGCGCATTGATTGGAGGCCTTGCTGGCAGTGGTGGTCTTAGAATTAATTCTCTGCTGAAGTTTGATGAGACCTCTGCACTGAAAAGGAAATCATTAGGAACGCTCAACTCCAAGCATTTTGTGAGGACTGGAATTCCACTTAAGGCTGGATTCTTCATGCTGGGCACTAGTTCCCAACCTGGAGAGTTGGCTGATGATCCAGGAAGAAATAGCAACCGAGCTTGTAATTTTACTCAAATGCATCTAAAATGCTGCAGCAATCATTTTGGTGTGTCGCTTGATTCATTAGGTATGATGGTGAGTCTCTCTTTTTCCTTTTGCCACAGTCAGATTTGGTAGCTGCAGTATGTCAGTACCGTGGTATACAATGGTTGTGCTAGTTTTATGTTATGAAAACTGTTATGCATGTGATCAACAACTCCTGTATTTTCACCTATTGCGTAACCACATCAAGCTAAACCTGAGTTTCCATCTCACAGTTCTCACAGTCAATTGAGGCTGCAAATGAACCAAGTCTACACCCTTTGACACTCATTGGAACTTTGAATTCCTAGTCACCGATGATTCAAGTAAAGCATTGTTGCTATGGTTGCTGTCTTCCTGGTTAAGTGGCTTCATATATTGCATCTAATTTTCACGTGTTTCACTGCAAAATAGTCTTTTAAATGTTGCCACTGACATCTACAGAATTTCCTTTCAGTCTCAGCCTTCTTACTCTTCTTTGAGTTTATGCCTCTATTTATGGGTCTAACCTTGTGTGTGATTTCACATGAGCATCAATCCTTTAAGTTTGATGAACTCCTTTCCTTCTTTTTCACAATATTTTGGCATGACCTATTTGGGTTGCTTTTCTTTTATACCAACTGAACCGTGCATATCTCCAAAGGGAGTTGCCATGGTATTATGTTTAATCAAGATTGTGTTTTGTCAACTAAGAGAAGTCTATCACTACAGGCTCAGGCTGTAACAAGTTTAGTGAACTCCTGTGGTATAAGGCATTTTTATGCACACTAATTGCTTAGAGTTTCATTCCTTTCTATCATCTTTGGCATTTAGTTTACTATTTCATTCTGTCACCGGAACCTTTCTCTGTTTTACTGGAAAAACAAGTTTCTGTATTTTACTTCATACAGAGCAAATGCCATCTTATCTTGAACTAGCATGAGTTGCCAAGTATTCTTTGTTCCCGTTATGTCCTGAGGTAACCACTGTTATTGTTTCCATAAAGGAACTCCACGGAGAACAGCATTGGGTACTTTCAACCTTTGAGAGCTTCCTTGCTACCATTGCTTGGGCTTTTGTCCTGCCTTCTGGAGCTTTGGCGGAGCCATGTGAAAATAACAGCAGCTATTTCGTCAACATGCCTCTGTTGTTATTAATTGCACTCATAGGGGCTACTGTTGGAGGTATCATATTTCCTTTTTCTCATAAAGATGCCTGCATGAATTCATGATGATCATTGAGAGGAAATAGATTGGGTTTGTGTCTGCATGCACTTGTCTGTGTGTGCGTCTTTGCATGTGCATGTCCCTGTTGGTGGCACAAGTCTCATTGCAATACAGGATTAGCTTGGACCTGTCACATCTTCTTGTGCTCCTGGCTGTTGCTCATAGTCTCTGTCCTTATGTTATCTCTTGTATCTGTTTCTTATATCCTACAATATTATAAAATGTACCCTTGCGTATCACACGATACATATTGATGAGTTTACAGGATACATATCAGTATCATAAAAACCCTCATTTTGCATTATATGTTATGGTATAATATGAGTCTATATCTATATTGTATATATGGTAGGATGCCCATGATACATTGGCCCGATTGGATATTTTATTAGTTTAAGTGACCTTTTAGTTTCTTTTTTAAGAATTTTAGTGATTTTGGTTCAAGTGATTCTGAATTTGAACGGCTTTATCTATATGTTTGGATTTAAATTTTTAGGTTCTTTTATTTTTTGAAGGAAAAAACCTATACATGCCAATACATATAGGCCTTATCATATCATCAGGGGTGAATGATACAAGCCCAATTGGTGCTAGATAATGGAAGCATGCGGTGACACCTAATACAGGTGTATGACAGATTTGTCTACATATTTGACATTTTAGTTATGTTCCACTTCCCGCATGTTCAAGAATTCAAGTGAATTTGTTGTTTGTAGGCTTGCTTGCTCGGCAAAGGAAAGCAGAACTGGCCCGTTTGAATGATCAGCTGCGTCAGATCAATGCGGCATTGAGAAGACAAGCTAAAATTGAGTCGTATGCACCCAATTTGAGTTATGCACCCATTGGCCGACTAGCAGAAAGTGATATCATTGTTGATCCCAAGAAGCAAGAACTAATTTCGTTATTGAAGATTGGGAAGAATTATCTTCGACATCAAAATCCAGAGAAGGCTTTTAATGAATTCAAGTCGGCTCTTGAGCTTGCCCAAAGTATAGGGGATCCAGTAGAGGAAAAGAAAGCAGCACGAGGCCTAGGTTTGGTTTCATCCACAGAACTATATTTCTCATTTTCTGGTAAAGTGTTCAGGTTTATCAAGTTCACAGGTTGCTGATTGTAAACTGAAAGTTTCTAGGTTTTTATGGTTAAGTGTGGTAAATATCTTTGAATCTTTTAATCCATCAAGCTTGTCACTTAGTCATTGTGCTTTAATCCCAAATTATCAAGCTGGCACTGTGTTCAGCAAATAGTGGGTTTAAAGGTGCACTTCTGATTTCTGGAGCCAAAATAACTTGATTGTTTTGCAATCCTTACCTCGTGGCACACAATGCAAAAAAATTGTTTTCTGCGCGTTATAGATTTATTTATACAAAGTTTCTCTTCTATTAAGTGACGTCAGTGGACACCTTTAGAGGTGGGGTGTTGGCATCGACACGGGTGCAACACCGACACCATCATTCAGATTCCCGCCGGAACCTCTCCACGGAGGTCGTTGTCCCGAAGACTGATGTGCCGAAGAAAGGAGCAGTTGGCAAGAGCCGCCGGAATGCTCCCCTGGATCAGATTCCCGTCGAGCCAGAGGTACTCCAGAGCGCTACTCTCTCCAAAGCTCGCTGGAATCCCACCTGACAACAGATTAAATGAGAGGTTGAGAAGCTGCAGCCCAGAGGAAGACACATTGCCCAGAATCTCGCCGGAGAGCTGATTGGACGAGAGATCAAGGTACTGGAGGTTCATCACAAGGTTGACAGAGGGAACACCGCCGGTCAACAGGTTATCAGCGAGATTGAGCACAAATCTCCGACAGTATTCTACCTGAGAGAGCATTGGACTGCAAGAACACACCGCGAAGAAGGGAGCAACGACTGAGAGAAGCCAGGATCGTGCCATTGAGAAGATTAGATTGGGGACTGAGCTTCCGTAGGCTCGTAAGGAGGCTGATGTGAGGAGAAAGAGGGCCCAGAAGACGGAGGCGAGGTAGCCGGAGCTCACAGACGTGGCCGGAATCACAGACGACACCTCGCCAATCACAAGGAGCCTCAGGAGAAGACGCATTCCAGTTTGCGAGTGCACCGAGAGGATCCACAAGGCCGAGACGGAAAGAAACCAGTGCTCTGATCTCCAATGCCATCTCATTCTGGCTCTGCTGCTGAGAGTTAGAGAGAGAAGAGAGGAGGAAGAAGATGAATGACAGCAAGAAGAAGGATGAGGAATAAGACAGCATTGAACCATGAGCTTTGGCTTCCACCATCGTTAACTCTTAGCGTTAGGGTTTCGCGATCATCGTCGTTCTCTCGTTTCTTCTTATCTTCTCTCCTTTCCCTCTGAATGCGGTTTTTCTAGGGCTTTTGGTTAACAGCGCAAGACGGACGCCATTCTAGTCCATCTTTATTGATCATAAAGCGTGGGCCTCGCAAAATTCTTTTATTAATGCAGTTGAAAGAGAACTGAATTCATGTAATGTAAATACTATTTATTTCATAATGATGCCATCTTTTTAACTTCTAATTAAGAATGTAAGTATTTTCATTGGTGAAAGTTCTGAAATGCATTATTACAAAGAGCTAAGGTTTACTTGTTTTGTTTTATTATAAAGTTGTGTACTTACTATTGTCGTTGTTAATTGATGTCTCACTTGTTCGAGCTTGAATATTATATATATATATATATATATATATATATATATATATATATATAATATTATATACCTTAATCATGTTGATGTACTCACAATTTTTGAAATTTGCCGTTTGAAATTTGCCGTATCCTGCCCCCGCACCCATGTCTGCACCCGCAATCGTAGGTCAGTGAAACATTGCGATAGCTGAATTACTGGGCATTTCTTATGCTTTTCTTTACATTACTTACCTTTGCAGTTCTGATAGCATTCAATACGTTTGTGCTGAAAATATGGCTGTTGGTTACCTAACCAAAATCTAAAATTTCAGATGCATCATTATCACATTGACTAGGATTTCTTCTGTACAGATCCTGTTCACTTTTGCATATATCTTTTGCCTTTTTAACAATCTGAATATCAATTTGGATTCAGGTGCATCCCTGCAGAGGCAGGGGAAGTTCCGAGAAGCAATCAAGTACCACTCGCTGGTTTTGTCAATTTCAAAGCGAACTGGTGAGGAATCTGGAAATACGGAAGCATATGGAGCTATTGCAGATTGTTACACCGAACTCGGTGATCTAGACCATGCAGGTAGATTTTATGATCAGTATATAGCCAGATTAGAGAAAGACTAGTGTTCCTTTTCCTGGTGTTGTATTGTTCTGAGGTGTGAATTGAACCCTAGGAATTTGATACAGTACCCATGACGCACTGCATGGTTATATCTTGAACTTTGGCTGTTATGTACAAATCGAGTTGTGGAAATTTTGCTGTATAACATCAGCAAGCGTGCTTTCGTTATGGTACTCTAGTTTTCAATATGAGCTTTTGCCTTGGCTGATAGGACTCTTCTGCAATTGTTAAGCTTTTGTTACTGAACTTTTTCCTGAAAAGAAGAATGCTATTTTTGTGTTCAATGGACAAGTAGTGTCCCTTTTATATGCTCTAAACCCAGAATAACATGTATAAACGCACAGTTGGATTAAATTCAGGTGAGGAGTTCTATATAAGTTGTTGGTGTGGTGTTTTTCGATAAATTCAGATTGCTTGTATTGATGTTTTGGATTGTTGCGAGTATTCGGGCTGCCTCACCTTGTCCATGAACAGGTCCGCCACTGGGTAGCAGGTACGATATAGTTGACATTGTAACCTTAACAAACAAGGAGAAGGTTGACAAGGAGATTTCTATTTTAGTGCATGTATTGGTGGCTGGATCCTGTATCCGTAAATTGCAACAAAGTAAATCGATCACTTAACTGAACGGATTCCCGCTTAGAAATACTGCTGGTCGTTATCAACCGTGAGCCAGAAAGAGACCAGCCAAGCAGAAGAAGAGCACAAGATTGAACAGAATCCAAGCTAAATGAGTGGGCTGCTCTTTAAGTGCAAAATTATATGTTTTCCAAGTACAAGTTGCATTCTACCCAACCACTTACCCAGACTTGTTTATTGTAATTTTAGCGCTCTGGTTCTAGTTCCACCACTAAAATGGAAAGTAAAGTTGGGCTTCTTGATTATATATACGCCTGTCGAAGTAGTTAATATAAGCTAGCGTATGTGTATTCGAGGAGCTCAACTTTCCATTTAATGGTGGATTCAGAATCAGAACATTAAAATTTTGATAAACATGTTCGCGTAAGTAGTTAATATAAGCTAGCATCTGTTGTTTATTCGTATACACAAATATCATGTAAACACAACTAAACCGAGTTAGACAGGCCTCTATGAGTGTAACTGAACAATAAGCACTTGCTTATAACTTGTTCAGATGCCTATACTAAACCGATCACAAAAAAGCTCTCGTACTGAATAGACATTGCACCCTGCCCCAGTTCTAGATGTCAACATTCAACTGACTGTACTAGAGACTTGCATATTTGACATTCTGCATAGGGTAAGGTACCCTTGTTTTCTTGCACAAGTTAATCGAGAGAGAAATTTTGGTCTTGGTTTTCGGAGGGTGACAAGAACTGTCACAGGACAATTTTTAACACCAAATTTTTCGTCGCCTTCGTCGGCTCGCTTTCGTCGGCCCGGAATCACCAAGTGGGGTTCGGCCCGTGATGGTTAGAATCACCGAGTGATCCTATCAGTCCCAATCCGGAACATGTTCTCTTTTTGCTGGACACGTTCCTCAGCAGATAGCCCTGCTCGTGACTCCGCTTGACTAGTTGGCTCACCCAAATCACATGTCAAGTGTGTAGGGAGTCGGGATTAGCTCCTCCAATCTCCATGCCAAGAACATAACGAACCTATGTTCCAAAACCCGAACATAACATACAACACACACTACATCGAACTGAACTAAACTTCTCTTCCACATAACATAAACCTGTCCTACAGCTAGTTATGGTTACACTCGAAACACACAGATGTTACACACACCCGCCTAGCTAACTATGATGGAAGGTTGCCCACAACAGGGCATAGTTCAACTACACTATTGGCTGGGGCACTCGGCTTCACTTGGCTGAGTCACACGACATGAAAGGAGTTCTGCACCTCTTTGCAGAACGTGGCTGCACTCTCCACAGCACCAGGCGAAACCTGCTGCTCCACAATCGGCTAACCTCTTCCTCAAGAGGTTGCCTCAACCGCCACTTGCTGAATTGATGAACGACTGGCTGCCGCAGTGAGCCCTTTGCTGCACGAACCCAACAGTGGCCTACTGCCCTTGCACTCGGCTGCCCTTCTTGCTGCACACTCCTTGCTGCAAGGGATCGTTCTTCAGCAACACAACGGCCGCAGGTCTGCTTCCTTTCTTCAGCACCAAGTGAGATCGTTGTCCTGCTGCAGTTCGGCTGCACCTACACCAAAAAGGAGATTTGCCGCACCTGATAGTTCTGCACCACATGCCTCCTCTGTTGCTGCTAAGAAGCCTTCAGCTGCAGGAATTCACGGCAGCTCCCTGTCCACCAAGGGACAGTCGATTGAGTCGCTGTCCAAGGAAGAGCTCGGTTGCTCTACCGTTGAGGACTTGCCGCAGGAGACCTACCCGTTGCAAGGGCCAAACGAGGGCCTGCTGCAACTGCTCACGGTCTCCACTCACCTACACCTCAGGTGATACTCGGTGGGAGATGGCTGCAACAATGAGCAGGATGCAGCTGTCCGATCTGCTGCCACCACTCGGTCTGCTACAAAACGGCTTCTGAACTTTCAGTTGCAAAGGGCTTCCCTCAGCGGCTACCCACAAAGCATCCGAATGATCAGTTGCTGCTCATCTCCACAACGTCTTCAAAGCTCTCCCAGATCCGCAACTCAGAACCCCTGTTCATCGGGTGGCAGTCGACTGAAGCCTGCTGCGTCTTGGATTACCTGTCGCTCCATCTGCGTTGCAGCTTTATCCTTCAATATCCCACCCGATTCATCACAGGAGCCTCCTTCTTCACAGGATTTCTCAGCCTCATAGGAACTTCAACACCTCACGGGGAACTCTGCTCCTGCAGCCCACTACTTCCATCGTGATGCTGCCACTTAAGGCTCACGCATGGAACCGCTGCAACTGTTCCCGCCAAAGCTCCAACTCGTGCGGTTACTTGCTACCACTCCCATCGTTCAATTTGCTGGCTGGGAGTAATAACCGCACTTCCCCTTGCAAACACCTGGCTTCTCTTCAAGTCTACAAGAATAACTGCAGCTTATCACAAAGCCACCTCACAGCATGCAAGGGTCGGTTAAGCCAGCAACTCCCAGCTGCTTAACCGTTCCCTCCAAACGAGTCACTCGGTTCAAGCATGAACCGGACCAGCACTATGAACTGGACCCAAGACCCAAACCAGACCCAAACCCGTGGATCCACATCCGATCCATACAAGAACCGAACTTCAAGACCTAGCCAACACCCGACCCAACCTAGCTAACCTAGTTGGACCTAACTCACACCACTAGACCTAGCCCACTATGAACCGACACCACACTAAGCCAAGTTACACACACGACTCGACTTAGCCCAAGTTCATAGAACACACCCAGGCTTTACAATGGACTAAATACAACTCATACATGTACAAGGGAGGTTTACATCAATCTGCGCGTGCGTCTACGCCCATGCGTCGCCTGGCGCTCGCGCTCTCTGAAGCCATCGGACGAAGGATGGGAAGGGTGCGCGCGGACGCGTGGGCCACAGGAATCTGTCCTGTGACACACTCCCCATTACCTGTTGGAAAAGAGAATCCGAACCCATACCTGTCCCATTGAGGTTTCCGGACCAGGTATGGGTACATCTGTCCCCAACCAGCCCCATCGCCATCCCTATGAGTACAGGGCTTGGGTCTCCCCTTTTGTAACCCAAAGAGAGAAGAAAACTCTGTTTTTATGGTGGCACTGAAAAGATATTGTACATGGATTTCCAGCAAGAACTACTCCTGGAACAAGTAATTGATACCCAAAGCTGTTAGAATGTTTTTCACAGACGAAGGATTTCATTGGATGGGTTTGATGCGGTTAATTTCTCCATTCAGATTTACATTGAGCCAAGTTGGGGGCATCCTGTATATATGATAAATATCAACTCGATCCTGCTTACTTCCTATATGCTCACTTATTATTGTTTAGTGATGGGAGTATAATTTAAAAATTTTAAAAGTTTTTGAGAAAAGAGAAAACACAATGTTTTTATGCTCAAGCTCTCAAAAAGCAGAATTCAACCTCTTTCTCTCTCTCTCTCTCTCTCTATATATATATATATATATAGAGAGAGAGAGAGAGAGAGAGTATTAGGTTGGGCATGGGTCACGGCACCTTATGTCCATACCTGCACCGAAACCTGATGGGATCGGGTATTTGTTGCCCCATTCGAGTTGGGTTGCACCGCTCAGATCTATATTCCATCCCTACGTATGCATAACCTGGATATCAAAGTTACGACGTGCAACTTGTGAGTCATGTCCCTTAGCCAGGTGACCTATCGTTCTGAGTGCAGAACACGAGTTAAAACGTCAAGTTTGTTAATATTAACATGTAACACAAGTGCTCAATCCACATAAGTCATCCCAAGTACATCACTGAACTACGGTACCACTGCATCTAATACAAATATTTTTTCTTGAAGTCGTGATCTAAAGCTGTTCAGGAAATTATTACACCACATGTTTTCAGTCTAAGCCGATCTCAGGAGATAGTCTGGTTTGAAGAGTCCAGTGGCGACACGGGCGACTCATGATCTGGCTTGAACCCCTTAGAATTAGGTTCACTCCCAAGCCATGATTTGGTGGATGGGGACACCTCTGGTGCAAGTCCAATAGACACAGGAAAGGGAGATTGTGGCAAACCTGCTGTACTCTTCTCCTCATTCTTGGATGCCGCTGGTGTTGAGTTACTGGTTTTGTAGGGAGCCTTTGAGCTCAGCCTGAGATGAAAAAGGAGGCTGAATTGAATCAAGACTATAACAAAATAAGTTGGCACAAAAATAGTAAAACGTAAGCGAATGCCATTTGTGGTCGTCATACCAAAACTGAGTCGGCCCTGGTCCGAGGAGAATCGAACATACCTAAACCCGTCTGTCTTGTGTCTATGTAGGTAAACGGTGAGAACCCAACAGAAATCTGAATCTAACCTACGGTAAGACCCTCTCTCATTACCAACAGGTGGTTCTTCTCAAAACGTATGGTACAGATAGATTCAGATCTTATATCAGCCTTTGTATTTCTGTATTTATTTGAAAAGAAATATGCATTCAAATGGTCGAGTTTTCCAAACACTTTAAGATATTGAAACAAAATTAGCTAATCTTCCCGAATCCATAGGGCTCGCAAGATGGTGAAATGAAAAGGGGTCTCACTATTAGGTCTCATAGTGAGGTCACGCAGATTCCGTCAAGGCTGGACCCGACTTAAATGCAACATTGATCAGCTTTTTATAGCCAAGATGGGGTTAGGCAGACCCCTACCAGATGCCGAACCAGGTATTGAGCTCCTGACCTTTTGTCCCCTTAACCATTGAGCTACGCCCCAACATTCATTATTACTACACACACAGAGAGAGAAAGAGAGAGAGAGACCTTTCCTTCCTCATTTCTAGAAAGCGTTGGAGGGACGCCTTCCTGGCTAAAGGGAGATCTGAAACAATAGAAAGACGTCCAATAAATTTACTAATATGACAAAATCACCATTCCACAAGCATTTAACAGGAGCGTTCTCAATCTACCGTGCAATGAAAATATAAAGACGAGAAAATGGAGTCAAGAAGGAAAATACAGGAAGCATTGGTGGTTGTGGTGGTGGTGGAGGCAGGCGGCAGCTTCATGGTGGTGCCACCTCCCATGTACTGCATGATGGCCTCAGCCTTCTCCGCTGGCACATCTTCGAAGACCATCATCTTCCCCGCGTAGAAAATTGTCATCTTTGCATTCCCTCCGCCTCCTTCCTTTGGCACCATCCTGTAATTGTGAATAAACAATCAAACATAAATTTTTAAGACAATTAATTTAATGGCAGATAGAGTCCAACAGAACAAACTCCCGAGTCCTAGCGAGAGCCCAAAGCCCTACCATCAGAACAAGCCATGCATCTATATGGACCAGCATATTTTCTTTCTGTCTACAACGGGATGCCCAAGCCTTAGAGTGAAACCAAATTGGAACCAGGCTGGTTCTGGTCACGGTTCAAAACCATCAGTTTCAGTTTCGTTCTAAGCTGAACCAGAGAAAAGCTATAACAATATATTAAAATTTAAATGGAGCTGGAGAAAAGCTATAACAATACCTTAAAATTTAAAATTAATAATAATAATAAAAGGAGCTGACCTAGCAGTTTGAAACGCTGGCTCCCATAAGCCGAGTCAGTTCAAAGCGGGCATGTCTGACAAGCATTATGTAATTACTCACACTGAGATGGAACTGTCTGCCTTTCATTTTAAGGATGTTTCTCTCATTCTCGATCAGTCAGCCTAATGCACCTTCAACATGTATAATTCGTTTTGGATATTAACCATTATTTCGTTTTTTCATGCGCACCCACCATTAAGCTAGATAACAACTTTCCAACAAAAACACCATTAATTGCTTCACTAGATCAATTATTTGTTTCTTGGATCTATTTGAATAAGACTGGAGGTGGAGGTGACCACAAGGAATCATGATTGTGTATCAGACAACACAAGAGAGCGAGGGACAGGGAGAGATTCTTTACCCTGCCGAGTTGTGATTGGGAGTCTTGTCAATAGGGAAGGCACCAACAAAGCCCGCGTGCTGGGGGAAGAGCTTCAGCCAACTGCCGTCAGCCTCGTCCGCTCCTTGCTGCTTCTCCTCAATCTCCAGCATCGGTGCCTGCAACCCTGTTGCCTCCCGTTTACCTTGCAAAGAAAAAAAAAGTAGCCGTGTCTGTGAAGAAACCAGGCGGCTGAGGGCAAATTCGTGTTTTCAAAGTTACCATTTTGAACTTTGCAGAAGCAACGAACATGTGAAGAGTAAAATACACAGCCTAGTCGGCGCATGGTTTCCACATGGACCACAAGAATCAAAGTCCAGGAGTGAAAATGACCCAACCTACATTGTTCGTTTTTGTTTCGTTTTTTACACTTGCTAGACTTCCTTTTGTCATATTAGATTTTGAAAACTGGATCAGTAGGTAGGGTTTTGTTTTCCATGTTGATACTCGAAAAAGATGATTCGAATGAATGATAGACGTTTGACATGATTTGTCAATTGCATTCCTATGCAAACAGCTACTCTTAATGATTATGCATAAGACTGCCGTTTTCTAATTATTTTCTAGAACTTAAAAGATCGGAAGATAAGCATTGAGGCACAGAAATGGGAAAGAAAAAAATCGCCTACGACGTCCTTTCATCATTTTCATTGCAAAATAGGGTCTAATATGTCCACATGATTATCAATTGAAAGGTGGACAATAGCAAAATGATTTGGGATTAAGGTATACGGGATGGATGAATTTGGCAAAAACCTGTAGCTTTATGAGAAATCAGAAGAAGATTGCCAAACCAGTCAGCCACCGAACATTTATATTTGGTTGCTACCTTAGTTAAGGGCAACTTTTAATAGATTAGTTAGAGGACGTCTTGAACGTACCTAACTATCTTGGGAATAACATTTGGATTCATTTATAGGAAAATTGTTTATTTCGTGTGATCAGGCTGATTTGATGACCTCTTATAGGACTGTGAGTTGTCTAAAACAGTGCTGTAAGTATTAGGTAACCAACTTCCCAACAATATGATACTCTACGCTCACCTGGCTAAAGGGTCGGCTCACAGGTTGAAGGTTAGCAATTCAATACATGGGGAATGCTTCAATCTCCCCATTGTGGCAAATAAATATATGATTCTCTGCATTACATGCATAACGTAATTGATATGTTAAGGACCAATACCCAGGGCGTCCTTACTTCCTAAAGGAATGCTTAAGGCAGCGGAAAATCGGCGTTCGGCCAACGCGCTGAAGGTTGAAGGGCGAACGAGGTCGAGTTCTCGGTCGGCGAACCAGCAGCTCCTCCCGACCCATAGAAACAAAGGAAAGTAACGGAGAAACAAAAGAAGCTTTTGGATCGAAGAACGATTGATTTCAATCACGCTGGAAAATCACGGTTCCGGCCGAGTGCCCAAAGAAATGGATAAAATGGTGGCAAAAGAAAGCAATCTCCTAAAGAAATGCTTCAAATCGAAGGAGATAACCACGTAGAGAGTGAAATTCTGAAAAATCAGCAAAAGAAAGCGCACAAATATCGTCGCAGGCTGATATGTTAAGGACCAATACCCAGGGCGTCCTTACTTCCTAAAGGAATGCTTAAGGCAGCGGAAAATCGGCGTTCGGCCAACGCGATGAAGGTTGAAGGGCGAACGAGGTCGAGTTCTCGGTCGGCGAACAAGCAGCTCCCCCGACCCATAGAAACAAAGGAAAGTAACGGAGAAACAAAAGAAGCTTTTGGATCGAAGAACGATTGATTTCAATCACGCTGGGAAATCACGGTTCCGGCCGAGTGCCCAAAGAAATGGATAAAATGGTGGCAAAAGAAAGCAATCTCCTAAAGAAATGCTTCAAATCGAAGGAGAAAACCACGTAGAGAGTGAAATTCTGAAAAATCAGCAAAAGAAAGCGCACAAATATCGTCGCAGGCTTATTAAAAAGAACGATGACTAAGAGCATAAAATCCTGTGGAAGAAAACGATACACGAAGAGCTACAAAATCGCCACAAATGAGACACCGGGAGGTTCCGTCAAAAAGGAAAAATAAAAAGGCCCGCGGAAAAGAAATCCCGCCAAATAATTATAAATCCGGCGAAGCCGATCGGGTTAATTCCTTTGCAGAGAAGCGACACCCAACCGAGACGCCACCAGGGAAACGGAAAGAGGATAGCAGAAGCTCGGGAAAATCGAGAAGCAGGTAAAAAGAAACAAGAATATCTTCCGCGCAAAAGCTCAGAAATTGAGACAAATGAGATTACCATATGTGGCTTCGGCATTGAAGCTCAAGCCGAGAGTCAGATCTCCGAAGCCTCCTTTCTCCCTGAGGTACTGGCTCAGCCGGCTGCACGTCCATGAGAAGCTCGACCTCTCCCCCTTCTTCTGCTCGGCTTCCCGGCCGCAATCCTTCCCCGCGTCGAGAAACTCCGACGCCGTCGGCATATGTTCCGGCGATTCTTGCCCTCCTGAATCCACACCCTCTCTCTCTTAGAAACCCGCGTCAACACGCGTGTGAAGGAAAGCAAAGAGCGTGTCCTTTCCGCAAAAATCACACGAGCGGCACGTTTCGTTTTCTGGCAGGCGATTACCAAATTGCCCTATCGTTAAGGCGCACGTAGATCCTTGAAGTGTGGCCTGAACCCCACAAACTTGGCCTTCCATAGGCCAACATCTAACTGTCAAGGTCGGGTGGGTCGGAACCGAAACAAGAAGGGTGTTTCCGAAAAATGTAAGTCCAAGGGCGCAAAACAAAAATTGCCATTGAACTTGACCTTCTTTCTTCGAAGTAATATATTATACTCATGAAGAGCACGTTTCATTTCTTTGACAACCGAATTACCAGATTACCCTTTTCTGATTTTTGTGAGACATGTTTGAGTGTAAGGGCTTAGCGGTGAGGTGAGTGTTGCTAGCCCTGCTACTATAAGCTAACCTGACCTTAGGCTCAGGTCGAGTCCATTGCGGATCTTAAGTCCAGGCTCTATCGGACATGACCCATGCCACACCCTGTAAGGAAAATCTAAACCATAGCCTGGACAGAGGTGATCGGTTTGGACCCATAGCCAGGGTCCGATCACGATTTGTTAAAACGAATCTGAAAAGTAAACGCTCAATTTGTTAGTTGAATCTTGATGCTCTGGCCTAAATAACTAACTGAACTTATTCAGTTGTCAACCAGGCCCTTTCCGCAACAGTTAGAGTCACATTCGGGTCAAACCTGACACTTGATCCGTGACCGGAGCTTCGCTTCACATATGCATTTCACTTATCTAATTTAATGTGTATGGATAGATCATCAAGAATTCTAATGACAGAATAAAACGCGTAACTAGATTAGTGAATCCTAGACGCCTGAAATCCTGGGCATTTCTAGTAGCTTTGCACTTGAACAGAAACGAAAATGGGACATCCACGTGTTTGTGTGTATATATAGCTTGGCTACCAACAAGGACAACAAAAACTCTCTTTCTTTTCCTTGAGGAACAAAAGCAAACGAAAAACTCATGTCAACGAATAGCATAAAATCACACATTTAGCTCTCTATCCTTAAAATGTAAACTCTCAACAGCAATTTCTTCTGTACAGTGGGGAAAAAAAGAAAATGGAATCGGAAGGAAAAGATGCGATAAGAATAGTAGATACAAAATTCCAAATAAACTGACCAGCAATTATGGGGACCTTTTTACGTGGTTAATCAACGTATTCTTGTTCCTCTGGCTCGCTGGAAAATGGTTAATCGGCAGCAACAGTCTCAGCTGAATCTCCCAAGTATCAGAAATCATAGTCTATGTCGGTCGCATTTTGTGACGCCGAGTGGCTAACCAGCTTCCCACGCTCATCATAGCGGTCGAGGTTCTCACATGGTGATGGGAAGATGCTACCATACACCCGGCCGTCGACGTAAGAGCATTGGAAGACATGTTTCTTCTTGTATTGTAGTCCAACAGACATGTCTCTGAACACCACACCATTCACCGGGATCTCATTACTACCTTCAATCCTGACTGGCACACGAACATTCTGACCATGAATACCCACAAAACTTATGTCCTCAATCACAGGAAATGCCTTTGGATTATAGCCAACCGGATGTTCATTGTAATCGGTTTTGATCACAATCCCGACTCGGAGATCGTCAAATGTCAGATTCCGGTAAGAGATGTGCCGCACATAACCACCTCTACCTGGCGCAGTTTTGATCCTGACACCACGCCTCGAGCTCCAAATATGTACATTCTCCACTGTGATGTTAGAAACACCCCCCGACATCTCACTGCCTATAGATACTCCGGCACTGTACATGGGTTAGATTTGCACTTAGTCAGGAGCAAGATCGTTCACCAACATAAACTAAGATATTAGATGCAGGTACACAAAACACACATTCATTAATCATAGATAATATTAAAAATGAACCAAGTGCAAAACAAATAAGCACCCTCTGCCTTGCAATAAAACACCAAATCCATGAAGTGTATGGATAGCAAAATAGTTGTTGAAAGAAAATCACAAAACAGATTGATCATGAACCAATGCGTGGTTCATTCATACAAGTGGTTCAGCATTTGTTTCCCTTACGCAAGGTCTAAAGTTCGAGTCTTGTGAATGGAGAAAACAAGCTCTCGGAGAGCTTTACCCCCATAGTGGCCCAACCAGCTTGAATCAGATCAGTTGGGGTGTTTGTTGGTTTCCGGGTACCAGTGCTTTCTCACGTTAAAAGAAAAGATGGATCATGAGTGGAACTCACCTTACCATGGAACGAACAACAAGATTACGAATATGAATGTTGCTGGATGGCTGATTATAAGCAATTCCACACTGATCCCAGCCACTCTTAATCGCAATTCCATCATCGCCAACACTTATGTAACAATTTTCAATCGCCACATTCTCACATGAATCTGCAGATGACAAGTAAAATACAACAGAAAGGAAACAGCTCTACATGGGCAGCTAAATTGGAAGGAAAAATCACTTTATTTTCTAGTTCATGATTTATAACCAGTGTTGTTTGTATTGTATCATGTATTGTTTTGGTCCACGATATCATATCGCACCGTATCATTTTTAATACTAAAAAATAAAAAAATCATAAAAAATCAAGAAAAATCATCATAATTTTAAACAATTCATATAATTTCATAAGTTGAGTAAATATTCATCAATCACCATTCAATGTATAAAGCATTTAAGCAATACATCCTTAGCAAAATTTCAACTTTCATAATTAGAAAGATGAATTACATATTATAATCACTAATCAGGATCAACTAAATGATCTTCATCTTCTCCACCTTGTTCTAGATCATGAAATAGCATAATAAACACCATTTTCCATGTACTTTAACTTTATTTAAAATTGTAGAACCCATCTTACGCTAACAGAAGATTTCACGTTCCACTTAATTAGAACGAGAAGCACTACTGATGGTTTCCTAAGAAATGATATCATGTTGTTGCATGTCAATTATCAAAGCACGGGCCCTTCCAGCAAGAAACATACCAATAACAAAAACCATTTCATGTCCCTTAAACCTTTGGAACCTAACCAGACAAGGGAGATATATGTAAGAAAATATGGCATACCATAATGAATAGCAGTTGTAGCAAACACAAGACCAAAGGACAGCTACGTCAAATATCTCTTTGATGCAGAAGGCTACATGATGCATCTGGCCTCCTGAGAGACACACACCTACTACTCTACTAGCAAAGACCAGCATCCTAGATGTTGACATATTCCTAATTCTATAAATAATGGATAGCACAGCCTTTCCCATTTCAAGACATAAAGGGTCGCAAACAATACTTGGAACATCAGTGAGCAAATTAAAGGATGAGGAAAACGTTTTTCTTTTAGAAGGGCGAGGAAAATGTTAACAAGAAAATCTAACATGTACTGCAAGACGAACAAGGAGATCAATTAAAGGTAGTTTCACTAAAATACTATTTCAATATTTCACTTGAGATCCATTTTAGTGCTATTCTTCCAGATGGTAATTTGTTTTCAGCAATTAAAGCACTTGATTTTAGCCAATTGAAAAGATACAGAGCAACAAGACATGTTTACCTGGATCGATCCCATCAGTGTTTGGAGCGCCATGCACAGGAGCTAAAAATGTGACCCCAGAGACGAATACATTTTTGCAATCAAAAGGGTGGAAAGTCCGAAACGGAGAATTCTGGAGAGTGACGTTTGAGATCCGTATGTCAGTTGACCACATAATCTGTATTAGAGGACCCCTAGTATAATTCAGAGTCTTCTTCTGGTGCTGCAGACGGCCGCTCGCTCCCTCTTTCTGTGTCCTGCAAAATGCCGACGGCCGTTGGGTTGACTAACAACGGGTTTGGGTTTTCGGTGTGCATAGTAGATCCAGATCCGGAACCGAGTATGAAAATTGCCGTTCAGAGTGCGAGTCTGAGTTGGAATCCGAACTTTAATCAACTCCGATGCACTGAAGTCTGACGTGACAACCGCGCGTCTAGGCAGCCGAGCCAAATTCGAGTATACGCACGCTTCGCTAGGTTGGAGCTCTATGCTGGGCCTGATTGAGGTTCAATATCTAGGCTCGATCTCAACTCAAGCAACTCAAACTCGGCTTATCAGGCTCGTTTTGATTCCCTAGCTCAAAGTCCAGCTTCATTAAGCTCGCTATCGAACTTGATTGAGTCAAGCTTGATTGAGCTTGTGATTTTTGGGCTTGATTTGAGCTCCACCAATCTGCACGATAAGTAACAATTTCAAATTAAAAAACGCCGTTCCATATTAAATTGGTCAAGATATTTGTACGTTTCATCTTAGCCAAAAAAACTGAGAAAGGTTTCTTTTGCCTTGTCACGTTTCATCTTTTCTATAGTGATGGGCTTCCTTCTCGTCGCCTCAACAAAAGTTATATATATGACATTGTCAACGAGTAAACCTGGGGCTCTCATTTAGTTCCGCACTGTTTTTAGGCTCAAAACAACCAGCATCAACAGCACCAAACAACTTCTTAGCCAAAAAAAGGAATTTCAGAATATCCTCAAAAAAATGAAAACTAATAAAAACAAAAATAGAAAACAGACAACCCCCCATACAAGAGCCTCTAAATGATGCGATATATGACTCCATCCTAATGAATTTATCTAAGAATTTCCTAAAATCCTAGCCACTCAAATCCATTTAGTTGGAAGGCTAGGATTTTGCATGGGATAGCCCACATGATCTGTGAGAACTGGTACGGTACAAACCATTTTCTTGTAAGAGTTTTTCTTCTTCATGAGAGAGCAGCGGCTAATATGAAGAGAGAAATGGCCGCTGCCCCTTCTCTTTTCCTTCTCCTCTTCTTCCTCCTCTTGTCGGGTTTCGGCATTGCATCGACGGATTCTGATGCACTCCTCCAACTTAAGAAGTCGATCCAAAATGCAGGTCCATTGTCATCATGGACCAACAGCACCGACGCTATTCCGTGCACCTGGCAGGGTGTGGTTTGCTTTAATGGCATTGTCATCGGTTTGCGCCTTAGCCGTCTCGGCCTCGCCGGCAACATTGATGTTGATGCCCTTCATCGCCTCGCCGGGCTTCGCTCCATTAGCTTTGATGGCAACAACTTCTCTGGCCCTTTCCCGGCCTTCGGCCGAGACAGCGCACTCAGGTCCATCTTCCTCCAAGGGAACCACTTCTCAGGCACCATTCCGGTCGATACCTTCGCAAAGATGACCTCACTCAAAAAACTCTGGCTTGTTGGCAACAACCTCTCCGGCCCGATCCCTTCCTCCCTGACATCACTCCCTCACCTCATAGAGATCCGGCTAGAAAACAACGCGTTTTCGGGGGCCATTCCTTCCTTTAATCAATCATCTCTCAAGTTATTCAATGTGTCAAACAACCAACTCACCGGAATTATTCCGTCGGACCTGACGGCAAGATTTGATGCCAGCAGCTTTATGGGGAATTCTGGCCTATGCCTTAATGAGAGTGCATGTCAGAATGGTACATCATCTCCAAGCGGGGTGACTGTAAAACCTCCGACAGAAAATCATTCTCGAGGATGGGCGGCTGCGGTAGTGGTGGCTGTGGTAGTGGTAGTATTGTGTTTGGCATTCTTGGCCGCGAGAAGACGACGCCCAAAAAGCACCCTGGAAACCCATGAAGTTGTCCTTGGTAGCAGCAAGCAGATGGTGCCTCCACCTCTAGCAGCAGCTCTACCTGCAGATGATGAAGAGAAACCGCCACCACCACCTGCACCGATGACGGCTCCGGAGCTTGTGCTCGTGCAAGATAGGCCAGGTGGGCTCGCGACGTTGACCAACCTGATGAAAGCCTCTGCTGAGGTTCTAGGCAGCGGCGGTCTAGGGTCGTCATACAAGGCCGTGATCACGAGCGGCTTGTCAATGGTGGTGAAAAGGATGAGGGACATGAATCAGGAAGGAAAGGATGGGTTTCATGCTCACGTGAGTCGTCTTGGGAGCATTCGGCATCACAACATCTTGGCTCCAACAGGCTACCATTACCGGAAAGAGGAGAAGCTGTTGGTGTATGACTATGCAACCAACGGCAACCTTCTTTTCCTCTTGCATGGTAAGGACCTTTTCAAACTTCTATTTATTGAATCGGTTATGTGTTGTATCGTAGTAGTTTACACTTGATCGTAAATTCAAGTCAATTTGCTACGGTTAACGGTACGAACTGACATCCCTCATCAACCAAGCAACCAACTTCATAATCTTGGTTGATCAATCTTACAAGTTGCGTGCGTGTCTAAAGTTGCTCTCTTTGCAGGTGACAGAGGGCCCCAACGACCAACCCTAGAATGGCCAACCAGATTGAGAATTGCTCAAGGGATCGCTCTCGGAATGGCTCACCTCCACAGAGAACTTGCAGACATGGATCTTCCCCATGGCAACCTGAAATCCACCAATGTGCTTTTCGGCGAGGACTGTGAGCCCCTCGTAGCTGAGTATGGCTTCTCACCGCTGATCAACCCTACTTTGGCCTCTCAAAACATGGTCTCCATGCGGTCGCCGGAGTTCATACAATCCCGGCGAGTTTGTCAAAAATCTGATGTTTGGTGCCTAGGCCTAGTCATACTTGAGATCGTCACCGGCAAGTTCCCGTCGCAATATCTTGCCCATGGCCAGGGTGGCATAGACTTACCACTGTGGGTCAGGTCGGCCATCAGCGAGGGACGTGAGAATGATGTCTATGACTCCCAGATAGTTCTCGAGTCAATGGCTGTGCCTAATCAAATGAGGCAATTGCTACAAATGGGTTTGGCTTGCACCGAGCCAAGCTTGGACAAGAGGCCTGACATGGCCATCGCTCAAATGAAGATAGAGGATATCAAGATAGACGAACACAGTGTGCTTTCAGCCCCTTCACTAAGAGATGGCTTGGGGGACTTGCGATCGTCGTCCCGGGCCAACATGTCTGCAGTCTTTTCTTCGCGACGGTTCGCCAATGAAGGTTTCAGTTCATCCCAGCACGCCAATAGCTTTAACTTTGGAATGCCTTAAATGTTAGTGGTTCTCAGTGATTGTCGCCATTGACGCATGAGCTCAGGGGCGCTTTGCGCATGTTTTCTTACATGACTATTCTCATCCAAATAATATGTATTCGAAATCTTTTGCAAATGAAAATGGTCTTAGTGCTACTTTTGCTTGCTTGTTTTGTCAATAGACAAATTGGTTCTCTAGGTTAGGCATGGTTTAGTCCTTCTATGTACGTATCTTAGATTTGATTATTGACGATCAGCAAATTATCTTGAAATATTTCTCCTCATCCTCCCATTTATCTTTTCTAAAGTTGAAGGTCCCGAGTTCCATACCCGGGGTGGTAGGAGGTCTGCCTCACTCAGATTGCCTATGCTCTTTTATTTTATTGAAGCATCCAAATGCACATCGAGCAATAGCTCACGTGGCTAGGTGTTCGGCTCACAAGTTGAAGATGAGTTCGATATCCTGGCTGTGCATCTGGCTTCTGCCTGCCGTTTACCAAAAGAAAAAAAAGCAATTCAAGTGGTCATGCCGTTGACATTTTCAACGAGTCTGATTCTTCAATGAACTGTTGTGAATTTATCACAACAGACCTAAATTAAGAACATATTTCGAACACCCCCTAAATTGTTTTAGGTGGGTCCTCGTAACCTAGGGTTATCTAAGCCCCGAATTTTTATCCATGTATCGAACTCTTGACCTCTTTCACCGTTAAACAGGTATAAGGATGCTACATATCCAAATTATTTTTCAACACCGTTCGAGTGTCAAGGTTTCTCATCTATATTAGGTTAAGAAGTCTCCTTTTTCCTGTTGGTGGTTTTGTTGTTTCATAAAGAGCGTCCATAAACACCACCTTGCACGACTAGGAGGAATTAACTTAGTTTGAGATGAAAATAAGTCATATTTAAGCTGATAAACCTTATCTAAAGAAAAAGAAAACGAAATGCCACATTTTTAGCAATAAACCCAGGCATATAAATATATATACACATATACACACAGATATATGTACATGTGTTTGTATGTATGTAGATATATACGTGTATATGATCTTCTCATTACACACACACGCACACATACATACATACATATATATAAGTTAAGCAGGCAGCCTCCAGGGTACTCCTTACCCATCACCATGCGTGGTGGTTGTATCCTGTTATGCATAATCTTCTCATTATTTGTTCATCATTCCTCATTTTATGGCCGATTGACTGCCATAGGAGATTAAGTACATAATGGAGAGAGCTGGTCGATCATCGTAACCTTTTGGAGACGGTCCTTCCTGATAGTGTTACACTTTATCTTTAGTGTGAAGATATGCTTCTACTTGAATCCAATTACTAAGATTCAACATATGCAATTATTTAAAGCATGGCAAACAACCGAAAGAAACAGAGAGAGTAAAAGGAGAAGCTATCTAAGCTCAAGCCATCAGGTCAGTTGTCTGATTAGAACATAATCACTTTCGATCCAAATGGATGAAAAGCTCTAAATGGTGGGTGGTAGGAATCATCAAGAAAGCTACACTCTGGAACGGATTGGATGAAGCAGGTAGAAACTTGTAGTAAATAATATAGAAATAAAGTAAAAATTAAAGTAAACATGAAACAAAATAGAAAGCAGTATGAAATAAGCATAAATGCAAGACAAGGCAAGTTGTACTTTGTAATTTTTAATAATATGAAAAAATACGAAGTTCGTGGAGATTCCCCATAAAATGTGAAGAGAAGTCCCTACCGTTCGATGATTTCATTGATTTGGGTGGGCTTTGAACAATACGCATACTAAAGATGCGTATATGACAATACCTTTTCTGTAGGTTCCCTTTCGAAATTCCCTAGAATATCAAAATACCTCGATATACTCGAGAGAGAGAGAGAGAGAGAGAGAATGGGGTCGAAGAAGAAGGCTTCGGAGATCGCGTCTCTTCTGAATCTGCAGCCCCACCCGGAAGGTGGCTACTTTGCTGAGACATTCAGGGATTCCTCCATCTACCTTCAAAAATCCCACCTACCACCTCAATGTCTCTCTCTCTCTCTCTAAGGGTGTATTCATGGTCTCGGGCTACTTCTATGATTCCTTTGTTGATTCTAGTTCAAAATTTGTGGTTTCCCGGTTTGATGGGAATTATCTATTTCATTGGTTTCACCAAGCCACTATGGTGTTCTCTTCTTGTTTTGTTGATCTTTTCTTTGCTGGTCTGGTATGAAGTTCAATTGTGACTTGTTCGCATTTGTCATTCGTCTTATGGTTGTCTTATTCTATTTTGGGTATAAATTAGTCTCTGCATCAGCTGCAGCATTAAGGGTTCGACCATATTATATTTCTTTTATATGTCCATGTTAGGTATAGGGTATGCTTTTATCTACTCTCCTAATCTTATGTACCGAAGCTACATAATTGGACTAGGAACCATTTGTCGGTTTCTTTGGCTACTTTAGTGTATAATATGTGTATCTGATGTTGCCTTTGAAATGAACATACATTTGGTTTTTCATCCATTAAGCCTGCTTGTCTCAACATAATCAATGAAACAATCCGTCCCGCTAGCTGGAATTCCAGTTTTGATGGATGAATATTAGTATGTCCTTAACTGTGAATAATATTCATGTTTGTTACTTCAATTGCTTCTTGTCATCATCAAAAAGAAGAAATGAATATGTAATCGGTCTGAATTCACTGAGATGATCCGAGAACACTTTAATTACCAACATGTTGTTGCTATCCTAAATTCATCACCGGACCAAACATGTAAAATTGTTGTCAATCTCGCTCTTGATGTTAGTCCAAAATTCTAGATGCAATTTTATCTAGGAACTTGATCTGGTTTGTAGACAATCTAGTGCTATTTTTAAGGGGAGGCCCAGCTTGTTAACATGTTTTTTTATGTCAGTCCTCTTTGCCGAAATGGTTTGCTTGTTCAAAGATCAAATTCACATCAAGTGCCTTTGAAGAATGTGAAATTTATTTTGGTTACATTTAAATCAAGCACCTAAAAGTATAGTCCTAATACTGACTTTCTGAAAGTGTGTTTTGAAGTTTGAAAGGATAAACCTTTTCCCTCCGCAGATCCAGTTTGGAAGTGTCCATTACTTTTGCATCATCTCCCTGTGACAATGTTTTCAAATTTTCCCGAGTAGAAAGTAAGATATTTGGACAATGTTTTAGGAACTCACTGGAATCCCTTTCAATGAGGTATGCTGATGCGGCAGTCTTTCACTAATAGATTTGACATCTGTGCATTTTTCTTGGTTCGGCAGAGTCTACCATGCATTTCTAATATACGTGTTTGTTCCATTCCCTGTTTCCACTAAATTGCCAAATGAAGGTGTCCATGATGTACATTGTATAGTTCCAGTGAGTTGTGGTACCCTCGTATATAGGGTTAAAATGACCAAAAGAGGTGGATGGTGATTAGGAGATATTTATTGAATTGGATGGAGATGTTGGTATTTGGAAAATGACAATGGTGATTAGGAGATTTTAATTGATCTGAGAACTCATCTTGTAAAACATTGATTTTAAGTTTGGCCGAGTATGTTCTTATGGGCACAGATATTTTGCCACTATAATTATCTACACTTGTTGTTGCTAACCCTATGTTTTTGTTTACTTCTTTTCTTTTCCATCCTTTTGCAGTTTTCACCAAGTAAACCTTGTGACTCTGAACTTCTCCTATATAATTCAGCAAGGTTATTATGTCCAAGCAACTGGATAAAGTAATGATGAGAATGTTGAAACGTCACAAAAATGTCCTGCTTGTTTACGATTATCTCCTCATATGAGGGAAATGGGGATGTTTCCATTGTCAACCTCTTATTATCTTAGTGGTCTTAGAGTCGTACTTTATATCACATCGATGTGTAATTGTTGGAAATTAATCATTCTCATATAGGAAACAAAAAGGTTCTTAAAAAGGCCTCTTCTTATTTTCTAGATTATCGAATGATCTGATAAGATACAATATTGTATTATGTTTCTCCAATATCGTAGTGAAATAATTTAGTCTTATGTATGTCCATGGGTGCCTATTACATGTGAATGGTTGGTAATAGCGGTTACTCAGAGGAAAGAAATACACAACTGGTAAGGTAAGTGCATTCAGCCTATTGCAGTTGTAATGATTGAATATGGAATAGACATGTACAGTTAATTATTTGCCTGCAATATTCTATTACAGTTGTAAGGATTGAAAAATGAAGATTTCCTTGTCATCTTAGGCCATGTTCATCCGCCTTCCTCTCAGCTTTCAGAAACATTCTCTCATCATCTTCCTTGACCCATATCGGTTTTCTGAGCTCTATCTCTCCGAGTACCCTAAACTAAATTGCGGGAGGCAGCTATTATTGGGACTCAGATATGTGCCTCAGTTGACAATTATATGCACATTACCTAGCTTAGACAATTATTGAATTTCTTATACAAACGGTAATCCTGGTTTTCTGATACCTTCTTCATAACGTATTCAGTATGTTTCTGAAGGTACTGACTTGCATAATCTTTAGTCACAAACAACTTGGTTTTGTGGTCTGTGGGATTGTGCAGACATGGTGGACCGACCGATAAGCACTGCAATATACTTTCTGATGCCATCTGGAAGCGTTTCGCATCTCCATCGAATCCCTTGTGCTGAAACTTGGCATTTCTACATGGGAGAACCACTTACAGTGAGTCCTATCTGCATTAGCTTTCTCTCAAGAGTGGCAAAGCCGCACCTTCTCTTGAAGCACTTGCCTAGCTTTAATTTGATAATTCAACTGCAATAGTGGTCACACAACTTGGTGATTTAATTGCTATTGATCATTTTCTGATAATTCACTGACAAAGAAAGTATTTTTCCATCAAGGTTTTTGAGTTGAATGAGAACGGGAATTTCAAACTGACAGTGTTAGGCCCCGACCTTGGAGCTGGCCAGCATCTTCAATACACGGTGCCCCCCAATGTCTGGTTCGGTTCATATCCTACTAAAGACCTCCATGAGTATGCACCGGACGGTAGTTCTCTCGTGAGAGGCCCATCAAGAGACCCTGAGCTCCATTTCTCTTTGGTTGGCTGTACGTGTGCTCCTGCTTTCCAGTTTGAAGACTTTGAGCTCGCTAAGATTTCTCAGATCCTTCCTCTTAACCCCGCGCTCGAGCCATTTCTGCGTTATCTTGCGTTATCAGATTGATCAGTTTATTGACTTTTTGTTCTAGTTGTGGATCTCATCGTTTATGCATCAAAAAGTGCACAAATGCCAAACCTGACTAGCCAAATTATGTATCGCAGAGTGAATAGAGATACCCTTCAGAACTTTGCAGCATTATGTCATCATTTGTTCGTGTGCGTGTGTGTGTTGACACTTATGGACATGCACTCACGAGAGTGTTTTCCACATCCTAGACGTAGGAGAAGAAATAAACACTTTCAATGAGTTTGTTCGCATAAAAACCTGCATACGATCTGCAAGTAGCGCACAACAGTAAGCATGGAGTGGGCAAAGTTCTCAAAGAAATACATGGTAAGAAGAATAAACACTACCTTTGAATATACATCAAGAGAACACAACTCCACAATCCGCTGCTGTTTTCTTTTCCTTTTGAAAGATCCCAAGCAACTTAGAGCCAACTGTTCTCTTTTCCACTTGAAGTATCCCAACTTATAGCCAACAACTTTATTGAAGATTCAGCGCGAGCGTTGCATGTATGGACCTACCTTCATCACCTCAAAAGCGAGATGCAGAAACTAGAAACTGTGTCTATACTAACGTCTACTCTCTCTTATCCTCTTGGGAGACCAGTGTGCGGTGAAGAATCAATGCTGACGTGCACTTGTTTAGTATCTTTGACCCCAAACTCGTGCTCATCCTTCATTAGCAAACAAGCGGGTTTAATCGAAGTAAACGCATCTTCCCTGTCGAAGTCCTCGCCAGCATCCTCGGAGTATGCATAGCTGAAACATTGCAGACAATTCAATTCGAAATTCGAACTGTAAGCCACAGGCAAAAATATTTTACTCTAGCAAATAGCAAATCAACTTCCAAGATCATGCTTACCGCATTGAGTTGTGAGAGGGTGCCCACAGCCAACAGATGATGCAGAGCAATGAGAAAGAAAGAACTTGCCAGAAGGCAGGAATGATCCAGGCAGTCTGCCACCTTTGGTTGTAGATATCTGTCGACTTAAAGTAAGAACACAAAAAATAAACAATCAGAGATGTTTGAAAAACTTCTCACAGATTGTGACATTCGTGCGGCAGAAGAAGCTAGGTGCATCCCTCCGCACGAGGGACTGTATCCTAAAGTGAAAAAGAGTACCGAAGGGGAAACTGCACGAAACCAGTTCAGCAGGTCCCAGCAGCAAGTAAAAAACATGAACCCCCATATGCAGTCAAGATGTCAATATATCTACATGCATGAATAGTTTGAATATTATTATTGGCAATGAATTTGTTCAAAAGACAGGCTTTTGTTACTAATCGAAACCATCATTATAAAGTATATCAGTACTAGATACCTCATAGCAAATCCAACCAACTGATACAAGCAAGGCATTTGTGAATTTCTGTAGATGTCTAGCTTAGCCAGCATCTTTCTTGACTGCAACATGACATCAAAATAGTTGTTAGAGTTTAACTACGCGTGACACTCAAGAACTTTTAATTCTATGTTTTGAACTGTTGATCTCACATTGTCTTCTGAAACAATTCAGATCTTTCATTATTAGGGAGTAGAGAGCTTTCCAAGAATACCACACTCCCAAAAGTTGCTGAAGATTTAAGCTTGTACCTGAAGCTTTTCAAGCGTCTTGGAAATCCAGAGAATAAAGAATGCGTCAAGAAGGGCAACCGGAAGAACAAGAAACATCTCGTCTTCCCAGAGAAGTCACTTAGGGAACCTACATTCTCCACCAATTCAAGAATTTCCGATGCCAAGAAAAATGTTCCTCCAAGAAGAAGCACCTTTGATGTAAGACCTCCAAGTGCTGGCCTGACAACCCCATAACCCATAGACACCATGAGTATCACGACACGGGCAACTGTTCTTTTGACGGTGCCAAAGGTGACGGCCCACATCGTAATACCTAATGGTCGGACTCCAGTTTCATTAAATGCAGCATATTCAAAGTACCACAGTGCCATCTCAAACATCCCCAACCCAATAACAAGAGATACAATTTTGCAGAGGCATGACTTCCTTCCAGAATCTAGCATACTGAGAGAACCAGATTACTCCAAGTAGCACAAATGCCAGAGACATGGAGCCATAGAAATTCATAAGCGGGGCCATCCTTCCAGTGAGATAACCAGTTGGGTTTTCCCATATAGTCTTTCCCTCCACAACAAGTCCCTTAAGATTTGGATCGCAGTGAAAGAAATATAGATTGTACATTCCAGTATTTGTGATTGGTATCGTCGTTGTCCCCTTGAAAATGTACGTCGAACACCTTCGGCCAGCCAGGATTTCTTGCAGAATACCGGTTAATGACCTCCCCATTCGTACAGGCATCATGCTTAGCTAGATCTGGTGTACAACACACAGTTCTTTGACAACCATAGGCAGAACCACCAATTGTTACCCGATCTTCCACCTCAAAAACAAGAGCTTGGACCAACCCAGTTTTGCTATCTGCACTAGCATGAACCTTAGCAGAGTCTTTTGTTCTTTTGAAAGAGAGCTTCTCAAACAGGCATCGGCGGAAAAGAAGATTGAAGAAAAGATGCAGATAAAAATCCAACAATCTGAAATCGAAAGCGTTCTCCTACTTTTCTTCTTCTCCCAAGCGAACATCAAACTACAAGCATTTACAGAAAGAGACCTTTAATCATCTCTCTCTCTCTCTCTCTCTCTGTGTGTGCCTGCAACCGGAAGAGTTTAGAGAGAGTGAAGAACAGAGTCAGTGTATGGTGGTGAGTTTAACCTGTGTCGGTCGTTTAAGTTCAACGAGGACGAGGCGAGATCGAGTCCCGCCTCCCGTTGTAACAAAAAGAAAAGCTAGTTAACATCTTGGTTGACCTCATCGTAAACTTTATAACATGCAACATCCTTTCTTTCTTAAAAAAATAAAACGATCTACTATGTTGAGTGAAGCGCATGGAGTTCTATAGAAATAAAGAATTCATGTAATCGACCACCCCATAAAAGGTTGGTTGTTGTTGTATCTCTTTGTTGAAACCAACTTTGTCTGTCATTTTGTGTGGAACAGCTTCCGTATCAAAACTATTTATATTCCTTGTACTTATTTCTAAAGAAGTCAACTGTTTCGCTATTCTTCTTGAGAGATTAAAATATTTTAATTCGAATGAAAAGGATCCCGTGTCCTTCTTACGTACTTATTTTCATCACCGTCAAGATTCTCCGCAATGAAGCCAAGAATCTTGGCATTACGTTTTCTCCAAACATTCTACTTCTTTTCATAATATTTTCCGCCAATGTTTTATCTTCTTTGGTAATCTCATCTTTACAATTGTTGATATCGGGAGTTTAAGATCTAAGTTGGAGCCTACCAATATATCCACGAAGATCGAAAAGAAGAAAGTGGTACTACTTGCCCAAAACAGGTAATGTGTTGCATTCAGTACAGCATTTACAGCAATCCTCAAGTCGACCAAGGAGCCTGGGTGTGTGACATGAGTTTATAGCCGAACGTCAATCCAGGAGATAAAGGACGACGTTCAGTTCCAACTCTGCAGGGAGAGAAGAGGTAAAGACAGAAAGCCATATAAGAGTTGGATGACCCTTGTCGCAGTGGCACGAATAAGCTCCAAGTCGAGGCACCCGAGAGTGTACCTTAGAAGCGATAGCATCAGCTCCATCAGGCACGCAGGTTGCCTTAGTCTATCTGTTGAGGACTTCTATTCTTAGCTTCATAGTTGCTACTGCTCTCTTTAACATCAAGAGAATAATCATCAATCAATCGACATTTCCTTTTTCTTTACAAAGGGAGACCGTAGCTTAACACACACACATGCAACAATCCCAGGAAATCGAACTCCCCACCGGCATTGGAGTCAGAGAGCCCTTCCAGTTGAGCTAACGCGCGCTGGATATCTATCATCAATCAAGATTTTCTTTTTTTCCTTTCTGAAAGGAGATACAGAGCAGGGTTACATAGATTGAGAGGGTAGCATGTCCATGACAACCGAGTACCTTATACGTTCTGGTGCTTCCTCACCTCTGTTCCCGCCCTTGTTGATATGGCGAAAATTCAGTATCTGAAACATTGTGCTGTCTGGATACAGTCCTCCTCCATTGTTCTCAGGTAGTTTGACATCCTCTTAGTGTTTCTTACGAGTGCAATAAGTTCCAAGGAACCACTTTCTGCAATATTCAGAAAACTCAGCTCCTTCACTAGTGTAAATCCCAGTCTTAAAGTATACGCGTCTGGCATTATCGGAGAGTTTAGCTCTGGGAGGCTCCAACAGGCAGCTGCTAAAAATGATGCCTTCTGTGTCTCTAATCACCGCCCCTCCTCCTCCTTTTCCATCTTAAAAGAAAGACACATCTGTATTTAGTTTATACTCATCTGCTTCGGGTGGCTGCCATCATCAACCAAAGTTTTGATTCAACACAAAAGCATCAGAATTTTGTTTAAAATCTCGCTGGTCACCCCAAAAATGAACCATCAATCAACATAGTGCAAACTTTCAAAGGTTGTAATTGTCCATACAATAAAATCACGGGCTGCACAATTGATTCCCCTGAACACAGACTGATGAAAGAGACGGAGAGCTGCTTTGGAAAGCAAGACGGCAGCCAAGCATTTTTTGTTTCGTAGCGCATGCTCATCCCAAAATCAAGACAGGCCGAAGGCGATCCACACAGGGTCAAAGCGAGTCATTGGCTCAGTTCAACCGAAGGAACGAAGTTTCAAGCAGCTTTATGTCCTTCCATTGATTACTCAGTGAGAATCGGTTAGCAAACGGGTGGAATGAGAACCAGAAGTAGCAATTTTTTATCCGACCTGAACCTCACCCGAAAAAACATCAGGTTCAGCGGTTAAGCATGATTGATCCGGTCCGGTCGACTCGACCCGATTGAAAGTGTGCATATTGTACTCAGGTCAACCTGGGTCTGGTAACGTACCCGAGCAAAAGAATTGGGTTCCTTCCAAGTCAACCTGATTTTGACCCACACCTGAAGCGACCGACTCATCGACGGGATTTGCCACCCTCGATAACTTGTCAGATGGCCCTTGCTCTGAAGGAGAAAGGGAGTAACACAAGTTACCAAATGGATCTCTATTATGTATGGAATCGATATTTTACAAGTCACTGTTCCTTAAATGTTATGAAATTTCAGACTTATTTCACAAGAAAAACTCGTCCAATTTCCCCTCATTTTGGTTCGAAACAAATGCCTCTTTAAGATTACAACTTTCGATCACTCGCGTAAGTTTGGATGTCGATGACATAGTGATTTTGCTTAGGCATGCATACTCACTTCTCTCTGATTTCAAAGTGACGGACTCAAGGATGTTATCACTCTGCTCAAGCATGCTGGCTGAACCACCTTCTGTATTTATATATAACTCACAGAAACCATCCGAGGAGGTGTATGATCGGAGCACCCCACCGTAGAACTCCGAGGCAGAGCGCTGATCTTCTCTCAGAGCTACTAGGTGTACATTGATGTTGGGAGAAGCTCACTCAAGAACATGGACTGGCGAAAGAATTCTTACTGCTAATGTATGACTGGATTACCCAATACCCGAGAGTGCTTTATCTACTGATCCAACAGATGGATTCACAAAAAGAATTATGGTATGCATTTTCTTCCTTCAAATTTCAGAACCATGATCAACAATGCTTATAAATCCACAATCTGACATACTCCAAGTACAAGAAACATGAAGGTTCGCTGTGTCTTCAGCCTCGGTCACACTCTACATCTCCAAGACAATAACTGCAAGTGACAAATATAGATTCATGGATTAATAGACATGTTAACATATACTGTGAGTTCATCAATCATTTTGGCAACCCATGAAACAGTCCATCTGAACCAAACAGCCACAAATTGCTTCATAACATCTAATATTTTCACCAAGGCTCAAAAACTCTCTACCTAATTGCTCAATGACTTAACTTGTGCAGCTTAACACAACTCATCAGTAGGTCAGGACGGGCCCTTTGTCTGCATACTCACAGAGAAGAGACTACACGATATGCCTCCTTGGTAGTCTTCCATATACATGTCATTCATAATCAAGTCTCTAGGAATTGTGCTAAACATCTTAGAATCTCAAATCAGTAAAGGAGACTGGAAACCACACGTTGATGCATGCTGCATTCACTTGGTTCACTTTAATTTCAAGGAGCAGAGCGTAGTAGAGAAAACAAG
Organism: Brasenia schreberi; assembly: GCA_036023115.1. NCBI lineage: Eukaryota > Viridiplantae > Streptophyta > Magnoliopsida > Nymphaeales > Cabombaceae > Brasenia > Brasenia schreberi. Next base: position 305,638 of record JAYKKT010000051.1, read on the forward strand.
AATGCTTACATTCAGAATCCGTCTTCACCCATTTACATCTGTCGATCTCTTTCCCCTTCCATTCGTCTTTGGGATCCCCTTTAGCCGTTGTTATTCTTTGAACGATCTTCCTGCCTGATGTGGCATCTTGGTGGTATATCTTACAATGAAGAACTGTTCTGATCAACTGTCAAAGACAAATGAAGCAATCACTAAGTAATTGTTAAAGTGTTGAGATACAAAATTGGAGTTAAAAATGTCAGTATGTGCATTGCTCACCTTGTCCACTCTAAACTCTAGCATCTGCGTCTCTCTTAGGCTCGGTGCCGGCATGAACCCACGTTGACACGCGAATACGTTCTTTAGTAGGAAGGTGAGTGAATTCTGTTTGATCCTAGTTCCAGCATCAGCCGCACAGCAAATATCCATTGTCTTACTCGCAACAACATAGTGATTTTCTGGATCTCCATTTTCACTGATTGAATCACGCGCGAGCCGCAGGCTGCTTGTCCGGTCAACGTCTAGGCTCGAAGGGCAGTTCAAGAATTTGTTGAGGGGGCAGTCACTCCTGCGCGATGACCCCTTAGATTGTGATTCACGTCTAGAGTGTTTAAGTGCTAAGTATTTTGTTAACTCTTTCTTAAGCTTGCCAAGTTCTTCCATGCTAAATTCAGTTAAATCTTGAATTGCCGAAGATGAATTTTGCTGGATTTCGCCAACATTTTCTTTGTTGTTATCATCGAACTTCGAATCCCCAAAAGTTCCTATGGTTAGTAGCCCATGTTGCCAATCTTGGAGGCCAGTGCGATTCGAAGAACTTGCTTCAGACTCTTCTGCTTTCTTAGCTTTATAGTTGGTCATGCCTGGAAATAAAGAATGAATTAGAAGGAAGAACAGAAAAGCGCCAGAAAACCTGATTAAATTACAAGAGCATTAAGGGGCTAATCATTTTTTACTTGTTGATATGGAAATAAAGAAACGTTAAGGTGCAACTTTTACCAAAAAAGTTAAAAAAGAAATGAAAAGAACTCACATTTGTCTGCAGCCATCGATTTCTTGGAGCTGGCTTGTTTTGCATTGAGTTTTTGTTGCATCCAACTCAGGATCTGAGAGGTTACATTTGAATTAGGAAAACAAATAATATGAGTATTACCTCAACACAAATCAATTCAATTGTACATGGCATGGCATTGGGAAAGTTAAGATGCGATTCATATAGGAATTTGTGTCCTTTTGTCAAATGGTACATGGTAACAATCCCCAAGCAACGTCGGATTATGAGTGACCGGGGTTTGACCTCTCTCTCTCTCTCTCTCTCTCTCTCTCTCTCTCTCTTTCTCACACACACATATGTGTGTGCACTGTCATCCAGACCATCAGTTTCAAATCTGCAAGGCTCTGAACATAGAAACACCAGGGATCAATTCACGTAAAGAAGGCGAGTGATTTGGTTTCCTTTTAATGCTATCTCCTGATTTGAATAAAAGTGATGAGTGGATGTTAGTTAGCGCCGTATGAGATATTTTTCGACTTCTACCGACAATTTAAAGCAACAGTATCCTGACTGAAATCTGTTAAAAATTCCATTTATAAAGATACCAATCAAAAAGGAATCTGTGCTGTTCATCTCTAAAATGTCAAAGCAGAGATGTTTAACACCAACCATCTACAAAGATGGGCAGACAAAAATCATTCATGAGAAATGAACCACTAAAATTATTTCAACCATCAAAAGTAGCAGGTTGCAGTAGTGGGTACCCTCATTTCAGCAAGGCCTAATGAATTCCACCTCTTGAACTACGAGGAAATGATTGCGATCCTTTGCAATTGCTTGGTGAGTTCTAAAGAAAGAAGAAGAATGCAAGGTGAGTCTCTTTCTGTTAGTAGGAAAGAGAAAGGTAAGAAAGGTAAGCTGTAAAGGCGAAATATATAAGGCATGGCGATACAGAATTCCGTGACAAAAGGCACTGCCCCCCATTAGCTTGTTCATAAGTTCCCACTCTCACACGTCGGTTTTTGGCTTTAGTTTATTTTATTCATTCGATCTACTTTACACTTATTTCAGCGTCTCCCACCCCCTCGGGCCCAAAAGTCTAAAACGTTTTATAAGGGTGTAATATCTGAATCGTCATGGACAAAGGTGGTCATTCTTGAAATGCCACTCAAATGTATTTTGGGTCTATTGATTGGACCCATATTGGAATTGGATCCCATACGATACAGGTTCGGCATCAGATCTTCATCAGTGAGACCCTTTGTTATCCAATTTTGGAAATCGAAGGTTTTCTTATCAACTCCACATATGGTTTTGGTTTTATCCTTCTTTCAAGCCCATAGAAAAAAGAGGAGCCAATGGTTACCAATAACTTTATATAATGGATTCTACAAACCCCAACTAGTGTAAAGAAAGAACGAAGTTCACGTTGGTTTTGGCTTGCAAAGGCTTTGATAATTGTTTGAACCCCAATTCGATCTTTATTCATGAGTACATAGGGTAAATTCAATTTGGATTTAGGTTTTACTGAGTATCAGATAATCAGGCACGAAGTGATGGGATCTTGAAATAAACAGAAAAGGTTCCTAGAGAATATATATATATATATATATATATATATATATACACTTTCACGTAACAAAACTGTTGAAGAAGGTCAATTGTAACAACTTAACGATTTAATTGTGTTTAACATGAATAAAGATCATGGCTACACAACAATTTGAACATGTTCAAGTCAACGAGTTGAGCTTTTACAGTTGAAATTTCTTAGGAACACAACCGATTTGAACATGTTCAAGTCAATCATGCTACTCATTCAAGGCAGAACGTAGTCCCAACCGATGCGTTTTGGACACCTACATCGCTTAGCCCCTTTCACCTTTGACGCAAAAATAGCAAAATCCAGGATATGGCACTCTTAGAAATGTTGGTCTAATTGAAACTTTTCTATCTTCTGTTTGGATGATTTAATTGCAATATCTAGAAATTTAATCAAGTTTCATCATTTCGACAAGTCTGGCACCAACTTGGTCCTTGCCTGGACGTTTTTAGGAAAAGATGCCTTGGCTTGCTTAGAGATTCCACTGGATCAATTGTGAGCTACGCCACACTGCAACGTAACCGAGGTGCAAAATATGTCACCAACTACAATTGTGTGATGAAACTATCATACACGGTGACGCGACACTGTTAAGTTGACGAGTTATTGTGGCATATATGGATCCAAGAAGACCGTATCTGGTGCACATGTTGGCTTATTGAATCTAACATAAACTCTGAGGCACACCATAAAAAATGATGCCTAAAACAATTGTAATATGATGCGGAACATGGTCGAGTTTGTAGCTCATCATACACTTGAGAAACATATTGATCAATATGAAAGAGTGGCGTCTACGGCCATCTTCATACACTATTATTTATTCATTTTCCATCCCCTCTACTTCTTAAGTAACACAAGTTTCTCCTCAGACCGGCCAAAATGGCATTTCGCAGTCGGAGGAATCCCAGATAGAGACTAAATGGCCATCTAGATACAACTTAAGTGACTCAAGTAGACGAGACCGGTTTGGATCGGATCCGTCAAACCCGGTTACCTAATCGGAAGGGGAGGGGCAATTTTCTTGCATGCCCAAATCAGGGACGAATTTGGCAAAAATCACAGATCGCCGTCATCGTCAGATATGCTGCGACACGTACAGGGTACGGTACATCTATCTCGTAGTCTGAGAAGGATTCAGAGGCATTTTCGTCACGCCGAAAAGCAGTCGGCATGACTGCAACATCTTCTCAATTTTTCTGTAACTGGGAAGCGGAAGCCAGGAATCGGACCCACAGCCTTCGTCTCCGAGTCGAGAGCCGTGGCATTTTCGTCACGCTGAAAAGCAGTCGGCATGACTGCAACATCTTATCAATTTTTCTGTAACTGGGAAGCGGAAGCCAGGAATCGGACCCACAGCCTTCGTCTCCGAGTCCAGAGCCGTGCTAGGTGAGCCAACGCTCCGAGTAAGACGCCAAATAATTTCAGAAAAGTTCACTGGCGCTTCAAATCAATGACAGCGGCATTCTGCTCACTTACCGAAAGAAGTTGCGTATGGATCCGATCCACATTTTGTTTCTGCATTGCTCCGTTCTGCTCCCAATAATGTCTGGGGTCTGGACTTGTATCAGATGTTTGAATTCTCAATAAGATCTGGATCCAGGTCTGTGTCCAACTTGTTATAACAGCTAATCCCGACACTGTCGATGTGTAAGATCAGTCATCTACATCATCTCTCTGTCTTATTCATTTCTCTTATCGTACGAAGTGTTAAAAAATTGGGTTGCAGTGAGAAGTAGGCGTTTAGTCAGTTTCCATTTACATAAAAGATTGGAACCGCCAGTTCTCTCTCTCAATCTGTGGTTGATGAATTTTCTAGCATGCCTACTGCATTGGGTGCACACACGAGCAGAAAAGGTTTGGCTACTGATGCTCAAGTCAGCCATATAATTTTCTGTATCGTAGGGATGCTCAAGTCGGCCACATAAATTTTCTGCATCTAGTAAAAGTTCTGAAGTTTAGGCATGCCACACGCACGGGCATACACACGGTCTGGCTTGTGATGCTCAAATAAGACATAATTTTTTATATCAAATTATTGCTCCCCAAGTTTAGTCAACCCACCATTAAGATTGGAAATTTAGAAGAAGAAAACCATGAAGCAGCACTGCACAAGCTATGGAACAAGTTCCACTACGTAGAGCACACCCAACGACTCGGTAAATTAAGTATACGAAAGAAATCAGTAAAGATACTATTTATATATTATCGAATGAGATACACAAGCAGAGGCGGATGAGGGTGTCCACTTCGAATCATGTGCTACAAGACATAGCCCACAAAATAACCATGGGATATAAAAATATACGAAGAATATGGTATAATTTTGGGATATAAGACACCTTAAAACGGATAGCCAATGGTTGTACCAGTAGGCTATAACATAGCCCATAGTCGTCACCTTGGGCGATAATATAAAGTCCAGTCACAAGCCGCACCATGAAACAATGCCTAGATCAACCACTATACACATCAAACAATGTGCACGTGCGATCGTGCAGGCATATGAGAGAGCACCCCAATTTCAATTGGTGAAAATGTGTTTTCTTCATGGTCAACCCTTACCTTAACTAGACATTGTATGAGCAATCAAAAGAGACAAAATGAGTTCTGAATTCAATACTCCACTTGCAGTTTGGTGACTTACGAAATTGTCAACTTTTTCTCTCTCCACGAAAGAAAAACACCACTAATATAGTCCAGAGAAAGAGGCAGGTGTTCAATCTCCTGTTTCGCATGATTCCACTGCTAAAAAGAACGTTGTATCGTCTTCTACTGCACATTTTCCTAGTTAAAACTGTTTTTCACCGATTAAAACTGTTATAATCATCGTGAAAACCACTTAAAAGATTTTAATATTTTTAAGTACAAGTGATTTCGGGGCTAAATACATTTAGGTAGAATGTTTTGACAGCTGATTTTGGAGTTAAATACATTTAGGTGGACTGTTTTGACAGCTTGAGGCTAACTTTTCAAAGTAAAGCAACAGATGGAGGATGAACCTAATCAAACGGTGGAACTATGTGAAACGAGAGATTCAGCCGGACCATGACTCATAGTCTGACACCGGGGTATCCTTTCCAACATGTGAGTAATATTAAGCCACGCATAACATGATCCTTTCTTTCCTGCCAGCCTTTTAATTCCTTTGTGGCCAGATCGCATTAAGCAACCTACCAAACTCCCTCTTCGTTCCACTTCTTACGAGGAAATCCATGCTACCTGTTCTCTTCCCTCGATATCCATGATATCAGAAAGGAAGTAAAGGAACTCTTTAACTCCCACAACAATCTGGCCATGTGATTCACTTTCCTCGTGTTATCTTCCTGCCTCTAGATTGTAAAGAGTCGTGCCCTAGGTACAATATGCCTGGCCAGAGAAAGAACACGTATTACCTACCATGCGGGAAAACCTTCAGCCTCCAAAAAGATCGCCTCCGTGCCTCATCTCTTTGGCATGGCGTAGAATTCATGGCGGTACACGTCATTAATATCATGCTAACCTCGTTCTTCACATCAATTTTCACTGACCGATCTCACAAATGGCCCACTTGCCGTGGTCAAACCTCCCGAATTCAAAGATTGTATCGTTTCTCCAAATCAAGATTTCAACCTTAACCACAGTCCAGACAAGAGTAATATTTCTAGAGATGCCTATAGTTGCCTCGAATCTTGTGCAAAGCTTTTAAAAAAAGCAACTTGACTCTGTAACCAGATTTCTCACGCCGATGTGTGTTCAATCGCAACTTGCACCGACTCCACAGGCTCAGCAGATTCAAACCACACCTGACATGACAAGAGACACATATTGCTCATCTTTAATCCCAAAAGTGACTAGGGCCTTCAGAAATTCTGCCGACTGCCATCTGATCTTCTTGAGTTCCATCAGCCACAACCAAAATGAATCAAGCTTATCTAAAGCCTTGGAGATTCTAGACCAGAACAATTGTCGAGAGGTAAGTATGTTCATACATAATGTCCACTAAGCCCAAAATGCATTGTACCCCATGGAAGTTCACCCTTGCAATTTGCAAGTCCTTCAGGTAATATTACAGTTTAACATCCCACCTGCCCACTATCTGTTTTATTATATTTATCCTGCTCAGTCCCCTATGCTTCTCCCTTAAGCAGCAGCAACACGATTTGCCTAGCACAAAGCCGACAGCAGAATAATTAGCACAAGACATAGTCTAATGCCACCAGAAGCAATACCAAATCCGTCCCCGGATGTTATATTGGCCACCCCCAATTCAACGGGCCAGGTGGCCCATAGCTTCACCGTTAATTTTATTGAAAAGGCCGGCTGAAAGGCGTCGTGGCGTGATGGGTTTACCAGATCTCGCAAGGGGCCCGAGACTCAACTGGCTTGGCAATCTACAAAGCCATCCAGCTGCTCATCATCATACTCTTCCTGAGGTGTTGCTTTCCCGGTGGTTAGATGAGAAACACCTACAAATTCTAAAACATCAAAATATAATAAAGAAACAATTGGTGCCGCGACGATTGGATTTATCGACTGGTTGTAGAGCAGTGTCTTGGGCTTCTTTCTTTAGACCATAGAGCACTTCTTATTTGTTTATATTTAGTGTTAAACTGACATGCGGGTTTGTTTGAGATAATTTAGCTATCAAATCATTCTTACCCAGCCAATTTAAGGTCCCAAACTCCAGTATCTTGTCATTTCATTCATGTGTTGTATATAATATACTTCTGTAGTATAATTGTATAAGAAATTATTTCTCCAATATATTTGTACAAAAGAAATTTTCAGTAGTGTATTTGTACCAAAAAATTATTTCTAAAATATTTTCTTGCCAAAAATGATTTCTAATGTATTAGGTATTTCCTATATATATATATATATATATATATATATATATAGAGAGAGAGAGAGAGAGAGAGAGGAATTATAGTTTAACTCCCCTCATGCAAGGTATCACCTTTGCTTTGCCGGTCCCAAGCCCGGATAAAAGAAGAGGGTTGTGTTAGGCTTCCGACAACCAGTGTAAACCTTTGTCGAATTTTCATACCATTGATTACACAAATTATAAGCATTTCTTTGGGAAGTCCCCGCTTAGCGACACGCTGTGGAGTCCAAATGCAATGATAAGTAAGAAAGGGCCACTACATTTTTGCCCAGTTGTAGTGAATTAATTGCAGTGAAGGTTCTCACATCAAGGATGGGCATGGATAAAGAAGTTAGTTCCACTACATTGTCTCCCAAATGTTAGTCAATAATTTACAGAGAGGGTGTTCGCATTTTCAATATGGACAAATGCGGGAGTAAGGAAGCTAGTCCTATATAATAAGATTCGTATTGGTTCTTGCAATATCAGAACATTATCCGGTAAGCTAATTGAGGTGGTAGATACTATGATTCAGAGAAAGATTCATATTCTATGTTTACAAGAGACAAAGTGGGTTGGAGAAAAAACAAAAGAGATAGAGAATACATGTTTTAAATTATGATACTCAGGTAAGGAAAATGCTCGAAATTGAGTTGGTATTATCATAAATAAAGATTTAAAGGATAGTATGGTAGACATACAATGATATGATGATCGAATCATGATATTGAAATTAGTGTTAGGAGCAGAGGTTTTGAATATAGTTTCTACTTACGCACCCCAAGTAGGACTAAAAGATAGTATAAAGACAACTTTTTGGGAAGAGTTAGATAAGGTGATTTAAAGGATTCCACAAAGGGAGATGATTTGTTTAGGAGGAGACTTAAATGGACATGTCGGTAAAGAGGCATTAGGATATCAAGGTATTCATGAAAACTTTGGTTGTGGAGATATAAATAAGGAAGGTAGGGAGATTTTAAATTTTGCTATAGCATTTGATCTCTTTCCAATCAATACAATCTTCAAAAAATGAGATGAACATTTAATTATTTATAAGAGTGACTTATCACAAACACAAATTGATTACTTTATTTGTAGAAAAAAAGATAGAGTGTAAAGTAAAGATTTCAAGGTAATTCCAAGAGAAAGCTTAACCACCCAACATCGACTTTTAGTTATAGATTTACAAATAAAAAAATGGACAAAGAAGAAAAGAGTACATCGAGCTATTTAGACTAAATGGTGGAACCTCAAAAACGAGAAAGAAGATATATTTAAACAGAAAGTACTTCAAGGAGATGTTTGGAATTATGTTAGTACACCTTGTGATATGTGAAACAATATGGCTATACATATTAGAAAAGTGGCAAAAGATGTGTAAGGTGAATCTAAGGGAGGTGTACTGGCACAAAAAGAAGCTTGGTGATGGAGTGAAGTAGTACAAAATAAAATCAAGACAAAGAGGGCATGCTACAAATTACATTATGCTAAGAAAACTAGTGAAACTTTAGAGGCTTATAAAAAGCAAAAAAGGTCGCCAGTAAAGCAAAAGCTAAAATTTGAGAGGATTTATATAAAAAAACTCAACTCAAAAGAGGGTGAAAGAGATATTTTTAAGATAGTTAAGGCTAGAGATAAGAAAACTAAAGATCTTAATTATATTAGATGCATCAAAGATGAGAATGAAAAAATTCTAGTGGCAAATGATGATATAAGAAATAGATGAAAAAACTATTTTTATAAGCTTTTTAATGAAAATAAAGATGTTAGTATTAGCTTAGGAGAGTTAACTAAACTAGAAAAATATATAAACCACAATTTCTACCGACGTATTCAAAAGAATCAAGTCAAAGAGGCTCTTAAACATATGAAGGATGGTAAATCGGTATGATCAAACAATATTCCTATAGAAGTTTGGAAAATACTAGGAGAAATAGGAATCACTTGGCTCACAAGACTATGTAATGAAATATGGAGAAACCAAAAGATGCCTAAGGAATGGAGAGCGAGTACACTTATACTCATATATAAGAATAAGGAAGACATTCAGAATTGCACGAATTATCGAGGTATCAAGTTAATGAGCCATATTATGAAATTGTGGAAAAAAATTATTGAACGTAGGTTAAGACAAATATCAAGTACAACAGAGAACCAATTTGGATTCATGTCAGACAAATCTACTGCTGAAATGATTCACCTTTTGAGATGTATTATGGAACATTTTACAGCAAAAAAGAAAAACCTTTACATGATATTTATTGATCTAGAAAAAGCTTACGATAGGGTACCGAGGGAGGTTGTTTGGAAAACCTTGGAAAAAAAAGGTATCTCATTGACATACATTAACCTTATAAGAGACATGTACGATTACAAAAACATGTGTGAGGACGCATGAAGGAATGACAGACTTCTTTGAAGTTAATATTGGGTTATATCAAGAATCAACTTTAAGTCTATACTTATTTATAATGGTGATTGATGAGTTAACACAACATATTCAAGATGAAGTACCTTAGTGTATGTTATTTGCAGATGACATTGTGTTAGTGGAAGAGTCTAAGGAAAAAGTTAATAAAAAATTAGAACTATAGAGAGAAATATTAGAAAGCAAAGGTCTCTGACTTAGTAGAACAAAGACAAAATATATGGAATGTAAGTTTGATCATTTGGTTACTTCAGAGGACATAGAAATTAAAATTGGCATACATTGTATCTCCCAAAAAGAAAGTTTTAAATACCTAGGGTCAATTTTGCTGAGTGATGAAAGAATTGATGAAAATGTTATGCATAAAATTAATGCTGGTTGGTTAAAATGGAGAGGAGCATCAGGTATTCTTTGTTATAAGAAGATACCATTAAAGTTAAAAGGTAAATATTATAGAACATCAATTAGACCTACCATGTTTTATGGTTTTGAGTGTTGGATAGTTAATCATCAACATGTACAAAAGATATCTATGACAGAAATGAAGATGTTGAGATGGATGAGTGGTCATACAAGAAAAGACCGTATACATAATGAGGTTATTTGAAGCAAATTAGGAGTGACACCAATAAAGGATAAAATGAGAGAATATCATTTAAGATGGTTTGGACATATAGAAAGAATATCAAAAGAAGAACCTTTAAGAAGGTATGAAAAACTAAATTTGTAAAGTATTAAAAGAGATAGAGGACGACCACAAAAGTGTTGGAAAGAAACAATAAAGAATGATCTAGCTTATTGTAAGTTAACTGCTAACATGACACATGATAGAGCTCTCTGGAAACAAAGAATCCATGTAGCCGACCTCGTCTAGTATGGGAAAAGGCTTAGTTGTTATTGTTGTAGAGAGAGGAATTATAGTTTCATAATGTCTTTTGGTGTATAACCTTATACAAATATTTTAATCATTCCATCTTTGAGATAAACACTCAAAATTTAAATCACTTTACATTTATTGTATATAACATATTAAATATAAAATACATAATAATACTTTAAATTATATCTCCATTATTGATCTCAACGATCGAACGGTAAAAATGTTTGTGTAATATTATGTATCAAAATGCATTATGGAGTTAAGATATATATAATCTTCATAGAAAGCCTTTTTTTTCGTACATAACTTGGTTCCTTGACAACAAAGGCCTCCGACTCCAAGAAAGGTCATTGAGTTGATGATACCAAGACAAGTTTAAACTCTAAAGAAAGGTGATTCTTTCATGTTACAAAATTAACCTCTTTGATAACTATAACTATCAACATAAAGCATCGGGAATACATTTATTTTGATCACAAGTTCATAATAACCAGTGAAGGTAATGAACAATCAGAGATGGAATTGTTTCATGTTTACATGAAAGAGCTTCGTCTTACAAAATAAGGACCAAGGTTAGCCTAGTATCTAAGTTTGAAGGCTCTGCGATCAACTTCGCAAATTAATTTAACGCACGGTATGTCTCCATAAGATAGTATGCATTCGATAGAGACGTGAAAGGGTGCCACAGCGGTAGGTCTTGAGTCGATAGTTCAATAATGTGATGGAACAAAAATTAGTGGTAAGGGTTACCCTTTGAAAGGAGTAATAATGTTGCTGTGTGATGATAGGGTCATACCACAGTGACAATTGACACCATCTTCGTTTTCAAAATTCAGAAAATACAAAACTAAGACATGTCTGGTTAGGGTTTATCTTGAATTGGAAACCAGTTTCGGTTTGTTTGGAACTTAAAACTAGAACAGAACCTGCCACCAATCCGGTTGTGGTTTTAGAATCGCCATTTTCGGAACATCTGGCATGGTTTCAAATTTGTTTTTTCAAATACAAGAGCATCGAACTCTCCACGAACTAAGTGTCCTACTGTTGCGCTTGACAAGGAGCTTTGAAAATTATATTTAAACATAGTTAGCAGTGGTTTGGAACCATCGGTTCTGATTATGAACTGGTTTTCGGACACCACGAGCCATAATCGAATCGGATGGTCCTCAGTTTCGGTTTTGTCATTTTCAGTTACTGCTAATTCCACGGGTAGTTCGGTTTCAGTTCAGAACTGACCATGTATCGATTGGAACAGCCGGACTGAAGACCTATTATGGATTTTTCGGACCATCAAACTATAACCAAACCAGGGATCCTCCAGTCCGATTCCAGGTCCACCCTCTGGGGGTAGTTCCTTAGACAAAGTATTTCGCCTTAAGCTAGGCAACACAAGTTCTGGTTCTCAAAGAAAGGATCAAAATCAGATCCTAACCTTGTATCTCCGCTTCTTCATTCCCATGAAATCGGCCTCCTAAGAATTTTTGCAATTGGCCAACGTATCTGTAGCAGAAATAGCCACTAGATCTCTGTTTTATATTTATTAAACCATTTATAAAGTACATGTCAAAACAAGGAAGCAGTTTTACTGCACTACATTATAATCTTTACCATCAACTAACATCAATACTTTATAATGATCAATGAGCTGTGGAAGCAATTCAACTGCATGCTCCTGATGAGAACCCAATCCTAGAACTAGCAACGTCATAAACTACTTGTGTCCTCTTCTGCTGCCTGTTCCCTATGATCGCCACACTGTTCGCGCCATTGTTGGCCGCGAATGCCAAGCAGGCTTGCGACGTAGACGGAATGAAGAAGACGTTAGGAATATCCATGGGGAGTACCGATCCGCCCTGGAAATGAAACCTGATCACTGGGATTTGAACGGTCGAGACTCTGGACAGATCATAGCATGTGTCTAAGATGCTAAGAGATTGAGTCAAAGGATACTGAGACATTGAATTGCGGAAAGCCGATCTTAGTGCACCGTAGGCCGAAGGAGGCAAGCGTGTAATCACTGTCCCTGAATCTATGATAGTCCCTGGACTCGAAAAGATTGAGGATGACAATGGCAGTAGTTGGCCACCAACACTGATACCAGACAGTGAGAGAAAATAGTAAGTAGGGTTCTGAGGATTGCTTATTAGTGGTGTATACTGAGCAGATGAATAAGAAGAATCAGGCCCGAAGGTCAAGAATCCGGTCGAGCTCGACGAAGGCAGACAGTAAGAGAACAGACCACCATACTTGCTTGAAGTCTGTGATACAGCAGAGAGTCTAGATCTTCCTAATCCAAGTATTCCCCCGGACATACCAAATAGTCCTCTGTTGTTGAGGCCGCATCCGAAGGCAAAACCAGGGAATGCATTTGAGTCGGACAGAGTTAATGTATCGCGGCCGTAGAGACCAACCGAGTATGAGTTGTCTCCATAAGCCACACCATAGAGGCACCTAGAAGCTGAGCATCCGTTGGCTCCCGATTCGGTCTTCACATAGGTGCAGTCTGATTCACTACATGCTATGGCCTTGTATGAAGAAGAGGCAGATGGGTTGAACCTAGGCCCCTGTTGTTGGTAGCATGACACACCACAGGGTTCACACTGAACCCAGGTGATGTCACTACCAGTGTCAAATACAAGATAGAAGTCTTTCTTCGGTGTGCCGAGGCCGACGTTGACGATGAAGTTTCCGGTTCCGAACGAGGCACCTGAAGAAGCAGTAATGCTCACTGAATCTGTAAGCAAGGCATCTTCAAGTTGGCTTTTAGGAAGAGATGAATTCAATGTCCTCGAATCGATCCAGCTGACTCTGGCTTGGTCTTGATGAAGAACTTCCTCCGAATCCTGTGTTTGTTTGTGCGTTGAGCCTGGGTTTGCATGGAACGGGGAGCAAGGCCCGTGCTGATCAACCAGTTTGAGTGTTGTCTTTCCTTGCTGACCACTGTGGTAGCCTGAAAAGAGGAGACAGATTGTAAGTCTTTTTCTTGGTTTATAACTGGGGAGAAACTGCCTTTAAAGGGGTCGGAACGATTCAGCATAAAAGAGGACTCTAGCACCGACGCCTTAGGCCTATGCAGTAAGGTGCCACCACCGATAGTCGAACCCTTGACTGTCTGTCTAGTAGCCAAGAGTCCTCTCCACTATGCTAATCCCCCTTAGTTGAAAAACCAAAACAAAGCCTTTTCCCACATTAACTGGGCGTTAGTCTATCCAAAAGAGCCCCCTTTGGAGCTATTTACTAACATAAAACTTTGCTAAGTGATTTCACTTGTCCAAGAAACAATATCTTGAGCTTTGCAGTAAGAAAGAAACATCACAGCTCCCCATAAGGCCTGGTGATAGGATGCGCACCGAATGTGACCATCCTCAAAGCTTTGATCATGCATATATTCAATGATGCATAAACATGGTAATTACAGATAAAACTTGTCTGTGACTGTCCTAAATCATGTTAATTCTTTCCCAGTTCGAGATGCTGTGATGAAACAGAGAGAAGAACAGAGAATTTTTACCTTTTCCATGATCGCATGTGTGCGAGCGTACGAGAGAATCGACTGCGAGAGTGTGAAAGTCTTTGCTTATGTCTCTTGCACTCGCAATTTTCGAGGTAGCAACACAGAAGACGAAGAAAAGGATGAAAGAAAGAGTAAAGGATGATGTATTTGCCATGCTCAAGGACACTGCTATAATAATTGAGCTGCAGGATTATGAAGCACAACCAAAGGGAGCATTATATACAGATTCGATCTCATGTAGGGGACCCAAAAAGGTCGTCAGAGTCCACTGAAGGTCATGCCAAGGGCATGGTTTCGGGTAAGGGCATTCAAGTCTGACTGATCCAAATAGATGAACCATTAGATCCGAACAGATTCTCAGGAACCCACCAACAAAACCAAACTCTCCCGGAGACTACGTGGGGTTGCTACATGAATTCTCGGAGTTACCGTCTGTTGAATCTGGAGTCATATTAAGATTTATTTCAGAAAAGCAATATCATTTTCATTTGAGCGCTTGGCCTTTTTTACCTAGTTTCTCTTTCAACACCTTTTTTTAAAGCGTCCACAACACTTTAAACACGTCAATCTCATTTTATATAGTCTAATAATCTTATATATATATATATATATATGCAAACATGACAGGTTACGGGTAACCATTTTGGTTCGTGAAAATAGTAAACTGTAACCAAACCAGGTTCCACCTGATTTCTTTCTCGTTAGTAACCATGGTTCCAGGTAAAGGATCTGGTTCGAAACAAAAAAACAAACAAAAGAAGACAATGGTTTCATGGGGGTACGAATCACACAGGGCGAGTGTCCGGCGGTTCAGTTACTATTCTGGCTTCCCAACCCGGTTTGATTCAAACCACAAGGCCAGTTTCGAACGAGTCATATCTACAAGGCCAGTTCCGAACCGGTCATGTCTACATGTATGGCAACATATCCATCTCTAAAATGTATCGAAACCCACAAAAGATCCAAATCTATTTGAGAGCATATGGTCGTCTCTGATCCAATTCATGGGATTCAAATCTGGTCACACTCCTAAGACAAGAGTCAGCATCTTTTTTTGCCTCCTCTTGTTCGTAATGATGCACTACGTGTAATGGATGGGAGCCACAAATAATTTAATACAGAGACTGGACTTCTGCTTGTTTTGAAAGATACTCTTTTCGGTTGCTTCCTTCTCTTTTACAGAGATTGCCACTTTACCAAACAACAATGGAAATTGCAGATAAAGTGCATTTTGAGGAACCTTATCACCATCCCTTCCATTAGAGGCCCAACCACTGAAAGAAAAATAAATATAAAAATATTGTGCGAATGAGGTGAATGGATATATCTCTCAAAGGCAGGATGGTAGCTGGGGCCGGCTGTATGATGGATTCTTTCTCATAGTATAATTGAGCAGCGTTTTCTTTCTTAAGCTATAATGGAGCAATGTTGTAAGAAGTGTATGAGGTCAATCAAATATTCATACCATAGTTGCACTCAGAGCGTTAACTCAACGACAGCTAGCAGCCATTGATGGGGAGTTCGACTCCCAGAAGGTGCATGTGTGTCACGCTTTGGCCTGCTCTTGTAACCAAAAGAAAAATATATCCACAGCATAGTTGCACATTGAGCAATCACCGATCTGGCTAGGTGGTCGACTCAAGTTGAAAGTTTATGGGTTCTATGCCCAGAACGTGAATGTCGGTTCATCTGGCCTTTGTAACAAAAAAAAGAAAGCAAACAGATATATATATCATAGTCTATCATAAGTACCATCTTTGTTGTTCTAAAAATAGAAAACAAGACCCAGGTGACAGCTCAAAGGCAGGACTCTCTGGTGGGGATTTCGAGTCTCAAGGGATGTATATGTGGGTATGTGTTAGGCTTCAGCCTCCTCTTGTAACAAAATAAAGAAGTACCATTAGACATGATATGTTTATTTTATTTTCTATAAATGATATGAAATGTAAGGCTTGGTTTTGGTTAAATATGACAAATTTGTGTCAGTTTTTTTAAAGTGATAAAAAATTGATAGAGATGTTACACAGTAGGTTGGTTAAAATGAAAAAGGGCATTAAGTATTCGATGTGACAAGAAAATAATATTAAAGTTGGAAAGACCTGTTATGTTTTATAGTTTTGAGTGTTGAGAAATTAATCATCAACATTTACAAAAGATGTACGTGATAGAAACGAAGATTTTGAGATGGATGAGTAGGTAAACAAGGAAGGACCGTGTACGTAAGGAGGTTATTAGAAACAAACTAAAAGTGGTACTAATGGAAGATAAAATGATGAAATTTATTTAAGATAGTTTGAACATGTAGAAAGACGACCAAAAAAGCTCCCGTAAGAAGATATAAAAATTATATTATGGAAATGTTAAAAAAGGAAGAAGAAGACCATAAAATTTAAAAATAATAATAAAGAATGATCTAGTTCATATTGAGTTAACTGTCAGCATGACACATTATACGACTATATAAAAACAAAGAATCCATGTAACCTATCATTTAGTATGGGAAAAGGCTTAGTTGTACTGGTTGGTCTATGAATTCCATACAGTGGAGCTGTTGCTCGTTGTGAACAAAATTTTAAATTTTCTATTTATGGATAAGATCTGACATTTTAAATCTTCAGAATTTAATTTGTTAACCTAATAAACTCAAATAAAAAGTGCTTGCTTATTTACCCATAATATCTTAGAACAAAAAATAAATGAAAGAATGTATTTGGTAAACTGGACTAAAGCATGGTTATATAACATCTAATAGTTAATTTTCATAGAGGAATGTACTTTAATTAAAAAATAGTGAGCGTCAACAAAGCCGTTCACGAGGCAACATCAGGAGCCAGCCTGTATTCGCTTATGCTGGATAAACAGAACAAAATAGGGATATATGTCAACCATGAATCTGCACAAGGAATTGGACAATCCAACTTACACTCCATAATGTCAATAATGGGCATTTAGGTTCTGCGCTACACAAGTAGAAATGAGGGTTTTCTAATGGTTAGTAAGATCCATCCATGATTGAAACTGTCGACCCCGTGGACGTCAACCATCGTCCGGATCTTACTAATGGTCGATATAAGTTCGACAACTCGACTGTTAAGATCTCAGTTCCATGGTTGGCTAAGATATGGGTTCAGTAAGGTCCAAGTGTTTCTCGAGTATATTGTGGAGATCAGATTTACCCCATAAGCATCCTCTTGTGAATGTTTTCAATAAAATGGTACTGAAAAGCCACTAGCATACAGCACGGGACAAGCCTGGGGCACTCCCCAGGAATAAGGGTGTCAATTGAGCCAAACCCAACTTGCAGTGAGCCCGTTACTGTCAAGGTTTGGTAACAAAAGAATAGATTGATTATTTATCTGGGTTGTACCCGTAAGACCCAAATAATATATGGAATTATGTATTGTTTATGAATATTTATGCCGAACCCAAATTGGATGCGGCTGAGTATGTTCGGATTAAGATCAACTAAATTTCAAATAAGATAATTGAAGAAGTTATCATATTCTTAGATCCCTTCTACCTAGACATAACAGGTTTGGACTCGGCTAGGGAGGTTGAACCGGACCCAAAGACTTACTGGATCCAAAATGGGTCAATCCCCATGACACCCCCACCTATCAAGAACAGAAACATTGTGTAAACGTCAAAAAAGCCGTAAATTAAGAGCTTAGAGACAAAGTCTGAACTCATTCATTGATTTCCTTTCCCCAAAGAGCTTAGCCATGGAGTTGATTTGGACCATACTAAAAAATTGCGGGGACGTTGTTGAGGATTGTACCAACCATCATAATGGTTCCTCACAGGACCTCAATTCCAGTGGACCACTAATATTCGTTCCATGAAAGTGGAAGAGACACATTAAAACGAGAGGCCACGCCTTGAACCCTTCTCTCTCTATATATCTATCTATCTATCTATCTATATATATATATAATGTGTAACTCCGCCCATGTAAGGGATCACTCTTGCATTGCCGGTCTCAAGACTGGATAAAGTAGGAGGGTTATGTTAGGCTTCCAACAGCCAGCGTAAAACTTCGTCGGATTTTATAACATTGATTACAAAAATTATGAGTATTGTTTGAAGCGTCCCCGCCTAGTGACGTGCTGCAGAGCTCGAATGCAGTAATAAGTAAGCAAGGGCCACTACATTTTCACCCGAATGTAGTGAATCAATTGCAGAGAGGGTTCCCACATCATGGATTGGTGTGGGTAAAGAAGTCAGTCCTACTATATTGCCGCCCGAATGTAGTGAATAATTTGTAGAGAGGGTCTCCGCATTTTGATTATGGATGGATGCGGGGGTAAGGAAGCTAGTCCTTGATAATAAGATTCGTATTGGTTCTTGGAATATCAGAACATTATCCGGTAAGCTAATGGAGGTGGTAGATACTATGATTCAGAGAAAGATTCATATTCTATGTTTACAAGAGACAAAGTGGGTTGGAGAAAAAACAAAGGAGATAGAGAATACAAGTTTTAAATTATGATACTCAGGTAAGGAAAATGCTTGAAACTGAGTTGGTATATCATAAATAAAGATTTAAAGGATATAGTAGACATACAACGATATGGTGACTAAATCACGATATTGAAATTAGTGTTAGGAGCAAAGGTTTTGAATATAGTTTGTACTTACGCTCTTTAAGTAGGACTAAAAGAAAATATAAAGACAACTTTTTGGGAAGAGTTAGATAAGGTGATTCAAAAGATTTCACAAAGAGAGATGATTTGTTTAGGAGGAGACTTAAATGGACATGTCGGTAAAGAGGCATTAGGATATCAAGGTATTCATGAAAACTTTAGTTGTGGAGATATAAATAAGGAAGGTAGGGAGATTTTAAATTTTGCTATGGCATTTGATCTCTTTATAGCCAATACAATCTTCAAAAAATGAAATGAACATTTAATTACTTATAAGAGTGGCTTATCACAAACATAAATTGATTACTTTATTTGTAGAAAAAAAGATAGAGCGTGTTGTAAAGATTGCAAGGTAATTCCAAGAGAAAGCTTAACCACCCAACATCGACTTTTAGTTATGGATTTACAAATAAAAAAAATGGACAAAGAAGAAAAGAGTGCATCGAGCAATTCATACCAAATGGTGGAGCTTCAAAAGCGAGAAAGAAGATATATTTAAACAGAAAGTCCTTCAAGGAGATGTTTCGAATTATGTTGGTACACCCTGTGATATGTGGAACAATATGGCTATACATATTAGGAAAGTAGCGAAAGATGTGTTAGGTGTATCTAAGGGAGGTGTACCGACATAAAAAGAAGCTTTGTGATGGAGTGAAGTAGTGCAAAATAAAATCAAGGCAAAGAGGGCATGTTATAAATTACATTATGCTAAGAAAACTAGTGAAACTTTAGAGGCTTATAAGAAAGCAAAGAATGAAGCGAAAAACGCCGTGAGTGAAGCAAAAGATAAAATTTGGGAGGATTTATATAAAAAACTCAACTCAAAAGAGGGTGAAAGAGATATTTTTAGGATAGCTAGGGCTAGAGATAAAAAAACTAAAGATCTTAATTATGTTAGATGCATCAAGGACGAGGATGAAAAAATTCTAGTGGCAAATAATGATATAAGAAATAGATGGAAAAACTATTTTTATAAGCTTTTTAATGAAAATAAAGATGTTAGTATTAGCTTAGGAGAGTTAGCCAAATCAGAAAAGTATATAAACCACAATTTCTACCGATGTATTCAAAAAAATGAAGTCAAAGAGGCTCTTAAACATATGAAGGGTGGTAAATCAGTTGGACCAGATAATATTCCTATAGAAGTTTGGAAAGTACTAGGAGAAAAAGGAATCACTTGGCTCACAAGACTATTTAATGAAATATAGAAAAATCAAAAGATGCCCTAGGAATGGAGAGCAAGTACACTTATACCCATATATAAGAACAAGGGAGACATTCAAAATTGTGCGAATTATCAAGGTATCAAGTTAATGAGCCATACTATGAAATTGTGGGAAAGAATTATCAAACGTAGGTTAAGACAAATATCAAGTACAACAGAGAACCAATTTGGATTCATGTATCTACTTTTGAAGCGATTCACGTTTTGAGACGTCTTATAGAACATTTTAGAGCAAAAAAGAAAGACCTTCACATGATATTTGTTGATCTAGAAAAAACTTATGATAGAGTACCGAGGGAGGTTCTTTGGAGAACTTTAGAAAAAAGAGGTATCCCATTAACATACATTAACCTTATAAGAGACATGTATGATGATGCAAAAACATGTGTGAGGACTCATGAAGGAATGACAAACTTCTTTGAAGTTAATATTGGGTTACATCAAGGATCAACTTTAAGTCCATATTTATTTATAATGGTGATTAATGAGTTAACAAAACATATTCAAGATGAAGTATCTTGGTGTATGTTATTTGCAGATAACATTGTATTAGTGGAGGAGTCTAAGGAAAAAGTTAATAGAAAATTGGAACTATGGAGAGAAATATTAGAAAGCAAAGGCCTCTGACTTAGTAGAACAAAGACAGAATATATGGAATGTAAGTTTGATCATTTGGTTACCTCAGAGGACATAGAAATTAAAATTGGCACACATTGCATCCCCCAAAAGGAAAGTTTTAAATACCTAGGGTCAATTTTTCAGAGTGATGGAAGAATTGATGGAGATGTTACACATAGAATTAATGCTGGTTGGTTAAAATGGAGAGGCCTGCCATGTTTTATGGTTCTGAGTGTTGGGTAGTTAATGATCAATATGTACAAAAGATGTCTGTGACAGAAATGAAGATGTTGAGATGGATGAGTGGTCATATAAGAAAAGACCGTATACATAATGAGGTTATTAGAAACAAATTAGGAGTGGTACTAATAGAGGATAAAATGAGAGAATATCGTTTAAGATGGTTTGGACATATAGAAAGAAGATCAAAAGAAGAACCTATAAGAAGGTATGAAAAACTAAATTCGGAAAGAAACAATAAAGAATGATCTAGCTTATTGTGAGTTAAATATTAACATGGCACACGATAGGGATATGTGAAAACAAAGAATCCATGTAGCCGACCCCATCTAGTATGGGAAAAGGCTTAGTTGTTGTTGTAGTTGTTGTTTTATATATATATAACATGTGTGTATGTATATGTGTGTGCCTGTTTGTGAAGAGAGAGAGGTCAAGGCATGACGGCTCCTTTTAGATCTCTCTCTATATAGCTGAACCGTCAGACTTGCATTGGTTTTATGTCAAATCTAACTTCTATGAGATGATGATCTATCTAGTTGAAACTAGCTTTTAGTAATCAACAACTCGTTCCTTTTGATATATGAATTAGATTTATACGTCTAAAGCTAATATTATTAACTTCAAGATCTCCATAAATTGAAATCCATTTATTTAAAAAAGCATGTAAAATAATTGATTTCTTTTTTTAAGTATGGAAATCACGTCTATACTATTAATCTTGCAAAATGCTCTCTGCATGCCGCATTTTTTTCTAAAAAGAGTATTGCTCTCGTTTACATATAATCAATCATCTCCCGCCCTCCCTCACACACACACTACCCGTGGCCTTACACACACACATGTAAAAGAGTATTTTTCTTTTTAAATCACGTCCGGATTGACGTTTGTGTACGTGAACATGTGCCGAGAGGACCATCATAGCGACTTGAGCAGAATGGTTCACACCATTACCGTAGACGTCGCTTTTAGGACATGGCATGCAACTAAAGTGGCCCCAATATTGCCTTTATCTCGTACACAAACATATACGCGGGTGTGATGTCAATAAATATTGTATTGCCCACTGCCAGGACATTCAATAATTCCTATTGTTTCGTTCTGTTTGCTTTCTTCCATGAGAAAATGGTTCCGCGAGCAGTTCGGTTCTGGTTTAAACAAACGGGTCAGTTTCGAACCTGCCATGTCCAGACTCACAAGATGAAGGTAATGAGTTTGTAAGAGCGGAGAGCGAGGACTTTTATCCTTGGAAGGCGAAGACCATGACAAATTGAAGGGATTTGTGATGCTCATGGCGAAGCAAGGTTGCTCACTTTCATGGCAAAGTCCCTGTAAGCGAAAATTTTAAATCTTATATGGGGGCTATAGCTCCTCGAAGAACCCCCTAAACTTTTTCCTTTTGAGTTTGATAGCTGGGGCCTGCATCTTGCTTCACCTTTAATAATAACAAACACAGGCATTCATGTTAAGAGATGATGGTTGAGTTTAAAAGTGAAAAAGCGAAGAATATACATGTTCGTTTAAAGGAACACTTATTTACATGAGAAGTTTTTGTTTTCCAATAACACCATTCATCTCTTAAAGGGACAGTTGAGATCCCTAATAATCGACAAACATATATATATATATATATATATATATATATATATATATATATATATATATATATATATATATATATATATATCAATCTATTCATACACTATAAGAGAGAAAGAAAAAATTGATATATGTTAGTATATTTAGGTTATTAAATCCAAAAAAATCTCAATCCCATATTTTTGACAATGAACGGTTAGAATTTAAATTTAAAAACAAAAGGTATCATATGAATAAAGTACACTAAATAGTTTTTACTTTTTAAATTTAAATTTAACTATCTATCATCAAAGATGAAAGATTGAAATTGGATTTGCTATAACCTCTAGCATATTTCTCTCTCTCTCTCTCTCTCTCTCTCTCTCTCTCTCTCTCTCTCTCTCTCTCTCTCTCTCTATCTCTTTCTCTTTATATATATATATATAACCCAATAAGCATATAAGGGCAGTTTTAGTTGAATTTGATACCAATGCATTGACAGACCCCACTCAAATATCTAATTCCGCATGATAATCTTAACATCTTTTTTTAAAGATAGATTATTAGGTAAGCTTTTCCTAATCTTCCTTTCAAAATTTGCTTCATCAAAGGGAGGAGTTAAGTTATTGCGCTTTTGAGCAATTGATAGACCATTTTGATGAAATCTTGATCTTCTTCCTGCAGGTTCTTTACCGGCGCTTTACCTAGATGCAGTGGAATGGAGGAGGGCCGAAATAAGTATTTCAATCAACAATAAGAACGGAGAAAGGGGGAGACAATGACACAGGGATTTCACAGTTTCCTGCAGACGGTTTTTCAAGGAAGATTCTGTAATCTCATGTAATCTCTTGTGTCAGTGTATTATCATGTACAATATTTACCGAGAGAGTCTGATTTCTTCTTTCTTATATTTTCATGTCTAGGCTTTCCGTTACAAGATGTTTGCTTTTCATTTATTCTTTCTTTAACATATACATTTGTTATGTATACATTTGTATGTAACATATCAAGGATTCACTGGCTCAAATAGCCAAATCCAGGCGACATTACATCTCTCACTTGGCCACTTGAGTCAAGTTTTATGACACACTAGTTTTTATCTTCCACTTTTATGGGTATTCCCAAGTTGTCTGCTATAATTGCAAATATAATTGCAATCGATATCCGTTGTGTGTTTTTTCGTATACTATATGTTCTTACCTATACAACAATTATCATATAAACTAGTATACTTTAAACAAATCTCAAACCCATATTAGCAACATGCTTTGAGAAAAAATCCTCTTTTATGCCTTTTGTCAAGGGGTCTGCCAACATATCATTGGTTGTTATATATGATATGGATATTTTATGCACATATAAGGACAGTTTTAGTTAAATTCGATACCAATACATTGAAGACCCTACTCAAATATCTAATTCCGAATGATAATCTTAACATCTTTTTTTTAAGTTTTCCTAATCTTCCTTTCGTCAAAGGGAGGAGTTAAGTTACTGCGCTTTTAAGCAAATAATAAACCATTTAAGTTTGCATTTTTGGCACTACAAAATAAAACCGTTCAATCTACTGGAAGAGGTGAAAGAAGAAACGAAGAGGCACCATAGAATCTCATGTACAAGCTCTTGAGAAGTCTACAACCCAACTTAATGGAGTAGGTATTTGGCTAGGCAGCCTGGAGTTGGATGCTCTCGTGCTTGTTCTTTTGACGATTGAGGACTCACTCTCACACACACATACCGGCCAGCCAGTTGATTATTAAGTTCATACGGACCCAACCGGAAGTCTGCTGTGTTTTTCAAAGGGAGTGTGGAAGGTAGAAAATAATGAAGGTCGTCATTATGCAATAATTTATCTAAAGCATTAGTGGTTGGAGGTACCTTGATGGTCACTATAATATATTTCAATTTATTAAATAATTATTATTAGCTTTGTATTCATCATACTAATAATGCACCTGAAATGGTTGACGGAGACCAGCAACCAGCATGGGAAACTCATCCCACAATCCACACCAAGGAATACCCTCATACCATTTAATGAGTTCTGAAGAGGTCCTCAACACACACACGTGCACGCACAAACACACACACATGATAACCCGTGCTTAGAAATGGTAGGAAGGAAATGAAAGAGGGCCTCTCAGGTCTCCATTTGATTCTGACAATTTTGAAGGGCACTTTTTTTGACATTTTGTACAGAAAGAAAGATGAGAAGCATGTTTGCTTATGGAATTAATTATGAAAGGTTAATCTTGATGACACTTTAGCTCTGGTATTAATAGCTAATATTGCAAGGATTAGCCCAAGGAGCTATTACTCTCTTTGCGAGGGGTTTCACGGGAAAGAACCTTCTCATTGAGGGTCTTGAGTTCGACACTAGGAACGTGCATATTTGGAGTGTGTCTGGCTAACACCAACTTGCCTATGAAAACCAAATGTAAGATAAATACTCTAGACAAGCAAGGTATACTTCGAACTGTTTAATGTTAGGATGAGTACTTATATGCTGCAAGTTGTGTTAATTTCTATTTTAATTAGCATAGTGAGAAGGGCCTGTAACTCTGATTATGTGAGGGATCACTCTTGCATGACTGTCACCAAGCCCGAATAAAGGAGGAGGATTGCGTTAGGCTTCTGACAACTAGTGTAAAACTTGGCAGATTTATCTATCATATATTCTAGACATTATGAGCATTGCATTAGGATGTTTCCTCTCAGGGACATACTATAGAGCCTGAATGCAATGAAGAGTAAGCAAGGGCCTCCATATCCTAGTTCAAATGTAGTGAATCAATTAAAGGTCTCGCATCATGAACGAGTATGGGTAAAAAAGTTCGTTATACTGCCATGCAAAAGTAATGAACAAATTGTATAGAGGATTTCCACATTTAAGCAATGACGGATGCTAGGATAAGAACTATAGTCCAGGATATTAAGATTACTTGAAATATCATAACATTGACTGTCAAGTTAACGAAGGTGGTAGATACATGATTAAGAGAAAAATCCATATTTTATATTTATAAACAAAGTAGGTTGGAGAAAAAAAAATGATAACAGAAGTTTTAAATTATGGTGATTAGGATATGAAAAGGCTCGAAATGGAATTTGTCTTATTATAAATAAATAGTTAAAGGATAATGTAGTAGACATACAATGGCATGGTGACCGAAATATGATGATAAAATTAGTATTAAGAGTAGAGGCTTTAAATATAGTTTGTGCTTATGCACTCTAAGTAAGACTAGAAGATAGCATAAAGAAGACATTTTGAGAGTAGTTAGATAAAATAATTCAAAATACTCCATAATGAGAAATGATTTGTTTAGAAGGAGACCTAAATGAATATGTTGGTAAAGATATATTAGGTTATCAAAGCATCCATGACAACTACGAGTTTGGAGATTTAAATGAGGAAGGTAAATAAATTTTAAATTTTGCTATGACATATGATCACTTTTTAGTCAATATAATTTTGAAAAAATAAGATAAATATTTAATTACTTATAATAGTAGCTTGTCACAAACACAAATTGATTATTTTGTTTATAGCAGAAAAGATAGATCGTATTATAAAGATTGTAAGGTAATTCTAAGATAAAGCTTAACTATCAAATACTAATTTTTAATTATAGATTTGCAAGTAAAAAAGTAGACAAAAAGGGAAAGAGTACATAGAAATATTCGGATTAAATGGTAAAACCAAAAAATGAGAAAGAAATACATTTGTATGATAGTACACAAATATGTGTCAGGACCCATTGAGTATAATTTATTTGAGTTTAATATTGGATCACATCAAGGATCAACTGTAAGTCCATATTTATTTGTATTGATTATCGATGAGCTAATAAAACATATTCAATATGAAGTCACTTGGTGTATGTTATTTGCGCATGACATTATATTAGTTGATAAATCTAAGCAAAAATTTAATAAAAAATTGGAACTGTGGAGAGAAATATTAAAAAGTAAAGGCTTTTGACTTAGTAGAACAAAGATAAAATATATTGAATGCAAGTTTGATCATTTGGTTACTTCAAATAATATAGAAATTAAGATTGACACATATTGTATCCTTCATAAGGAAAGTTTTAAATACTTAGGTTCCATTTTTTAGAGTGATGAAAACATTGATGGAGATGTTATGCATATAATTAATACAAGTTGGTTAAGATGGAGATGTGCATAAGATATTCCTTGTGACAAGAAAATACTACTAAAGTTAAAGGTAAATATTATAGAGTAATAATTAGATCTAACGTGTTGTATAGTTTCGAGTGTTTCGCAGTTAATCATGGGTGGTTATAGAAGGAAAATTTGTATGCATAATGAGGTTCTTAGAAACAAATTGTAAGTAACACCAATAAAAAATAAAATGAGAGAAAATCATTTAAGATGATTTGGATATAAAAAGACGACCAAAAGAAACTCTAGTAAGAATGTATGACAAACTAGATAATGAAAATGTTAAAATAGGAAGCAGAAGATGACAAAAATGTTGGAAGTAAACAATAAAGTGTGATTTAACTTACATTGAGTTAATGATTAGCATGACACATGGTCAAGCTCTATCAAAACAAAGAATTCTTGTAGCCAACCCATTTAGTATAAGAAAAGGCTTAATTGTTTTTGTTGTTATTGTAGTGAGAAAGGCCTCTTATATCCAGTGGATTGAGCAATTCGGTCAAGGTTCATACTCACATTACTGTTGTACTGCGTGTTTTAACAGAAGGTGTGAGAAACTAGATGGTGAAAATATTAAAAAAAAAGAGAAAAAGACTACAAAAGTATTGGAAGAAAATAATAAATAATGATTTAGCTTTTATTGAGTTAACTGTTAATATGACACATGATCGAACTTTATGAAAATAAATAATCTATCTAGTATGGGAAAAACTTTGTAATTGTTATTTTTGTTTTATTATATTTTTTATTCTATTAACCAGTGTGCGTCCAGTTTGATTTCTGTTCTTGGTTCTGGGCAAACCGAAATTGACAAATTTTAATCGCCGGGTCTAGTTTAACTAGCACCAGACATATCTACCTAGTCAAAAGCACTATCAAGTCTAGGGTTCAAATCCCGTTGATTGATCGCAACTAAAGAAAGATGGCGAGCACAATTCGATTAAGAGACCACAGATTCTTCAAGATACATTCAGTTACTTGGTTAGGCTGGACTATCATAACTAAGCGGCCTAGGGTTCAAATCTCATTGATGTGATAACCAGCAACAACATTGACAATGACTAAAGAAAGAGAGTGACTCGAGTTTGCGTGTCTTGATGAAGCAGCCGGACTTCGACAGCATAACCACCAATCTTCAATCTTTAAGATTCACCCGAAATACCCGAAAATAAGTAGGTAAAACAGGTCCGACACTAGGCCTTTGGAAGAGTGTTTACGAGAGCACAACATGATCTTTTCCTTTTTCGGTTACAATGGAGAGGCCGAAGCCAGGTACATCCCTAACTATCGAACTCGTGACCGTCAACTTGTGAATCGACATCCCTGCCAATTAGCTACCACTCTGAGTGCACATAATCTTTCTTCTTTATGACAAGTATAAACCGGAATCCATCTATTCAGTCTCAGTATAATATGGAGTTTGCTTTTGGCATTGGTTTCATCACAATCCGCACGCGGTTTCAGGGACTTCATCACCTGCTTGCCAGTCTTGAACCCGTAACCTCATTGCCGGAGCCTGCTGCGTTAGCCTTAGTCTAATATACCATCTTACATTTACAGAATTTCGTAACACCAATTAAACATGACCGCGGTTCAGGTGATTCGAACTGAAACGGCACCCCCTGCCGAACCGCCAATATGCTAAGAGAGGTAGGGATTTGCAATCAACTTTAATTCTTTATGTCCAAATTGGCGGCTTCTCCAAAGAATTGTCCTTGAAGTACAAGATAAGCACTAAGTGGCACCTATCTAAATCCACTCTATTCTGGTGCTTGACTTGTGGGTGCAAAGGCAATAATTGCCTCCCATTTAGTGTATACAAATATCGAGTTTGTCGATATTCACTTTAGTTGAGGGTCCATGGTTTCTGTCTATCCACAAATAAATAAATGTCACAATCCAGTGTGCTTTGACAATACCAAAATCTGTAAGACAGATATATATATATATATATATATATATATATATATATATATATATAGTTTTTAATTACATGTATATATACACTATATATGTATAGTTTTTCCATTACATCTATATAATTTTGTATTACATGTATATATAGTATATTTGGCTTATATATATAATTTTTTTATTACATGTATATGTACTCTATATATATGTATAGTATTTTTTATTACATGTATATATGTATAGTTGGTTACATATATATATATACATAAGGTGTAGTATATATGGCTCATAGATATGTATATACATATATGTGTATAGTTTTTTACATTACATGTATATATATATATGTGTGTGTGTGTGTGTGTACATATATGTAATATACACATATATAGTTCTTTTAATTACATGTGTATATGACTTGTTAAGACCTGAAACTTTGTGATTGGATTTAGATTTCAAGCAGATTTGGATCAAATCTTCTAGACCCAATTTAATATCCAACGGGCCTTTGGTTCTACGGGCTATCCTGGTCCGGCCCACATCTGCCCCCAGGGCCATACGGGCCGAGCTATTCGGCCCTGCTTCAAATATAGGCCAAAAGGGGCCCGGCCCATTTTGACATCTCTATTTGAGACCCAAGCCATGCATCTGGCTTCAGTCTCTCCATTGTAAAATCACACAAGAAAAAACTTTTAATTACGTGAGAATTTACTCTGATCATCTTGGAGTAGCGACTTATGGAAAATCACAACGAACCGCACTTTTGGAAAAACGATTCTATTGCTTGCCTAAGAGTTGAGGCTACGAAAAACTTTCCTTACAGGTTTTTCCTACTCAACTTGGGAAGACTAGGAAAAGGAATTGGAGTGGAAGGCTTAGCCACTCTTTCTTGGGCCCAAAATCTACACTTCTTAGCCTTCGGTCAAAGGTTCTGTTTTTCAGTATTCTGACCTCAATACACAATAATAAACCATGATCTTTATCTTATGGAGTTGAGTGTTAGTATAGCTTGAAACCGGAACTGCACGGCCTGCGGAACCAGCAGTAACCAGAACCCGTCCAAACCAGTCCCGAAATCATGGACCTCCCGATTTGACAATGGTTCATAGTATCTAGAAACCGGTTTGAAACTGAAACTAGAATCAACGGTTCCAAACCGCTGTTAAATATAATTTAGATATTTTTTCTAGAACCTATTATCACAAGCCGATCAGTAGCTCAACGACAAGGCTTGTGGTTTCCTACCGTTGCGGTTGGTAGAGAGTTTTTCTCTCAAAGGATGCTGCTGTTCTCGTTTTTCAAAAAAAAATCCACACCAACAGTTTACCAGTTTCAGGTATAAGACATGTCTAAAAAGATTAAACTCTATGGCCACTAAGAATCCATCTAGCTGACTCCAATTAATGTGAGGAAAAACTTGGTTCGGTTTGAGCTCATCAAGTGTTAGTTCACAGTCTATGAGACTCGAGAGAGAAATCATTGAATCTTGAGGCAGATTGGTGAAAGGTCTCTTGGACGTGGAATAAACCAGTGGATGTTCTTGAGTTGTGGTCAACGGCAAGATGCACCACTACCCGCGGTTCCAAGTTGGTCGAACCAACGCGCATATGAAATGAACTAAACGATAGATATTAGAACTATCACAGATCGATGGACATGCAAACTTTCAAAGAAACATTCATTTATATGTGGAAAATGTTTTCTCGTGATAGAAGAAACAAGTGAATAACCCCCATACTTATGGCATGTTCTCTCTGGTTAAGCAAAATGGCCAATGATCGTGAAATATAACATTCACATTATGTAATATGGCTTGAATTTATTACTAACATGAATTGTGACTCGGTGATTTTGAGAGAGAGCACACAAAAGGGATGTTCATGGGGGTCAGGGTTTATGAGGGTCTGTGAGAGATCATTCATATTATGCGCCACTCTTCTTCATCATAGTAGAAATCTTCTTTCTGTTTTACTCATGAGGTCGTATTCTTGAGATCCAAGGAATCAGTCATAATATGAGTCTGACCACGATAAATCTTTTGTTCTTTCTTGAAACTGTTCTCGTTTTACGTGTTTCAGAACAAATTTGTGAAACAGATTACTGATGCAATCTCCACATCTCTACCTCCTTCAAAGGGCATTATTCATGTAAACAATATGAGGTTTCATTAAAAGTGTTCAAGCTGAAGAAGTTCTATGAGCTTGATACTGAAGCTGTCCACTTATCAGGGACGGAGATGGGCTTACTCCAGCTTGCCCATCAAACAAAAAGGAAAATAAAAGGAATATACACCAAATTTCTTTTATTTAAGAGAGAAAATAGGTGTTTTCTTCACGTCTGCTAGTGAGGTATAGTAATATTAGCATATTCTTTGTATTGGAAACATTTTCTTCCAAACTGGCATGCTATGGTCGGGGTTTAATGTCATATATAAACTCGGATGCTCGGATTCAGCATTCATTTTCTCCTTTGATGCAAGGGGAGGCTAAAACCAGGTTCACACCCGATGACCTTCAACTTGTGAGTGGAGCCTTCCAACAGATTCAATAGTAATAGTAATGATAATAATAATAAGTTTCCATTTGCCCTACTGGGCAAGAGATTTCATTAATACCTGATATAAGATCACAGTTAAAGCATGGGTAAGCTCTGATAAATTTTTCATGGCCGTATTTGGTTTCATAAAATACAACACAAGTCGTGCTCGATGCTAGACATTGCTGCTTCGGATAAATTGGAACCAACGGTTAAAACTATGGTTCTCATTTACTCGGAACCATAAGCCTACAACAACAACTAAGCCTTTTCCCATACTAGACGGGGTCGGCTACATGGATTCTTTAATTCCACAAAGCTCTACCATGTGCCATGTTAGCAGTTAACTCACAATAAGCCAGAGCATTCTTTATTGTTTCTTTCCAACACTTTTGTGGTCGTCTTCAACCTCTTTTAATACTTTCCAAATTTAGTTTTTCATATCTTCTTACAAGTTCTTCTTCTGATCTTCTTTCTATATGTCCAAACCATCTTAAACGGTATTCTCTCATTTTTTTCTCTATTGGTGTCAGTCCTAATTTATTTCTAATAACCTCATTATGTATACGGTCTTTTCTTGTATGACCACTCATCCATCTCAACATCTTCATTTCTGTCACACGCTGCCCAACACTCAAAACCATAAAATATTACAGGTTTAATTGTTGCTCTATAATATTTACCTTTTAACTTTAATGGTATCTTCTTATCACAAAGAATATCTAATGCTCCTCTCCATTTTAACCAACCAGCATTAATTCTATACGTAACATCTCCATCAATTCTTCTAACACTCTAAAAAATTGACCCTAGTTATTTAAAACTTTCCTTTTGGGAGATGCAATGTGTGCCAATTTTAATTTTTATGTCCTCATCAAACTTACATTCTATATATTTTGTCTTTGTTATACTAAGTCACAGGCCTTTGCTTTCTAATGCTTCTCTCCATAGTTCCAATTTTCTATTAATTTTTTCCTTAGACTCTTCCACTAACATAATGTTATCTCCAAATAACATACACCAAGGCACTTCATCTTGAATATGTTTTGTTAACTGATCAACCACCATTATAAATAAGTATGGACTTAAAGTTGATCTTTAATGTAACCCAATATTAACTTCAAAGAAGTCTATCATTCCTTCATGAGTCCTCACACATGTTTTTGCACCATCGTACATGTCTCTTATAAGGTTAACGTATATCAATGGATACCTCTTTTTCTAAGGTTCTCCAAAGAACCTCCCTCGGTACCCTATCGTAAGTTTTTTCTATATCAATAAATATCATATGAAGGTCTTTCTTTCTTGCTCTAAAATGTTTCATAAGACGTCTCAAAAGGTTAATCGCTTCAACAATAGATCTGCCTAGCATGAATTCAAATTGGTTCTCTGTTGTATTTGATATTTGTTTTCACCTACGTTCGATAATTCTTTCTCACAATTTCATAGTATGGCTCATTAACTTGATACCTCGATAATTTGCATAATTCTGAATGTCTCCCTTATTCTTATATATGGGTATAAGTGTACTCGCTCTCCATTCCTTGGGCATCTTTTGGTTTCTGCATATTTCATTAAATAGTCTTGTGACCCAAGTGATTCCTTTTTCTCCTAGTATTTTTCAAACTTCTATAAGAGTATTGTCTGGTTCTATCGATTTACCACCCTTCATATGTTTAAGAGACTCTTTGACTTCATTCTTTTGAATACGTCGGTAAAAATTGTAGTTTATATATTTTTCAGATTTGGCTAATTCTCCTAAGGTAATATTAACATCTTTATTTTTATTAAAAAAATTATAAAAATAGTTTTCCCATCTATTTCTTATATCATCATTTGCCACTAGAATTTTTCCATCCTCGTGCATCAAACAACACTAAGATCTTTAGTTTTCTTATCTCTACCCCTAGCTATCCTAAAAATATCTCTTTCAACGTCTTTTCAATTGAGTTTTTTTATATAAATCCTTCCAAATTTTAGTTTTTGCTTCATTGACAACTTTTTTCGCTTTCTTCTTTGCTTTCTTATAAGCCTCTAAAGTTTTACTAGTTTTCTTAGCATAATGTAATTTGTAACATGCCCTCTTTGCCTTGATTTTATTTTGCATCACTTCACTCCACCACCAAGCTTCTTTTTGTGTTGCTATACCTCCCTTAGATTCACCTAATACATCTTTCGCCACTTTCCTAATATGTATCCATATTGTTCCACATATCACAAGGTGTACCAACATAATTTCAAGCATCTCCTTAAAGGACTTTCAGTTTAAATATATCTTCTTTCTCACTTTTGAGGTTCCTCCATTTAGTTTGAATAGCTTGATGCACTCTTTTATTGTTTGTCCATTTTTTTATTTGTAAATCCATAACTAAAAGTCGATGATGGGTGGTTAAACTTTCTCCTGGAATTACCTTGCAATCTTTACTTCACACTCTATCTTTTTTTCTACAAATAAAGTAATCAATTTGTGTTTGTGATAAGCCACTCTTATAAGTAATTAAATGTTCATCTCGTTTTTTAAAGATTATATTGGCTATAAAGAGATCAAATGCCATAGCAAAATTTAAAATCTCCCTACCTTTCTCATTTATATCCCCAAAATCAAAGTTTCCATGAATACCTTGATATCCTAATACCTCTTTACCGACATGTTCATTTAAGTCTCCTCCTAAACAAATCATCTCCCTTTGTGGAATCCTTTGAATCACCTTATCTAACTCTTCCCAAAAAGTTGTCTTTATACTATATTTTAGGCCTATTTGGGGTGTGTAAGCACAAACTATATTCAAAACCTCTACTCCTAAAACTAATTTCAACGTCATGATTTGGTCACCATATCGTTGTATGTCTACTACACTATCCTTTAAATCTTTACTTATGATAATACCAACTCCGTTTCAAGCCTTTTTTTTACCTAAATACCATAATTTAAAATATTTATCCTCTATCTCCTTTGCTTTTTCCCTAACCCACTTTGTCTCTTGTAAACATATAATATGAATCTTTCTCTGAATAATAGTATCTACCACCTCCATTATCTTATTGGATAATGTTTCGATATTCGAAGAATCAATACGAATCTTATTATGTAGGACTAGCTTCCTTACCCCTCGCATCCGTCAATATTGAAAATGTGAAGTCCCTCTATATAAATTATTTACTACATTTGGGTGGAAATGTAGCAGGATTAACTTCTTTACTCACACCCCTCCATGATGTGGGAACCCTCTCTACAATTGATTTACTATATTCGGGCGAAAACGTAGTGGCCCTTGCTTACTTATCACTGCATTCGGGTTCTGCAGTGCGTCGCTAGGCGGAGACACCCCAAAGCAATGCTCATAATTTGTGTAATTAGTGGTATAAAAATCCGACAAAGTTTTACGCTGGCTATCAGAAGCCTAACACAACCCTCCTCCTTTATCCGGGCTTGGGACCCGTAATGCAAGGGTAATCCTTTACATGGGCGGAGTTCGAAACCATAAGCCTAAGAGTGGCAAATTGGAGAACTGTTTTTGTATTAGGTCACTTTGGATTGAGGTAGAACTCATGTTGAGCAGAACTTGACCCGTTTAACGTGTCATTTGATGCTACCTGGACTCGACTTGGTTGAGTTCGTGTCGTCCTAATCCTGTATCAGACCAATATAAACTTGGTGCCCTTTAAATGTTGTGTTTATAAAATCAATGGCAGTCGTAGAGATGCTTCCGTAAGGGCCGTATTTATAAAATGGCGATATTTTCATGACGAGGAAGACAATAACCCATGTATTTATTGGCGGGAGCCATATAGCATGAAAATGTCTCTGGGAGCTGATATTTTCGTTTCAATACAAATAGCGAGACCCATAGACACGGGAGTTGCTCGGAATCATTTTGCCTTTAAAAAATGTTATATGAATAAAGCGGCAATTAAATGTCACTTGGTAGTTCTTTTCTAGTGAAACTTTATTTATTAAAGGAGGTACAAGAGGGCTTCATAGAGCAAGCATACAATCAAAGAGCAACTTAAAGAGAAGCGAGAATGTTTTAAAGTGAGAAATATAAAATTTTAGAGTACAATATCGTAAAAGAAGAAAAATTATATCGAAATTGACTACCTTACAAAAGCACTATCAAGAGGCTTGATAGTAGTAGTTGATGATATAAAAGAATACTTTGCCTTCGTTCTTCGTTATCTAGTACACCAACATCTACCCAAAACACTTCACAAGCACAAACTCTACCCGTTTGTTAAGATAAAATCACTTCATTTAGAGCTCTCTTTTTTCACCTTCAATCAAAAGGAAAAGAATAAAAGAAAGAGAGGTTTTATGAACTCAAATCGTCATCGCTTTCTCTTGTGACTTAAATAAAACTTTTTTTGTCTCGTGCTTTCTTACTTTTATGGAAGAAGATAAAAAAGAAAGGAGAAAGATAATGAAGAGAAAAGAAGATTGCAGCTATTGATCAACAAGAATATATATATATATATATATATATATATATATATATATATATATATATATATATATATATATATATATATATATATATATGTTTTCCAACCTTTTAGAGGTTCTCACTTTTGTGGTGTCTTGTTTCCGTTTTCTTTTTTATTTGTGCTTTCGTTAAGGCTATTCAATTTGTATAATCCAAGGTATAAAAATCTGACAAAGTTTTATGCTGGCTATCAGAAGCCTAACGCAACCCTCCTCCTTTATCTGAGCGTGGGATCGACCATACAAACGAGAGAATGTTCTTTGGAGAACCTTAGAAAAAAAAGGTATCTCATTAACATACATAAACCTTATAAGAAACATGCACGATGGTGCAAAAACATGTGTGAGGACTAATGAAGGAATGACAAACTTCTTTGAAGTTAATATTGGGTTACATCAAGGATCAACTTTAAGTCCATACTTATTTATAATGATGATTGATGAGTTAACAAAATATATTGAAGATGAAGTACTTTGGTATATGTTATTTGCATATGACATTGTGTTAGAGAGGAGTCTAAAGAAAAAGTTAATAAAAAATTGAAACTATGGACAGAAATATTAGAAAGTAAAGGCTTCTAACTTAGTAGAACAAAAACAAAACATATTGAATGTAAGTTTAAACATTTGGTTACTTCAAAATACATAGAAACTAAAATTGACACACATTGCATTTCCAAAAGAAAAGTTTTAAATACCTAGGGTCAATTTTTCAGAGTGATGAAAGAATTGATTGAGATGTTACACATAAAATTAATATAGGTTAGTTAAAATGAAAAAGGATGATCACGTATTCTTTGTGACAAGAAGATATCATTAAAGTGAAAAGGTAAATACTATAGAGTAGTAATTAGACCTGTCATGTTTTATGGTTCTAAGTGTTGGGTAGTTAATCATCAATATATACAAAAGATGTATGTGACCGAAAGATGTTGAGATGGATGAATTGTTATAGAAGGAAAGATCATATATATATATATATATATATATATATATATATATATATATATATATATATATATATATATATATATATATATATATATATATATATATATATATATAATGAGGTTATTAGAAATAAATTAGGAGTGACACCAACAGAGGATAAAATTAGAAAATATCGTTTAAGATGATTTAACATATAGAAAGAAGATCAAAAGAAGCACTTGTAAGAAGGTATGAAAAATAGATTTTGAAAGTATTAAAAGAGGTAGAGGACGACCACAAAAGCATTAGAAAGAAACAATCAAGAATGATCTAGCTTATTGTGAGTTAAGTGCTAACATGATACATAATAGGGCTTTGTGGAAACAAAGAATCCATTTAGTTGACCCCTAGTATGGAAAAAGGCTTAGGTGTAGTTGTTTGTTTCCTCAAGGCTATTGAATGTCATGCGACACGTCACGATTTGATAAAGGCACGACGCGAGGTAGAAGTATGAGTGTCCAGGTGACGCATCCGCTAATCAATTGTACCTACCCACAGGGAAACCCCATTAAACCCCTCATCTCATCATCTTCCGGTCTCTCGGGAAACCCCAGTAAACCCCTCATCTCATCATCTTCCTGTCTCTCAAACCGTGAGAGAAACAAACGTCAAGAGTTTCAGGATGGGCACCCTCTCTCTCATCATCTTCCGGTCATTTGCATCTGTTCACTGTGTAAAGGCTTATTCCCACCATGGAAGCAAACCGAGGCACCACCATAATTTTCTCTCACTAGCCAATCACTACCCTTCTTTCTCTTCCTGTCCACCGTTCGAATTTCCTTCAATTTTTTCCTGGAGGCACTCGAAAACTCAGACTCGCATCAAACAAGAGCTCCAGTAAATTTTCTGAGCAGAAACCATTATTCAGTGAGAGAAGAGATGAGGACGAGAAGCGCCCAGTGTTTCCTGGGTGTGGAGTTATCATGCAAGACAAAGACCCCAATTTACCCGGTTTCTACGTGAAGAGGAAGATTGGTGCCGATGGAAATGAAGAATTCGAAGTTTTGGATGATTTTGAAGACGATTTCGACGACTATGAAGAGGAAGAGGAAGATGGTAGCGATGATACCGACGGGGACCATGATGGTCTTGATGAGAAAGAGGACGTCTTTAGTATGAGGGACGAGATATATTGGGAATTCGAAGACGAAGACAAAGAGTGTAGGAAGAATTTGGACGGATTCACGCCGGCCGGAGTTGGGTACGGGAACATAAAGGAGGAAACTTTGCAGAAGAAGGAGAATGAGAAGGTTTCGAAGAGTGAGAGAAAGAAGCAATTAAGGGAAAGAAAACGAAATGAGGACGCAGACATGTCGTTGGTATGTGCTCGTTGCCATTCTCCGAGGCACTACGGCCATGTGAAGAATCAAAACCTCGAGAATTTGATCCCAGACTTAGATTTTAATCGGTTGATTGCAACTCGGTTGGTAGATAATAAGATTCGTATTCTATCGTTACAAGAGACTGAATGGGTTGGAGAGAAAGCAAACGAGATAAAAGATACACGTTAAAAAAAAAAAAAAAGCTCGAAAGGAGTTGGTATTATCATAAATAAAGATTTAAAGGATAGTATAGACATACAACGATATAGCGACCGAATCATGACGTTGAAATGTTAGGAGTGAGGTTTTGAATATAGTTTATACTTACGCACCCCAAGTAGTACTAGAAGATAGTATGAAGACAACCTTTTGAGAAGAGTTAGATAAGGATTTAAAAGATTCCACAAAGGGAGATGATTTGTTTAGGAGGAGACTTAAATGGAAATGTCGGTAAAGAGGCATTAGGATATCAAGGGATTCATGAAAACTTTGGTTTTGGAGATATAAATAAGGAAGGTAGGGAGATTTTAAATTTTGCTATGGCATTTCATCTCTTTATAGTCAATACAATCTTCAAAAAGATAAAGCGTGTTGTAAAGATTGCAAGGTAATTCCAAGAAAAAGCTAAACCACCCAACATCGACTTTTAGTTATGAATTTACAAATAAAAGAATGGACAAAGAAGAAAAGAATGCATCGAGTTATTCGAACTAAATGGTGGAACCTCAAAAGCGAGATAAAAGATATATTTAAACAGAAAGTCCTATAAGAAGATGTTTCGAATTATGTTGGTACACCCTGTGACATGTGGAATAATATGGCTATACATATTAGGAAAGTGGTAAAAGATGTGTTAGGTGTATCTAAGGGAGGTGTACCGGCACAAAAAGAAGCTTGGTGATGGAGTGAAGTAGTGCGAGCAAAGAGGGCATACTACAAATTACATTATGCTAAGAAAACTAGTGAAACTTTAGAGGCTTATAAGAAAGCAAAGAAGGAAGCGAAAAAGGCCATGAGTGAAGTAAAAGCTAAAATTTGGGAGGATTTATATAAAAAAACTCAACTCAAAAGAGGATGAAAGAGATATTTTTAGGACAGCTAGGGCTAGAGATAAGAAAACTAAAGATCTTAATTATGTTAGATGCATCAAGGACGATGATGAAAAAATTCCAGTGGCAATATAAGAAATAGATGAAAAAACTATTTTTATAAGCTTTTTAATGAAAATAAAGATGTTAGTATTAGCTTAGGAGAGTTAGCCAAATCAGAAAAACATATAAACCACAATTTCTACTGACGTATTCAAAAGAATGTAGTTAAAAAGGCTCTTAAACATATGAAAGGTGGTAAATCGATAGGACTAGATAATATTTCTATAAAAATTTGAAAAATACTAGGAGAAAAAGAAATCACTTGACTCACAAGACTATTTAATGAAATATGAAAAAACCAAAAGATGCCCAAGGAATGGAGAGCAAGTACACTTATACCCATATATAAGAACAAGAGAGACATTCAAAATTGTGCGAATTATCAAGGTATCAAGTTAATGAGCCATATTATGAAATTGTGGGAAAGAATTATCGAACGTATGTTAAGACAAGTATCAAGTACAACAGAGAACCAATTTGGATTCATGCCAGACAAATCTAGTGTTCAAGCGATTCACCTTTTGAGACGTATTATGAAACATTTTAAAATAAAAAAGAAATACATGAGGACTCACGAAGGAATGACAGACTTCTTTCATTTAGTTACCTTAGAGGACATAGAAATTAAAATTGACATACATTGCATCCCCCAAAAGAAAATTTTAAATACCTAGGGTCAATTTTTAAGAGTATGGAAGAATTGATGGAGATGTTACGCATAGAATTAATGTTGGTTGGTTAAAATATAGAGGAGCATCTGGTATTCTTTGTGATAAGAAGATACCATTAAAGTTAAAAGGTAAATATTATACAGCAACAATTAGGCCTGTCATGTTTGATGGTTCATTAACATGTACAAAAGATGTTTCTGACAGAAATGAAGACGTTGAGATTGATTAGTGGTCATACAAGAAAAGTCCGTATACATAATGAGGTTATTAGAAACAAATAGGAGTGGCACCAATAGAGGATAAAATGAGATAATATCGTTTAAGATGGTTTGGACCTATAGAAGGAAGATCAAAAGAAAAACCTTGCAAAGTATTGAAAGAGATAGAGGACGACCACAAAAGTGAAGCTTATTGTGAGTTAACTGCAAACATGGCACACTATAGGATACACACTATAGGATATGTGGAAACAAAGAATTCATGTAGTCGACCCCGTCTAGTATGAGAAAAGGCTTAGCTATTGTTGTGATTGCAACTCGGTTGGTCAAGGCCAGCAATTCGAGCGTTCCTGTGATCGTCATAGTAGTTGATTGCATCGATTTCGACGGCTCATTCCCGAAGAGGGCAGCGAAATCCTTGTTCGAATCAAGGGACGCAAAGGGATCGAAATTTAGCAGATCGCCGAAGTTGGTGTTAGTGGGCACAAAGATTGATCTTCTTCCTTCACAGATTTCGCCTACAAGATTGGTTAATTGGGCGAGAAATCGTGCCAATGCTAATGGCGCCCCTAAACTCAGTGCCGTTCACCTTGTTAGCTCGAAAAAGGATCTGGGTATCCGGAACTTGTTGTCGTTTGTGAAGGAATTAGCCGGTCCGCGAGGCAATGTTTGGGTGATAGGAGCTCAAAATTCAAGGAAATCTATTTTGATCAATGCTTTTGCAAAGAGAGAAGGTGCAAAGATAACGAGACTAACAGAAGCTGCAGTTCCTGGAACCACACTTGGAATACTGAGAATTAAGGGGATCTTGCCGGGGGAACGCGAGAATGTATGATACTCCGGGCCTGCTGCATCCGAATTTGTTAAGCATGAGGTTGAACAGGGAAGAGCAGAAGATAGTGGAGATCAGGAAAGAGTTGCAGCCGCGGCCATATAGAATGAAAGTCAGTTCATTGCCTCTTCGCATTTTATAGTTCTGCTTGATATTTTATAGTGATTGGCTGGTAGTGAATCCCACGTTGTTCATATTACTGATACAATTCACTGCAGCTTTAAGGCTCAAACTTTTGCAACCCTTCAAATTGATCAATTTTTTATCGCACCATTTTATAGTGTTAGTTGTAGCTTGCCCTTAGATCTATTTTTGTTTCATAAAATTGATCACTGAGATCAACGAAATCACTGACTTGCGAGTAACTTTGTGCCTGTAAAAGTGGGATCATTAGTATGTTCAAGCTGTAAAGAAGTTTGTGCCTAGTTTGAACCTAAAAACATCTGCCTGGTGGTTCAATGTCAGGCCAGATGAAAGTGACATTGCTTTTTCTTTTTGTTTAAGAGACTTCCAACTCTATCATATTGACTCTTGCACTCGGTGAAATGCATGGATGCTTTGATCCGGTTAATCTAGCTGAATTCTGAATTTCTTTGCTTAGATTCATTATTGAATCAATCCCGTAAGGATTTTGAATTATAAGCAACTTGAATGACATGACTGACTCTGGATTTTGATATCCATCCTCCTCATTGAATATGCTCTTCGCTCGACATACCCAAACATACCCAACAATTTGTTCTGTTTCACTTTTGCATATGTGCAAACTAGTGGCAATGTTTACGAGTTAGTAAGCAAGAAATGATCTTGCTGGTTAAGTTGTTGCAAGTTTTCTCAATTTGTTTTATTGGAATATTCACTGTTTGATTTCCATAGGTTTGCAATGTAGTCGTTTGTTTCCCGGGGCAGTCTATTTGTTTTACTAAATGATGCATTTGTGCAAATTGCAGGCAGGACAAGCTGTGCATATTGGTGCTTTAGCAAGGCTAGACCTGATCCAGTCTTCGGTGGAGACAATCTACGTTACAGTCTGCGCATCGCCCAACATTTCCCTTCACTTGGGGAAACTAGAAAATGCTGAGGAGATATGGAGAAAGCATGCGGGCATCCGTCTCCAGGTACCATCTCTCTCTCTCTCTCTCCCCCCCCCCCCCCCCCCACACACACACGTCTCAGAGTCATCATCTTATTTGGTCTGGTTTTCACGAAGTTGTGTTGTGATGTGTTTGTGCCTCAAATTTGCAGCCTCCGGTTGGGGAAGACCGAGTTTCAGAGCTTGGTGAATGGCAGCAAAGGGAGTTCAAGGTTTCTGGAATCAGCTGGGAAGTAAACAGTGCTGACATAGCAATTGCCGGGCTTGGGTGGTACTCAATCGGATTAAAAGGGGAGGCAACCGTTTCAGTGTGGACTTATGATGGTGCCGAGATCACCGTTCGGGAGCCCTTGGTTCTTGATAGAGCTGCATTTCTCGAACGGTCAGGATTTTTATTGCCTAAGGCGACATCTGACGCTGTTGGGAACCAAACCAAACTCGAGGCAAAGAAGAGAAAGGTAGATGAAAGTAGAGAACACGCCCTTGTATTACCAAGCATTGGCCAACTGCATAAGAATGAAATCTATAATAATTGCACCTCTTTATTTGCATATTGATATAGTATGCGGCTATAGGAAGGATAACCACTTCATTTGAGCCAGTTCTCGCGTTCCAACTGCATTCGAGATTTATTTATTTGAAATGAGAATATAGAGTGCATATTTTTCTTCAATTAACATATATTACATGCTTTGATATATCAAACGTCGAACATCTTACCTATATCAAGATAATAATATCAACACTGTACACAAGAATAATCTCCATGGGCCAATGCCTCACTGCGAAGCCGTGACCTGAAGATGTAAATGGTTCCAGACAGTGGGAAAACATGGCATCACTAAGCTATTCAATAAGAAAAGGGATAGAGAAAATGGGATAGAGAAACATCATCAATTGGATTGAACAGTGGGTTTCACAGCAGAACAGCACAACGGACGCAAACATGGTTGAGAACGGCTGAAAATGGTGGAGGGAAATGCTGGGTTCCTCCAGTGCCTTTCACAAGTCATAGAGAGATTGCAAACAGGATCGCCGGTATGCAGAATCCTTCTCTCAGCAACGTACGTATCAGCACGACAAGATTGTCTTTATCTTCAATGTATGCAGCTGCCGCTAGGACAATATTTTCGGGCATAAGCCAGCTCCAACGTGTATCAAATTGCTTGACAACGACAGACGCTCAATCACCTAAATTCTCAATCAAAAGTTCGTTGAGAAATGTTCAAGTAAAAGTTTATTCAACAGGAATAGACAGAAACGTACATCTGTGGTGCTCCTTGCATTTCAGTTACTGTCCGTTTGGACTTGTGTTTTGACTTCTTTTTGCATTTTCTACTCCGGCAGGGCAGGAACACAAAGAATGAAGATGTATATCAGAAGTAACCTTATAAGAACTGGTCATGCAAGAAGTGTAGAGGTTATCCAATGACTTGAAATTAAGCCCCAAAAGAACCAAATGCCTCGGTCCAAGATTATAGAAGCATAACTGTAGTTCATATAAGTAGCCAAGATTTAGTGAATTACAAGTCAAAAGTCAATTGATTTATGTGACACAGACAGAACACAATATCAAGCTCAATGGCAACTTGGAATTGTTTCCAAGAAACAAAAAAGGAGAAAAGAATTATTTCCAAGAAATTATTTATAACAAATTGATTTATGTGACTGACAAAACAAAGTAAGAATTTCCAAGAAATAAAAAAGCAAATTAACAAGCTTTGTAAATTGATAATTCTTTGTTATTTCTTTTAATCATAAAAAGGGGGAGAAGAATTTATTTCCAAGAAATAACAAAGAATTACCATTGCACAAAGCTTGCTATCCACTCTTATCTTGAGTTATTGCTTTACTGGTGGCCCACATTATGCAAGGCAATATATCATCCCCAAGGGGGCTATAAATATGCACCATAAGAAATCTTACATGAACTGACCGTTGCAAATAAAACATGTTAAAGTATATAATGCCTAATCCATGTTTCATAAAATACAAAGCAGAAAAGGGAGAAAGATAATCCACTTTCCACAAATTAGAAGACCAGCTACAACAAAGAAAATTGCTGAAGAGACGCCCGAACCAGTTCAGAGAGAAATGGGAAGTACACGATCAGATCCACTTCAAGTCTGTATCTACCTAGCGGAAAAGCATAGCAAAGATTGGTTTTGTGGCAACCCACAAGTCGGGGGTGGTAAGGATGTTTATGAGGGAAGGGTGACCTACTCCACA
This sequence comes from Brasenia schreberi, assembly GCA_036023115.1. Classification (NCBI taxonomy): domain Eukaryota; kingdom Viridiplantae; phylum Streptophyta; class Magnoliopsida; order Nymphaeales; family Cabombaceae; genus Brasenia; species Brasenia schreberi. The sequence continues at coordinate 349,806 of JAYKKT010000051.1, forward strand.
CGGGAACCCTCACCTCCCCTTCAGAATGGGCTGTATTGGTGGGGGGCAGGGAGAGGGTGAAAATGGGTGTGGGGGTCGGGGATACAAGTCTCCGCTCCGTAAACCCAGCGCCAACCCCTCTAAGCTTTTTTAGTATTGTATTCCACCTCAATAAAAAGAGGAAGAGGGTTATGAAAAGGAATTCTCTACTTCATAAGTGTTGTACGTTGTTCTTGTATGGTGTGTTTCATGCAATATACTTCATGTTTACAAAAGCTATATGTAGCATAGTATGGTATACTGTGCTTGACCCCTCTAAACTTCTTTAGTATCATATTGCACCTCAATAAAAAGAGGAGGAGAATAGCACCGTTATAAAAAAGAATTCTCTACTTCATGACAGTGTTAGACGTTGTTCTTTATGATGTGCTTCATACAATATACTTCATGTTTACAAAGCTATTTGTATGGTACATTATCTTTACTCAGTTGTGTGGTCTCACCACCTTAATATGGTACAACTATGAGATACCATACCATTTGTAAAATTCTAACCTAACCATGGTTCATCAAACTTGAAAATATCCAGTCCACCTCGAGTTGGGCCTTCACCGATTCTTTGTGGGGATGGGGTCCTGTGGGGACCCCCAACAAACGCGAGGGCAGGGATGGGGACCATGATCCCTGGCCCCAGCCCCCATTACAAACATCCCTAGGGGGTACACTTTCAGACTTGACCTGATCTAAACACACTTCGGGTTACACAAAGCAACCCTACCAGAGTCCGCTCCAGTCCGAGGCAGGTGTGGATGTTACACTCCATAACCTATGGGGAAGGGCAGCGTGCGATAAGTCTTATAAGTACCACTATGGGGAGGGAGGGGCAGGGCCACGTTTATCTTAAGACTGCAGTCCCTCTATGGGAGTCCTAGAACATTTTATCACACAGCCCCTTATGAGCAGGGTAAAGGAAAGCGAAAATACAAATGCTAAAGCTGATGCGCTTAAAGGCAGTGAGTGAAGATTCTATATTAGTCTTACGGCAATCAAAGTGGTGGTTTCGTGTGTTCCGTTGATCTACTTTCCTTAGGTGTACTTTGAGCTTAATTTGTTATATAGTGCTATCATGATTGAACTTGCTCTCATAATAACTCGTATGTACCTGAGATCAAGTAGATCAATTGTCTGTGCCACTATCTCCCCTTTCCAAGAAAAGAAGAAAAGCAAATACAGGTCGTTGAGGTACATATACATATATACTTATGTCTATATATTCGTGTACACGCATGTCTGAGTGTGCGTCACATTTTTATAAAAAAGCCTGATTGATAAAGCCATATCAGGATTGACAAATTGCCATGCCTTCTTTGTATAAGATCAAGCATTCATTCTCGCTTTCCCAATACAAACAGAAGCACACTATTTTGAGTTAATCATATGCACAGTTGATCTTTGAACTTTTTACCTAACCGATATGCACAGGCAATCACAAGATAGATTCAAAGTCATTATATCCTTTTCAATGTGCAAGACAACTTGGCCATAGAGTTCTTCGAAGGTTGATAAATTTGTTGTATGACCAAACAATATCCTTATAAAAGTACATATGAAAAGTCTTAAGAAACAAATATCACTTGACTCCAAAAATTATTTAATAAAAAAATTAGAATGATGTGAATTATCAAAATATCAAGTTGATGAGCCACTAAAAACAACCAATTTAGATTTGTCACTGAAAAGACCCTAACCAAACAATGGAAGCGACCTGCAATCAAGCTAGGTTAGTGGCAATCTTGCTTAATATGCTCAATGGTTAGAGATCAAGCATCGGCGAAATGGCATTTGATTTTATCCTTTGTTGAGATCCATAACCACATCAAGTAGGACTGAACTCTGCCCTACATTGTAAAGCATGGGCGCTCATCACCTGCGACTTAGCAATCAACAAGAAAACCCCCTTAGCATGTCTTACGGAATAGAGGAATTGAGTATGAATGCGCTAGCAAAAAGTTCAGTGCGGATATGATTTCATCCCAAACTTAGAAAATGAAGTTCAAATACTGGATTTCAATCCAATGGTTTTTTAAGAGCGAATACAGAAAATACATTATCCTGACTAGATAAAGCTAGAGTGAGCTGGGCCCTTTGACAACCCAAGCTTGACCTCCATTCCATGATGCATGTCAGCAGGCCGGAAAACCTCCGATTCACGAGGATCTGGACAAAACAGCATGACAACGTAAATAGAACCAATAAGTATTTCGCCTTGGGTGACATAATAATATAGATAATAGTAAAAGAAAAAAAGAAACGAATGTTTGACATGAATCTTCAACACAGTCGGTGCTCATGGGTTCTTCACTACATATGTCAAAACCAGTATAACAAAGGTGTTTATGGAGCAGGAACCTCGAAGTATGTCTGACAAAGTAGTATTTCATTATCTAATCGATCAAAACCAAGACTCTTCCCACACCAAGTGGTCGGATACATGGTTTCTAAGTGGCCATGTGAATGTTATAGTTAACCCTTTTTCGATGCCTACCCTTCATCTCTAATGAAATTCACATGGTTCGAGCTGGCGCTCAAAAGATATGGTCATGCTACCATTTGGTCCAAATTCTAGGCAAATGTATGGGGTGGAAAGGTCACACATGGTAATGCCGTTACCTGCTTCCAGAGTCATTCATACGACTTGAAACTGGTTTACTAGAACGAACTAGGAACAACCAATGAACAGTTAAAGTTGGTTAATACAAGGCATAGGAAGAAAATTTTACCGTTCAGGTAATCCTCAAACCTGAAATCATCTAGGCTACCTGTAAGTGCCTCCAAACCCAACATGGAAGATGGCAGTGCGCCTGGAGGCCTTTGGAACCTGCAAAAGCAGAAAGATAGACGTCAACGAAAAAAGAGAGGGACTTGTCTTGATGGATACTTTGAATGAGATCAGACGATGGATCATTTATCCCCCAGGTGGGGTACTTTAGTTGCAGCACCACGAAACATAAGGAAACAGGAAATGCAGACAAACTTTCAGGAAATCAAGAATGGTGGAGAAGGGCAATCATGTGAAAGCAAAAATCATCTTCAGCATAAGACTTCTAGCAAGTGCAAGAATAAAAACGCACGGGAGTCGTACAAAAGCAGCTTCAGTATCTAGTGAATTACGTCCTACTTGCGCGAAAATGTAAATGTGTAATGATGGCAAATAACTCCGACGAAGTTTTACGCTGGCTGTCGGAAGCCCAACACAACCCTCCTCCCTTATTCGGGCTTGGTTGTTGTTGTTGTTAATGCTGGCAAATACCCCTAACGAAAATTCCTAGCTAATAGCCAGACTGTAAGACACTGTAGCTTTACGGGAGGGGCCAATACATTTGACGCTCAGAACCAATATATTCAAATCAAACACAGCAGAGGAAATTGGATTGAAGCCCCTAATCTTAAATTCCTAAAAATAATAAGTGATCAGGACTCAGGAGGTTAATTGAACACGTTAACTTTTGTTATCTATTGGCATATCCAAGTAGAGGAGAACAGTTGCCTGCCACCACACATCTTAAAGACTTTATCATTCATCCAAAAATATAATATGTAGTCTCTCAAAGATGGACTTCTCATTTCAAAACTTCGAACCACAAACCATAAATATTTTTCATGTACAGTACCCATGCGGTGAAGTATAATAGATTGCTTTGGCTCCCCTTTTGGTTCCATTAGAGAAAAAAACAAGAACAAGCATGCCTATGACTTTCAAGATGGATCCACTCTCTCTCCCTCTCTCACGCACACCCACTCACACAGAACACACACACATGCACGTGCTCACAAAAGCCAGCATGCACATACACTGTTAAACCCCAGGAAGTTGCCAAGCAAGCTATAGGTTAAGTTGGTGATATTGGACGTGGAGAACCACAACCTGATTTCAGTGATAATAATCACATGCAAAATCCAAGAAAATCTCATCAACTAAAGAAATTTAAGTGCAATCATTTCAAGAGATGGTGATGTACTTTAGTATTTTGATATTATTATTATTACCCTTACATATAACCAGTGTTATCCGTATCGTACCGTATTGTACGATATAGGTTATCGTGCTGTATCATACAATACGGCCCTATCGCCTCTATCGTACGATATGGGCAATACGCCCAAAAAAATTTCAGTATTTTTTTTTCTAATTTTTTTTTGCAGGTTTCTGGCCTCTCTTCACTTCTCTCCAAGGCAGCCTCCGATATGCTTGTTTGGGATTGCATGCTGTGTATATAACATGTAAATTCGGGTTTATAATTTCATTTATTAAATAAGAATAATTTATAAACAAAAAAAAATTATGACAAAATCATTTCCCTTTCTGTTGTCAACTTTTAGGTATATTTCTGCTACCAGTTTCTAATTTCATGAAATCGCACACAATGAAGAACAATTTGGTTGTCTCGGTTCATTGAGTGGGCATTTCACAACTTCACTATTTTAGGGTTCACCTTACGTGACTTCCATTGAGTTATGATCAACGTGTGTGAGGCTTAACTCGGTTTCTGAAGTGAGAAATGGAGCTCAAGCATTAGTTAAAAAGCTAATCTCCAGTAAGATAAAAAGGGGATATCATCAACTAACAATATCAATCACTGAAGTGTCATAGACTCAATAATCAAAGAAATGGAGCTCATCGTTTTGCTCACATATGAAAATTAGCAAATATGACAACTACACGTACAAAGATAGCAGTTTGTTAATTTTGATATATTAGATGAAACGAAGAAAATGCACTCCTAACCGAAGAAGACATTGCATGGATTAATTTGAATGGAGTGCAACAGCATCATGAAGGAGATGAAGATTTTGATTTTGAAGCAGAAGGTGATGAGAAACTTTGAATCTTCATCAAGGAGAAGATGAAGATTATTTAGTTAACGAACCTGATACAAATTTACAATATGTATTATATGAATTCAAAACAATTACCGGATTTTTCCTTTTTTTTTGGATTTTTACTATTTTTTCTTGATTTTTAAAATATTTTTCTATTTTTTTAATATTAAAGTACAATATGATACGCCCGTATCGTGGAGCCCAGCGATACGCGATACGATACACGTGCATATAACATATATCTAGTTGACGTAGTCTAGCTAGCTTACTTTGATGGTCTCGCATTCTGGTATAGACTACACCAGGTGTAATAGATTCTCTGCTCCAAGGAAGGCATATATTTGACGTTGAACCTTGGAAAAGCTAAGACCAGCTAATAATTCTGATATTGCTCCTTTGTATGAGAATCTTCGCTATGTGATGGCATTATGTCTTTTGCATGCTTTAAATCGATATCTATTTGAATTTTGTTATGACCGTTGATTCAACTTTCCATTACTTCACAACAAAGAAAGGAACCAACCAAATCCACAAAAAGCTTTATCCCATACTAAGTGGGAAAACAAAGACAAGTACGCTGTATAAAAAATGTGTCACACACATTCTCTTTCTTATCATACTTTTATTCATCTAAATAGCCTTGAATTTTACCTTTCTCTTTTCTCTCAAGAACATAGGCATGCAAAAGCAACCAATGCAACAACCGTCATACCATGAAGAAGTGATCATATTCTAGGAACAAAGGATCGCATAAGAACGCATAATAAGTAATATCGAAACAAACCATACATATGTCAAATGCTTGGTGTCTTATAATGAAAAATCAAACGAGAAATTTTACCGTAACTTTGCGATTGCAAGTTTAAAACTGACGATAGACAAGGTGAGGGATCAGCCTGAGTTTTTATTTCCAAGGAAGAATTCAATTTTTCTTTTTCACTTGTTGCATTTCAGCCAAAGAATTCGCTCGTATCTAAACAATTTGGTCCCGGGAAATTTATCTATTTATAACTTCCTCTTTCTTTATCCTTGCCAAGACATTTCACTCATTACACCAAAAGTGTAGAACTTAGCTTCCGCACACCTCACAAAAAGCAGCATATAAGGACAAACGAGGCCCTAATTTCCGGATAGCGGAGAACGCACAAATAGCTAGTAACATCCAAAAAATGGCCAACCAAAACCATAATAATGTATGCCATTAAATCGAACTGAAAATCTGTGAAATTCTTCACCATACCTAGAAAGAATTTGTTTATCAAGGTCCATTCTCAAATGGAATGCAGATCCGTAGGTGTTGCCGAGAACCATCCGCTTCAATTCTGCATTTTTGATCGTCTCCTGAGAAACAAACCATCCGAAAAAAATAAGATCGCCCGAAACACTAAATTGAGTAACAAACAGAATCCCCAGTTCAGAAACCCTAATTTTTTTCTTCTTGTTCAACAGTCGAAGATAAGAACACAAAAACTTTACCGATTCGAGCGCCTGGATCGGGTGAGAGAAGGACAGCTCGTTCTTGACGCCCGGTAGACCGAGACGAAGCGTGTCATGGGAGATGGAGACTTCGTGAGCTACCGACCTCGAAGAGGAACCCTCCATATTCTCTCTCACTCTGAGCTCGAAAGAAGAAAGGGCAACCTATGGCCGACAAGAGATGTGAAGTGTAGCTTCCCCAGCACGAAGAATGCATGTCAGAGGTCCGAGTATAAATAGCCATTGTGCCGGGTCAGGGACGGGTACACGTGTAGACGGCCCTGTACCCGGATATCGATTTTAATCCCATGCATAGGATGGCATGGCAATGGGGCTGATCGGGTATGGTATACCAGACCCCAAACCTGAATTTTGTGCCTTACGATCCGTAACTCTATTTCAATTACAACAAAGTTTTATATTAAAAGTATTTTAAATTAAAATCTAAAATTAATCAAAATAACTTTAAAATTTTAATGTTAAAATATCTAATATTTAGAAAAAAAAGTTGATTTTATGGAGATCTTGGTAGACGTTGCCAGGGTTCGTCAAGATTAGATAATTTCAATTCGTCAGTTCTGGTTTCACTGGAACCTACGACCAAAATGGCAAAATCTCCGTAATTTCTTTGGTTTGGTCCCAGTTTCAGTTATAATGGTTTTAAGTATGATTGCGTTGTTTTAGCTTTGGTTTGTTTTCAGTTTCTTTCGAAAAATCACGAACCAAGGTGGGATTTTAGAACGAAAAACAAAGAACGACCTGGAATTGTTGAAGTCGATTCCGGTTAAATTGCATGATGGGTGGAGCTGGAAACGAACTAGAGGGGTACCTCGTTTTGGTTTTGTTTCAGATTTGGAGGTGGTTTAAGTACGGTTGAGCCCGCCTGGCTGGGCTCAAGCAGGTCTCATGGCATCACACAAGGTATGAAGTGTGCGTATAAATAAAGTCTGAACATGGATCCGTTGAAACCAAAGTGTATATATATATATATATATATATATATATATATATATATATATATATATATATATATATATATATATATATAAACCGCCATCTCTACCGTGCTCGCTCATATTCACCGATTAACTTTAGGTATAATTTAAAATTTTATAATAAGTTAAAAAATAAGAAAAAATTATTATTACATTCATGTTACTCAAAAAGAATAGATAAACATGAGTGAATAGGTGTAACACAATATATGCTAATACACTCATGTGTTAACAAATAGCTTAACACCGTGTGTGAGAGAGATAATCACACACTCTCCCTTTCTCTATATATATATGATATATGCTAACAAACTCACGTGCTAACAAATAAATAGCAAAATATTAGAGTATGTATATAAGTATATATATATATATATATATATATATATATATATATATATATATATATATATATATATATGTATTAGAGGGAAAGGGAGAGAGAGAGAGAGAAGAGAAAAGAGAAAGAGTCTAAGGAATTGCATGAGACTCAATTATTTCGACGTGAGACACGGAAACTTTTGCTTTCAAGAGAAATATGGTTTTGTAGGGAAATTTGCTTTAGCTTTCTGATAGGAAATTATGGAAAAGGGACGACCACTTACATTTGTGCTTTCCATTAATTGTATCGTAGAAAGCCGTAGCTTTAGAGAAAATGTGAAGGCAATATTTATGGCTCTCCTGGCTAGCAGTTCACTCAAAAGAACCTTGAACTAGAAGGTCGCAAGTTCAACTACCGGCATGAGCATATTTAGTTTGTTCTTTGCTCGTTCATTTGGCTGAGGAAGGTCCCACTTTGGATGCGATGGGGACCTCTGATTCGATCATGGATCCATGAACATGATGGGGTCCAAATATTTGTTCAAAGGCATTGATGGTGGAGATGAACGGCTAACAAGTAACAAAAACACATGGTTTTTCCGGTGCCGTTCATCACAACAATGACTGGCATAGGAGGTCCCCTGACCATAATAATTGCTAATGAAAAGTCGAGAAGGATGGTCCTTCACACAATTACCATGTTTGTTTCTACGGCAAGTTGAGAAAAAGAATCCCACTCTCTGCTACTAACGTCCGGCAAAGTATACCACTTTTTCCCTTGAAAATCATTTCAATTGTTCCTTATTTGCCATTTGTTTTCCTATGGTGGTACGTATTAATGGGGAAAATGTTGGGCGCCACCATGTTTGTGGGTGTGGAATTCCCACCCATTGTTTTGCTTAGAGCAGTAGGCCCCGCAACATCCATGGCCGGTTGTCAGCAGCCTCTCTACAAGGTCATTATGTTTTGGGCCACAGCCTTGTCATCTACAGCACCACCAAGTAAAACACAAACAGAGTCCTCTTCCGAAGCCAAAAAGAAGAATAAACACCCTCGCCTTTTCTTAAAGAGTGGCCCATGCTAGTGGCGTGAGCTAGCGGTTGTGAATTTATTGAAAGGAGTTGTCTCTAGTTATATTATGGTTGTACAAGGAGCCCAACGTTTTCTCGTGTCTTCTTTCAAAAGGCCTAAGAATAACACCGGTGTCTTTCCATGATTTCTTACTGTAATGGCATTTGCCAAAGGAAGAATCTGTCTCTATCAGTGTTGTAAGTAGTATCGATATGCAACTTTTATAGAATTAATGTCTAAACTGTATATTGGAACCTTCGAAAAAAGAAACCTAGATATAAATTCAACTTTAAATACTTGGTGAAATTAACTAATGAGGAAGTCTTAAAGGATCCTCCTCCTCCTTATTGTTACCCAACAGTTGCATAATCTGTAGATAATGTTTGCCCAACTTACCTTTCAAAGAAAAAGAATCTTTAAAGAAGGTAAAAAATTTAACCATCATACGGTATAATAAGCCTCCCCTATCTTACAACACAATATCGTAGTCTATGATTCAGGGTCATTTGCTGTAGCATTGTCTACGCAAATGATGATGGATGGGATACATGTCACAATGCTGGTCCTTGTTTTTTTTTTTTAGTTTCCATTGTGTAAAATTCGTTCTCACTCAAGGTAACGGGACCATCAACACGAACTTACAGAGGGAAGTCAGCCACACATTCTGGTTTGTCTCTTTAAGATTTCAGTGCAATAGATTTGGTTGGTGATGGCTCTATTTATCTTGGACTTCGAAGATAGGCACAGATTCTCTGTGGCTTATGCACAATGGACTTGGTATCGTGGATAATGCTTCTCAGATTGTATTTTTTCAACATTAACATATTTCGAGTGAATTATTTCTGAAGGTTTGCAGGTTTCCTGCTTTCGGTTTACGTTGAAGAAACTTAAATTGTTTGATTTTCTGCTTCAGTTTTCATCAGGTTAAAATTGATGAGAGAGACAGTGGTGGATTGCTTTCGGGAGCTTGGTCGATGAGTTTTAGACAGCAGCAGAAGGTTCATGGGGTTGTTTTGGTTGCCGATGATTTGGCAAGGAGGAATAAGCTGAAATGTTCATGCTTATCAGACTAACCTTCCTTGTTGCTGCTTCCTTTGCAGCCTATGCAGTTAGGCAGTCGCACATCGACAGAGACCGCAATTTATCATTAGGTAATAGCCTTTTGGATTATTCTTGATTCTTATATGGCTTGCTGGAGATTTTCTGATGAAATCTTTCATACCTTTGACAATTATGAGGAAAAGATGCTTGACTTAGTTTCCAAAATTTGATTTGTTATTTCTGATCTCCTTCATGATAATCCTTTGTTGTTGATTTTTTTTAATAATTTGAATATATTGACTTGTATTGACAGGCAAAAAACATGAAAATTCTAAGAAGCAAAAAGATGATGAAGTTAGCAGAGAGGAAAATCTTAAGACACCAGACACTGAGCAAGTGGGTAGTTCTGTTGGAGATTGAACAGCTTCTTTTGTCTACGTTGCTAGTCGATTTCCTTTTATTGTTTATTGAATTTATGATGTTTCTTTTTAGTCCAAAGATGAAGAGAAGGAAGAAGTTAAAAGAATCAGCAGCGTAATAAGTCCTGCACTCAGTAATCCATCTCTAGTTGATGAAGATGAGCTCGGCTTCCCCGAATTTGAAGATATTTTATCTAGTGTTTTGGAAATCCCATTGCCCACTGATAAATTTGATTTAAAAGAAGACATTCAATCTGAGAAAGACAATTCTGCATATGAAGCTGAGATGAAAAGTCGTGAGATAGAATTGGAGAGACTGAGGAATCTTGTGACGGAATTGGAGGAAAGAGAAGTTAAGCTTGAGGGGGAATTGCTCGAATATTATGGCCTCAAAGAGCAGGAAACCAACATCACTGAATTGCAGAAACAACTTAAAATCAAGGCTGCAGAGATTGACATGTTGATTGTCACCATAAACTTATTACAAGACGAGAAGAAACTGCTTCAAGAAGAAGTTCAGCAAGGTGTTTCAGTTAAGAAAGAGCTTGAAGCCGCAAGGGCGAAGATAAAAGATCTTCAGAGGCAGATGCAGCTTGATTCCAACCAGACAAAAGGCCATTTGCTAATGTTGAAGCAGCAAGTTACCAGCCTCAAAGATAAAGAGGTGGATTTTGCAAAGAGGGATGCTGACATAGAGAAAAAGCTCAAAGCCCTAAAGGATTTGGAGGTGGAGTCGGTGGAATTGAGGAGAAGGAACAAAGAAATGCAGCATGAGAAGAGAGAATTGACCGTGAAATTGAACGCAGCCGAGGCAAAGATCGTAGCTGTTTCCAATATGACAGAGGTAAGTAAAGAATTGATAAACACAAAAAAGGAGGTCCTCTAAACTTAGGCCTTGTTTGCGTTGGAATGTTGGTTGACTCGACCTGAGTTGCTAGGATCTTCTTAGCTAGAAGGAGCTCCAAGCGGGTTCAGTCTGGAATCAGTCAACTGAACTTGTTAAATGTAATCCAGCGTTTACTGTAGCATCAGTGAACTTTCATATTTATTTTATTTGGGTCTATTGACTTGATTCATCAAGTTCTTTAAACTTAGATTTCCTTCAGTCTGCTGGTTCTTTGATCCTAGTCTTTAGTGTACATGAATATTAGTAGATTAAAGGACATCAATCTGCAACCTCATTTTTCATGGGCTATTTACTCTTGTCTGCCCTGCAACAGAGCGAGATGGTGGCAAGTGTAAGGGAGGAGCTCAACAATTTGAAGCATGCAAATGAAGACCTTTTGAAGCAAGTAGAAGGCCTGCAAGTGAATAGGTTCAGTGAGGTTGAAGAGCTGGTTTACCTCAGATGGGTGAACGCATGCTTGCGGTACGAGCTGCGGAATTACCAAACTCCATCTGGAAAGATTTCTGCCCGGGACCTTAGCAAGAGCTTGAGTCCTAAATCGCAAGAGCGTGCAAAGAAGCTCATGTTGGAGTATGCTGGATCAGATATTGCTTCCCAGCAAGGCCAGGGTGACACTGATCTCGACTCTCTACCATCGACGCCGGGTAGCGAAGATTTCGACAATGCATCAATTGACAGTTATTCCAGTAGGTACAGCATGTCTAAGAAACCAAGCTTGATTCAGAAACTTAAAAAGTGGGGCAGAAGTAGAGATGATTCTGTTGTTTCATCACCAAATAGATCTTTCGGAGAGAGCTCTCCGAGACCAATCATAAGCCACAAAGCTAGAGGTCCATTGGAAGCTCTCATGATAAGAAATGCAGGAGATGGAGTTGCTATAACCACCTTCGGAAAGAATGACATTGACCCATCTGATTCACTGGACTCGCCGAATCTTCGTCCAATTAGAACCTCAGTGCCCTCGAGCGAGCCACTTAACAGTGTGGCTGCTTCATTCCAACTCATGTCTAAATCAGTTGAAGGTGTTTTGGACGAAAAATATCCAGCATATAAAGACAGGCATAAGTTGGCACAAGAGAGAGAGAAAGCAATCAAGGAGAAAGCTGAACAAGCTAGAGCAGAGAGATTTGGTGACAATTTCAAATTGGATATAAAACCCAAGACAGACATGATAAATAATAGTTTCTCACCGTCACCGAAAACTCCTTCAAATAAGAAGGTTGGATTTGATGATAAGGTTATTTCATCAAGTAATGGTTCAAATGACAAGCAGGATGGAGATAACAAGATTGATCCCCATGTTACAAATAAAATGAAGCTGGCTCAGATAGAGAAGAGAACTCCAAGGGTGCCAAGGCCTCCACCTAGACCCTCTGATGGATCAGCAAGTACTACTAATAGAACTGCCACTACTGGACCAGCAGGTGTACTGCCGCCACCGCCACCGCCACCGCCGGGGTCTGGTGTACCTCCACGACCACCACCACCTCCACCACCTGGCTCTGCAATGAGAGGGCAAGGCAGTGGAGATAAGGTGCATCGCGCCCCCGAGCTGGTTGAACTGTATCAGTCTCTCATGAAGCGTGAAGCAAAGAAGGAGACATCTTCTTTGGGGTTAGGAATATCAAGCGCTACAGATGCTAGAAGCAATATGATTGGTGAAATTGAGAATCGGTCTGCCTTTCTACTGGCTGTGAGTCTCTCTCTCTCTCTCTCTCTCTCTCTCTCTCTCTCTCTCTCTCTCTCTCTCTCTCTCTCTCTCTCTCTCTTTGTGTGTGTGTGTATCCGTCTCTGTGTGCGTGCGTGTGCGCATGTGTGTGTGGCTTGAATCTAGTGATCTTGGCTTACATGATGATTCAACTTTTGAGCTAATGCAGGTTAAGGCTGATGTTGAAACACAAGGTGATTTTGTCCAGTCCTTGGCAAATGAAGTTCGTGCTGCTTTCTTTACTAACATCGAAGACGTTGCGTCTTTCGTCAACTGGCTGGATGAGGAGCTATCCTTCTTGGTATTACATGCTCTTCTGATCTACCCTACTCAAAAGTTGAGAAATTAGTGGAATTCAAATATTCTTATAACTTTCTAAATGACACTGATAGCCCTAAAAAACAAGATGTGGGTACGAGTATGCATTATCAAGGTAAGCATCTCCAGTTTTCCACATATATATACACGTGTGTGTGCACGAGATCTTTTTTATCCTAAGATGCTTAAGATATTACAATTAAGATGATGCCACTATAAAAAAATGAGAATAATTTTCTTAGATATGAATTTCATGAACCATATTCTCAATTGATCATATTAGGCAGCAATATGAGAACAATCTTATGTTAAAGATATGAATCACATGTTCTCATAATATACATTACATGATTTTCATAAATTACGTGTGTGCTTACATATAATTTTGCTTGGTAGTAGAGGTGAAGTAGGATCCTTAAGATTCTGATTTGCTCGCTCAACCCCGTGATCCTTTGAACCTCATTGAATCTTGGATAGGATCTATGCTGTCGACAACCTTCTTTTCAGCACTTTGCTTTTTAATGAAAGTTTTATCTTCAACTATAATGTAAATTGAATAGGGAGTTTCTGATTTTACACTGTGGTTGTTCATTTCGAACTAATGGTACAATCTGTTTAGGTAAATTATCATGTGTAGTTGTGAAGTTCATGGTTCTTATTTCTGTTTGCATTTACTCCGGCTGTAGGTTGATGAGCGTGCTGTTCTTAAACACTTTGATTGGCCGGAAGGAAAAGCAGATGTATTGAGGGAAGCAGCATTTGAGTATCAGGATTTGGTCAAGTTAGAGAAGCGAGTGTCAACTTTCAGTGACGACTCAAAGCTATCATGTGAAGCTGCTTTGAAAAAGATGTACTCGTTATTGGAGAAGTGAGTCTTTCCCTTTCAAGAAAGTTACTTCAGGCTTATTGAACTGAATGATTACTACAATGTTCGAAGTTTGTTTATGTGAACTGTAATATATATTCTCGGACTCAATTTGTGGCTTTTCACATGTTACTATTTCGGGATGTGGGTAAGAATTGCTTACATTAATGTTTCATGTTCTTAGAGTGGAACAAAGTGTTTATGCACTACTAAGGACTCGAGATATGGCAATTTCACGGTACAAAGAATTCGGAATTCCTGTCGACTGGCTGCTAGATTCAGGTGTAGTTGGGAAGGTATGATCATCTTTTAAGTTCCTACACTCCTGTTTCTTAAACCCAGCAATTGAGAAGTTTGCTGTATTTACTCTTATTATATTATATATTATATATAATATATATAAAGTTGGAAGATGCAAACCATTCATATGCAAACTCCATTCACACCAATCTCAACACAATACCTAAGATTAAAAATAAAAAAGTGAAGAAGTATATGTACTTTTTGCAAGATACTTGATTGTCCTTATATGTATTTTCTCCTTTTTCTCTTTCAAATTTATCATTGATGCTCTTCAATCATATGATTGAGATTGACTTAAATAGAGTTTGTATATGTGTTATATGCATCCTCCACCTTATATACATACATACATACATACATACATACATTAATATATAGACACATTGATAGATTAATTCTTGGAGAATTTGATCTTTATGCATACTTAAGCATTCCATTCAGTTACGTTTTTGAAGTATTATGATAATATTATTTTTTAAAGCATTCTATTTAGTGACATTTTTATGTATCATAATGACATGGTTAATCTAATTTGATTTTTGGCATGTTGATGATGTGTATTCATGTTGTCATAAAAAATGAGCTTAAAATATGAGAGTTTCTCTTCCCAATCTATGTTATGTGATGATGGATTCAAATTAACTTGAAATGGAGGTTTTCTCAACAAAAAATTGAAAATTTAACAGAAAAGAACATCCCCATGGATGAATTTGTTTGTCATTATACATATAGTTCACTCCACCTCGATTAGCTTTGTAGGGTATTCACCTCTCTCTAAAATCTTTTGTAGATTCACTAGTGGCAACTAGAAGAGCTAATGTCATTAGACTGGAGATCAACTAGACCAGCTTCTTCAAGGGGTTTTCAGGGTTTTCATAAGAGGGGATTTAATTCTTATTCTAATTTTGATAACATCTTTCTCCAAGATTTTTCAACAACCACACCTCTTTGATTTTATACAAAGACATCAATTATGGCTTTAGGAGAAAATAGCTCAACATTCCTCCTTGAAAATCCATTATCTTAAGACTTTTATCAATCACTTCTAATTTTATTTAAAACCAGCCCACATAATTTGGAAGGGACCCCACTTTCTTAATGATGTAAATTAACTTATATTCATGGAGGCCAAGGTAACCACACAATGACCATTAGGGGCTTACATCTTTTACTTAATCGCTTGAGCCGAATAATGATATAATGGATTCCTCTCACTATTTAGTGACCTTCTCGATTGTATCACCTTTTCAGTTATAGTCATTTATAGCTTCAACACGAGTTGTACTAAATGTCATGCTTGTAGAAAATACTGGTCTATTATCCTTTTCTTTGTGTAACAATCATATTCTATATCATGCATTGACCTGAAATTCAAGTAGATCTTGGTTCAGTACGTCAGGTATACTATAAATATTTAACGTGTAGTGAATTTCACCGGCTTTGCAGGTCAAGCTTGCATCTGTGCAACTTGCTAGGAAGTACATGAAGAGGGTGGCAACGGAGCTTGATGCTCTGAGTGGCCCTGAAAAGGAGCCCGCAAGAGAGTTTCTGCTTCTGCAAGGTGTACGGTTCGCCTTTCGTGTTCATCAGGTAACATAAATTTCATCTGCCAGCTAGGTGGCCACTGGCCTGAAATTAATAGGTAATCGATCGAACACTACTTAAAACCAGCACTTCTGTTAAAAAATAAAATACTCCAGATGATCCTGGAAATTCTTGCTCCCGTTTGAATCATTCTTGTTTATATGCATTAGGATCCTCAACCATGGATTTCTCGAATAAGAGGATGAAACCAGTCTTTCCGGTTCTTTGCATTCAATAAATGTTACTTGGTCATATATTTCATCGTAGCTATATGATTCAGAGTAATGTGTGCGCTGTTAATCTTAAGCGATACTTTAAATGGATTACCTGTCTTCTTAATTTGACAATATTGTTGAACTGATGATTGAAAATGGACTGCAGTTTGCCGGAGGCTTTGATGCTGAGAGCATGAATGCTTTTGAGGAGCTCAGAAGCCGAGTGAATTCACAAGTAGCAGAAGCTGTCAAACTGCCAGATGCTTGAGGTCTTGCGTATTGTATTAAATTCTGTATATCTCCATTTTTTATATTGTTATGCTTATGAAAGGACTATGATGTATTTTCTCTAAGTTGATATCTGCAAGTCGAAGGGTGTGTATAGCTCTCTCTCTCTTTCTCTCACACACAAAACACATATAGACATCTACCAGTTACAAACACTCTCTCTCTCACACACGCTCGCGCAATCACTTACAGACATCTACCAGTTACACCCTAGTATCCCCAGCCTTTGGACTCTTGATCTCATGTTACAGAGCCCAATTCTCTGCTGACATTTCGTCTTGGATTATGGGTTTCTATTAAAACACTCTGTTTTACTGTGTATCAAGTCAGTGTTTACACTCCAGCGTTCAAAGCTCTACCATTATACAAGCCACCTTGGCTTTCTGGTATGCTTTTCCAAGGAAACATACTTTTGAGAGCTTCAAAATTTTTGTTTTGGTAAGCAAGTTGGACCTTTAACTTAAGGTCCTTCTAAGTGGAGCACCAAGTATAGGGATCCCTAGCTCTTTGTGCAAGAGCTTCAAAGTTTTGTTATCTACAATGCGCAAAGTCTTGCTAACTAATATAATTAGTTGCTACTCTGAAATTACCTATAATATATTTAAAGAGGTAAATGGCCGTCAAGTAGAAATAAATAGATCGGGGGACAGTCGATTCAATCGTATCCAAGGTAATAATATCTTCATGCAGGGGCCAGGGCAGCTGTCCAGGATAGGATTCCCAGGAATCCTTTTCCTGGGAAGCATGTTCTCACCCCAGGATTCCACGTCTGAACTCTTTGTGATCCTTCAGAACCTACAACACCGGCCTGATTGCCTTTTGGCTGGGTTGAGAAAGAAGAAGAAAAGAAAAGAAAGTGAACAAAATCACAAAATCGACGAACCCAAAATGATCTTTCTTTACTTGATACTTATTTGATGATCTTCGAAGATAGAGTTGTTATTTCTAATACTACGTGCTATGAGCTCGTTAGAGGACACAAAGACCAGAAAAGTCCTTCGTTTAATGATAAGAATGATATTGGGAACTGAACTGGATTTTTCCAACTCCACTTTTTCTGCTATACATCTTGACATCTCAAATAGATAGGGCCAGTTTGGAACCAGCCTGTCACCTTGAACCCGAAATGAACCATGTTTCAAACCGGCCAAAACCGGAACTGAGTACCTGGACTGGAACCGTAACCAAACTGGGATCTCCCTTGGTTCTGTTACTGTCCTCTTCCTGCAGAACACGAATATAAACCAGCGGCGGAAATTGCTAGTGGTGGCCTAATTTTGTATATTTTTTAACCAAACTTAATTTCTTTTGGATTCACGGTTCAAACCAGAACTGTAACCAAGTAGATGGTTACAAACCATAGTTAGAACCTAGGTTCTGTTATTATTCATGGTTCTAGGTGAACTAGGAGTGGGCAGTTTTTGAACCGCCCATTGCATTTGCCCGAGAACCGGCGGTTCCTTTTGAAGTGTAGCGATCAGTATAAGTTGGTTAGAAGGTAGCTCAGTAAAAGTCACCGTATAGGACAAGTTAGATCAACTTGACCACCAAACCCGGCATAATTTCTATCGGATTTCCCATGAATCAACAATATATACAAGCATGCTTACGAAGGATGCAACACTCTAGCAACCATGCACGACAGGCGTGCATGGTACCAAAACTTTAACGATCATTCTTAAGTTAAAGAATTAAAAAGCGTCTATTTTCGTTAAATGCAATTGTTAACTGCATGCATGATCTCTCTCTCTCTCTCTCTCTCTCTCTCTCTCTCTCTCTCTCTCTCTCTCTCTCTCTCTCTCTCTCTCTCTCTCTCTCTCTCTCTCTCTCTCTCTATATATATATATATATATATATATATATATATATATATGCGTGTGTCCATGCTTTCTCTCTCACGAGTGCCAATATTGAACCGTGGTGAACCCGAAATTTCGAAAATCCATTAAAGTCTACAACTCATGGTGGACTCCATGAGCTATAATACATAATTGGCTCTCCTTGAAAACATTCAAGGACCTACCCGCCCCACTCGAAAAGAGTTTCTAGATCCGCCGCTGGTGTCAACTATTGAGGGTGCTTAGCATGATTGACAGATCAGGGTATTTTGTCGTTTCAGAAAACCCTATAACGATTTTAGTGGGATATACGACTTCTATCTTGTAGTTGATCGTACACTTTCTCCATGATGGCTATATTAGTAGAAGACCAGCAAAACCTTTCTGAGCAACGTAAATATTCTCTTTACGTGCTCCTCTGATCGTAGGGGTAACTGAAAAACGTTTTTCTACGTCGCAAGAATGGCTTCACATGACACACACACACAGAGAGAGAGAGGAGATGAAGGGAAATTTTAATCGGCCAGAAGTCATTGAAGGCGAAAGAGTCAATGCAACTGAAAGAAACCCTAACAAATAAGCTAAACGGATAGCAACTTGAAGCATATCCTCCATTGTTGACCACGACACAAGCAACAGAAAGTTTTCCTTCCTATCATGCCAGTAGGAGAAAATTCTAAGCCTTTAAGACAGATAAAGACATTAGGAAACAAACAACCTTTCTTGTTTTTGATACGATAGACCTGAGAGCTTAATACAACAATTGAAATAAACAGTGTCATCCTTCTTGTTTTGGTACAATAGGGAAGCCGAAGCCAGATGTGTAATGAAGTGAATGGGATCGGATCCACCCAAAAATGTGCAACGCACTAACGCACCATGCATTAATGTCTTGAAGTGAAAAGAGAGGGGAGAGAAAATGGCAGCACAAGAAAATGTTAGCGGCCATTTTTCGTGCACGCTACTATCTTTGTCATGAGCTCTATAAGAAAGTCGATATGGGTAATAGCACCGAGAGGAACCGAATAAGCCACGAAAACGACGAATAGCCGGCAGAAATATGGTGAGTACCACCGTTTCTTTTTTTCTTTCCACCTATTTTCGTTTTCTTTTATTTTTTTTGTAATAAATCTTAGTTGTATCAAAGGGATTTTGCTTGATTCATGCTAAACATTTGAAACTAATGCTTGAAAATCAATTGAAAACATGGAGAAATTTGTGGATTTTTTCTTTGCCATTTTTCATGGGTTTTACGGCCAAAACATTGTCGTCGGCCATCGATGTTGGGCTAGATTGGAAGAGACGAGGCCGGCGGTCTGTTGGGGACCACCGTCAGCCTTGGTCATCGCTAGAAACCAATAAAATCGATGCTGAAAAACCAGGAGAACCAACTCATTTTTTAGTGTCTTGGTTCTTGTGTCATGCCATGTCTGACATGACGTGTCATGTTTCATATGCATTGAAATGATACTATTTCATGTCGTGCCCTCGTGTCATGTATTTAGGAACGATTCTATGTCAAAACAGGTCACTAACAGGTTTTGTGTCAAAAATAGATTAGATTTGGATTGGGTCTTGAAATAGGTTTTAGGTCAGATTCAAAACCCGTTTCAGCAGTTCTAGGTTATGTGTTGACACATAGATACAAACTACCTACTATGTCATCTAATTTCGATCGGATATGGATCCAAGTGATAGTTTGGATCTAGGACAATTTAAACATATCCAAGTTGGATTTTGGGTGATTTTAGGGTTGTTTAGGATCTGATTTGGACACGGTTTGTTGCGCTAGACTAAAAATCGAATGAATTTTAATGTTTTAATTATTTGTAATTGTTTAAAGATTAAAATGGGAGGATTTGACGGTGATAAGTGTGGCTCAGTAGTTTGGGGAATGAATCTTAGTGCTCCTTAAGATATTGTTATACATTCTTTTATAGAACCATGGTAGGAGTGATTTTCTTGTTTTAGATGGATTTAAATGTGCATGATTGATAAATATTTTATTAATGTTTATGAAATGATGTTCGCAATTATGGGTTATTTGATATACTTTTGAAGTAGAACATCTTTTTGACTTTAGTTGATAAAGAGCATGTTTTGATATGCATGTATTGTATGAACATGGCATTTAAATGTTGTATGGATATGGATTTGAATAATTGTAGATCCAGATATGATTTGTGAATATGATGAATTGTAATTTGTTTTTGAAATATAATGATGTGTTAATACATGAGCCATACTCTTGTGGGGTCTCTATTGACTTGCAATTCCCTCAAGCGTTTGGCTTGGGACGAATATAGTGTGTGTTCTTAGTCACTCTGTCATGAGATTCAGCATGGTTATCATCATGAATGAGGTTACGGAGGTCACGTTAGGGAGGACTGGACGACTCTTGTAACCTTTGAGGCAAGCACAATATGTGTTATAATTATCGTAACTAATGATGTATGTCTGCGTGTGTGAGTATAAATTTGAGATCATGATTTAGAAATGAAACTGTGATTTGTTATGAAATGATTGTGAAACTATGTTGAATTATGTTTAAAGATGTTTAACCTTTCTATTAAGCTATGAGTGTGAGCTCACCCTATTATTTTGCAATGCATCCTTAAACTAGCACTTCCAAGGCACATGAAAAATAGGAGTCGTATAGAGCTACACTTAGCATTTAGATGGTACGACAAGTGTTAGATTATTTAGAAAATATTGTTATTCGGGGTTATGTTTGGTAGACCCCCCTCCATTTTGGACATATTTTTAGATCCTAAATATTGAAATATTTAAATTAGACATTTTACTTGAGTTAAATTTAATTAGTATTGTCTTTGAGTGCGGCTCAACATCCACGCCCGTGTGAGAAGTGGCCACGTGTCATCAGCTCGGGCCGGGTCGTGATCGCGACCCGTGCAGGTGTGACAAGATGCATTTCCCAAGTATCGAACCCATGACCTGAGTCACCCCCTAGACAGGTGAGCTTTCTCGCTTCGTGAAAAAAATGCCATCCTTTTCATTTTTATAATATGTTTATCTTTATCTCCACCTAAACAAGAATGAAAAAGAAAAATCCCATGTGCTAAATACTAATGATTTGTTATGTTGGGTACCTGTGAAGTCCTCAAAAATAATAGAAATAAATCTTCCAAGGCTTCAATAAATCAAGTGACGTAATGCATTAGAAATGTTGGTTGGACAACACCAGCTTGAAGAAGTTAGATATATGGCTTTATGTTGGCCCCCACTCCACAACACCCACATGCAGTTCGCCATCAAATTAATCCACTTCCAATACCACAAGAAAAGGGTGTTCTTTAAATCCACCCTACCTTGCTAGTGACCTTCATCAACTAACCCAATTCATTGCCCTACCCTCCTCAAGAGCAACTTGAATCTTTTTCTATTTCTCCACCTTTAATTTGAGGATTTTCACGGGGAATTTGAAGATCATCTTGTTCAAAACAACGAGGAAACTTTCTTATGTCAAATACAGAAGTTTCGCGCTCTTGGTGTTCATAATTATTGCCTCATGGAGTTCAACAGAGACCGTAATCTGAGAGAAGCTTGACAATTCCACAACACCTTCAACAGTTCTAAGACCAGACTGCATACAGTGTTCAAGTTGTGAGAATCCATGTGGTCACCACCACCACCGCCACCGTCATTGCCATATTGTCCGCCTCCTCCGACACCTCCAACGCCAACCTGTCCTGCTTGTCCGCCGTCGTCACCTTTCTACTGCCAAATTGGGAAGCCAGGCTCCATCTACCCGTACAAATCATATGAATGGACTTTCAGCGGTTGTGAAACTCAGGTGCAGAATTTGCCACTGACCATGTTGTTGGTTCTCGCATTATTATCATGCTGGTGTCTGTAGATTGGCCAAGCGGGTTCTTGAATCTGTTCCTTAAGATTCTTTTTCATTTCCATTGGGCAATTCATTAAGTGGAAATTCACACACGAGAGAGAGAGAGAGAGAGAGAGAGAGAGAGAGAGATTTTCATACCATGGAAGTATGAGATCTGTAATTGAATTTGAGTTGGTCAGAGTAACCTATTCATCAAATGTAAGAGCAGTTGAAAAATTGAATTCAGGACGACTCAATCTCCACAGATTAAAGCTTGCCAGGATCAAGATGACGCAATTACTTTCGAATAATATGAAAACAATTCCGAATTACCAACAGTTGGTTGGTTCAAGTGATTCGGCACTTGTTCCCCTTAAGCAGAGTCTCTGAGCTCGAGTACTGTGAATGGAGAAACCAATCCTATGAGAGCTTTAACCCCAAAGTGGGCCGACTGGTTCGAACCAGATTAGTCAGGGTCCCCGAGTTTAGAGTCAAGACATTGTGGTTTATCCCAGTTCAGAAAGACGCTTGCAATTCATCAGTCCATATAATTTAGTTTATGAAACTATATATTTGGTTGGGTATACGACCTATTATTGCTCGTTTAGGAGAATTTGGTTTAGGCACTGACTTTACGACTGTAGAAAGGCATGCTGCTTATGATTCCTTTCTGGGTTAAGACTGGTCCGACCCGACGATCAACTCAACCTATGTTTGGAGCAAGGCATGATAGCTCTTGGCTTGTGGGAGCCAAAACCATCTGAACATTTGACCTTAGTAATTTCATGGAAGTCAAAGTTTATGGACTAACATTTTCTGCATAATATGCATTCCAATAAGCCTATGCACTGTAAAGTCCAGTCTTCCTTATCCCTTAATTAGAAAAGAGAATGTTAAAACAGCAGTCAACCGTAATAATAATTATTTATAATTTTCAACTAGCCGCTCACTGCCAAACAGCTAATTTGACTGTATATTTACAAATTCATGGGATGCATGGTGGGTGCTAAAGAGAAGCAATCGTTTAGGCGACGATCTTCTTGAAAAGGGTACTTTAATTTTTTTGGTACGATGGGGAGGTTGAAGTCAGATGTACCTCTGGGTATTGAACTCATGACCTTCTACTTGTGAGTCGACTCACTAGCCAAGCGAGCTATTTGCTCATTTTGCAGCTTTTACTATTGACGGTCTATGTTAAACCTGGTTTCTTGTTAACTCCTTTACTTTCCAAAGGTAAGTTTTAGCGAACATAGTTTGCCACTATTTGGCATTCAGAGTTGGCTTGGATGAAACATATATATATATATATATATAGATAGATAGAGAGAGAGAGAGAGAGAGAGAGAGAGAGAGAGAGAGAGAAAGAGAGAGAACGGTTCTTGCTTGGGGGGGGCACGGGCCGTTCAAAAATTAACAGCTATTTTCGTCGGTGAGAGAAATTGTTGATGGCGTTTTCTGTCGTAGAAGTCTTGCGGCCGCTTTGTTTCCACGCCTTATTTAAAGGTAGTCAACTTTTAAGGCTACCAAAGTTACAGTGCAATACGATTTAACAACGCAGATCTTTTTTGCAAGAGGAGGAATCTGTCGTATCCGATTCCAGCTATACTCCCCTATCTATCAACTATTCCATAGTAATGGAGGTGATAAACACTAGCGCTGAATGATTGGAGTTTGACATGGGATTGGAGATACCTGAATATCTATATATTCCTCGGTTGGCATCACCTTCATCATCATCATTCTCCCTCTCTCTCTCTCTCTCTCTCTCTCTCTCTCTCTCTCTCTCTCTCTCTCTCTGGAGAGATGTCCATGCCCATACTTCCCTTCGTAGCATCCGTAGTTTATTTGCTCTGGGCTTTCACTGCAATTCGGAATAATGAGCGAGCGAACCCACCGAGAATAGATGGAAGGTGCCCTACTTCTTTCTGTGGAGAGCTAAACATCACGTACCCATTTCGGATCAGAGGAGATCCAAACTGTCCTCCAGAAAAATACCCAGGAATCGAGCTCATATGTGCAGAAAAGGATACCACCTTCCTGCATGTCACTAGCTACAAAGAGAGTCCCTTCAATGGCAGCTTCTTTATTAAGGGGATCGATTACTACAACCAACAAATCCGAATCATAGATCCGAACTTTGCAAAGAATAGCACTCTTTGTCCTCTGCCTAAATACAGTGTGGGTAGACTCGATTTCGACACCGATTACTACCAAAATTTGATATCATGGGTGAGATGCAGATTCAATATTACTGGTGATCCGAGAAATTATATTCCTATCCCTTGCTTCAACACGTCTGATGATCCCCGGAACCGTTTTTACGTAGTTTTGACAACCACTTCCGATGAAATCAATGCCAATTGTGAGTTGATTGCTTCAACTTTTGCAACTGTTGATGGCACCTTGAGGAACCTCACCTTTGAGGGCATCGAGCGTTACGTGGTCCAGGGGTTTGATGTGGAATGGCATTCGTTGTGCAAATATTGTGAAGCTTCTCTTGGTCGCTGCCCTTCACTTTGTGACCCTATGACATATGGTAAGCATGTTTTTGCTTTATTACATTCATCTTTCTGAGAACACTTCATAGCAGTTACTCGATTGAGTACTTTTACTCCGAAATTGATCGAAACAAAGCTAAAAACGAGGCCTGTTCTCAGGCTAAGTGGGGTTGGCTAGATGGACATATTCTTTGTCCCCAGGAGAACCGAATCTTTTCCATTATATCCCCCAAAAAGTAAGATCATATCTTATTGTTTTGTTCCAACACCTTTTAAGGCCCTCCCTTCTTTAAAGTTTCCATATCTAATTTCTCACAACAATTCTTGTTGGGGTTCGATATGGCCGCTTCCCCCAAATACTGAAACCACATTAATGTGTCCTTCATTTTATATTCTACTAGTTATTACACAAACTTTTTCTCCAATTAACTCGTTGTGGATCTTGTCTTTCCTCATATGGTTGTACATCTAGCTCAACTTCTTCATGTCTGTTATAGACATCTTGTGTATACATTGATTTCTTGCATAAAATATGACCTTATTGCCAGCCATAGGTTTTCTTTGTTAATAGGCTGTGGATGGGTATACTGATTCTCGAGGGCTGTCTCCTAGATATAGCTGTTTGAGCAAACCGGATCAGGTTTTGGACTGTAAATTCTTCGATAATAAACCTGGATCCGTTACCTATTATTTTCTCTGCTGCCTGCTTTTAAGCTGGACGATGTCTTGTTCTCAGCAAACCAAACAATACTGTTTTCGGAATTTATATTATTATTATTAATTTTCCATTTGTTACATTTGATATTGCTGTGCTGTAATGCAAAAATGGTAGTTTGCGGGTACCATTAGAAGGCTACAGTAGCACACGCTTTGTGTATCATAATTGAAACTTATGCCAAGATAATGTGAAAGTTATGCAAGACTCATGCTGTCTTGCTGTTGCTTTCTGCCTTCTACTGGAAACTGACCAAGAGAGTAGTGTCCACACATTTTGATGTAGAAAGCTCTTAGACAAACACTGAAATGGCTGTCGAGAAAAAGGCACTCAAATTTATGTTGATCCTCGAAATTTTCACTTATCTGACACCCGTGCTCCCTCCAGTGTATTCACGATGTAGTCAGACTATTTCCTCAGTTTTGTGTCAGTGGCTGAATGATGGATTTATCACTATGGATAAGAATTTTCATGGTTTATGCGCTTTGATGATGCTTGCTTGCTCCCTGTTTTCTTCCTCTTTCATTTGATTTGCATCACTTGCTTTGGCCGCGTCCCTGGTGACTAGTCACACCTGGTTCCTTGCTGTCCAGATCTTCTAAACATATTAATGTTATGCATCCATCAGACTAAAAGATCACTCTGATTCATAGTTCAAAGTGCTTCAATTCAATCCTTGTTTTTTCTCAAGACCCTTGATGCATCTGCAACTAATTCCTCGCATAAAAGGATTTGAACAGCTTATTCCACTGTTCTCATCATTTTATCATGTCCATAATTTCCATGACTCCAAAGAATATCACAGTGGCAATATAAAACATGGGCTCTCTTTAACGCATGAATGCGACCTACATTTACAAGGTAACATTGTATTTGGGCAAGAACTTTGTTATGAATGCCACAGGAGAGAACACAATTACTTTGCTTTGAGATATGGTTTAAAATTGTATATACATATAATGCACATACATACATGCAATTTCTAAATATAGTTTTAACTAGGGGAAACAGCCTTTCAAGTTTCAAGGGATTGGAACAACTGAGCATAAAAGATTCTGAGCCTAGGGGCTCACGCAACTTAGCCAGGGGCCCTTACCTTTGTGGTAAGCGTTGAATATCAATGATTAAATAAGTAAGAAGATTAGATCTGTCGGTTTAAGATTTAATTTGAGCTAGGGAAAGGCGTACAGTAAAAGCTCAACTTAAGTGTTCATCTTATATGTATGAAAATCAACTGCTTAAGCACACATGTATCCAATGTTTCAGCTGCCTATATGCATGCAAATTCTCAGACTTTCAAATTCTTTTAGATAAATGGTCAGTCTAAGTACGTATTTCGGTTGAAGAACAGAATTCTCTCCGTTCGATTTTTGCAAATGGAGCAACATTTCAACCATGTTATTTGATGATGAATATTGCTTCTCTGTTGAGTTAAATGTACTATGGTTAATCTGATAATGTTGAGTATTTGCTTTCTGTGAGAAAGAAAGAGGCTCTATTTCCTTAGAGTTAGGCATCTTTTTATCTATGTTACCAATAGCGGTTAGCAGGTTGTTAGCGGTAACTCTAATATAGCAGCAGCAAGGATATAACGGATTTAGCGGTACACTTTTATTTATGATTAAAAAATTATATATATATAATGGATTCTCTAATTTCTAAGAAATACCGAGAAACACAACCATTTTCATAAATATGAATCAAACTAAATAAACAAATTCTACTTCTAACTTTTAAAGAAATATTGAGACATAAGAATGATAAAACCAAATTCAGAATTGAGTACTTTATGAAAAGATAAATGTTTAAAAAAGAAAAAAGAGTACCGGAAAGTTTAGTAACCTCAAAGGACTTCACCATGATCTACATTAACAACAACAACAACTAACCCTTTTCCCATACTAGATGGGGTCGGCTACATGGATTCTTTGTTTCCACAGACCCCTATCGTGTGCCATGTTAGCAGATAACTCACAATAAACTAGATCATTCTTTATTGTTTCTTTCCAACACTTTTGTGGTCGTCCTCTACCTCTTTTAATACTTTCCAAATTTAGTTTTTCTAACCTTCTTAAAGGTTCTTCTTTTGATCTTCTTTATATATGTCCAAACCATCTTAAACGATATTCTCTCATTTTATCCTCTATTGGTGTCACTCTTAATTTGTTTCTAATAACCTCATTATGTATACGGTCTTTTCTTGTATGACCACTCATCCATCTCAACATCTTCATTTCTGTCACAGACATCTTTTGTACATGTTGATCATTAACTGCCCAACACTCATAACCACAAAACATGGCAGGCTTAATTGTTGCTCTATAATATTTACCTTTTAACTTTAATGGTATCTTCTTATCACAAAGAATACCTGATGCTCCTCTCCATTTTAACCAACTAACATTAATTCTATGCGTAACATCTCCACCAATTCTTCCATCATTCTGAAAAATTGACCCTAGGTATTTAAAACTTTCCTTTTGGGGGATGCAATGTGTACAATTTTAATTTCTATGTCCTCTGAAGTAACCAAATGATCAAACTTACATTCCATATATTCTGTCTTTGTTCTACTAAGTCGGAGGCCTTTGCTTTCTAATGCTTCTCTCCATAGTTCCAATTTTCTATTAACTTTTTCCTTAGACTCCTCCACTAATACAATGTCATATGCAAATAACATACACCAAGGTATCTCATCTTGAATATGTTTTGTTAACTCATCCATCACCATTATAAATAAGTATGGACTTAAAGTTGATCCTTGATGTAACCCAATATTAACTTCAAAGAAGTTTGTCGTTCCTTCATGAGTCCTCACACATGTTTTTGCACCATCATACATGTCTCTTATGAGGTTAATAAATGTCAATGGGATACCTCTTTTTTCCAAAGTTCTCCAAAGAAACTCCCTCGGTACCCTATCATAAGCTTTTTCTAGATCAATAAATATCATGTGAAGGCCTTTCTTTTTTGCTCTAAAATGTTCCATAAGACGTCTTAAAAGGTGAATCGCTTCAATAGTAGATTTGCCTGGCATGAATCCAAATTGGTTCTCTGTTGTACTTGATACTTGTCTTAACCTACATTCGATAATTCTTTCCCATAATTTCATAGTATGACTCATTAACTTGATACCTTGATAATTCGCACAATTTTGAATGTCTCCCTTGTTCTTTATATGGGTATAAGTATACTTGCTCTCCATTCCTCGGGCATCTTTTGGTTTTTTCATATTTCATTAAATAGTCTTGTGAGCCAAGTGATTCCTATTTCTCCTAGTATTTTCCAAACTTCTATAGGAATATTATCAGGTCCTATCGATTTACCACCCTTCATATATTTAAAAGCCTCTTTGACTTCATTCTTTTGAATACGTCAGTAGAAAATGTGGTTTATATACTTTTCTAACTTTGCTAAATCTCCTAAACTAATACTAACATCTTTATTTTCATTAAAAAGATTATAAAAATAGTTTTTTCATCTATTTCTTATATCATCATTTGTCACTAGAATTTTTTTATCCTCATCTTTTATGCATCTAACATAATTAAGATCTTTAGTTTTCTTATCTCTAGCCCTAGCTATCCTAAAAATATCTCTTTCACCCTCTTTTGAGTTGAATTTTTTATATAAGTCCTCCCAAATCTTAGCTTTTGCTTCACTAACGGCCTTTTTCGCTTCCTTCTTTGCTTTCTTATAAGCTTCTAAAGTTTCACTAGTTTTTTTAGCATAACGTAATTTGTAACATGCCCTCTTTGCCTTGATTTTATTTTGTACTACTTCACTCCACCACCAAGCTTCTTTTTGTGCCGATACACCTCTCTTAGATACCCCTAACACATCTTTCGCCACTTTCCTAATATGTATAGTCATATTGTTCCACATATCACAAGGTGTGCCAACATAGTTCCAAACATCTCCTTGAAGGACTTCCTGTTTAAATATATCTTCTTTCTTGCTTTTGAGGTTCCACCATTTTGTCTGAATAGCTCGATGCACTCTTTTCTTCTTTGTCCATTTTTTTATTTGTAAATCCATAACTAAAAGTCGATGTTGGGTGGTTAAGCTTTCTCCTGGAATTACCTTACAATCTTTACAACACGCTCTATCTTTTTTTCTACAAATAAAGTAAGCCACTCTTATAAGTAATTAAATGTTCATCTCATTTTTTGAAGATTGTATTGACTATAAAGAGATCAAATGCCATAGCAAAATTTAAAATCTCCCTACCTTCCTCATTTATATCCCCAAAACCAAAGTTTTCATGAATCCCTTGATTTCCTAATGCATATTTACTGACATGTCTATTTAAGTCTTCTCCTAAACAAATCATCTCCCTTTGTGGAATCTTTTGAATCACCTTATCTAAATCTTCCCAAAAAGTTATCTTCATAATATCTTCTAGTCCTACTTGGGTGCGTAAGCACAAACTATATTCAAAACCTCTGCTCCTAACACTAACTTCAATGTCATGATTCGGTCACTATATCATTGTATGTCTACTACACTATCCTTTAAATCTTTATTTATGATAATACCAACTCCGTTTCGAGCCTTTTCTTTACCTGAGTACCATAATTTAAAACCTATATCCTCTATCTCCTTTGCTTTTTCTTCAACTCATTTTGTCTCTTGTAAACATAGAATATGAATCTTTCTCCGAATCATAGTATCTACCACCTCTATTAGCTTACTAGATAATGTTCCGATATTCCAGGAAAATGGATTAGTTAAACACTAATGAAAGTAATTCACAAGAAACAAAAGCAAATGGCTGACAATTAAGTGTTGAATATGACCTTTCCTTCAAAGAGACATTTTGAAAATTTCATATGAGTATAGGGAGGAATTTACCTGCTACCTCGCATGCTATCAAGTAGATTCTAAGTTTTAAGTCCATACGAGTAAGGAAAACCTATCACATACAAAGATTGAGTATTTATTGTTGAAAGCCTATAGACAACATGCCAAAATACAAAGAGAATTATGTTGGACGGTATTCTATATTAGAGTTATACTTTCACAAAAGCAACAACTTACAAGATGTTGCAGATGAACTTTTGCTAATTGCTACGTCATTGTTTGTGAGATAGTTCATAGCTGAGAAGATTTCATGCATTCAACCATTGCTTGAAGGCCACAATCTTCATGAACATCAACACTGTAATCAAAGTAGAAAACTAAAGCTCCATGATACAATGGGATATCATTATATTATAGTTCAAGAGCAACCTTATTCAAAGAAGCAACACAAAGAGATTGGACTCTCGGATGAGACTAAGCAGCTACCATTCCGACGCACATGCTCTCGTGCTTCCTGGCCGATCTTATTTGTTGGCACTCGGCTCAGTACATTCGGTACCATGCATCGCTCGACTAATCAGGTGTGGTACTCGGACGGACAAGGTCACCCCAAAAGAACCAGGTTTCGTAAACACTATAGAGGAAGAATGAAAGGGGTATCTTATCGATGGTGGTCCCACTATAGAACCCCCGCTCCCACGTGGCGGTGGTGATGGTATGGCTTACCTATATCCACCCGCACCACCACCACTTGACGCAGTCTGCTCGCGGTATACCCACTAACACAAAAGCAACCCTCTTTTGTAGCAGCCTCACCATCATCAACTCCAGCTAGCCATTCACCGAAGGATTTAGGAAAAGTTGTTGCACGTGTAGTCTCCCATGGGGCCGAGTAGCACGAGCCATAAGTTCAATGGAGTCTTCAAGCTTCTTCATGATAGAGCTTTTGGCAGGTGTCGCCCAAATCACATAGCAGACTGGCCAGGGCATCATCAAGTGCATACCAAATCATGAGTTATTTCCTTTAAAATGTTGAGTTGTAAGCACCAATCTATAAAAAGATAATGAAGATAGTGGTTTAGTTATCTAGCATTTCTATAACGATATCTTGCTTGATGTGAATTACTTGTTTACCGGATGCTTCTTCCGACTAGCTTGCTTATTAAGCCCTTCAACCTATTTCTCCCAAGTCAAATGGTTGCCCGCCTTCTTTTCAAATGCTTTTTCCAAACTAGTTGATCCTCTCACCATGCAGCAAGGTTGCCGACAAGCTTCGTTCTGAGTGCTAAGGCTGGGCGGCTAACTGACACCCATTCGCCTCGGTAAGCTTGACACAAAACCCGCGTCGGTTGGTTGTGGTCCACATGCTCGTTTGGATACAGCATCTGATGAGCCCACAACGCTTCTGCAAACCCTTCTCTTCTTATGACAGGAGGAGATAGAACCTCGCCTCTTCTCCTCTTTCTTTGAAAAGGCCAGAGAGAGATGGCGAGAGGCGGGAGAGAGGGTGAGGTCGTTTGTTACCCTAGTTTTATTTTATTTGGGTCGGGTCGATCCAATCAAATTGACCCAACCCAAAAACGTTCGTATTAAACTTGTCCACTATCATTGCAATAGCGAACCACTATAGCGCTGTTAGCGACGTTATAGCGGCCCTAGCGGGTCGCCCACTAAGGATCACCCGTTATAACGTTTTTAAGACCGCTAAAACATTATAGCGGCCGCTATAGCGCGCTATTGATAACTAAGCTTTTTATACTCACTAAAATAAGTTAAGGTGTAGTCTTTCACTTTGTTAGATTCTCTAATTGAGTAACTTTGCTTTCTTGTTCTGCAGCTTACGAGAATGTTAATTTCACTGTAATAGGTAAGGCCTCTACAACTATACTTCTGCATTCTGATTATATTAGAGATCTTCTAACCTTGTTCTTTTATGATTCGTTGTTGGTGATCGATAAATCAGTGGTATTCATCTGGGTTGCCATCGTTATTGGAGGAATTACAGGTAAAAATAAGAATTGATTCACATATCACCATAACATAGATGAGCCTATGCTGAAACTACTCATATCAATCCAATTACTAATTACAACTGTAGGATTCCTTGTCGTGTCACAAGTGCTCGGTAGCATCGTTTATTGCATATATTTTGCATATAAACTATGTCACACGAGTGCGGGTGTGAGATACAGCAAATTTCAAAAATTTTGGGTGCGGTGACACGACTAGGGTATATAATATTATATATTATATATAATATTCAAGCTACAACAAGTGAGACATCAATTAACATAAGTATATGACAATAGCAAGTACACAACTTTATATTAAAGCAAAATACATCAACAGTAAACAACTACTAATTTCATCATAATACACAAATAAATATTCACATATCCGGAGTCATTTATCCAAAAAGACCCAAACTTCAAAATCGATACCATATTTTGAAGCGTGTAATATCCACACAAAAGGAAGTGAAGAAGGTCCACGTTGAGATATTTTTCTATGTTTATCGGCGGAGTTTCATGGGAGATGATGGAAGACAAGCTCAAGGAGCATTTTGGAAACTATGGTGAGGTAACTCATGTGGTCATCATGGGAGATAAGGTTACGAGTTGACTAAGAGGCTTCGGTTTCATCGTCTTCGCGGATTACTCCCTCTTTGATCGGGTTCTTCAGGATAAATACACCATAGATGGCAAAACCATGAGTTACAAAAAAAAATTGTGTTTTTTTTTTGTTATGCCACACCGACACGGTGTCGGTGTCGCACCCGTGTCGAGATCGACACTCCACCTCTTAGAAGTGTCTATGTGACTTAGCATATAAACGTTGACAAAGATATGATAGCAAGGACAAGGTTGAGAAATCAGATTGTCCTACTACTGGCCTTGAGAATTAATTTGCAACTCCCTCCCAAATCAAACTTCAGTTTCCCTTAATCATCACCAACAAAATGTGTGGTCTGTAGCATCGGCATCCTTGCAACTAAAGTATGACTCCTGTAAGAGGTTTCACTGAAAACCCTCTCTCTGAGTCGCCTCTGTTCCGATCTTGTATATGTGTTCTTTTTTCTACTGTGGAAAGCGTTTGAAATCTTTATTTCTCAAGAGAATAAGAGAAAAAAATATTATCTGATCCGATTGTTTGTAAGTATTCAAATGTGAAGTATCCAACGCTGTGGACTTCTTTGTCTATCCTTCAACCCAATACTGCGATTATATGGGCTACCTAATCGATAACAGAAGAAGCCAACTTTAGTGTGGAAACTAGTTGCAAATTAGATAAGCTCTGAATCTTGGATTATCCTATTTATGTAAGTTTGCTTACGTACGGTTGAAAATAAACTCTCTCTATTCAAAAGTTTGGGTATTTTTTATTTAAATTTAAATAATCCATCTCTTACATTGGATGGTTGGAATTTGTTTAGATATAATAATATATAATGTATATATTATATACATTATTTGATTCAAAAAACATTTTACTTTCTAATTATCTCATTGAGTGGATGGA
The DNA here is from genome assembly GCA_036023115.1 of Brasenia schreberi. NCBI lineage: Eukaryota > Viridiplantae > Streptophyta > Magnoliopsida > Nymphaeales > Cabombaceae > Brasenia > Brasenia schreberi. The sequence goes on from JAYKKT010000051.1 coordinate 383,397, forward strand.
TGATATTTATTTGGATATGCTATCTTATACTTATATATATATATATATATATATATATATATTTTACAAACAACAACAACAACTAAGCCTTTTCCCATACTACACGGGGTCACCTACATGAATTCTTTATTTCCATAGATCTCTATCATGTGCCATGTTAGCAATTAACTCACAATAAGCTAGATCATTCTTTATTGTTTCTTTCCAACACTTTTGTGGTCTTCCTCTACCTCTTTTAATACTTTCCAAATTTAGTTTTTCATACATTCTTAAAGGTTCTTCTTCTGATCTTCTTTCTATATGTTCAGACCATCTTAAACGATATTCTCTCATTTTATCCTCTATTGGTGTCACTCCTAATTTGTTTCTAATAACATCATTATGTATACGATCTTTTCTTGTATGACCACTCATTCATCTCAACATCTTCATTTTTGTCATAGACATCTTTTGTACATGTTGATGGTTAACTGCCCAACACTCAAAACCATAAAAGATGAAAGGTCTAATTGTTGCTCTATAATATTTACCTTTTAACTTTAATGGTATCTTCTTATCACAAAGAATACCTGATGCTCCTCTCCATTTTAACCAACCAGCATTAATTTTATATGTAACATCTCCATGAATTCTTTCAACACTGAAAAATTGACCCTAGGCATTTAAAACTTTCCTTTTGGGAGATGCGATGTGTGCCAATTTTAATTTTTATGTCCTGATCAAACTTACATTCTATATATTTTGTCTTTCTTATACTAAGTCGAAGGCCTTTGCTTTCTAATGCTTCTCTCCATAGTTCCAATTTTCTATTAATTTTTTCCTTAGACTCTTCCACTAACACAATATCATCTCTAAATAACATATACCAAGGCACTTCATCTTGAATATGTTTTGTTAACTCATCAATCACCATTATACATAAGTATGGACTTAAAGTTGATCTTTAATGTAACCCAATATTAACTTTAAAGAAGTCTGTCACTCCCTCATGAGTCCTCACACATGTTTTTGTACCATCGTACATATCTCTTATAAGGTTAATGTATGTCAATGAGATACCTCTTTTTTTTTAAGGTTCTCTAAAGAACCTCCCTCGGTACCTTATCGTAAGTTTTTTCTATCTGAATTAATATCATGTGAAGGTCTTTCTTTTTTGCTCTAAAATGTTCTATAAGACGTCTCAAAAGGTGAATCGTTTCAACAATAGATCTGCCTAGCATGAATCCAAATTGGTTCTCTCTTATACTTGATACTTGTCTTAACCTATGTTCGATAATTCTTTTCCACAATTTCATAGTATGGCTCATTAAGTTGATACCTCGATAATTCGCACAATTCTGAATGTCTCTCTTGTTCTTATATATAGGTATAAGTGTACTCGCTCTCATTTCCTAGGGAATCTTTTAGTTTCTTCGTATTTCATTAAATAGTCTTATGAGCCAAGTGATTCCTATTTCTCCTAGCATTTTCCAAACTTTTATAGGAATATTGTCTAATCCTACCGATTTACCACTATTCATATGTTTAAGAGTTTCTTTGACTTCATTCTTTTGAATACGTCTGTAGAAATTATGGTTTATATATTTTTCTAATTTGGCTAACTCTCCTAAGCTAATACTAACATCTTTATTTTCATTAAAAAGCTTATAAAAATAGTTTTTCCATCTATTTCTTATATCATCATTTGTCACTAGAATTTTTTCATCTTCGTCTTTGATGCATCTAACAAAATTAAGATCTTTAGTTTTCTTGTCTGTAGCCCTACCTATCCTAAAAATATCTCTTTCAGCATCTTTTGAGTTGAGTTTTTTATATAAATCCTCCTACATTTTAGCTTTTATTTCACTGACAGCCTTTTTCGCTTTCTTTTTTGCTTTCTTATAAGCTTCTAAAGTTTTACAAGTTTTCTTAGCATAATGTAATTTGTAACATGCTCTCTTTGCCTTCATTTTATTTTACACTACTTCACTCCACCACCAAGCTTCTTTTTGTGCTGGTACACCTCCCTTAGATTCCCCTAACACATCTTTCACCACTTTCCTAATATGTATAGTCATATTGTTCCACATATCACAAGGTGTACTAACATGATTCCAAGCATCTCCTTGAAGGACTTTCTATTTAAATATATCTTTTTTCTCGCTTTTGAGGTTTCACCATTTGGTATGAATAGCTCGATGCACTCTTTTCTTTTTTGTCTTTTTTTATTTGTAAATCCATAATTAAAAGTCAATGTCAGCTGGTTAAACTTTCTCCTAGAATTATCTTGCAATCTTTTTTTCTACAAATAAAGTAATTAATTTGTGTTTTGATAAGCCAGTCTTATAAGTAATTAAATGTTCATCTCGTTTTTTGAAGATTGCATTGACTAAAAGAGATCAAATGCCATAGCAAAATTTAAAATCTCCCTACCTTCCTCATTTATATCCCCAAAACCAAAGTTTCCATGAATACCTTGATATCCTAATGTCTCTTTAGTGACATGTCCATTTAAATCTCCTCCTAAACAAATCATCTCCCTTTGTGGAATCCTTTGAATCGCCTTAACTAACTCTTTCCAAAAAGTTGTTTTTATACTATCTTGTAAGCCTACTTAGGGTGTGTAAGGACAAACTATATTCAAAACCTCTCTTCCTTATACTAATTTCAACGTCATGATTCGGTTACCATATCGTATCCTTTAAATCTTTATTTACAATAATACCAACACTGTTTCGAGCATTTTCCTTACCTGAGTACCATAATTTAAAACCTCTATCCTCTATCTTCGAGCATTTTCCTTACCTAAGTACCATAATTTAAAACCTCTATCCTCTATCTCCTTTGCTTTTTCTCCAACCCACTTTGTCTCTTGTAAACATATAATATGATTCTTTCTCCAAATAATAATATCTACCAGCTCCATTAGTTTACCGAATAATGTTTCGATATTCGAAAAAGCAATAAGAATCTTATTATCTAAGACTAACTTCATTACCCCCGCATCCGTTCATATTGAAAATGTGAAAACTCTTTCTGAAAATTATTCACTACATTCAAATGGCAATATAACGAAACTAACTTCTTTGCCCACTCATCCATGATATGGGGACCCTCTCTGCAATTGATTCACCACATTCGGGCGAAAAAGTAGTAACCCTTGCTTATTTATTACTTGATTCGGACTTTACAACACGTCGTTAGGCGAGGACGCTATAAAGAAATGCTCGTAAAAATATATATGTTTTTGCACATCCCATTTTTTGGACGAATGAATTAAATGCAAGTCAGTGTCCAGTCTATAACACGAGTGCAGCACTGTATTAGGATTATCGGCAGACCTGAGAGTTAGCTCACCTGGTAATTAAATGCAAGTCAGTGTCCAGTCTATAACACGAGTGCAGCACTGTATTAGGATTATCGGCAGACCTGAGAGTTAGCTCACCTGGTAGGACTCTCCGACTCACGATGCAGGATGAGTCTGTGTTACAGTGTTAGGCTTCTGCCTCTTGTTGTAACAAAAAGAAAAAGAAAAAAGGTGCACCCAGAGGTTAGAGCAACTGACAGGGCTTCCGGACTCCCCTGCTACTGGTGGGAAGATTCCTTTGTAACGAAAAATACATCTGTAGTCTTTAGAGAAATCACACAGTATTCTAAGCCTTTTTAATAAATTGACATATTCAGATAGTCATACACAGAAGCCAATTGGAGGATAAATTCTGAAAAGATAACAATAGCTAGATAAAACAGAACATCCAAGTTTAGCGAATATAGAAAACCGCATCTATGTTCCTCAAATTAAAGCAAACTCTTGGTTTCACGAAATAGCACAGAACGAAACAGAGAGAAAAAGAAAGACAATGATCCCAAAACTTAGAGATTATCCTCTTCAAACACGCCCTACCTTGGCAAAACTTACCATCCGAGCCGAGTTGTCTAAATGGGATTCTTTCACAGAAGAACCAGACTGATAAGGAGATCTTCCGATGTTGCTGTATGCATCCTGATAGCGAGTGCTCTGATAACCAGAGGAATACCCACCTCCCCCTCGGTTTCCCTGTCCCGCCCTATCTTTAGAAAATCCGCCACCAGAAGTGACAACAGAAGAAGCTGACCTTCCACCACCACCATAACCAGAACGGCCACCATACCCTGTCTGTCTTCCCTGAGAAGAAAAATCAGTCTGCCATTTCCCAGATGCAACACCCGCATAATCTTGACCCTCTCTTCTTCGGGGAGGAAGCCCATCAAGCCCTCCCCCAGTCCTTGCTTCCCAGGCCCTTTCATTGGTGTCAACCAGAACGGTGAGCTTCTCTGCGTATTGAAACGCGAGAGCTTGAAGGCGAGTGTGTTCAACATTGTGGAAGACTATGCAACGTGTCGGCTGATCCCAACTTGCATGGAGCTCTTCGTTAACCATCATCTTGCTCACAATGCTGTGGACATTGGATTCTGCAAGGTCAAACATGGTCGCAGTCTGGTCAAGACTCAGAGAGTCGTAGCAGGAGGCATATGTGAACAAATATGTCCTCAGTGCTTCTTCCTTGATCTTGGTCCCCAGCATCTCGAGTACCTTCTCCTTACCTTGCAGTAGCTTCCACACATCAAGTGATTCAATCACTTGGAAAGCCTTCTGGAAGTCCCCCTTGGTCAAGGCTCTTGTTGCAGTCATGATATGATCACGAACATTCTCAGGAGGACCCGTGAATGTCTGCCTCTCACTGACTTCCAGCAATCGGCGGAAAGTCTTGCTTATGACTTTGCGTTTCGCATCATGTGTGTTAGCAGCCATGTTTGGTACCTCCAAAAGCATGGCACATATCAAATGAACGGCTTCCAGCAGCTCGAGGTTTATGTGCATGTGGTACGGCATCTGCCTTCTTCTCTCAAGCTTCTCCTGAATAGAAAATGCAAGCATATCAATGTCGTACATAAATCATGGAGGCAGAGGAACACCATAAGGAAAAGCAAATACATGAGGGCATTATGTATAGTATATGGCAAACATATGCTACAAATGTTTCAAAGACTTTATTTCATGATAAGAGAAGATGACCGGCCACTGAGTATCTTGTTCCGTGCCTGATCGAAAAGACTGCAGGATTGGCATACTATGTTGCCGTCCACTCCACTAGTGACTGCTCACTCCAGGAAGGAACTTAATGAAAACAATTGAATTACTAAACCACCTGAGAAGAACTTAAGCTAATGGCCCTGCAGTGCAATTACCATAGTCATCCATAATAAAGTCTAAGCCTTAAGGATCAACTAAAAGGAATCTTCCTTTGCCTGGTCAATGGAACATGATATCTTTCAAGACGTCTGCACACAGTGCCCTCTTCAAGAAGCCACAGAATCATTGATGGCATATGCCCATCACCAACGCTAGATTTTCTAATATGCATATGTATCCATGATCCCAATAATCAACAACAGGAATACGGTAGAGATATGGTCCCGGTGGCATGAACCCTTCCACGTATGTCTCAAATACAAGCAATAAAGGTGTTTTTGCAACAGTCTATGCTGTAATTATTTCATGAATTATATTACAAATGCTTACTATATAAACAATTTCTATCATATATAACAATTATGTGTAAAGTGAAATACATAATTTTGAAATTAAATGCAACTGTAGGTATCTGGAATAACGTTCTTCTAATCTTGTTGACTCTTTGGATAGCTATGCAAATCGTGCTAGGATAACCTTGACAAACTTGTCGTCCCAACATAGAAGCAAAGCGACAAGATATTTTGCACTATGCTGTTATACTATAACATCTACATGTAATATATTAATCAAACACAAATTTAGAAAAAGTCAGTGTTGATCTTTTTGATGTAAGCCAAACCCAAAGACAGATAGTTGCATTACTCTTGGTAATATTCATAAATGTCCACGGCATATATTTCAACACGATCCAACTATATGTATGAGATATAATCCTATGTTTCACATTTGACCAGATACTCTGTTTAACCCTCCTAAGGAAGATTATAAAATCACTGAAAAACAATATAGCGTCTTATTCAACTGTGTGATAAGCTCACTGTTACACACATTAGAAAGAGTAGAACAAGGTACAGGCTGCACTAAGCACGAACTATTCGGAAATTATTGGAGATTTTAAACATGTGCCGCATCTCCACAAAAAAAAGTTGTCATGCAAATATCTTGTCATATGACTGTGTTGAAATGTCCATATGCTGAACAATATCTTGCAAATGGCTCATAAGCAGCAGATCACGGGCTACTGAGAACTCATCAAGAAGAGCATGGTGATATATATCACAAAGCATTGCGCGTGCTTTAGTGCGCTCGTCTCCATATTTGTATATCAGTGATACCAGTATATCCATTAGGGTCCTGCTATTCTCAGGGAACGTGGGTTTCCGGGCCACAAGCTCTGGAGTAACAACAAATGCAGTAGGAATTCTTGTTTCCTCAAACCCTTTTGACTCCTCACTCACCTCCCCTTCTTTATCTCCATCTTCTGTCAGCTCAGCCAATTTTCTCATGGCATCATAAACCTCTTGTGGTTTGTAGTAAATGAGTTCAACCCTCCTCAAGGCCACCTTAGAAGCAGCTTTGAAGTCTCCAACCCTTTCAAGATATTCCTGGACATTATGAGCAAGAACCAGAAATATAGGCTCATCCCTGAGTCTCTCAACATACTCACGGGTATGAGGATCTATGCACTGCAGGCTCTTGAAAAACTCACTGTCTATTCTTTCTAAGAAAGCCACTAAGTTACCCCAAACCCGAATTGGTTCATTGTAGTCAGGCCCTTTCTGAGTTTCATTCTCATCTGGCTCCACTAAATCATCAACCACTATGTTTGGGTACTGCACTAGAATATCAAGAATGACCAGCATGTTCTGTACACATTTTTTCCACACATTTATGGGCATATGGCCACTAAGGCCTGGATTAACATCAAACTGAGCAGAAACCACACTAGAAAGAATTTCCAGCTTCTGTGCAGGTGTTTTAGCAACTTTTGTTAAGAAGGTAAGCTGCTCAACTTGTTCAAACCTCCCAGTTCCCTTCCTGCCCCTAGCTGCCACCACCTCCTTGAACTTCTTGTTAACTGTGTCCCAAGTTATCTCGCTAGGGTCTTTCATAAACTGTCTATCCAAAAGTCTGTCTTTCTTGCTAAGCTTTTGGTCCCAAGGTGCTTCACTGGCATCTGGCTGGCTTTCATCTTCATATTGAGAAGCTTCCGAATCTGATTTTGTTTCTGCCTTTCTAAGCTGCTCCGGCTCAATAATCTCATCATCACTTTCATACTCTTCCTCTGAATCCTCTTCATCTTTTTCCTCCTCCCTCTCAGGATTCTCCTGCATTTAGTAATCAAGTCCTCATATTGCTTATTATTCTTCTTCAATTTCTGCTTCATTGAGTTCAAGGCTTTAGCATTGCTACTACTCATCTTCTTTTTGGCATCCTTATTCGCCAAAGCCTGAGCCAAGAAATCTTCCAACATCACAAGTGCCTTAATATAAAGATTGGGGACCTTCTCAGACTCAGTAACACGATAACTTTTTCAAGTTGTTTGTTGATCTTGTCAAAGCTCTCTTGCAAGCTCACCCAGTCATTAATCTTCATGGCATTCTTCATTCACTTGCTCCTGTCTGAAGGTACTTGCTAGCGGGAGCACCTCCAGGAACATCATCGATTTCAATCTCCTCCTCCAACTCACTCTCCTCCTCCTCTTCTGTATCACTTCCCTGCAACATAGAGGACCAATAAAAACTTCAGAAACTAATGGGAGAAACAGAACCACAAACTTGGATAATGCTAGAAACCACAACGGAAGCATACCTGTCCCCAGAAACGAGAACCCATCCTGATAGCTAAATGAAACAACGAAGATCACAACCTGCAAACCGTAAACAAATGGAGACATAACCAGTAGGAGAAAACGCAAAATTCATTCACCCGAAACTAAAGTCTCTCCTTTTCGGCATCAAGCATCTAATATACGCAGAAATCGAATACAACATGATTAAAGCATCACAAAAACAACTAAACTCCAAGTTTCTGACAGTCTATTTTCCGTTATATCTAGAGAAAAAGATGAAAGAAACCCGCTAAGAGATAAACCACGAAAATCAGAAGTCCAAGAACCAGAAAGTTTCCAGTTGTTTACCTAATTCAAGCAGAGAAAAGAGAATCTACCATCCAACCACAACAATTTAAAAGATCGAGAACAAAATTGCTATCGAAGAATACCAGCAATTTCAGGAACAATGGGAAAATAACAAATAAAAGACCAAACAACTAATCCAATTCATAAATTACAGAACCAAGTCTGTATCAAACGAAATTTCCACAGAGTCAGAGAAATCCCTCCAGATAATAAAATCTTCAAAAAAATCGAAAATCTATTCCATGACCCTGAAACTTCCGTTGTATGAAAAAATGGTTGCATCAACAAACAAGCGAAACTGCAAAGAAAGGGCATGAGAACATCCTAAAATTTCCGACGCAGGATTCCTAGAATCGATCTTCTTGCGCTCATCAGAGAGAGAGAGAGAGGCACCTCTCTGAAGTTGCTCTCAGTTGAGGGGCGCCGGACGTTGATGAGGGTGTCTTCGGCGACAACCGAGCCTAGTAAAGAGGGAGAGACGAAATAGGGTACGCGAGGCAGAAAAGAAACGGTAAGATAGAGAGAGCTTCATCGTAACCCTCCCTAATGGGCTGTGAACGGGTCGGACCGAAATCGGGTTTAGGTAGGTCCATATCTGTACCGATGTATTGTTTGCTAACGGGTAGGACCCGATCCGAACCCAAGAAAGCTCGGGTGTGGCTACGCATTTGGATGCTATGACCGGGCTTATATCAGGTATCTTACGAGAAAAAGTATATCCGAATCATATAACACAAGCAGGTACGTAGCATTAGCATACTAGCATTGCTAATGGATCCACTCCCGCCCTGCTGACGGACAGAAGAAAGGGATGAGAAGCAACTCTGACATGGATCTTTGTGCCTTTGTGGTCTCTCTCTCTCCCTCCCTGTATGTGTGTGTGATATGACGTGTTTGTGAGTTGATTGTGTCGTTCTGCGAATCCCACATTCCACATGTTTGATGAAATGTTTGCGAGAACTTGAAATGGGAAAACCAGAGAACTCAAGATCCTTTCAGATTCATTTTCTTTGGGGGTTTCAATTATTTGACGTGCTTGGCCTCAAGGCTTCACAAACGGAAGGAATTTTCGATGAGTGAAGGACCTGAGATCCTCCAAGTTATCTTCAAACTGAGAAACACCATGTGCATTGAGACTTGAATCCCTCTGTCGTGTTTGGGTCTTTTATTCCTTTCCCCGTCGTAGTAGTAATTGGGCAAAGGTTTGATCATTACACGCTTTGTATTGTATCTGCATATCATGGTGAGAGTGATAGCGGAAGCACTATCTCTCTCTTTTCCTAAGGCATTTTTCTTGGTAAGATTGGTGACTTAAGTTAGAATGCTTGGCTTTTATTGTTCTGTAAAGAGGCCATAATTATATGGGATTAGTAAAGGGTCTAGTGATGCCATGCTGTTGCTGCTTACCAATAATGGCTTCCTAACAAGTTCACTTTTCATGTTCTCCCTCTGTAGGAACTGCTCATCATTTGATGGAGACGACCATATTTGCTGACCCAGAAGGGTCAAGCAATTCAGATGAAGATGATGTTGACTCCAATGATAAGGAACTTTCTTATAAATCAATATCGATTCCGAGGTTGCAACACAGGTGTATATTGATGTGCTTGGTTCTCTTATCTTCTTTACCTCTCAAAATTATATATCTAGTTGTTGACGAGGATAGTTATTTTCACTTTGTACTAGGAAAAAGCCAATTTTGTTGCCTTTTTTACCAGGGCTAAGTTTTCAATTGCTAGATGGGATAAAAAACTGGGCATGGCAGAAGTTATACAGAGAAGAGGAGTGTTGTGGGGAACTACAGGAATAGTTCGCGATAGCAAGACCTTTTGCTTACTCGAGGAAATTATGTGGGTGGTAAATTGTTTCCTGTTCTTCATTTGAGTCCCAAAAATTCTTGTTTCCGTAGACTAGCCTTACCTGATTGTTCAAGTTCTTTATATGTTTACTTTTTCCTTAAAGAATTAGACAGTTGTTTATGTGTTTATAAGGAATTTGAAGTTGAACTTTTTTTGGGTGTGTGGGAGAAGCCGAACAAGGTTATTGTTGTATTAGTCCTTAGATTTGAATTAATCTCCTTTATCATGACACTGCAGATTAACCAAGAATCTGTCTCACTTGATCCCAATCTTTTGGTTCCATGAAATGTTCTAGTGTTGCTTAGCGTGGTCTTCAATGGTTGATTTACTTTCAATAATTAGTGGGATTTGGATGTGAGGCCTCATCTTAGTCACTTGAAGGATTTTCTGGTACTGTGGTGCTTTTTGTGTCCATTATGACCGTAGTGGCAATTCTTAATAGGTACTTGGCTGAAATAGGAGCTCTGCTTCTATTGGATGATGATGACAAACAATTTCAATTGAAAGACATCTATGGCCTGGCTGCTGACAAAATGCATGGGTGTTCATGGAAGGTGTTTGAGGTTTATAAGCATCTGAAAGCTCTTGGATATGTTGTGAGCCGGCATGGTCTTCTGTGGACCACAAAAGGCAACAAGGGTTCTTGTGCTTCATCAGTTTCTTCATCATTTGCAGAATGTGAGTCAAGATCTAATGAAGAGGAACCACAAGGCAACAATATTCCTCCCACTGACCTTTTTGCTAGTATGGATATAACCAGCAATGATGTTTTAAAGGTGAACTTTGATGTATATTTACCAAACAAACACTTCAAGAAGTCAGCTCCGGGTGTTCCCAGTTTCATGTTGTATATTGCAGGGTATGTTCAACTTCTTTAGGATGATTTCAAGAATGTTTTATCTACCTACCTGTCTATATCCATCATAGATAGATGAGATGCAAGTTCTTCCATTCTTCTGTAGTTGAATACTCCAGGGACCGGAACTATAAGAATCGGATGTTACGTGGGATTGCAATCCCAAGAAGAAAAAACAAAAAGCAACGAGCTTCCATTCAATTAAATGTTAGAAAGTCACGCTATTGTGACTCTGCCATCCCATCTGATGAATCATTGTGATCCATTTTGAGTAGAATCTTTTGCAGTCACAGGGTTCTGTCCTTCCCACAGCTTTTCCTCCATTCATGTCGAGTTCTGAGTTCTACAAGGTAGCTCCTGATAATCCGTACATGAGTCAATCTCCTCACTTCTCTTCTTTTCTCCTGATATATAGATAGATAAATAGATAGATATATAGAGAGAGAGGGAAAGACACACCAGCAATGAATCACCTTTAGGCCAGTATCTGAATGCAGCAGAGCTGAACATTGGCCAACTAATGTTCTTCTTGAGGCTGATCGATACTTGATTTAGTATCTAATACTCGGGATGGTCAGTTTTAGCTGAAATTGCTTGAGATTTTGATACAACTAATTTACGTGCATTTTTCTTTGTTTATATAACAGGGAGATCCCACCAACGGTGACCCAGTTAGAGAAGCTGCACAGGCAATGCGGGGACATTCCTCTCAAGTTTGCTCATGTCGACCAGGGCCGTGTAAGCATCTTCTGTTATGAGAAAGTTGAATTGGTGACTTTGCCGTGATGTTTCATATTTAGTTGCCTGTGTATACTAACATGTTTTAGTCAATCAACACTATGCCTGTTCTGACACTAAATGGCGTTGGCTGCATGGATTTTTATGTCTATCTTGTGTCATTAAAACTCATGGAAGCCTTGAATAGCATCATGAACATTACTATACCGCTGATTTGTTGTAGTGTTAGAAAGATAAAAGATAGGAAAGAAAGGATTTGTTAAGAAAAGAATGAAACCTATTATATAGCTGAGTTGGGCTCACTTGTGAGAAAAAGTGGAACATATACTCGTTTGTGTTTGAGTCCACCCTGACCCGACCTCACTTTTTCTAGTGTGTTACTCTGCACCGTGAATTTTTCGTCGGATTGTCAGTTTGAGTCTGTAATTGCCAGGAGGTAGTATTTAGCTTTGCTCCATAGTAAAAGGTTTTCTAGAACGACCATTGATGGGGATTCTTTTAGAATGCGGTCCAGCCTCATTCGTCGGCAGTTTTAGTGAATAGTTATAGAACATGTCTGACAATTCATAGAAGACCAGCTGTTTATGCTTCCTTTTCTGTTTACTTTGAATGCATGTTTTAAATCTCAGTAGAAGCTAATAAAAGGTTGTACTCCAGAATTATAACTTGTACTTTAATGTTTTGCAGAGTTTATTTTAGTTTTAACATTGTTTTTGGTACAAACCAGGTGTGAATGTGTAACCGAACTCACTGAGTTTTAAATAAATGGGGTTTGTTAAAAACCTGATTTTAGTCGTATTCCCAAAACATGGGATCGCTAATAATTTTTCATTGCCCAACCGGTTGCTTACAGTCCAAGCCAGGTCAGTAACCGATTCTTTTTCCTTTTTGGTGCGTGTGTGTGTGTTAAGATAGCCCAATTGAAAGAAAGGTTGATAGTGTAAGACACGAAAAAAATATATGCACAATCTGACATGTTCATGAGTCCTCAGAGATGTTTTTGCACCATCTTACGTGTCTCTTATAAGGTTTATGAATGTCAATATGATACTTCTTTTTTTCAAGGTTCTCCAAATAACATCTTTGGTACCCTATCGTAAGTTTTTTCTACATCAATAAATAAATATTATGTGAAGGTCTTTCTTTTTTGCTCTAAAATGTTTCATAAGACGTCTTAAAAGGTGAATCACTTCAATAGTAGTTTTACCCGGTATGAATCCAAATTGGTTCTCTGTTATACTCGATATGTGTGTTAATCTACGTTTGATAATTCTTTCACATAATGTCATAATATGGCTCATTAACTTGATACCCCGATAATTTGTACAATTCTAAGTGTCTCTCTTGTTCTTCTATATGGGTATAAGTGTACTCGCTCTTAATTCCTCGGACATCTTTTCGTTTCTCTATATTTTATTAAATAGTCTTGTGAGCCAAGTGATTCCTATCTCCTAGGTTTTTCCAAACTTCTATAAGAATATTGTTTTGTCCTACATATCTATTTTTTATATCATCATTTGCCACTAGAATTTTCTCATCGCCTTTGATGCATCTAACAAAATTAAGATCCTTAGCTTTCTTATCTCTAGCCCTAGTTATCTTAAAAATATCTCTTTCACCCTCTATTGAGTTGAGTTTTTTATATAAATCCTCTCAAATTTTACCTTTTATTTTATTGACGACTTTTTTCGCTTCTTTTTTTTGCTTTGTAATAAGCCTCTAAAGCTTAACTAGTCTTCTTAGCATAATATTTTATTTTGGACAACTTCACTCTACCACCAAGCTTCTTTTTGTGTTGGTACACCTCCCTTAGATTCACCTAATATCTTTTACCACTTTACTAATATGAATAGTCATGTTATTTCACATATCACAAGGTATACCAACATAATTTCAAGCATCTCCTTTAAGGACTTTCTGTTTAAATATATCTTTTTTCTCGCTTTTGAGGTTCTAGCATTTAGTCTGAATAGCTCGTTGCATTCTTTCTTCTTTGACCATTTTTTCACCTCTAAATCCATAACTAAAAGTCGATGTTGGGTGGTTAAACTTTCTCCTGTAATTACCTTACAATCTTTACAATGCGATCTATCTTTTTTCCTACAAATAAAATAATCAATTTGTGTTTATGATAAGCCACTCTTATAAGTAATTAAATGCTCATCTCATTTTTTGAAGATTGTATTGACTATAAAAAAAAATCAAATGCCATAGCAAAATTTAAAATCTACCTACCTTCCTCATTTAGATCTCAAAATCAAAGTTTACATGAATACCCGGTGCATCTTTACCGACATGTTCATTTAAGTCTCCTCATAAACAAATCATCTTCCTTTGTAGAATTCTTTGAATCATCTTCTCTAACTCCTCCCAAAAAGTTGTTTTTATACTATCTTAGTCATACTTAGTGCGTAAGCACAAACCATATTCAAAACTTCTGCTCCTAGCACTAATTTCAACATCATTATTTGATCACCGGATCATTGTATGTCTACTACACTATCTTTTAAATATTTATTTATGATAATACCAACTCCGTTTCAAACCTTTTTACTTTCCAGAGTACCATAATTTAAAACATGTATGCTCAATCTCTTTTGTTTTTTCTTCAACACACTTTGTCTCTTATAAACATAAGATATGAATCCTTTTCGAATCATGTTATCTACCACTTTCATTAGCTTACCGGACAATATTTCGATATTCTATGAATCTTGTTATTTAGAACTGATTTCCTTACCCTTGCATTCATCTATACTGAAAATGTGTAGACCCTCTCTGCAATTTATTCACGACATTCGAGCGACAACGTAGTAAGACTAACTTTTTTATCCACACCCATTCACGATGTGTGAACCCTTTGGGCAATTGATTCACTACATCCAGACAAAAATATAGAGGCCTTTGCTTATTTTTTGTTGTATTCGGACTCTAGTGCATCGCTAAGAGGGGATGCCCTAACGGACAACGCTCATAATTTGTATAATCCATGGTATAAAAGTTTGATAAAGTTTTACACTAGTTGTCGGAAGCCTAATACAACCCTCCTCCTTTATCGGGGCTTGGGATCGGTTATGCAAGGGTGATCCCTTACATTGGTGGAGTTCTCCATAATATGCCATGCGAAGCAAAAAACTGGAAGTATGGATGAACCACCTGAAGCAGCCTCAACCAGTTATCAGCAACAATGACCTCATGTGCGGCACTCTCTTTCCCCCATTTGGCATCCACACAGAACCCTTGAACTTGTATGGCGCCAAACCAAAGATTGGCAATGATATCATTAGAGAATCCTGAAAAGTGTGCACCAAGTTCATAATGGGGGCTGGGTCGCTGGCTGTGCTTGCATCCAGTAGCGGAGAAACTTCAAAGATGAACCAATCATAAAAAAATACAAGAAAAAAGATGACATCACACTAACAGGGTACAAACAAGTTTCGTTTTAGGGAAGCCTAGTTATAAGAATATGCGTACTCTTATGAGTTCCATTTGCGGGAACAGATATACAAATGATGCATGTCACCTAAACTTGAGTCCTCCAAATGCACATGCGGTAGTCTTTTTAAGATGTTTCTTTGAGGGTTACAAACTTCTCCATTTGAAAGCAAACCTCATCTGTTGCCATTCGGTTCCAATTATCTAGTAACCTTTGTTATGATGGTCAGTAACTGCTATCCACAACATTTTCCAGCATCTATTATGATGGTCTAGTTACCTGTTTGTTATGTCAAACAGACACCTCTAGAAGGTGAAGTGTCAGCACCCACACCAGTGCGACACAAACACTGTGTTGGTGCAGCACTGACAAGGTATCGTGCAACTTCGACAAGGTCAACATGTCAAAATTGTTTTTTGAGTGTGGTCAATGCACCCAAGTCTAAAATCAAATATGACAATATTTGATTTTCCATTGTTTTCACTTTGAGGGAAATCCTCTGTCCAAAGTGTTTAACTTTTCATTTGGTCTGATGTTTGGGTAGCAAAGCATGTTTGGCCTTCATACCCACAGGAAGTTATAACGGAACAATATTAAAACTCGAGAAACTGTGACTTCCAACTTTGCTTTTGCCTTTCGTATACCTATTAGCTTATTATAAGATAAATTTTGTGTAATTGGAACCTTTTCCCTTCTTTGTTTTGGGTTATGTAGTTTTTGTTTCTTCCCTCTATTTCATGGTTGTGTTTTTGAAAAAATGGATAAACCACGCTTTTGCCTTCCACCAACATTGGATTTCCAATTAGATTACTCATGTCAGTCTCTCCTTTTATGAGTAAATCTTTTTTATGTCTGAGGTAAAAAAGGTCCAATTCTACTTGATTCTCATATACATGTTCATTTTATTTATCAAATATTAAGATTTTCTTTTGATTGCTTTTTGTATTAAGACTTTGTCTTGACTTATGTTTACAAATACAAATACAACTATGATGAAATTAGTAGTTGTTTACTTGTTTTGCTTTAATATAAAATTATGTAGTTATTATTGTCATATATTTATGTTAATTGATGTCTCTAGTTTGAATATTATATATAATATATATACCTTAGCTATGTCCTGCACCTAATATTTTTAAAATTTGCACTTTCCTGCACCCGTATGACATAGGTTACCTGGCTGTTGCAAAGGGCTGTTCCCTTCAACCTTCAGCCTTCTTGTTTTAACGCAGACAATTGGCACTCTTAGATCAAAGGACAATAGTGGAGAGTGCAAATTCACACGTCATCTTGCCTAGGTGGTGAAAACGGGACAAGTCCAGGAAGGTCCATCATCAGTAGGATATATCAAAGGATTAAATTGATACACAGTGCAAGTGCAACAAGAGGACTTCAGTGGCAACACTCAAGAGGAGAGTGCAAAAGAAGGGTCCAAGCAAGAGGCATGGAGAGCTAATAACAAGCGTCATCTACTTTTGATGGATAAAGACAGCGGTTTTAACTTTTAAGCATGACGAACGGACAAAAACGCAAGTAAGGCCTTGTAGTCAAGAGACCAAGAGAGTCAGTCATTCACTTTCAAAGAGTTTGGTTAAGTTATAGATGGAATCGATCCAAGAGAGCATGATGGTAACTGAGTGAGATCAATGCCATGGCTGCATGGTGGGAGACCAAAGATGGAAGTCCATGCAGGAGATGAGATATCGAGGTGCACATCATTGATATGATGGTCAGCGAAGGAAGTGGATCCAATGGGGGAAGAATGCAAAGGTAGAGGACACGGACCATGAGCACGAGTCCAGCCGGATCTATATTTTTGACATACACTAAGAACCGGCCATTTAAATTGGTTATTAAATGACTGATTCACACCGCCTAAAACTATATTTTCCGATTCACCAGCTTTTCACACAGACAATGAGCACGAGTCCAGCGGCGGATCCACAATTGGGGGCAAAATGGGACGTCCAACCCATTAAGTTAGCTGAGCTACTCGTGAGCTACGGGCCCAGCTAGAAAAAGCTGGAACTCAACTCCACTTTTTGAAGCTTTAACCAAGCTTGAGTTTCTTGTGGGCTGAGCTCAATCTCACCGATGTTTGATCGGCTCAAGCAATTTGTGAGCCTACTGGAGCTTTATAATACAAATAGAAAATTTATTTATATTTCAAAAGTTTTATGTATTTGGGTCGACCCACATTTATTTGTGCTGATTCATGAAATCGAGCTCGATTAGGAGTTTATCTTGGGGACGATGACATACTTATGACCAGGAGAGTAGCAGTTTCCCTTGAGAAGCCCAGCGATAAATTGGAAGGTCAGTGTGTATCATATATATATATATATATAGAGAGAGAGAGAGAGAGAGAGACTCACCATCAAGAACAGGATCAACGACGCCACAATTCCCCGCCCGGTGCGTTCCGTCCTCGCAATAACACACAAATGAGCCGACCCTGCTGTCGAACCCGCACCGCCCACCCGACTCAACGCACTCATCACATGCCATCGAGTCCCCAACAGTCCACCTTAGCTCAAACCCAGCGAACCACGCCCCAGGAAACTCCTTGGCTCCTCTGGCAGCCGCGGACGCCAAAACCGGCACCCTCGCCACCTTCTGGCAGCTGAATTGGACGCCAGAAGTCACGATTCGTCCAAGAACGCATACGTGTAAACCCCGCTGTTGTCATTAGAGCAAGAAGGCACCAGATTGTTGCTCAAATCAGAGGAAGCCAAATAGCCACCTGCCGGAGGAGTGGTGCAATTGTAGAGGAACGTCACGTTCTTGTTCGAGACCGATGAAAGGCTCAAAGAAGAGTTTGTGCCATTGTTGTTAATGAAGGATGAAATGGAGATGTTTCTCTTTGGAAAAGAGCACGAATCGGCACCCCCCATTTCAATGGCGTCCATGGCTACTGTGACGGTCTGAGAAGTGTAGTTTATGGTTTTCACGGTGAAGTTTCGAGAAGTAGAATGACGCTCTTGTTGTTGTTGTGATTGATTGTTTGGCAGACGAGAGTGAAGGAAGGAATTCCACAGTTAGTTGGTTTGAGAAGGAAGAGAGAAAGGGTATTGAATTGTGATACCTCCATCTGAACAGGTTTGAGGGGCGCAAGATGTGTACTGGGGATCGATTGAAACTGCAACCTGCAACAAGAAGAGAACAAGATACGGACAATGATGGTTGATTGGTTTGTGGGAGGCATTTTAGGAGAGAGAGAGAAACGAAGGAGAAGGAGACAGGGGACCGTTGCGGTCGGATCAATGATCCGAAGATCTTCTGGACAATGCAGAGGATAATGAGATGAAATCTGAGCCGTGGGATCTGCATGATCAGACTCTACGTCATTCGTTACGCGGTGCCGAGTTGGTCAACTGGTTTGGCAATGGAAAGAATCAAATAGACAAATAATTCTGAACCCTGTATTGCCAAACCGAGTGTTGTACCTACGGAAACTTGGAACTAAACTCGGTGGCAGTTTGATGCTTCGGTTCGTGTCGTGTCGTATAGATTTCATGTGTCAGTCAGAGAAGGTAAGTCCGAACACAAGCCCAGTAATGCTTTGTATGAATTTGAGCTAGCTGATGCGTACATGCTTCGAATTGTCTCTATATGGTTTTGGTTTTAGTGCCATCTAAAATAGGGGTGTATCGAGCCGGTTTGGGTCTGCTTGTCAAGAAAATGCTGCTCGAGCTTTAGCTCTAGCTTGAATGGCAGGCTCAAGCTCAATTATGTTCGAACACTCGACCTCAATTGGCTCGTCGAGCTTATTAGACCTCAACACAACCAAGATTGACTCGATTTATTTCCACCCAAGAATGAGCTCAGTGAGCTCGAATCTTATCAAGCTTGGCCGAACTAGTGGATTAGCTCGAGCAAATGCAGTCAACCTAAATACATAAAGCTTTTAAATATAAATAAATTTTACATTTATATTATAAAGCTCTATTGGGCTTGTGAGCTGCTCGAGCTTAGTCCTGGAGAGCTCCAGCTTGAAAAGATCAAGTTGAGTTCAATATTTTCTCTCGAGTCAAGCTCGAGTAGCTCATCGAAACGAGCAGTTTGGCTCACTTGCAACCCCAATCTAAATGGCGACTAATTTCATAATATTCCAGATTGGGTTCACTAATGCCCTCTCCGACCTAACCCGACCCGTTGTACTATCGAATAACACCACCTTTCTTTTCAATTTCTTAAAATGTTATCAGGTGCATATCTTATGCATTTCCAAATTCAGGTGGCTCAACGAGCATAACTCACCTGGATAGGGGTTCGACTCACAATTAGTTCAATATGGGGCGTGCATATGGCTTTGGCCTCCCAATTGTATTCCTAGTTGCATTCACTTTAGGCAACAAGCCTCCTGGAACTATTTATTCATTGATAAGCATCAAGGATTAAAGCTTACTTAGTTCATTCTATAACACTACCTTCTTGTTCAATTCCGGCTACCATCCATTTTATTGCGTGTCGGGCTTTTCAACTGTCAGGATCGATCAAAGATTAATGCTCCACCTAGCACAAGCATGCTTTTGAGAGGTCTATTCCTTCATTGGGTCGAAGGCTGCATTGCTCAGAAGAGAAACTATAGCTTTGGTGTTATATGATCTATTCGAAGCTATGTATAAATTAGTTTGATTGCTTCGAATTATATGCTCCATTTATAATGTTTAGTATCTAGGGAACTTTTTCTATATTTACACCTCAATACTGAGAACCTGATATTATGGCTGTATTCAATTCCTCCTATTGACTGTTTTATGCTGTATTCTGTCATAAATCTCACAGGATATGTATTTTAACCAAGATGATAATCCTATTTGTGCACTAAAATAGTCTTCAGGGTGCCCCGGTTGATCACATGATGTGACCTAGTTCTTACCCATTTCCCACAAGACGAGGCCGCATATAAGCAACCAACACAACTCACACCTAAAAGAGTTGAGTCATTGGCAGGGCCTGACCCATTGCAAAGCCCAATGTTTTACTGCATCAGAAATGAGATCCATGGCAGCATCAAGTTGCATCTGAACACAATTAACATGAACTGAAATATCAAGCAATAAGATATTGCTGTCATTATGCAGGTTTTGACCTAAAGTCTGCAATTAAATTTGAGTAGGTCTAGTGTACAAGAACAAATTCCACTTGGTTGTGCTGAGCTCAAGCTTGTCCAACAAGTTGAGCTCGAGTTGTTCGAACATAACTTGAGCTTGAGCCTAAAGATTAAAAAAATCGATGAGCTCAAGCTCGAGCCAAGCATTTCCTTAACGAGTCACGTCATGCTTGCTTGTACTCGAGCTAGACTCGACTCAATTACACCCCTATGAAACACCGATTTGAAATATGCCATGGGATTATCTATATTATCCATTGCTTATTAAATGGTTAATAGACAATCATATCAAATGGCTCACATAATACGCAAATCATTTTTTTTTGTAATATAAGTACAACAACAACAACTAACCCTTTTCCCATACTAGACGGGGTCGGCTACATGGATTCTTTGTTTCCAAAAAGCTCTATCATGTGCCATGTTAGCAGTTAACTCACAATAAGCTAGATCATTCTTTATTGTTTCTTTCCAACACTTTTGTGGTCTTCCTCTACCTCTTTTAATAAACAAACAACAACTAAGCCTTTTCCCATACTAGACGGGGTCGGCTACATGGATTCTTTGTTTCTAGTAGTCAACTCCCCATAAACTAGATCAATCTTTATTGTTTCTTTCCAACACTTTTGTGGTCATCCTCTATCTCTTTTAATACTTTTCAATTTTAGTTTTTCTAACCTTCTTACAAGTTCTTCTTTTGATTTTCTTTCTATATGTCCAAACCATCTTAAACGATGTTCTCTCATTTTATCCTCTATTGGTGTCACTCCTAATTTGTTTCTAATAACCTCATTATGTATTCGGTCTTTTCTTGTATGACCACTCATCCATCTCAACATCTTCATTTCTGTCACAGACATCTTTTGTACATATTGATGATGAACTGCCTAACACTCAGAACCATAAAACATGGTAGGCCTAATTGCTGCTCTATAATATTTACCTTCCAATTTTAATGGTATCTTCTTATCACAAAGAATACCTGATGCTTCTCTCCATTTTAACCAACCAGCATTAATTCTATGTATAACATCTCCATCAATTCTTCCATCACTCTAAAAAATTGACCCTAGGTATTTAAAACTTTTCTTTTGGGGAATGCAATGTGCCAATTTTAATTTCTATGTCCTCTGAAGTAACCAAATGATCAAACTTATATTCCATATATTCTGTCTTTGTTCTACTAAGTCGGAGGCCTTTGCTTTCTAATGTTTCTCTCCATAGTTCCAATTTTCTATTAACTTTTTCCTTAGACTCCTCCACTAATACAATGTCATTTGCAAATAACATACACCAAGGTACTTCATCTTGAATATGTTTTGTTAACTCATCCATCACCATTATAAATAAGTATGGACTTAAAGTTGATCGTTGATGTAACCCAATATTAACTTCAAAGAAGTCTGTCGTTCTTTCATGAGTTCTCACACATGTTTTCGCACCATCATACATGTCTCTTATAAGGTTAATATATTTCAATGGGATACCTCTTTTTTCCAAAGTTCTCCAAAGAACCTCCCTCGGTACCTTATCATAAGCTTTTTCTAGATCAATAAATATCATGTGAAGGTCTTTTTTTTTTGCTCTAAAATGTTTCATCAAACGTCTAAAAAGGTGAATTGCTTCAATAGTAGATCTACCTGGCATGAACCCAAATTGGTTCTCTGTTGTACTTGATACTTGTCTTAACCTACGTTCAATAATTCTTTCCCATAATTTCATAGTATGACTCATGAACTTGATACCTTGATAATTCGCACAATTTTGAATGTCTTCCTTGTTCTTATATATGGGTATAAGTGTACTTACTCTCCATTCCTCAGGCATCTTTTGGTTTTTCCATATTTCATTAAATAGTCTTGTGAGCCAAGTGATTCCTATTTCTCCTAGTATTTTCTAAACTTCTATAGGAATATTATTTGGTCCTACCGATTTACAACTCTTCATATGTTTAAGAGCCTCTTTGACTTCATTCTTTTGAATACGTCGGTAGAAATTGTGGTTTATATACTTTTCTGACTTGGCTAAATCTCCTAAACTAATACTAACATCTTTATTTTCATTAAAAAGATTATAAAAAATAGTTTTTCCACCTATTTCTTATATCATCATTTACCACTAGAATTTTTTCATCCCCGTCTTTGATTCATCTATTCTCGCTTTTGAAGTTTCACCATTTAGTTTAAATATCTCGATGCACTCTTTTATTCTTTGTCCATTTTTTTATTTGTAAATCCATAACCAAAAGTTGATGTTGGGTGGTTAAGCTTTCTCTTGTAATTGCCTTACAATCTTACAACATGCTCTATCTTTTTTTCTACAAATAAAGTAATCAATTTGTGTTTGTGATAAGCCACTCTTATAAGTAATTAAATGTTCATCTCGTTTTTAGTAATATAAGTATAATTTTAAAATAATTTATTAGATTTTAAAAATATATAAAAAATAATATCATTATACTCATGCTTCCGAAAAGCAATAGTTGATTATGAGTGAAATTATTAGATGAACAAACAATGGTGGACAAGATCCAATCACTCATATCTATACATGTATAAATAGATACAAGAAAAACTACACAATGAAAAGTATTTCAGGTACGAGCTACTGAGTTGTTGACAGAAACTATCAATGAATATCCTTCCAACGGTGTCATCGTTGCCTCATCGTAGATCTCTTCAACAAACGACCGGGCAACCAAACAGAGAAAAGAAGAAATCTCTGGATGATCAACATCGCTTTAATTTGTGATGGAAACTAATTGTGATCCAATCCAACCAGCAGAGCCCATCGTGTCACCTGAACCGCGGACTCGGGATTAAAAAACTTTTGTGGATAAAACTTATTTTCATATACAACAACTAAGCGTTTTCTCATACTAAATGGAGTCGGTTATATGGATTTTATATCCATAAAATCCAATCAAATATCATGATAGTAGTTAACTCAATAGACATACAACGATATGGTGACCGAATCATGACATTGAAATTAGTGTTAGGAGCAGAGGTTTTGAATATAGTTTGTGCTTACGCACCCCACGTAGGACTAGAAGATAGTATAAAGACAGTTTTTTGAGAAGAATTAGATAAGGTGTTTCAAAAGATTCCACAAAGGGAGATGATTTGTTTAGGAGGAGATTTAAATGGACATGTCAGTAAAAAGGCATTAGGATATCAAGGGATTCATGGAAACTTTGGTTATAGGGATATAAACGAGGAAGGTAGGGAGATTTTAAATTTTGCTATGTCATTTGATCTCTTTATAGTCAATACAATCTTCAAAAAACGAGATGAACATTTAATTACTTATAAGAGTGGCTTATCACAAACACAAATTGATTACTTTATTTGTAGAAAAAAGATAGAGCGTGTTGTAAAGATTGTAAGGTAATTCCAAGAGAAAGCTTAACCACCCAAAATCGACTTTTAGTTATGGATTTACAAATAAAAAAATGGACAAAGAAGAAAAGAGTGCATCGAGCTATTCGAACTAAATGGTGGAACCTCAAAAGCGAGAAAGAAGATATATTTAAACAGAAAGTCCTTCAAGGAGATGTTTTGAATTATGTTGGCATACCTTGTGATATGTGGAACAATATGGCTATAGATATTAGGAAAGTGGCGAAAGATGTGTTAGGGGTATCTAAGGGAGGTGTACCGGCATAAAAAGAAGCTTGGTGGTGGAGTGAAGTAGTACAAAATAAAATCAAGACAAAGAGGGCATGTTACAAATTACATTATGCTAAGAAAACTAGTGAAACTTTAGAAGCTTATAAGAAAGCAAAGAAAGAAGCAAAAAAGGCCGTTAGTGAAGCAAAAACTAAGATTTGGGAGGACTTATATAAAAAACTCAACTCAAAAGAGGGTGAAAGAGATATTTTTAGGATAACTAGGGCTAGAGATAAGAAAACTAAAGATCTTAATTATGTTAGATGTATAAAAGACGAGGATGAAAAAATTCTAGTGGCAAATGATGATATAAGAAATAGATGGAAAAACTATTTTTATAATCTTTTTAATGAAAATAAAGATGTTAGTATTAGTTTAGGAGATTTAGCCAAGTCAAAAAAGTATATAAACCACAATTTCTACCGACGTATTCAAAAGAATGAAGTCAAAGAGGCTCTTAAACATATGAAGAGTGGTAAATCGGTAGGACCAGATAATATTCCTATAAAAGTTTGGAAAATACTAGGAGAAATAGGAATCACTTGGCTCACAAGACTATTTAATGAAATATGGAAAAACCAAAAGATGCCCGAGAAATGAAGAGCAAGTACACTTATACCCGTATATAAGAACAAGGGAGACATTCAAAATTATCAAGGTATCAAGTTAATGAGTCATACTATGAAATTATGGGAAAGAATTATCGAACGTAGGTTAAGACAAGTATAAAGTACAACAGAGAACCAATTTGGATTTATGCCAGGTAGATCTACTATTGAAACGATTCACCTTTTGAGACGTCTTATGGAACATTTTAGAGCAAAAAAGAAAGACCTTCACATGATATTTATTAATCTAGAAAAAGCTTATGATAGGGTACCGAGGGAGGTTCTTTGGAAAACTTTGGAAAAAAGAGGTATCCCATTGAAATATATTAACCTTATAAGAGACATGTATGATGGTGCAAAAACATGTGTGAGGACTCATGAAGGAACGACATACTTCTTTGAAGTTAATATTGGGTTACATCAAGGATCAACTTTAAGTCCATACTTATTTATAATGGTGATGGATGAGTTAACAAAACATATTCAAGATGAAGTACCTTGGTGTATGTTATTTGCAGATGACATTGTATTAGTGGAGGAGTCTAAGGAAAAAGTTAATAGAAAATTGGAACTATGGAGAGAAACATTAGAAAACAAAGGCCTCCGACTTAGTAGAACAAAGACAGAATATATGGAATGTAAGTTTGATCATTTGGTTACTTCAGAGGACATAGAAATTAAAATTGGCACATTGCATTCCCCAAAAGAAAAGTTTTAAATACCTAGGGTCAATTTTTTAGAGTGATGGAAGAATTGATGGAGATGTTATACATAGAATTAATGCTGGTTGGTTAAAATGGAGATGAGCATCAGGTATTCTTTGTGATAAGAAGATACCATTAAAATTAAAAGGTAAATATTATAGAGCAGCAATTAGGCCTGCCATGTTTTATGGTTCTAAGTGTTGGGTAGTTAATCATCAACATGTACAAAAGATGTCTGTGACAGAAATGAAGATATTGAGATGGATGAGTGGTCATACAAGAAAAGACCGTATACATAATGAGGTTATTATAAACAAATTAGGAGTGGCACCAATAGAGGATAAAATGAGAGAACATCATTTAAGATGGTTTGGACATCAAAAGAACCTGTAAGAAGGTTAGAAAAACTAAATTTGGAAAGTATTAAAAGAGGTAGAGGACGACCACAAAAGTGTTGGAAAGAAACAATAAAGAATGATCTAGCTTATTGGGAGTTAACTGCTAACATGGCACACGATAGGGATCTGTGGAAACAAAGAATCCATGTAGCCGACCCCGTCTAGTATGGTAAAAGGCTTAGTTGTAGTTGTAGTTGTAGTAGTAGTTAACTCAACATAAGTTACAATTATTTTTATTATTTCTTTTTAGTATTTTTATGGTCTTCCTCTTCTTTTTTAACAAAAATTATTTTTATATAATATCGTAATTATCTCTTGTTAATGTTTTTGAGAAAGAGAGCATCAATAGAAGGATATGCACATGGTCTAGGGTTTGGCGGGAAGTACATATAAAAACTGATACAAAACCAGTTCCGGTTTTGGTCTCAAACTGTTTTAAATCGTTAAGTATATAACAAATTGAAGTTTCTATAAAATAATAAAAAATAGTGGAACCGGCGGTTTGAACTACTGTTTCCAGTTTCAGCAAGTTCGTGGTCAAGTCTGATTTCACTTGGAAACGCCGGTCTCCTTCCAAATTGATCATGCTTACGACTAAACATGATCCACCAAGACTCGAACCTCAACTTGCATTTGGCAGCTAGGGTGGGCTTCAACTACACTCCCACCGGCGGGGCAGATTAAAAGAAAAAGTTTTAAGTGATAAAATAATGAAGATTTTAGTTGTTTATTGTTTGTGATATGGAAGGGTAGTGCTTTGGTCGTTAAACAAGTCAATGCACTTTATTAAATCCGAGTCTCCTACCAGCCTTTAATCTTTTGGGTTACAAGCCAATAAATTAGCAAAAGAGTATTTAGGTCATTTTTCTTTTGTAACAAGAGGAGACCAAAGCCTAACACACCCATGCATAGAGATGTCAATACGGGCTGGGCCATGCTGGCCCAGGCCACAGCCCTTTGGGCTGCAGAAAATGTGGGTAGGGTCGGACATCATTTTATATGGGCCTCTAATATATATATAGTTTTTCTATTATATATGTATAGTTTTTTCCATTTACATGTATATATATAAGAAAATTGGATGATTCTCACACTAATATATATTCACTCATTATTTTTAGGTGGCATGAGTATAAATTCAAAATTTTTAAAGGACTTTGATTTTATATGGGCTTCTAATATATATAGTTTTTCGATTATGTATGTATAGTTTTTTCATTTACATGTATATATAAGAAAATTGGATCATTCTCACACTAATATATATTCACTTATTACTTTTAAGTGGCATGAGTATAATTTCAAAAATTTTAAAGTTCATTGAAAAGTGTGAAGGTTAGTTTTATTAAACTCATACTACCCAAAAGCAATGGGATAGACATAAGTCACAAATGTCTCGATCTAATCACTATATATAGTTTTTTTATTACATGTATATATATAGTTTTTTATTATATGTGTATATAGTTTATTGAAATGTGAAATACTACAGTTGGATTTGGATTTCAAACTGATTTGAATCGGATCTTATAAATCCAATCTAATATTCAAAAAGCATGTGATCGAACCCTGTAGGCGGACCTTAAGGTTAGGCCTATTTTGACATCTCTACTCACGCATGCTCTTCTTAAGAGAACTGCCCCTCAACAAAGATGGGGCAGAGCTCCCTGCCGTTGATCTAACACTCTGAGTGCAATCATTTTCCAGGACAAGATGATTGCATAACCCTTTTTCGAATGCATAATTATATGATTGGTGTAGAGTAGTTATTGTGGTAGGTCAAATTCTCTTGAACCGTTTTATCCTCAACGTACTTTCGTTCACATTTTTCCTATTTTTCCTTTATCATTTGAAAATGAAGAGGACATTGTGTGTTCAGACGGAGCTTCATAAATCTTCATGCTTTCTTATCATCACAACCATCCATCAAGGTGATCTTATCCTATGTCTCGATACTCACCACTTTGGATGGCGAAGAGATCTTGAAGCTGCGCTTCATAAAAATGGCTTCCAAATTGAGTTCTGAAACTATTTCTTCACAACTCTCTCTCCTAATTTTCTTGAAGTTTTGACTGGCCTTTTATCTCGTTCGTCCAATTCTTGAAGTCTTCTACTGTTTCATAAGCTTTGGCTATCAACTCTTGTTTGTTATTTCCAATCCCTCCTCCCTCTCTCTCTCTCTCACACACACACAAAAATGCTTCTCCATAGAAACCTTTCGCCAATACTGGTACTACAATTGAGAACCATCTTCTGCTTCTGCTTCTTCTTTACCATTTCGTCGGAAGGAAACCCGAAATATTTGAACTGTGCTCCCCAGAAATGCAGCGGAATCACCATCAGATATCCTTTCTTTCTGCCTTCGCAATCGATCGACGGTTGTGGATACCTCGGTTTCAGCCTCACCTGCATCAATCAAAACAAGACTCTCCTTCTCCAAACTCCCAACTTTAACTTGACCATCATCAGCATCGACTACGGAACTCAGTCCATCAATGCCACCATCCCAACCGGTCTCATCGTCGACGCCGGCAACTGCAGTTACCCGAAGAGTACCATCGAACCTCCTTTCCCTTTCAAAATAACATCGTCCTATAGAAAGGAGACTCTCTACTACAATTGCTCCAACCAGCCCAGCATGAATGCTTCTACCAGTGATTCCGGTGCTTATGGTAGCAGCGTTTCTTATGATTTCACTGAAAAACTGGTCCCTTCTTGTTCAATCGCAGCCGCTGATTCGTATTCCTACGCCTTCTTCGATAGTGATTCGCCTCTGGGGGTTGCTGACATGAGCTGCGAAACGACCGTGACCTTTCCGGTGTTGGCAACGTTCAGCCCCCCAGACTTGGCGGCGTCCTTGTCGTCGGGATTTCTTTTGACATGGAGTCTGGCTTCCACGCCGGATTGTGCTATCTGTACTAGATCGGATGGGCGGTGCGGGATGAATACTACTACCGGTTCTTTCGTTTGCTTATGCCCGGATGATAATCAACCGAGTAGTTGCAGTGGCCCCATTGATTCCTCTGGTGAGTCTTCTTCTTTGGTAAAATAAATTCTGCAAAATAAGCCAAAAAATAATAGCGGAAATACGTACGCAGTAATGCTTAAAACAGTGAAGCTATAATCTTTTCTTTTAAGCTACACATCTCATTCACTTTAAAACATACTAAATCATAAAAAGTATTACAACTACGAACTCCTAAAAAGTTTCTTAGATTCTCGTTAGACAGACTGTCCAAACCTAGACCTTTTTCGTGTTTGTCAATAAGATCATCCCCGTATATACATGTATATATATATATATATATATATATATATATATATATATATATATATATATATATATATATATTTAAATTGAAATAGGAAAACAATCTTTTACTCTTTAAATTTGAATCCTAACTATGTAATCTCTTTAATGTGATGTTTTAAAATCTTAGATTAAGTGCAACGGTACATTGATAGTACTGCACCAAATGCAGATTTTTCTTATATACAAAGCTTGGTATTTGCTAGCAATATCAGATGTTATCGTATTCAAACAAATCTCAGTCGTCAATTTTAAAAGATGGATAGTTGTGTTTAAATTTATAAGTAAAAAATACACTTACACTTTTTGTAAGTATATATACTTGATTAAAAAATCTTTTTTATTTATAAATTTCAATCTCAATCATCCATCTTCTAAGTTGAATGGTAGAGATTAGTTTGAATATGCTAACATCTAATATTGTTAACATATAACATATATACTCTCTCTTTTTCTCTCTATGTATATGTATATATGTGTGTATGTATGTATATATAGTGAAGTTGCGTGACAACCACACAGGCATGTACCTACCAAATGCATACTTTACCCACTTAAAGGTTGTCATTGAGGCAGACAACATACAGACCGTCACTATCGACCTTCTGACCTTTAACTTGGATTTTCTTCAAGTTAAAGGCCTGTGGCTTCCTCATATGTGTTTGTGAGAGATGCTGGATATCTAACTTATGCCATTGTTACTACTGATTCGTATAGAATTAATATAAAGAATCTAACTTTGGCAAGCCATCCCCAACTTGTTCTCTATTTTATTGTTTTCATGTGCTAAAGTTGACAAATTAGGGTTTATTTTCAAAAGCAATTGAGCACGATCTAATTTTAATTTTAATAAATCAAGTCAAATGGTAGTTGAATCACAACATGTCTCCAACTCCACTTCTAAGTCCGACAAGAAGGGAGGAGGGTTGCTTATATAGCTAACCGCCAAGAAAAAACTCAGTCCAGGAGAATTTAATTAAGGTTGGTAGGTAAATCATGTTAGATGCACCTTTGTGAATTAGGGTTGCTTATAAATGCACTTGCACCATTTCATGGCATGACCCCAACCTCTCTCGCTCTCTCTCTCTATATATATATATGAACAACTTACTAGATGCATTATTTATTTGTTTAAATCTGATAATTTTAAAGCAGAAGCCATCAACTGAATCGTGCCAAGCGTATCGTATTATCATTTTTCTTATTACTTAAATGCAATGCCGTAACGAAAGATGATAATGCTCATATTCTATGTCGAATTAGTATATTCTTTAATAGGTTTCATGAGAACGACCTTTATAAAATGTTAGTTTAATCATTTATGGAATTTAGGTGACCCGTCCATTTATCGATGGCCTTTCTTTTTTGTCCTTAACGTAAAGAATCTCTCTCTCTCTCTCTCTCCCTCTCTCTCTCCGCGTCATCACCCAGTCAGACCAGCATTCTCGGTGATAAGGGTGTTTTAGTAATTTCTGAACTTCAATTTGAAAAAGTGTAACAAAAGGACCGGTCAATCAGGTTATCCGCCTTGCCTGAAGGTATAATGAGTTGGGGTGTGCATGGTTCAGTATAAGGCGATGACCAGAGCCGTCCATGGCGTGCAACTTCCATTCCTTAAAAATCAATCAAGCATATGTTACAGTACGCATAACAATATGCTTTAGTTTGTGCATCGTACACTTTACCCTAATTTTCAAGACGAGCAAGAAGTGGGACCCAGCATTTGAAACTTATTATACATACAGACCCACTTTTTTTTTTGGGTTACAAGATGAGAGTGATGCCTAACACACCCACCCATTCATGTACCCTTTTGGAGTTGAATTCCCCACCTGCAGCAACGACGATAGGGTGCCCAGTCGTTGAGCTAATGCTCTCAGTGCCAGACCCACGTATTTATGTATGTGCTTGTGTGTGCACACGTCTTTGTGTATACATGCAATAGGATCAACATTAATGCTTTTTCGATCTTTATATCTAAAACAAATCTCCTTAAAATAAATTAACCATTTGTCAACAATAACAGTATACATAATAAGATTATTAGAAATAAATTAAGAGTGACATTAATAGATGATAAAATAAGAAAAACTATTTAAGATGATTTGAACAGATAGAAAAATGACCAAAATATGCTCCAAAAAAAAAGTACTAAAAACTAGATTGCGAAAATATTGGAAGAAATAGAGGAATATCACAAAAGTGTTAAAAGAACATGATCAAGCTCTATTGAAACAAAGAATCCGAATAGCCAACCCATTTAGTATGAAAAAAGATTTAGTTGCTGTTGTTGTAGTATTTGCCAACAAAGATCTATAGAGATATTTGGAGTCTCTCTCCAACAATAAGCATCAAATGAACCATATGTTTCTCCCTTGATCATCATCATCATCATTATTTTGGTTGCATCTGAAGCAGGAGGCAAATGAGCATGCACCCTGAGAATCGAACTTGTCACCAATGAATGAGCGTCGGAGAGCCCTACTCGTGAGATAACGGTCTCGGTTATAATGAAGGTTACCAAGTACAAATAATAAATTAGCGTGTTGTCTAGGAAATATATTATTATGGTCTTATAAGTGATTGCAAATGATATCTCATGCTCTATGCGAGTTCTTTTCATTCGCCGTATTATGTTCTTTGGGTAGATAAATACCATCATTAAGATGATGAGTAATTTTTCGGGCAACAAAACTTAATTCTTTTAAACTTATTTCACTGTTGTAATTGAGTTTTGAAGCTCTTTAGAAACTTATAGGCCACGAACTCATCATCTTTGGTGATTTATTTCGATTAAATAAGTATGTGAAATTAACCAGATGCTTTACTCCATTCTAACCTAAATGTTCACCATAATGTACATGAAACATACGTTAATCCTCATACGAAGTTTCCTTCCTAGTTTTCTAACGTACTCCTATTTTCCAGTTTCAGGGAGCAAAGTGAAGATGATAACAGGTATATCTGGAGATTAATTTATTTTATTATATTCAATTTTTAATTCTGAGTTAGGGTGTCATTTAAAAATCCAAACTTCTTTTTTTTGGAAAGGCAAGCGGGGTTATGCACCCCTACCAAATATATCCAAGAAAAGAAATAATGTACAAATTATACAAACACTGAGAACCAGTTGGGTGATCTAGCTTATGTTGAGTTAACTTATATGATCATGCTCTATCGAAATTCATGTAGGTGATCCCATCCGGTATGAGAAAAGGCTTAGTTGGTGTTGTTTTTGTTGAGAACTACTTGGGGGAGAACCCTTCGAGGACTTCTCTACCCTCAACTTATTTCACCAAGTGCATTGCTACAATATTAGGTTAGCATCTTAATGTTCCTATTGCAAACCTAAAAATACAGAATAATATACTTGACATAAAAACCTAACAATTATAATTTGGACTTAAATTCTGAAACACAACAATTTGCGGATGTGGCATGATGAGCCCTGAAAGTGACCAAGTCATAGAACAAAATCCTTGAAGAAGAGTGGGGCAAATCGGAGGATCTAAGTTGGTCCTCCAAATCTGCATTCCTCCTCTGTTCTTTTAGAAACAGGATGAGCTGCATTTATTCAAAATATACAAAATCATAGTGAGGAACTCCGGGGACTCTCCTATCCCATACATCACTACCATGATATTGACCAAGACCTGCCAGAACATCACTTGCTCGATTACAAAATCTGGGAACAAAAAGCTGATCATATCGAACAAAGCCATCTGCAAACTTGTATGTATCAGACAAAATAGTTCCTTCAATTGATCTATCGACAAAAAACTCACAAATTGTTTCAATCTCCATCTTCGAATCACTCTCCACCATGACGTTTCGACAGTCTACCTGAAGAGCAAACTGCAGGCCCTCTTTTATTGCTTTTCCAACAACAAACTTTCCTCTGCTGTCTCTAATAATGATTCCTATCCATGCCTGTTCATTTTCCTCCGCATTAGCATAATCCACATTCAGTTTGAGAAAACCAATCCTGGGTTTCCGCCAACGAGTATGATTGTAAAGTTTAGCAACTGAAGAGGGATCATATCTAGCTTCTCTGACGCATGCAGATTATTAACGACATTTTTATGTCATTTCCATGGGTCCTGTACTTCTTTACCTTGCCATTTTGAATTTCTTTGAACCAGATAGCATACTGAAAAACTCCTTGAGATCATCATTTAGGGAAGCAAACGAATTGTATAGTTTTTCCAAACAATTGTTATTCTCTGTCAAACGCAAATTTACCTGCATCAAGTTGGGGAGCACCATCTTAGTGTACAGGCAGTTTCAAAAGGAGATGTTCCTCCGTTTCAACGTATAAATTGCAGCTATAACATGTATTTGGCACCTCCACGTTTCTTATTAACGGATTCGTCTGCTTGAGAAGTAATCTTTTACAAGCTCTCCTGTAGAACACCTTCACTTTTGGTGGAATTTTCATTTTTCATAACATCTTCCAGAAACCAGTAAACTTCTTTAAGCTATTCAACCCCCTAGCTTCATAATGTGTCTAAATCTTCCATCTTCTCATTCCATTCAATTTATATGCGCTTTTAACTTTGCTTTCTGCTCAGGTAGCCAAAAATAAGTATATGGAGTGGCCACACCACTAAGAGTGGTTGCCATAATAGAATCTACTTCATGAGGCGGAAAATTACCATCAAGAAGTTCTTATTCCATCTCCTCCCTTCTTCGGTTATAATAATAAACTGATCTAGCATCTTTAAGCCTGTGACGCAGTACCCGTTAATCTTGTTCTGCCCTTGATAGGTAGTCGCGCCTCTTCCCAGATGTGTACTGTACTGCCATCTTCAACTCTTTTAGTGACACCCTTTTCCAGGATGGGTCTTCCTTCTAAGATGCTATGCCATGTATCAGAGAGATTTGATCCTCTCGGGGCTTGCAAGAAGGAATTATTAGGGCATATCACATTTGAGAAAACCATCCGCTTCGGGTCAACACTTACGTCACCCGATTTTATCTTCCAAGTATATTGCATTTACTAAGTTTGTCATGCATGAGATTTGGTATCTCATAAGGCTTAAGCAGTTCGTTGTTTAGAAAGTCGGTCAGTCATTGTTCATAAAGTTTATCTTTAGAAAATCTTCCAAGCTAAATGCTGATTTATTTTGTGAAATAGTATTAAAAGGAAAAAGGAATTCAGAAGTTTTAATGGAGTTTATTGTTTTATGAGAATCTCTTGTTTCTCTTCCGTATAGTTTTTGATCTTTTGACTTCTAGCGTCATGAATGTGACCACTTGAATTTTCAGCTGTAACAGCAGGTTCTGCCGTGTTGATCGTCGGAATGCTTCTCGGTTTCTGCTACTTCCTTTACTACCAAGCCAGGAAGAAGCCTTCTCCTTCAGCAGTGTATCGTTCTCGGTCTTTTTCCACCTCAAAGACTTCTAATTCAAGCTCAGCTGACATGGAGAGTAGTAGTTTCCACCAAAAGCGTGGTGATCGTGTCACCCTCTTTACATACAGGGAGCTCCAAGAAGCCACAAATGATTTCCATTCATCGAATGAGATCGGCGGTGGAGGATTTGGCTCCGTATTCTTCGGCAAGCTTCAGGACGGCCGGAAAGTAGCTGTTAAGCGCCTCTATGAGAACAACTACCGGCGGGTTGAGCAATTCATGAATGAAATTGAGATCCTCTCGAGCATCCGGCACCCGAATCTTGTGTGCCTCTATGGCTGCACTTCTAGACATAGCAGAGAGCTCTTGTTGGTTTATGAGTACATAAACAATGGAACAGTTAGTGATCATATTCATGGCTCTAGAGACAAGAACTGGTTTACTGACATGGCCTATTCGAATGCAAATTGCCATGGAGACCGCTACTACATTGGTTTATCTTCATGCTGACATCATTCACCGCGATGTTAAAACCTCAAACATTGCTTGACATTAATTTTTCTGTGTTAAGGTGGCAGACTTTTGGGCTTCAAAGATTGATCCCCAACTTATGATGTCCTTCATGTCTCCACAACTCCACAAGGAAGTCCGGGTTACCTTGACCCTGAATGTTTCAATGCTGCCAGCTTACAGGCAAGAGTGATGTGTATAGCTTTGGTGTGGTACTTTCTGAGCTCATCTCTTCACTGCCTGCTGTTGACATTAGAAGGCACAGACATGAGATCAATCTTGCTAATTTGGCCATCAACAAGATTCAAAATCAGGAATTGCATGAGTTCGTCGATCCGTCGATTGGGTTCAAGACAGATGAATGGGTAAAGAAAAGAAAATAGAGGCCAAACATGTACACAAGGTTACAGCAGAGAGGGAGTTGAGGCCAACAATGGATGAAGTGGGTGAGTCGTTAAGGAAGATCAAGTCGACAGGGTGTGAGCCAGAAAACAAGACGGTGTAAGACTTCTTGAGGAAGATAGAGTTGCGAAACTGTGAACCGGAGAAGACGGTGGCATCATTGGAAAAAGAAACCGGGGCACTGCTGAAATCTCACGGTCATTTTCACCCAATTCTGCGACAGATAATCATGAATTCGGACTAATTGATATCCTGAACCAACTACTCTCTCTCTCTCTCTCTCACACACACACACACAAAAATCAGGTTCGGATACGGTATGAGATATGTCCGACCCTACAATCTGCACTTGCTGTCCAGGTTGCTACTGTTTTTCGGAATTCCAACATCTAGCGTTTGGGTTAGTCAAGCACGCCATTCTAGATCTGATATGTTGATATCCACATACAAAAACAGGATCGGGTTCGATAAGATCTGGGTTCAATTAGGCTGATTGCGGTTTCACCTTTCTAAGACTCCACCATTGACCCACCTAACCATGTCGCTTGCGACTGCAGGACTGCCACGATAAACCAAATGGTCCATAGCTCGACATAATATATATATATATGAAATCTATTAAGATGATCAAGGAGCAGATCATGATGTTCCTTGGTGCCACTTTTAAGAATGAATGGTAGAAAATGTAACGGGCTAGTATCCAATTGTCAGCATAGTTGTTGTATGGTGGAACTTTATATTGAACAAATTATTAATTCATTAACTTAGATTGGTTCGGCTCGAACTCGAGCCTATGACCAAATCAAAACACCAACACCGTAATCAAATCTAAAATAGTTCTAGTACATGAAATATAATCTCCTCTTACATCCACGTCCAGTTTTGGATGAACATCAAAGGAACTGAAAACATTTATTGTTTTCCCATATAAGAAGCACTATGAATCATTTTGAATTCCTTTGTTTTGAACTTTTAGATTCTGAGAGTTCATATTGGAACGAAGAGTGATTTGTCTAGTGAGTCAGAAGGAAGCTCCAAAAATTTGGAAACTAGATGAAAAATAGATTAGGAACTGTAATCCACTCATGAGGGTTTTGTATTCGGTTACACTTCCAGATCCTGTTGTGCTATTTTGATTTTGACCCGTTCCTGACTTGGTACAAACTAACGACGGGTCATCTCGAAACCCGTAAACAAGGAGAATGAAGTGAATACAGGATACTTGTGATTGTTTCTTATACAAGCTTACTCGTTTTTTTAGATTAAACTTTCACCTGAGTGTATTAAATGTGTTTTTCAATGATACCGATGTTGTGAACCCAAACTTGACAAACTATGTTACTAAAGATGTTAATTTTTTTTGAAAACGAGTATTATTATGAAAATTTTGTTGAGAACAAGTCCTAATACCATTTCTAAAACAATTTGGTTGATGATGATTATTTATAAGAAAGTATGTTGAAAACTTGAATGAAGACGGTGATGAACCTAGGGAGCCTTTCCCAAGTGACAAAGATCAAATCAATGAGTCTAGTGAGAAACATGATAAAGTATCATTTGGAGATAACCATGCTTAGCTTTTCTCAACTCAGCTTTTGAGTCCTCATGAAAATCGTGTTTGGAATATTTTTGTGTGGGTAGAGACCAAGACAGATTTAATTATTTAATTCACCAAAACCAAAACAGGTGTTATCAAATATGTATACAAGTTGGAAGTGGAAATACACGCAAATAACAATTCTATATATTTATTGCAATACAAAGTAACATTTATAATGGAAAGTATAAACCATACGAATTCCATAGCGTTTATCATATTTTAGTATAATATATATGAAAAAGGGTCAATCCGATATATTTCTTGCAATAGAAAGTGACACACAAATACATAGAAACAATTTCATTTGAAATGGTTGCTCAAATGCAAGAGCAAATTACCTTAAAAAGCGCTCTCTTTAATCACATTTGCACATACCTCTAAGGTCATCCTGACTACGTATACATATACATAGAATAGCAATACAGGTAGAATGGGGAGGGCGGAAGCCATTGCACCCAAGCCATGTGAGCTTTTCATACTTACTCACGGGCGCGCATGCCAGTAATATACAACCTTTCTAATATATATATTACTCAACTTCATAAACTGTACATAACTTTCAAATCATATCACAGTGTATTTGCGACTGATTTTCAAACAAAATTAAACATGAGTGTTTTATTTTGCCCCCTTTTGATCTCTCGTAAGTCTTCTTAGTCGTCAACAATCAATCAGCTATATAATTTTATATCAACGTTCAAACCATGGTTGTATGTTAGACTCTCCATGCAGCATACTTTTATATGTATTTGTACAATCTTCATCATGACATGACGTTGTTCTTGCAACTACAAAATATCACATTCTGTGTCGTTTTACAGTCCATGGCTTTGACCCACTTGGGTGTTGGGTTAATGTGTGGTCATTATATTTTTGTTTTAAAAGAGAAAAAGAATGTCCACAAAGTATTGAAAAGAAACAATAAAGAATGATCTAATTTATATTGAGTTAACTGTTAGCATGACACATTTGGAAACAAATAATGCATGTAGCCCACCCCATTTAGTATGAAAAAAGGCTTAGTTGTTGTTGGTGAATGTATTTTGCAACAGAAAGGTTGGTGTTGATACCACTTAGGGTTGTGCAAAAGGCCCCGAAAAAAATTCCTATGGTTTTCACCAATTTTGCTTGTGCGGAACAAGCTACCGAAGATCTACTCTCAAGTTCTCATGTGTCCTGATCAAATTTGGGTACCATTTCATATATATACTGACAACTTATCCAAACTTGTTATCTAATAAATTAGTCATGACAAACAAATTACTTTAAATTTTACAGAAGAATGTGCAAGAAATAGTGAAAACGTTTCGCACCACCACAGAGATCTCACAGGTTGGGATAAGGTCTACAAATTGAGCCCAATCTAACTGAATTATGCATAATTTGATTTGCAAGAGGTTTCTAAATCCTCGGAGCTCAAAGTATGCACCAAAAATTCCTGGTTCACATGTTGAATGCACCTCAAAATCTTTGTGGCAGATAATGAGCATTACACAATGGGACGAAGCTGGTGAAGACAACACAGTTTGACTATATCCTCTTGAAAGAACAACAAAAGAAATTGCAAATATGGTCTCTAGTTTGGAATTGATTTCTCTGAATAAACGCATCTATGGTGATCTCTATGGTTGTCTTAGTTTCAACAGCGCCTGAACTTCGAATGGCAAAAACAGGTCAAACGATTAGAGCACAAGCAAATTCATACATACAGATCAACTTGAAGCTTCGCGAAGATACAAAATCCCCAGGCCTCAAGTTATGTCTAAAGATTTGCCACTAGAAAAACAGAATGAGGTGAAAAACACAATGTGCACTAGTCGCATTGATAGACAAAAGATTTACAAGCTATTTAAGGATATGAAGAAAGTACCTTTTACAAGTTAAATCAACCTGGTGCATAATATCGTGTTGGTGATCGAAACAAAGAAAGGAAAATGAATAGAAAAATAATAAAAGAAAAGACAAAAAGAATAAATAAAAAGACGAAAAATAAAAAAAATAAAAAAGGAACAAATCGGTATTAGATAAATTTGTTTATTTTCATGTCGTGATGCACTTATACAAAGTCCAATCAAACGAGCAGTTCGGTTCGGTGCATTTATCACTTTAAGCTGTCACCGATTTAATAACACAGATGTCGTACATGCAACGCTGAAAAACGAATTGGGTACGATTTGTGGGATACGAGTCGTCAAAGAGATCCAGACACGCCCCGATTTTAAATGTTGAGAGAGAGTGGAATGCCAACGGCGGCAAAAGTGCTTACGTTATCGTGGGTTCCCAACTTTCTATTTTCTCCTCTCTCTCTCTCTCTCTCTCTCTCTCCGGAAGCGCCATCCACACCATCCTCTTCCCTCGATCCCAGCGGCCCATCCTTCTCCTCACTTAACCCCGATCTTCAAACAGATGACAATCGGGAAGTCCCATCGCACCATTAACAATCCGGATCCTCGTTCGAGGTCTACCTGCTGACGTTTTGGGGAAAAGAAGCCTACCTGTTGGTAATTTTTATTTCTATGTTCTATTTTTTTTTCTTAAAGAAACTATACACTGATTGTAAGAGGTTACTGTGCTCTTTGTTTAGGGATGAATTCATCATGCAGATGAAAACTCAATGGAGATGATGGAATATATTACAGTCAACTCGTAAAGCATCCTGTCTCCTGGTCCTATCCGCTGTACATTGTTAATCCCCTACTAGGATGTGATACCCTTGTGATATGCTATTTCCTGAAGATGCGACATAATTCTAGAGTTCCAACCAGCAATTACCTTACCAGGATGAGATCAGGTTCCTCTTTGACAAGTTTATACATTACATCTTGACGTTCCTGAACATTGGAAATGTATGATCGTCTGTCCCTGGTGTGCAAACTATGTGTGAATATGAAAAAGATGTCTTCTCAACTGATCCTTGAAACAGAAACACGTAAAGTGTATGATGCCTTTTATCTTTTTAACTGAAAAACTCATCATACCTCACAGAAAATTATAATTACTACTTAGGTGTACAACCTTGTTAACATGACAAATAGTTGGTTTTGTTTGATGGGATGATATAACAGTTTCTGCAGATTCTAATTTATGCACCTCCTTTTTACAGGTGTAGATGCCGTGCGGAGAATGAAATGTGTATAAAGGAAAGGAAGAAGAAAGACGATGAAGAAAGAAAAAAAGAAAAAAAAGAACATAGAAAAAGAAATAAAGAAAACGGAAAAATAGAGAATATTTGCGAAAAATAAAAAAACAAAAGGAAGCATAAAGAAGAAAAGAAAAGTAGGAAAGAGGAAGGAGAACATAAAATGAAGTCATAGACCATAATGGTGAGCATGATTATTCTTTGTTTTTGTCTTGGTCATATTTTATCTTTAACCGTAGTTTCATAATTAAACATAAATTTTCTTATTGCAGATTGAGGCTTAATTGTAGAAAGGTTATCGTACTATAGTTGACATTTTCGATAAAAGAGGACTACCTGCCGGTAATTTTTATTTCTATGTTCTATTTTTCCCCTTTTTGGTTTGTTAAGGAAACTATAACCTGATTGTAAGACGTTATTGTGCTCTCTGTTTAGGGATTAATTCATGAGGTAAATGATGTAGATGAAAACACAACGGAGAAGATGAAATATATTACATTCAACATGTAAAGCATCGTGTTTCCTGGTCTTATCCGCTGTTCACCGTCAATCCAGTATTATGACGTGATATTCTTCTGCTCTGCTGTTTCCTGAAGATGGGACATATTGCTAGAGTTGCAGCCACCAATTACCAGGATGTGATCAGGTTTCTCTTTGACAAGTTTATACATTGCATCTTGACGTTCCTGAACATTGGAAATGTATGATCGTCAGTCCTTCGTGTGCAAACTATGAATGAATATGAAAAAGATGTCTTCTCAACTGATCCTTGAAACAAAAACACGTTATTTGTATGATCTCTTTTATCTTTTTAACTGAAAAACTCACCACACCTCACAGAAAATTATAATTACTACGTAGCTGTACAACCTTATTAACATGACAAATAGTTGGTTCTTTATCTCGTTGTTTGATGAGATGAGATAACAGTTTCTAGGCATTCTAATTTCTGCACCTCTTTTTTACAGGTGTAGATGCCCTCCGGAGAATGAAAGGTGTAAAAAAAAAGGAAGAAGAAATATGATGAAAGGAAAAAAAGAAAAGGAGAACATAGAAAAAGAACAATAGAAAAAGGAAAAATAGAGAAAATTTAAAGAACAAAAAAGGAAAAAAACAAAAAGAAGGAGAAAAAAGAAAAGAAAAATATAAAGGAGGAGGGAGAACAGAAAATGAAATCCTAGACCATAAAGGTGAGCATGATTATTTTTTGTTTTTGTCTTTGTCATATTTTATCTTTAACTTTAGTTTTATAATTAAACATAATTTTTTTTATTGCAGATTGAGGTTTCATTGTGGAAAGTTTACCGTACTGTAGTTGACGTTTTGGATAAAAGAGGCCTACCTGCTGGTAATTTTTATTTCTATGTTCTAATTTTTCCCTTTGTTGTTTGTTAAGGAAATTATAAGAGAGTGGACAACATAATAACCATTTTATTTTGCTGCTGGAAGACTGGTCTTATTGTGGCTGAAAATTGTGTATCTGTACATTAATTGGAATATAAATCCTGAGCGTATCTGTACATTCTAATTTTTGCACCTCCTTTTTATAGGTGTAGATGCGGGCATCAGAATGAAGGGTGTAAAAAGGAAAGGAAGAAGAAATACGATGAAAGAAAAAAAGAAAAAGAAGAACATTGAAAAAGAAAAACAGAAAAAGGAAAAATAGAGAAAATTTGAAGAACAAAAAAGGAAAAAACAAAAAGGAGAAAGAAGAAAAGAAAAGGTTAGAAGAGTTGGGAGAACAGAAAATGAAATCCTGGACCATAATGGTGAGCATGATTATTCTTTGTTTTTGTCTTGGTCATATTTTATCTTTAACTTTAGTTTCATAATTAAAGATAAATTTTCTTATTGCAGATTGAAGTTTAATTGTGGAAAGTTTACCTTACTATAAGAGGAAAGCATAGTTGACGTTTTGGATAAAAGAGGCCTACCTGCTGGTAATTTTTATTTCTATGTACTATTTCCCCCTTTTTTTTGTTTGTTAAGGAAACTATAACCTGATTGTAGAGGTTATTGTGCTCTCTGTTTATGGATGAATTCATCAGGTAAATGATGCAGATGAAAACTCAACAGAGATGATGAAATATATTACATTCAACATGTAAAGCATCATGTTTCCTGGTCCTATCCGCTGTTCACTGTCAATCCAGTATTTGGATGTGATACCCTTCTGTTCTGCTGTTTCCTGAAGATGGGACGTATTGCTAGAGTTCCAGCAACCAATTACCAGGATGAGATCAGGTTTCTCTTTGACAAGTTTATACATTGCATCTTGACATTCCTGAAAATTGGAAATGTATGATCGTCAGTCCCTCGTGTGCAAACTATGAATGAATATCAAAAAGATGTCTTCTCAACTGATCCTTGAAACAAAAACACGTAATTTGTATCATGCCTTTTATTTTTTTAACTGAAAAATTATAATTACTACGTAGCTGTACAACCTTATTAACATGACAAATAGTTGGTTCTTTATCTTGTTGTTTGATGAGATGATATAACAGTTTCTGCAGATTCTAATTTCTGCACCTCTTTTTTACAGGTGTAGATGCCGTCTGGAGAATGAAAGGTGTGAAAAAGAAAGGAAGAAGAAATACGATGAAAGGAAAAAAGAAAAAGAAAAAGGAGAACATAGAAAAAGAACAATAGAAAAAGGAAAAATAGAGAAAATTTGAAGAACAAAAAAGGAAAAAAACAAAAAGAAGGAAAAAAAGAAAAGAAAAGAAAAGAATAAAAGAGGAGGGAGAACAAAAAATGAAATCCTAGACCATAAAGGTGAGCATGATTATTCTTTGTTTTTATCTTGGTCATATTTTATCTTTAACTTTAGTTTCATAATTAAGCATACAACAACAACAACAACAACTAAGCCTTTTCCCATACTAGACGGGGTCGGCTACATGGATTCTTTGTTTCCACATATCCCTATCGTGTGCCATGTTAGCAGTTAACTCCCAATAAGCTAGATCATTCTTTATTGTTTCTTTCCAACACTTTTATGGTCATCCTCTACCTCTTTTAATACTTTCCAAATTTAGTTTTTCTAACATTCTTACAGGTTCTTCTTTTGATTTTCTTTCTATATGTCCAAACCATCTTAAACGATGTTCTCTCATTTTATCCTCTATTGGTGCCACTCCTAATTTGTTTCTAATAACCTCATTATGTATACGGTCTTTTCTTGTATGACCACTCATCCATCTCAACATCTTCATTTCTGTCACAGACATCTTTTGTACATGTTGATGATTAACTGCCCAACACTCAGAACCATAAAACATGGCAGGCCTAATTGCTGCTCTATAATATTTACCTTTTAATTTTAATGGTATCTTCTTATCACAAAGAATACCTGATGCTCCTCTCCATTTTAACCAACGAGCATTAATTCTATGTGTAACATCTCCATCAATTCTTCCATCACATTGAAAAATTGACCCTAGGTATTTAAAACTTTCCTTTTGGGGAATGCAATGTGTGCCAATTTTAATTTCTATGTCCTCTGAAGTAGCCAAATGATCAAACTTACATTCCATATATTCTGTCTTTGTTCTACTAAGTCGGAGGCCTTTGCTTTCTAATGTTTCTCTCCATAGTTCCAATTTTCTATTAACTTTTTCCTTGGACTCCTCCACTAATACAATGTCATCTGCAAATAACATACACCAAGGTACTTCATCTTGAATATGTTTTGTTAACTCATTCATCACCATTATAAATAAGTATGGACTTAAAGTTGATCCTTGATGTAACCCAATATTAACTTCAAAGAAGTCTGTCGTTCCTTCATGAGTCCTCACACATGTTTTTGCACCATCATACATGTCTCTTATAAGGTTAATATATGTCAATGGGATACCTCTTTTTTCCAAAGTTCTCCAAAAAACCTCTCTCGGTACCCTATCATAAGCTTTTTCTAGATCAATAAATATCATGTGAAGGTCTTTCTTTTTTGCTCTAAAATGTTCCATAAGACGTCTCAAAAGGTGAATCGCTTCAATAGTAGATCTACCTGACATAAATCCAAATTGATTCTCTGTTGTACTTGATACTTGTCTTAACCTACGTTCGATAATTCTT
This sequence comes from Brasenia schreberi, assembly GCA_036023115.1. Taxonomy (NCBI): domain Eukaryota; kingdom Viridiplantae; phylum Streptophyta; class Magnoliopsida; order Nymphaeales; family Cabombaceae; genus Brasenia; species Brasenia schreberi. The sequence continues at coordinate 427,316 of JAYKKT010000051.1, forward strand.
TCCCATAATTTCATAGTATGACTCATTAACTTGATACCTCGATAATTCGCACAATTTTGAATGTCTCCCTTGTTCTTATATACGGGTATAAGTGTACTTGCTCTCCATTCCTCGGGCATCTTTTGGTTTTTTCATATTTCATTAAATAGTCTTGGGAGCCAAGTGATTCCTATTTCTCCTAGTATTTTCCAAACTTCTATAGGAATATTATCTGGTCCTACCGATTTACCACTCTTCATATGTTTAAGAGCCTCTTTGACTTCATTCTTTTGAATACGTCGGTAGAAATTGTGGTTTATATACTTTTCTGACTTGGCTAAATCTCCTAAACTAATACTAACATCTTTATTTTCATTAAAAAGATTATAAAAATAGTTTTTCCATCTATTTTTTTTATTTCATCATTTGCCACTAGAATTTTTTCATCCTCGTCTTTTATGCATCTAACATAATTAAGATCTTTAGTTTTCTTATCTCTAGCCCTAGCTATCCTAAAAATATCTCTTTCACCCTCTTTTGAGTTGAGTTTTTTATATAAGTCCTCCCAAATCTTAGCTTTTGCTTCACTAACGGCCTTTTTTGCTTCCTTCTTTGCTTTCTTATAAGCTTCTAAAGTTTCACCAGTTTTCTTAGCATAATGTAATTTGTAACATGCCCTCTTTGCCTTGATTTTATTTTGTACTACTTAACTCCACCATCAAGCTTCTTTTTGTGCTGGTACACCTCCCTTAGATACCCCTAACACATCTTTCGCCACTTTCCTAATATGTATAGCCATATTATTCCACATATCAGAGGGTGTGCCAACATAATTCCAAACATCTCCTTGAAGGACTTTTTGTTTAAATATATCTTCTTTCTCGCTTTTGAGGTTCCACCATTTAGTCCGAATAGCTCGATGCACTCTTTTCTTCTTTGTCCATTTTTTTATTTGTAAATCCATAACTAAAAGTCGATGTTGGGTGGTTAAGCTTTCTCCTGGAATTACCTTACAATCTTTACAACACGCTCTATCTTTTTTTCTACAAATAAAGTAATCAATTTTTGTTTGTGATAAGCCACTCTTATAAGTAATTAAATGTTCATCTCGTTTTTTGAAGATTGTATTGACTATAAAGAGATCAAATGACATAACAAAATTTAAAATCTCCCTACCTTCCTCGTTTATATCCCCATAACCAAAGTTTCCATGAATCCCTTGATATCCTAATGCCTCGTTACCGACATGTCCATTTAAATCTCCTCCTAAACAAATCATCTCCCTTTGTGGAATCTTTTGAAACACCTTATCTAACTCTTCCCAAAAAACTGTCTTTATACTATCTTCTAGTCCTACTTGGGGTGCGTAAGCACAAACTATATTCAAAACCTCTACTCCTAACACTAATTTCAATGTCATGATTCGGTCACCATATCGTTGTATGTCTACTACACTCTCCTTTAAATCTTTATTTATGATAATACCAACTCCATTTCGGGCCTTTTCTTTACCTGAGTGCCATAATTTAAAACCTATATCCTCTATCTCCTTTGCTTTTTCTCCAACCCATTTTGTCTCTTGTAAACATAGAATATGAATCTTTCTCCGAATCATAGTATCTACCACCTCCATTAGCTTACCCGATAATGTTCCGATATTCCAAGAACCAATACGAATCTTATTATCTAGGACTAGCTTCCTTACCCCCTGCATCCGTCCATAATCAAAATGCGGAGACCCTCTCTGAAAAATTTTCACTACATTCGGGCGGCAATGTAGCGGGAATAACTTTTTTACCCACACCCGTCCATGATGTGGGAACCCTCTCTGCAATTGATTCACTACATTCGGGCGAAAATGTAGTGGCCCTTGCATACTTCTTATTGCATTCGAGCTCTGTTGCACGTCGCTAGGCGGGGACGCCCCAAAGCAATGCTCATAATTTTTGTAATCCATGTTGTAGAAATCTGACGAAGTTTTACGCTGGCTGTCAGAAGCCTAACACAACCCTCTTCCTTTATCCGGGCTTGGGACCGGCAATGCAAGGGTGATCCCTTACATGGGCGGAGTTAGTTTCATAATTAAACATAATTTTTTTTTATTGCAGATTTAGGTTTCATTGTGACAAGTATGCCGTACTGTGGTTGACGTTTTGGATAAAAGAGGCCCACCTGCTGGTAATTTTTATTTCTATGTTCTATTTTTTCCCCTTTGTTTGTTAAGGAAACTATAACCTGATTGTAAGAGGTTATTGTGCTCTTTGTTTAGTGATGAATTCATCAGGTAAATGATTATGATGCCGATGAAAGCTCAACGGAGATGAATATATTACATTCAACATGTAAAGCATCGTGTTTCCTAGTCCTATCCACTGTTCGCTGTCAATCCAGTATTATGACATGATACCCTTCTGCTCTGCCGTTTCCTGAAGATGGGATGTATTGCTAGAGTTCCAGCCACCAATTATCAGGATGAGATCAGGTTTCTCTTTAACAAGTTCATACATTGCATCTTGACGTTTCTGAACGTTGGAAATGTATGATCGTCAATGCCTGGTTTTGAAGCTGTGAGTGAATATGAAAAAGATGTCTTCTCAACTGATCCTTGAAACAAAAACACGTAATGTGTATGATGACTTTTATCTTTTTAACTGAAAAACTCACCACACCTCACAGAAAATTATAACTACTACTTAGCTCTACAACCTTATTAACATGATAAATAGTTGGTTCTTTATCTTGTTTGTTTAGATGAGATAACAGTTCCTTCACATTCTAATTTTGCACCTCCTTTTTACAGGTGTAGATGCGGGCAGCAGAATGAAAGGTGTAAAAAAGAAAGTTAGAAGAAATACGATGAAAGGGAAAGAAAAGGAAAAGGAGAACGTAGAAAAAGAAAAACAGAAAAAGGAAAACTAGAAAAAAATTGAAGAACAAAAAAAAAACTGAAAGAAAGAGAGAAGAAAAAAAAGTATAAAAGAGGAAGGAGAACAGAAAATGAAATCCTGGACCATAAAGGTGAGCATGTTATTCTTTTGTTTTTGACTTGGTCATATTTTATCTTTAACTTTAGTTTCATAATTAAACATCAATTTTTTTTATTGCAGATTGAGGTTTAATTGTGGAAAGTTTAGCCTTCTGTAGTTGACATTTTGGATAAAAGAGGCCTACCTGCTGGTAATTTTCATTTCTATGTTCTATTTTTTTCCTTTGTTGTTTGTTAAAGAAACTATAACCTGATGGTAAGAGGTTATTGTGCTCTCTGTTTAGGGATGAATTCATCACATAAATGATGCTGATGAAAACTCAACGGAGATGATGAAATATATTACATTCAACATGTGATACCCTTCTGCTCTGCTGTTTCATGAAATGGGACGTATTGCTAGAGTTCCAGCCACCAATTACCAGGATGAGATCAGGTTTTTCTTTGACTACTTTATAGTTATACATTGCATCTTGACGTTCCTGAACATTGGAAATGTATGATCGTTAGTCCCTGGTGTGCAAACTGTGAGTGAATATGAAAAAGATATCTTCTCAACTGTCCTTGAAACAAAAACACCAATATGTCCATGAAATTGTGAATATATCAAAGCATCCAAATATGGATGTCTGAAGTCAAGAACATAACAAGAGTCAAGAAGAAGACAAATCACGAATCAAAAGGCTGTGGAAGACAACTTATTATTGAAGTATATTGTGACTCTATTTATAGAGCAAGAGAGGGAAAACATACAGCACAACTGAATAATGGATAAGAGAGAAGAGACCATCCATTCGAGGCAGCTGGCCTCCAACGGCTAGTTGAGGCCAGCTCCAAAGACTAGCCATTGGGAGCTGGAAGCTGCCAACGGCTATGTTAACGGGCACTAGTGTTCCGTGCCATTCCATATCCTTTAGTCATGGGCCCTAGTGGCCTGTTAGCCTATTACATTTAACAGCCTTTTATCTTTTTAACGGAAAAACTCAACACACCTCACGGAAATTTATAATTACTACTTAGCAGTACTACCTTATTAACATGACAACTGTAAAGATCATCTAGGGCCAAAATATGTGGGAACCAAAGGTGGAACCTGAGTGGCATCACAAATAGTATTGAAACTCATAAAGCGTTCATCCACGTTGTCAACTCCATACTTGCACATTATAACTTTCTCAAATAGCTTCCCGTAGCGGAATGATATGGTTATATAAAGGATTATCACAAGCATTTCAAAGAGCTCCTTAAAATCGTATGATTGGAGAAGATGATAGAATGCACAACCAATGCAGATGAGAGACACCTATTTCTTGAGTTTCTCCCTTGAGCATAGTTGTCCCCTACTTGCACAAGTCAGTATCTGCATTGAATCCAGCAGATACCGGACATATTATTATTTGTTAATTCTGTTAATATTTCAACCAACATATAGCATGCTACAGTCCATGCGTGCGTACTGGTAATGTCTCATTTAGATTGGACAACATGATAACCATTTTCTTCTGCTGCTGCAAGACTCGTCTTATTGTGGCTTAGAATTGTTTGTCTGTACATTAATTGGAATATAAATCCAGAGCGTATCTGTACATTCTAATTTTTGCACCTCCTTTTTATAGGTGTATATGTGGGAAGCCGAATGAAAGGAGTAAAAGAGAAAGGAAGAAGAAATTCAGTGAAAGGAAAAAAAAGAAAACGGAGAACAAAGAAAAAGAAAAACAGAAAAACAGAAAAAGGAAAAATAGAGAAAATTTAAAGAACAAAAAAGGAAAGAAACAAAAAAAATGAGAAAGAAAAAAAGAAAAGTATAAAAGAGGAGGGAAAACAGAAAATTAAATCCTAGAACATAAAGGTGAGCATGATTATTCTTTGTTTCTGTCTTGGTCATATTTTATTTTTAACCTTAGTTTCATAATTAAAGATCAGTTTTTTTATTGCAGATTCAGGTTTAATTATGGAAAATTTACCTTACTATAAGAGGAAAGAGTAGTTGATTTTTTTGGATAAAAGAGGCCTACCTCCTGGTAATTTTTATTTCTATGTTCTATTTTTTCTTCCTTTCTTGCTTGTTATGGAAGCTATAACATGATTGTAAGAGGTAACTCTGCACTTTGTTTAGGGATGAATTCATCATGCAGATGAAAACTCAATGGAGATGATGGAATATATTACAGTCAACTCGTAAAGCATCCTGTCTCCTGGTCCTATCTGCTGTACACTGTTAATCCCCTACTAGGATGTGACACCCTTGTGATATGCTATTTCCTGAAGATGCGACATAATTCTAGAGTTCCAACCACCAATTACCTTACCAGGGTGAGATCAGGTTTCTCTTTAACAAGTTTATACATTGCATCTTGACATCCCTCTTGTGCAAACTATGAATGAAAATGAAAAAGATGTCTTCTCAACCGATCCTTGAAACAAAAACACGTAATGTGTATGATGCCTTTTATCTTTTTACCTGAAAAACTCACCACTCCACACAGAAAATTATAATTACTACTTAGCTGCACAACCTTCTTAACATGACAAATAGTTGGTTCTTAATCTTGTTGTTTGATTAGATGAGATAACAGTTTCTGCAGATTCTAATTTATGCACCTCCTTTTTACAGGTGTAGATGCCGTTCGGAGAATGAAAGGTGTAAAAAAGAAAGGAAGAAGAAATACGATAAAAAAGAAAAGAAAAGAAAAAGGAGAACATCGAAAAAGAAAAAAAGAAAACGGAAAATAGAGAATATTTGAAGAACGAAAAAGTAAAAAACAAAAGGAAACATAAAGAGGAAAAGAAAAGTATAAAAGAGGAGGAAAAACCGAAAATGAAATCATGATGCAGATGGAAACTCAACGAAGATGATGAAATATATTACATTCAACATGTAAACCATCGTGTTTTCTGGTCCTATCAGCTATTCGCTGTGAATCCAGTATTAGGACATGATACCCTTGCATTCTGCTATTTCCTGAAGATGGGACACATTGCTAGAGTTCCAACCATCAAATACCTGGATGAGATCAGGTCTCTCTTTGACAAGTTTACACATTGCATCTTTACCTGAAAGGTGTAAAAAAGAAAGGAAGAAGAAAGTCGATTAAAAAAAAGGAAAGACTTGAACTTAAAAATAGGAAAACAGAGAAAATTTGAAGAAAGAAAAGGGGGAGAAACAAAAAGAAGGCCTACCTTCTGGTAGACCATAAAGGTGAGCGTGATTATTCTTTGTTTTTGTCTTGTTCCTATTTTATCTTTTACTTTAGTTTGATATTTAAAGATCAATTTTTTATTGCAGATTCAGGTTTAATCGTAGAAAATTTACCTTATGATAAGAGGAAAGAGTAGTTGATGTTTTGGATAAAAGAGGCCTACCTCCTGGTAATTTTTATTTCTATGTTGTATTTTTTCCCTCTGTTGTTTGTTATGGAAACTATAACGTGATTATAAGATGTTACTGTGCTCTTTGTTTTGGGTCGAATTCATCATGCAGATGAAAACTCAACGTATTGCTATGCTATTTCCTGAAGATGCGACGTATTGCTTGAGTTACAACCAGCGATTACCTTACCAGTTTGAGGTCAGGTTTCTTTTTGACAAGTTTATACATTGCATCTTGATGTTCCTGAACATTGGAAATGTGTGATCGTCAGTCCCTGGTGTGCAAACTATGGATGATTATGAAAACGATGTCTTCTCAACTGTTCCTTGAAACAAAAAGACGTAACGTGTATGATGCCTTTTATCTTTTTAACTGAAAACCTCACCACACCTCACCGAAAATTATAATTACTACTTAGCTGTACAACCTTATTAACATGACAAATAGTTGGTTCTTTATCTTGTTGTTTGATGGAATGAGATAACAGTTTCTGGGCATTCTAATTTCCTTACCTCTTTTTTACAGGTGTGGACGCCCTCCGGAGAATGAAAGGTTTATAAAGGAAAGGAAGAAGAAATAAGATGAAGAAAGAAAAGAAAAGAAAAAGAACATGGAAAAAGCAAAAAAGAAACGGAAAAATAGAGAATATTTGAAGAACGAAAAGGTAAAAAACAAAAGGAAACATAAAGAGGAAAAGAAAAGTATGAAAGAGGAGGAAAAACCGAAAATGAAATCATAGACCATAAAGGTGAGCATGATTGTTCTTTGTTTTTTCTCTTTGTCATATTTTACTTTAACTTTAGTTTCATATGTAAAGATAATTTTTCTTATTGCAGATTGGATTTTAATTGTGGAAAATTTACCTTACTATACGAGGAAAGAGTAGTTGACGTTTTGGATGAAAGAGGCCTACCTGCTGGTAATTTTTATTTCTATGTAGTATTTTCCCTTCCCCTTTTGTTTGTGAAGTTTATACATTGCATCTTGACGTTCATTAACATTGGAAATGTATGATCGTTAGTCCCTGGTGTGCAAACTATGAATGAATATGAAAAGGATCTCTTCTCAACCGATCCTTGAAAGAAAAACACGTAATGTGTATGTTGCCTTTTATGTTTTCACCTGAACAACTCACCACACCTCACTGAAAATTATAATTACTACTTAGGTGTGCAACCTTATTGACATGACAAATAGGTCGTTCTTAATCTTGTTGTTTGACGAGATGAGATAACAGTTCTGCAGATTGTAATTTATGCACCTCCTTTTTACAGGTGTAGATGCAGTTCGGAAAATGAAAGATGTAGAAAAGAAAGGCAGAAGAAATACGAAGAAAAAAGAAAAGAAAAGAAAAAGAAGAGCATAGAGAAAGAAAAAAAGAAATAGAAAAATAGAGAATATTTGAAGAACGAAACAGAAAAACAGAAAAAGAAGCATGAAGAAGAAAAGAAGAGTATGAAAGAGGAGGGTAAACAAAAAATGAAATCCTAGACTATATAGGTGAGCATGATTATTCTTTGTTTTTATCTTGGTGTTATTTTATCTTTAACTTTAGTTTCATATTTAAAGATAAATTTTCTTGTTGCAGATGGAAGTTTAATTGTGGAAAATTTACCTTACTATACGAGGAAAGAGTAGTTGACGTTTTTGATAAAAGAGGCATACCTGCTGGTAATTTTTATTTCTATGTACTATTTTCCCTCCCTTTTTTGTTTGTTAAGGAAACTATGACCTGATTGTAAGAGGTTGTTGTTGTCTCTGTTTAGGGATTCATTCATCAGGTAAATGATGCAGATGAAAACTCAACGAAGATGATGAAATATATTACATTGAACATGTAAAGCATTGTGTTTTCTGGTCCTATCAGCTGTTCACTGTGAATCCAGTATTAGGACATGATACCCTTGTGCTCTGCTATTTCCTGAAGATGGGATACATTGCTAGAGTTCCAACCATCAAATACCTGGATGAGATCAGGTCTCTCTTTGACAAGTTTACACATTGCATCTTTACCTGAAAGGTGTGAAAAAGAAAGGAAGAAGAAAGTCGATTAAAAAAAAGGAAAGACTTGAACTTAAAAATAGGAAAACAGAGAAAATTTGGAGAAAGAAAAGGGGTGGAAACAAAAAGAAGGCCTACCTTCTGGTAGACCATAAAGGTGAGCGTGATTATTCTTTGTTTTTGTCTTGTTCCTATTTTATCTTTTACTTTAGTTTGATATTTAAAGATCAATTTTTTATTGCAGATTCAGGTTTAATCGTAGAAAATTTACCTTATGATAAGAGGAAAGAGTAGTTGATGTTTTGGATAAAAGAGGCCTACCTCCTGGTAATTTTTATATCTATGTTGTATTTTTTCCCTCTTTTGTTTGTTATGGAAACTATAACGTGATTGTAAGATGTTACTGTGCTCTTTGTTTTGGGTCGAATTCATCATGCAGATGAAAACTCAACGTATTGCTATGCTATTTCCTGAAGATGCGACGTATTGCTTGAGTTACAACCAGCGATTACCTTACCAGGATGAGGTCAGGTTTCTTTCTGACAAGTTTATACATTGCATCTTGATGTTTCTGAACATTGGGAATGTATGATAGTCAGTCCCTGGTGTGCAAACTATGGATGAATATCAAAACGATGTCTTCTCAACTGTTCCTTGAAGCAAAAAGACGTAATGTGTATGATGCCTTTTATCTTTTTAACTGAAAACCTCACCACCTCACAGAAAATTATAATTACTACTTTGCTGTACAACCTTATTAACATGACAAATAGTTGGTTCTTTATCTTGTTGTTTGATGGAATGAGATAACAGTTTCTGGGCATTCTAATTTCCTTACCTCTTTTTTACAGGTGTGGATGCCCTCCGGAGAATGAAAGGTTTATTAAGGAAAGGAAGAAGAAATAAGATGAAGAAAGAAAAGAAAAGAAAAAGAACATGGAAAAAGCAAAAAAGAAACGGAAAAATAGAGAATATTTGAAGAACAAAAAGGTAAAAAACAAAAGGAAACATAAAGAGGAAAAGAAAAGTATGAAAGTGGAGGAAAAACCGAAAATGAGATCATAGACCGTAAAGGTGAGCATGATTGTTCTTTGTTTTATGTCTTTCTCATATTTTACTTTAACTTTAGTTTCATAAGTAAAGATAATTTTTCTTATTGCAGATTCGATTTTAATTGTGTTAAATTTACCTTACTATACGAGGAAAGAGTAGTTGACGTTTTGGATGAAAGAGGCCTACCTGCTGGTAATTTTTATTTCTATGTACTATTTTCCCTTCCCTTTTTGTTTGTGAAGTTTATACATTGCATCTTGACGTTCATTAACATTGGAAATGTATGATCGTTAGTCCCTGGTGTGCAAACTATGAATGAATATGAAAAGGATCTCTTCTCAACCGATCCTTGAAAGAAAAACACGTAATGTGTATGATGCCTTTTATCTTTTCACCTGAACAACTCACCACACCTGACAAAAAATTATAATTACTACTTAGGTGTGCAACCTTATTGACGTGACGAATAGGTCGTTCTTAATCTTGTTGTTTGATGAGATGAGATAACAGTTCTGCAGATTCTAATTTATGCACCTCCTTTTTACAGGTGTAGATGCCGTTCGGAGAATGAAAGGTGTAGAAAAGAAAGGAAGAAGAAATACGATGAAAAAAGAAAAGAAAAGAAAAAGAAGAGCATAGAAAAAGAAATGAAAGAGGAGGTTAAACAAAAAATGAAATCCTAGACCATATAGGTGAGCATGATTATTCTTTGTTTTTATCTTGGTGATATTTTATCTTTAACTTTAGTTTCATATTTAAAGAAAAATTTTCTTATTGCAGATGGAAGTTTAATTGTGGAAAATTTACCTTACTATACGAGGAAAGAGTAGTTGACGTTTTTGATAAAAGAGGCATAACTGCTGGTAATTTTTATTTCTATGTACTATTTTCCCTCCCTTTTTTGTTTGTTAAGGAAACTATGACCTGATTGTAAGAGGTTGTTGTTGTCTCTGTTTAGGGATTCATTCATCAGGTAAATGATGCAGATGAAAACTCAACGAAGATGATGAAATATATTACATTCAACATGTAAACCATCGTGTTTTCTGGTCCTATCAGCTATTCACCGTGAATCCAGTATGGGACACATTGCTAGAGTTCCAACCATCAAATACCTGGATGAGATCAGGTCTCTCTTTGACAAGTTTACACATTGCATCTTTACCTGAAAGGTGTGAAAAAGAAAGGAAGAAGAAAGTCGATTAAAAAAAAGGAAAGACTTGAACTTAAAAATAGGAAAACAGAGAAAATTTGAAGAAAGAAAAGGGGTGGAAACAAAAAGAAGGCCTACCTTCTGGTAGACCATAAAGGTGAGCGTGATTATTCTTTGTTTTTGTCTTGTTCCTATTTTATCTTTTACTTTAGTTTGATATTTAAAGATCAATTTTTTATTGCAGATTCAGGTTTAATCGTAGAAAATTTACCTTATGATAAGAGGAAAGAGTAGTTGATGTTTTGGATAAAAGAGGCCTACCTCCTGGTAATTTTTATTTCTATGTTGTATTTTTTCCCTCTTTTGTTTGTTATGGAAACTATAACGTGATTGTAAGATGTTACTGTGCTCTTTGTTTTGGGTCGAATTCATCATGCAGATGAAAACTCAACGTATTGCTATGCTATTTCCTGAAGATGCGACGTATTGCTTGAGTTCCAACCAGCGATTACCTTACCAGGATGAGGTCAGGTTTCTTTCTGACAAGTTTATACATTGCATCTTGATGTTCCTGAACATTGGAAATGTATGATCGTCAGTCCCTGGTGTGCAAACTATGGATGAATATCAAAACGATGTCTTCTCAACTGTTCCTTGAAACAAAAAGACGTAATGTGTATGATGCCTTTTATCTTTTTAACTGAAAACCTCACCACACCTCACAGAAAATTATAATTACTACTTAGCTGTACAACCTTATTAGCATGACAAATAGTTGGTTCTTTATCTTGTTGTTTGATGAGAGGAGATAACAGTTTCTAGGCATTCTAATTTCCTTACCTCTTTTTTACAGGTGTGGATGCCCTCCGGAGAATGAAAGGTGTAAAAAGGAAAGGAAGAAGAAATACGATGAAGAAATAAAAGTAAAGAAAAAGAACATGGAAAAAGCAAAAAAGAAACGGAAAAATAGAGAATATTTGAAGAACAAAAAGGTAAAAAACAAAAGGAAACATAAAGAGGAAAAGAAAAGTATGAAAGAGGAGGAAAAACCGAAAATGAAATCATAGACCATAAAGGTGTGCATGATTGTTCTTTGTTGTTTGTCTTTGTCATGTTTTACTTTAACTTTAGTTTCATAAGTAAAGATAAATTTTCTTATTGCAGATTGAAGTTTAATTGTGGAAAATTTACCTTACTATACGAGGAAAGAGTAGTTGACGTTTTGGATGAAAGAGGCCTACCTGCTGGTAATTTTTATTTCTATGTACTATTTTCCCTTCCCTTTTTGTTTGTGAAGTTTATACATTGCATCTTGACGTTCATTAACATTGGAAATGTATGATCGTTAGTCCCTGGTGTGCAAACTATGAATGAATATGAAAAGGATCTCTTCTCAACCGATCCTTGAAAGAAAAACACGTAATGTGTATGTTGCCTTTTATCTTTTCACCTGAACAACTCACCACACCTCACAGAAAATTATAATTACTACTTAGGTGTGCAACCTTATTGACATGACAAATAGGTCGTTCTTAATCTTGTTGTTTGATGAGATGAGATAACAGTTCTGCAGATTCTAATTTGTGCACCTCCTTTTTACAGGTGTAGATGCAGTTCGGAGAATGAAGGATGTAGAAAAGAAAGGAAGAAGAAATACGATGAAAAAAGAAAAGAAAAGAAAATGAAGAGCATAGAAAAAGAAAAAAAGAAAAAGAAAAATAGAGAATATTTGCAGAACGAAAAAGAAAAACAGAAAAAGAAGCATGAAGAAGAAAAGAAGAGTATGAAAGAGGAGGGTAAACAAAAAGTGAAATCCTTGACCATATAGGTGAGTATGATTATTCTTTGTTTTTATCTTGGTGATATTTTATCTTTAACTTTAGTTTCGTATTTAAAGATAAATTTTCTTATTGCAGATGGAAGTTTAATTGTGGAAAATTTACCTTACTATACGAGGAAAGACTAGTTGACGTTTTTGATAAAAGAGGCATACCTGCTGGTAATTTTTATTTCTATGTACTATTTTCCCTCCCTTTTTTGTTTGTTAAGGAAACTATGACCTGATTGTAAGAGGTTGTTGTTGTCTCTGTTTAGGGATTCATTCATCAGGTAAATGATGCAGATGAAAACTCAACGAAGATGATGAAATATATTACATTGAACATGTTAAGCATTGTGTTTTCTGGTCCTATCAGCTGTTCACTGTGAATCCAGTATTAGGACATGATACCCTTGTGCTCTGCTATTTCCTGAAGATGGGATACATTGCTAGAGTTCCAACCATCAAATACCTGGATGAGATCAGGTCTCTCTTTGACAAGTTTACACATTGCATCTTTACCTGAAATGTGTAAAAAAGAAAGGAAGAAGAAAGTCAATTAAGAAAAGGGAAAGACTTGAACTTAAAAATAGGAAAACAGAGAAAATGTGAATAAAGAAAAGGGGGAGAAACAAAAAGAAGGCCTACCTTCTGGTAGACCATAAAGGTGAGCGTGATTATTCTTTGTTTTTGTCTTGGTCCTACTTTATCTTTTAGTTTAGTTTCATAATTAAAGATCAATGTTTTATTGTAGATTCAGGTTTAATTGTAGAAAATTTACCTGATTATAAGAGGAAAGAGTAGATGATGTTTTGGATAAAAGAGGCCTACCTCCTGGTAATTTTTATTTCTATGTTGTATTTTTTCCCTTTTTTGTTTGTTATGGAAACTATAACGTGATTGTAAGATGTTACTGTGCTCTTTGTTTTGGGTCGAATTCATCATGCAGATGAAAACTCAACGTATTGCTATGCTATTTCCTGAAGATGCGACGTATTGCATGAGTTACAACCAGCGATTACCTTACCAGTTTGAGGTCAGGTTTCTTTTTGACAAGTTTATACATTGCATCTTGATGTTCCTGAACATTGGAAATGTGTGATCGTCAGTCCCTGGTGTGCAAACTATGGATGATTATGAAAACGATGTCTTCTCAACTGTTCCTTGAAACAAAAAGACGTAACGTGTATGATGCCTTTTATCGTTTTAACTGAAAACCTCACCACACCTCACCGAAAATTATAATTACTACTTAGCTGTACAACCTTATTAACATGACAAATAGTTGGTTCTTTATCTTGTTGTTTGATGGAATGAGATAACAGTTTCTAGGCATTCTAATTTCCTTACCTCTTTTTTACAGGTGTGGATGCCCTCCGGAGAATGAAATGTTTATAAAGGAAAGGAAGAAGAAATAAGATGAAGAAAGAAAAGAATAGAAAAAGAACATGGTAAAAGCAAAAAAGAAACGGAAAAATAGAGAATATTTGAAGAACGAAAAGGTAAAAAACAAAAGGAAACATAAAGAGGAAAAGAAAAGTATGAAAGAGGAGGAAAAACCGAAAATGAAATCATAGACCATAAAGGTGAGCATGATTGTTCTTTGTTTTTTCTCTTTGTCATATTTTACTTTAACTTTAGATTCATATGTAAAGATAATTTTTCTTGTTGCAGATTGGATTTTAATTGTGGAAAATTTACCTTACTATACGAGGAAAGAGTAGTTGACGTTTTGGATGAAAGAGGCCTACCTGCTGGTAATTTTTATTTCTATGTAGTATTTTCCCTTCCCCTTTTGTTTGTGAAGTTTATACATTGCATCTTGACGTTCATTAACATTGGAAATGTATGATCGTTAGTCCCTGGTGTGCAAACTATGAATGAATATGAAAAGGATCTCTTCTCAACCGATCCTTGAAAGAAAAACACGTAATGTGTATGTTGCCTTTTATGTTTTCACCTGAACAACTCACCACACCTCACTGAAAATTATAATTACTACTTAGGTGTGCAACCTTATTGACATGACAAATAGGTCGTTCTTAATCTTGTTGTTTGACGAGATGAGATAACAGTTCTGCAGATTGTAATTTATGCACCTCCTTTTTACAGGTGTAGATGCAGTTCGGAAAATGAAAGATGTAGAAAAGAAAGGCAGAAGAAATACGATGAAAAAAGAAAAGAGAAGAAAAAGAAGAGCATAGAGAAAGAAAAAAAGAAATAGAAAAATAGAGAATATTTGAAGAACGAAAAAGAAAAACAGAAAAGAAGCATGAAGAAGAAAAGAAGAGTATGAAAGAGGAGGGTAAACAAAAAATGAAATCCTAGACTATATAGGTGAGCATGATTATTCTTTGTTTTTATCTTGGTGTTATTTTATCTTTAACTTTAGTTTCATATTTAAAGATAAATTTTCTTGTTGCAGATGGAAGTTTAATTGTGGAAAATTTACCTTACTATACGAGGAAAGAGTAGTTGACGTTTTTGATAAAAGAGGCATACCTGCTGGTAATTTTTATTTCTATGTACTATTTTCCCTCCCTTTTTTGTTTGTTAAGGAAACTATGACCTGATTGTAAGAGGTTGTTGTTGTCTCTGTTTAGGGATTCATTCATCAGGTAAATGATGCAGATGAAAACTCAACGAAGATGATGAAATATATTACATTGAACATGTAAAGCATTGTGTTTTCTGGTCCTATCAGCTGTTCACTGTGAATCCAGTATTAGGACATGATACCCTTGTGCTCTGCTATTTCCTGAAGATGGGATACATTGCTAGAGTTCCAACCATCAAATAC
The DNA here is from genome assembly GCA_036023115.1 of Brasenia schreberi. Taxonomy (NCBI): domain Eukaryota; kingdom Viridiplantae; phylum Streptophyta; class Magnoliopsida; order Nymphaeales; family Cabombaceae; genus Brasenia; species Brasenia schreberi. Next base: position 442,477 of record JAYKKT010000051.1, read on the forward strand.
CTGGATGAGATCAGGTCTCTCTTTGACAAGTTTACACATTGCATCTTTACCTGAAATGTGTAAAAAAGAAATGAATAAGAAAGTCTATTAAAAAAAAGGAAAGACTTGAAATTAAAAATAGGAAAACAGAGAAAATTTGAAGAAAGAAAAGGGGTGGAAACAAAAAGAAGGCCTACCTTCTGGTAGACTATAAAGGTGAGCGTGATTATTCCTTGTTTTTGTCTTATTCCTATTTTATCTTTTACTTTAGTTTCATATTTAAAGATCAAATTTTTGTTGCAGATTCATGTTTAATCGTAGAAAATTTACCTTATGATAAGAGGAAAGAGTAGTTCATGTTTTGGATAAAAGAGGCCTACCTCCTGGTAATTTTTATTTCTATGTTCTATTTTTTCCCTTTTTTGTTTGTTATGGAAACTATAACGTGATTGTAAGATGTTACTGTGCTCTTTGTTTTGGGTCGAATTCATCATGCAGATGAAAACTCAACGTATTGCTATGCTATTTCCTGAAGATGCGACGTATTGCTTGAGTTACAACCAGCGATTACCTTACCAGTTTAAGGTCAGGTTTCTTTTTGACAAGTTTATACATTGCATCTTGATGTTCCTGAACATTGGAAATGTATGATCGTCAGTCCCTGGTGTGCAAACTATGGATGATTATCAAAACGATGTCTTCTCAACTGTTCCTTGAAACAAAAAGACGTAATGTGTATGATGCCTTTTATCTTTTTAACTGAAAACCTCACTACACCTCACAGAAAATTATAATTACTACTTACCTGACAACCTTATTAGCATGACAAATAGTTGGTTCTTTATCTTGTTGTTTGATGGGAGGAGATAACAGTTTCTAGGCATTCTAATTTCTGCACCTCTTTTTTACAGGTGTGGATGCCCTCCGGAGAATGAAAGGTTTATAAAGGAAAGGAAGAAGAAATACGATGAAGAAAGAAAAGAAAATAAAAAGATCATGGAAAAAGAAAAAAAGAAACGAAAAAATAGAGAATATTTGAAGAACGAAAAGGTAAAAAACAAAAGGAAACATAAAGAGGAAAAGAAAAGTATGAAAGAGGAGGAAAAACCGAAAATGAAATCATAGACCATAAAGGTGAGCATGATTGTTCTTTGTTTTTGTCTTTGTGATATTTTACTTTAACTTTAGTTTCATAAGTAAAGATAAATTTTCTTATTGCAGATTGAAGTTTAACTGTGGAAAATTTACCTTACTATACGAGGAAAGAGTAGTTGACGTTTTGGATGAAAGAGGCCTACCTGCTGGTAATTTTTATTTCTATGTACAATTTTCCCTTCCTTTTTTGTTTTACAAGTTTATATATTGCATCTTGACGTTCATGAGCTTTCGAAATGTATGATCGTTAGTCCCTGGTGTGCAAACTATGAATGAATATAAAAAAGATCTCTTCTCAACCGATCCTTGAGACAAAAGCACGTAATGTGTACGTTGCCTTTTATCTTTTCACCTGAACAACTCACAACACCTGACAGAAACTTATAATTACTACTTAGGTGTGCAACCTTATTAACATGACAAATAGGTCGTTCTTAATCTTGTTGTTTGATGAGATGAGATAAGAGTTCTGCAGATTCTAATTTATACACCTCCTTTTTACATTTGTAGATGCCGTTCGGAGAATGAAAGGTGTAGAAAAGAAGGGGAGAAGAAATACGACAAAAAAAGAAAAGAAAACAAATAGGAGATCATAGAAAAATAAAAAAAGAAAATGGACTTATAGATTATATTTTTACAATGAAAAAGAAAAACCGAAAAAGTAGCTTGAAGAAGAAAAGAAAAGTGTGAAAGAGGAGGGTAAAGAAAAAATGAAATCCTAGACCATATGGGTGAGCATGATTATTCTTTGTTTTTATCTTGGTGATATTTTATCTTTAACTTTAGTTTCATATTTAAAGATAAATTTTCTTATTGCAGATGGAAGTTTAATTGTGGAAAATTTACCTTACTATACGAGTAAAGAGTAGTTGACGTTTTTGACAAAAGAGGACTTCCTGCTGGTAATTTTTATTTTTATGTACTATTTTCCCTCCCTTTTTTGTTTGTTAAGGTAACTATGACCTGATTGTAAGCGGTTGTTGTTGTCTCTCTTTACGGATTCATTCATCAGGTAAATGATGCAGATGAAAACTCAATGAAGATGATGAAATATATTACATTCAACATGTAAAGCATCGTGTTTTCTGGTCCTATCTGCTGTTCACTGTGAATCCTGTATTAGGACATGATACCCTTGTGCTCTGCTATTTCCTGAAGATGGGAGACATTGCTAAAGTTCCAACCATCAAATACCTGGATGAGATCAGGTCTCTCTTTGACAAGTTTACACATTGCATCTTTACCTGAAAGGTGTAAAAAAGAAAGGAAAAAGAAAGTCAATTAAGAAAAGGGAAAGACTTGAACTTAAAAATAGGAAAAGAGAGAAAAATTGAATAAAGAAAAGGGGGAGAAACAAAAAGAAGGCCTACCTTCTGGTAGACCATAAAGGTTATCGTGATTATTCTTTGTTTTTGTCTTGGTCCTACTTTATCTTTTGGTTTAGGTTCATAATTAAAGATCTATTTTTTATTGCAGATTCAGGTTTAATTGTAGAAAATTTACCTTATTATAAGAGGAAAGAGTAGATGATGTTTTGGATAAAAGAGGCCTACCTCCTGGTAATTTTTATTTCTATGTTGTATTTTTTCCCTTTTTGGTTTGTTATGGAAACTATGACGTGATTGTAAGAGGTTACTGTGCTCTTTGTTTTGGGTCGAATTCATCATGCAGATGAAAACTCAACGTATTGGTATGCTATTTCCTGAAGATGCGACGTATTGCTAGAGTTCCAACCAGCGATTACCTTACCAGGATGAGGTCAGGTTTCTTTTTGACAAGTTTATACATTGCATCTTGATGTTCCTGAACATTGGAAATGTATGATCGTCAGTCCCTGGTGTGCAAACTATGGATGAATATCAAAACGATGTCTTCTCAACTGTTCCTTGAAACAAAAAGACGTAATGTGTATGATGCCTTTTATCTTTTTAACTGAAAACCTCACCACACCTCACAGAAAATTATAATTACTACTTAGCTGTACAACCTTATTAACATGACAAATAGTTGGTTCTTTATCTTGTTTTTTGATGGAATGAGATAACAGTTTCTGGGCATTCTAATTTCCTTACCTCTTTTTTACAGGTGTGGATGCCTTCCGGAGAATGAAAGGGTTATAAAGGAAAGGAAGAAGAAATAAGATGAAGAAAGAAAAGAAAAGAAAAAGAACATGGAAAAAGCAAAAAAGAAACGGAAAAATAGAGAATATTTGAAGAACGAAAAGGTAAAAAACAAAAGGAAACATAAAGAGGAAAAGAAAAGTATGAAAGTGGAGGAAAACCGAAAATGAGATCATAGACCGTAAAGGTGAGCATGATTGTTCTTTGTTTTTTGTCTTTCTCATATTTTACTTTAACTTTAGTTTCATAAGTAAAGATAATTTTTCTTATTGCAGATTGGATTTTAATTGTGGAAAATTTACCTTACTATATGAGGAAAGAGTAGTTGACGTTTTGGATGAAAGAGGCCTACCTGCTGGTAATTTTTATTTCTATGTAGTATTTTCCCTTCCCTTTTTGTTTGTGAAGTTTATACATTGCATCTTGACGTTCATTAACATTGGAAATGTATGATCGTTAGGCCCTGGTGTGCAAGTTATGAATGAATATCAAAAAGATCTCTTCTCAACCGATCCTTGAAACAAAAACTCGTAATGTTTATGTTTGCCTTTATCTTTTCACCTGAACAACACACCACACCTCACAGAAAATTATAATTACTACTTTGGTGTGCAACCTTATTAACATGACAAATAGTTGGTTCTTAATCTTGTTGTTTGATGAGATGAGATAACAGTTTCTGCAGATTCTAATTTATGCGCCTCCTTTTTACAGGTGTAGATGCCATTCGGAGAATGAAAGGTGTAGAAAAGAAAGGAAGAAGAAATACAATGAAAAAAGAAAAGAAAAGAAAAAGATGAGCATAGAAGAAGAAAAAAAGAAAAAGAAAAATAGAGAATATTTGAAGAACGAAAAAGAAAAACAGAAAAATAATTATGAAGAAGAAAATAAGAGTATGAAAGAGGAGGGTAAACAAAAAATGAAATCCTAGACCATATAGGTGAGCATGATTATTCTTTGTTTTTATCTTGGTGATATTTTAACTTTAACTTTATTTTCATATTTGAAGATAAACTTTCTTATTGCAGATGGAAGTTTAATTGTGGAAAATTTACCTTACTATACGAGGAAAGAGTTGTTGACGTTTTTGATAAAAGAGGCATACCTGCTGGTAATTTTTATTTATATGTACTATTTTCCCTCCTTTTTTTGTTTGTTAAGGAAACTATGACCTGATTGTAAGAGGTTGTTGTTGTCTCTGTTTAGGGATTCATTCATCAGGTAAATGATGCAGATGAAAACTCAACGAAGATGATGAAATATATTACATTCAACATGTAAAGCATTGTGTTTTCTGGTCCTATCAGCTGTTCACTGTGAATCCAGTATTAGGACATGATACCCTTGTGCTCTGCTATTTCCTGAAGATGCGATACATTGCTAGAGTTCCAACCATCAAATACCTGAATGAGATCAGGTCTCTCTTCGACAAGTTTACACATTGCATCTTTACCTGAAAGGTGTAAAAAAGAAAGGAAGAAGAAAGTCAATTAAGAAAAGGGAAAGACTTGAACTCAAAAATAGGAAGACAGAGAACATTTGAAGAAAGAAAAGGGGGAGAAACAAAAAGAAGGCCTACCTTCTGGTAGACCATAAAGGTGAGCGTGATTATTCTTTGTTATTGTCTTGGTCCTATTTCATCTTTTACTTTAGTTTCATAATTAAAGATCAATTTTTTATTGCAGAATCAGGTTTAATTGTAGAAAATATTCCTTATTATAAGAGGAAAGAGTAGATTATGTTTTGGATAAAAGAGGCCTACCTCTTGGTAATTTTTATTTCTATGTTCTATTTTTTCCCTTTTTTGTTTGTTATGGAAACTATAACGTGATTGTAAGATGTTACTGTGCTCTTTGTTTTGGGTCGAATTCATCATGCAGATGAAAACTCAACGTATTTCTATGCTATTTCCTGAAGATGCGACGTATTGCTTGAGTTACAACCAGCGATTACCTTACCAGTTTGAGGTCAGGTTTCTTTTTGACAAGTTTATACATTGCATCTTGATGTTCCTGAACATTGGAAATGTATGATCGTCAGTCCCTGGTGTGCAAACTATGGATGATTATCAAAACGATGTCTTCTCAACTGTTCCTTGAAACAAAAAGACGTAATGTGTGTGATGCCTGTATCTTTTTAACTGAAAACCTCACCACACCTCACAGAAAATTATAATTACTACTTAGCTGTACAACCTTATTAACATGACAAATAGTTGGTTCTTTATCTTGTTGTTTGATGGAATGAGATAACAGTTTCTAGGCATTCTAATTTCCTTACCTCTTTTTTACAGGTGTGGATGCCCTCCGGAGAATGAAAGGTTTATAAAGGAAAGGAAGAAGAAATAAGATGAAGAAAGAAAAGAAAAGTAAAAGAACATGGAAAAAGCGAAAAAGAAACGGAAAAATAGAGAATATTTGAAGAACGAAAAGGTAAAAAACCAAAGGAAAGATAAAGAGGAAAAGAAAAGTGTGAAAGAGGAGGAAAAACCGAAAATGAGATCATAGACCGTAAAGGTGAGCATGATTGTTCTTTGTTTTTTGTGTTTCTCATATTTTACTTTAACTTTAGTTTCATAAGTAAAGATAATTTTTCTTATTGCAGATTGGATTTTAATTGTGGAAAATTTACCTTACTATACGAGGAAAGAGTAGTTGACGAAAGAGTAGTTGACGTTTTGGATGAAAGAGGCCTACCTGCTGGTAATTTTTATTTCTATGTACTATTTTCCCGTCCCTTTTTGTTTGTGAAGTTTATACATTGCATCTTGACGTTCATTAACATTGGAAATGTATGATCGTTAGTCCCTGGTGTGCAAACTATGAATGAATATGAAAAGGATCTCTTCTCAACCGATCCTTGAAAGAAAAACACGTAATGTGTATGTTGCCTTTTATCTTTTCACCTGAACAACTCACCACACCTCACAGAAAATTATAATTACTACTTAGGTGTGCAACCTTATTAACATGACAAATAGGTCGTTCTTAATCCAATTGTTTGATGAGATGAGATAACAGTTCTGCAGATTCTAATTTATGCACCTCCTTTTTACAGGTGTAGATGCAGTTTGGAGAATGAAGGATGTAGAAAAGAAAGGAAGAAGAAATACGATGAAAAAAGAAAAGAAAAGAAAATGAAGAGCATAGAAAAAGAAAAAAAGAAAAAGAAAAATAGAGAATATTTGAAGAACGAAAAAGAAAAACAGAAAAAGAAGCATGAAAAAGAAAAGAAGAGTATGAAAGAGGAGGGTAAAGAAAAAATGAAATCCTAGACCATATGGGTGAGCATGATTATTCTTTGTTTTTATCTTGGTGATATTTTATCTTTAACTTTAGTTTCATATTTAAAGATAAATTTTCATATTGCAGATGGAAGTTTAATTGTGGAAAATTTACCTTACTATATGAGGAAAGAGTAGTTGACGTTTTTGATAAAAGAGGCATACCTGCTGGTAATTTTTATTTCTATGTACTATTTTCCCTCCCTTTTTTGTTTGTTAAGGAAACTATGACCTGATTGTAAGAGGTTGTTGTTGTCTCTGTTTAGGGATTCATTCATCAGGTAAATGATGCAGATGAAAACTCAACGAAGATGATGAAATATATTACATTCAACATGTAAAGCATTGTGTTTTCTGGTCCTATCAGCTGTTCACTGTGAATCCAGTATTAGGACATGATACCCTTGTGCTCTGCTATTTCCTGAAGATGCGATACATTGCTAGAGTTCCAACCATCAAATACCTGAATGAGATCAGGTCTCTCTTCGACAAGTTTACACATTGCATCTTTACCTGAAAGGTGTAAAAAAGAAAGGAAGAAGAAAGTCAATTAAGAAAAGGGAAAGACTTGAACTCAAAAATAGGAAAACAGAGAAAATTTGAAGAAAGAAAAGGGGGAGAAACAAAAAGAAGGCCTACCTTCTGGTAGACCATAAAGGTGAGCGTGATTATTCTTTGTTTTTGTCTTGGTCCTATTTTATCTTTTTTTAGTTTCATAATTAAAGATCAATTTTTTATTGCAGATTCAGGTTTAATCGTAGAAAATTTACCTTATTATAAGAGGAAAGAGTAGTTGATGTTTTGGATAAAAGAGGCCTACCTCCTGGTAATTTTTATTTCTATGTTCTATTTTTTCCCTTTTTTGTTTGTTATGGAAACTATAACGTGATTGTAAGAGGTTACTGTGTTCTTTGTTTTGGGTCGAATTCATCATGCAGATTAAAACTCAACGTATTGCTATGCTATTTCCTGAAGATGCGACGTATTGCTAGAGTTACAACCAGCGATTACCTTACCAGTTTGAGGTCAGGTTTCTTTTTGACAAGTTTATACGTTGCATCTTGATGTTCCTGAACATTGGAAATGTATGATCGTCAGTCCCTGATGTGCAAACTATGAATGAATTTCAGAACGATGTCTTCTCAACTGTTCATTGAAACAAAAACACGTAATGTGTAAGATGCCTTTTATCTTTTTAACTCAAAACCTCACCACACCTCGTAGAAAATTATAATTACTAGTTAGGTGTACAACCTTATTTACATGACAAATAGTTGGTTCTTAATCTTCTTGTTTGATGAGATGAGATAACAGTTCTGCAGATTCTAATTTATGCACCTCCTTTTTACAGGTGTAGATGCCGTTCGGAGAATGAAAGGTGTAGAAAAGAAAGGAAGAAGAATTACGATGAAAAAAGAAAAGAAAAGAAAAACGAGATCATAGAAAAAGAAAAATAGAAAATGGAAAAATAAAGAATATTTGAAGAACGAAAAAAAAACGGAAAAAGAAGTATGAAGAGGAAAAGGAAAGTATGAAAGAGGAGGGTAAACAAAAAATGAAATCCTAGACCATATAGGTGAGCCTGATTATTCTTTATTTTTATCTTGGTGATATTTTATCTTTAACTTTAGTTTCATATTTCAAGATAAATTTTCTTATTGCAGATGGAAGTTTAATTGTGGAAAATTTACCTTACTATACGAGGAAAGCGTAGTTGATGTTTTTGATAAAAGAGGCCTACCTGCTGGTAATTTTTATTTCTATGTACTATTTTCCCTCCCTTTTTTGTTTGTTAAGGAAACTATGATCTGATTGTAAGAGGTTGTTGTTGTCTCTGTTTAGGGATTCATTCATCAGGTAAATGATGCAGATGAAAACTCAACGAAGATGATGAAATATATTACATTCAACATGTAAAGCATTGTGTTTTCTGGTCCTATCAGCTGTTCACTGTGAATCCAGTATTAGGTCATGATACCCTTGTGCTCTGCTATTTCCTGAAGATGGGCCACATTGCTAGAGTTCCAACCATCAAATCCCTGGATGAGATCGGGTCTCTCATTGACAAGTTTATACATTGCATCTTCACGTGAAAGGTGTGAAAAAGAAAGGAAGAAGAAAGTCGATTAAAAAAAAGGAAAGACTTGAACTTAAAAATAGGAAAAGAGAGAAAATTTGAAGAAAGAAAAGGGGGAGATACAAAAAGAAGGTCTACCTTGTGGTAGACCATAATGGTGAGCGTGATTATTCTTTGTTTTTGTCTTGGTCCTATTATATCTTTTACTTTAGTTTCATAATTAAAGATCAATTTTTTATTGCAGGTTTAATGGTAGAAAATTTACCTTACTATAAGAGGAAAGAGTAGTTGATGTTTTAGATAAAAGAGGCCTACCTCCTGGTAATTTTTATTTCTGTATTGTATTTTTTCCCTGTTTTGTTTGTTATGGAAACTATAACGTGATTGTGAGAGGTTACTGTGCTCTTTGTTTTGGGTTGAATTCATCATGCAGATGAAAACTCAACGTATTGCTATGTTATTTCCTGAAGATGCGTCGTATTGCTAGAGTTCCAACCAGGATTACCTTACCAGGATGAGGTCAGGTTTCTTTCTGACAAGTTTGTCGATTGCATCTTGATGTTCCTGAACATTGGAAATGTATGATCGTAAGTCCCTGGTGTGCAAACTATGAATGAATATCAAAACGATGTCTTCTCAACCTATGTTATCAATAGCGGTTAGTGGGTTTGTTAGCGATTGACACTGATATAGCGGTAGCGTGGATATAGCAGGGATATAGCGGATTTAGCGGTACACTTTTATTTATGATTAAAAAATTATATATATAATAGGTTTTCTAACTTCTAGGAAATAGTAAGAAACATAACCAGTTGTTTTATAAATGGATGAGCAAAACACTCACTAATGATCAGGAAAAAGTAGTATAGAAGGAATACCTTTTAGGCCATATTATTTGTGGTATGCCTCATCTCCAACCAAAGTGCATAAAAGTTCGGACATTAAAGCAAAAAAGAAAGGCAAAAGAAGATCATAAACTCCTACAGCAAAAAAGAAAGTTCGGACATTTATCATGCCCTCACTCGAGTTGGAAAAGAATTATATAGAATCAAAAACAAATTTATATGGAAGGCAAAAGCAGATTAAAGCAGCACTAAACCTTGCAATACTTTCTGGTGTCGACGACAGGGTAGTGAACCGATTGACGTGCAGAAGATGTCGATGGTACCAACAAAGATGTTAGAATATATATGTTGCTACATCATGAAGACCTGATTATAGAAAAGGTGATGAGAAAACCTTGCGAGGTTTGGATTAGAGGGAGCATTGATGAGGTGTGAACACTTGGAATGGAGACTGATTTGAGCTAGAATGAAGTATAAGATTATATGGTAAGAAACAAAGCAACAACTAACAGTGCGTGCCAAAGAAAACCATGCCCTTCTTTTGAACCAAACGCAAGGCCCATGTTCCAGGATCAATAGAAAACCCATTGACCATCTAGTGGTCATCGAATCTGAACACTTCAAATGGAGGTAGAGAAAGGGCCAAACTTTGGAGGAAAACTACAGAACATGATCTTTGCTAGAGTTGAGTATAATATTTTGCAAGAAATAAGTACTAATGTGTCGCAAGATATACCGCAAGAACTCGAACCGCTAACCCCCTTGAGTACGAGCGGGAGAAGGCTTGGTTTTGGTTTCATTAGCTAGTGGAATGGAATGCAACGGCCTTTCTTGACAGTAGTTTCTCTTCCCTCATCTGATCAAAAGTAATTATAGCTTTACCAGACAGTCCCTTGCTGTCTAGCCATCATTAGCAATCATGGTGGTCCAAGCATAGGTATCCCTGTCATGCACTCTATCAACATTGCTTCAAAGGCGGAAAGTTCTCTGGCAACAATGATCTAACTAGAGGTGAGAGATTACAACGTATCCCATATTATTTATTGTTGTTGATGAGATCATCGAGGGTCATGTCCAAGGCGCTCGACATCTTCGGTGGAGAAGCAAACCCTACAACAATTAGATTGGATAGGTTGACGAGTAGAAGAGGATAGGGTTTCGAAGCGATGGATTTGGAGGAAGATGATGCAAGAAAGCAGTGGCAGACGCTTCACCTTAGGAGGAGGGAAAGCGGGAGAAAGAGAGAGAAAGTAGGATTTTCTCGGAAGGGCAGGCTTCGCCTCTTTGATGCGCGGGACCTTATGGCTTTATTTGGGAGAGAGAGATATCTTAGAGGAATACTTACCTGAGAAGGAACGGCGGCGGGATACGAGCAGGAGTGGAGGCGGCAGAAGGAGAGGCGGCAGATGGAGAGGCGGAAGAGAGAGAGTTAGCCGAGAGGGAGAGAAGGCACAGGGATGAGGGCTTCGCGTATTTATATCTTTTGGATCGGGTCGATCCTGATCGACCCGAGCCGATTCAATAAAAACTATAATGTCCGCCTATAGTGCTATAGCGCTGTGAACGGCGTTATAGCGGTTTTGGCAGGTCACCCGCTATAGCATTTTACAGCCCGCTAAAACGCTATAGCGGGCGGTATAGCGCGCTATTGATAACATAGTTCTCAACTGTTCATTGAAACAAAACACGTAATGTGTAAGATGCCTTTTATCTTTTTAACTCAAAACGTCACCACACCTCGTAGAAAATTATAATTACTACTTAGCTGTACGACCTTATTAACATGACAAATAGTTGGTTCTTAATCTTCTTGTTTGATGAGATGAGATAACAGTTCTGCAGATTCTAATTTATGCACCTCCTTTTTACAGGTGTAGATGCCGTTCGGAGAATCAAAGGTGTAGAAAAGAAAGGAAGAAGAAATACGATGAAAAAAGAAAAGTAAAGAAAAAGGAGATCTTAGAAAAAGAAAATGGAAAAATAGAGAATATTTGAAGAACGAAAAAGAAAAACGGAAAAAGAAGTATGAAGAGGAAAAGGAAAGTATGAAAGAGGAGGGTAAACAAAAAATGAAATCCTAGACCATATAGGTGAGCCTGATTATTCTTTGTTTTTATCTTGGTGATATTTTATATTTAACTTTAGTTTCATATTTCAAGATAAATTTTCTTATTGCAGATGGAAGTTTGATTGTGGAAAATTTACCTTACTATACGATGAAAGAGTAGTTGACGTTTTTGATAAAAGAGGCCTACCTTCTGGTAATTTTTATTTCTATGTACTATTTTCCCTCCCTTTTTTGTTTGTTAAGGAAACTATGACCTGATTGTAAGAGGTTGTTGTCTCTGTTTACGGATTCATTCATCAGGTAAATGATGCAGATGAAAACTCAACGAAGATGATGAAATATATTACATTCAACATGTAAAGCATTGTGTTTTCTGGTCCTATCAGCTGTTCACTGTGAATCCAGTATTATAACATGATACCCTTGTGCTCTGCTATTTCCTGAAGATGGGACACATTGCTAGAGTTCCAACCATCAAATACCTGGATGAGATCAGGTCTCTCTTTGACAAGTTTTTACATTGCATCTTTGCCTGAAAGCTGTAAAAAAGAAATGAAGAAGAAGGTCGATTAAGAAAAAGGAAAGACTTGAACTTAAAAATAGGAAAACAGAGAAAATTTGAAGAAAGAAAAGGGGTGCAAACAAAAAGAAGGCCTACCTTCTGGTAAACCATAAAGGTGAGCGTGATTATTCTTTGTTTTTGTCTTGGTCCTATTTTATCTTTTACTATAGTTTCATAATTAAAGATCAATTTTTTATTGCAGATTCAGGTTAAATTGTAGAAAATTTACCTTATTATAAGAGGAAAGAGTAGTTGATGTTTTGGATAAAAGAGGCCTACTTCCTGGTTATTTTTATTTCTATGTTGCATTTTTCCCCTTTTTTGTTTGTTATGGAAACTATGACGTGATTGTAAGAGGTTACTGTGCTCTTTGTTTTGGGTCGATTTCATCACTCAACGTATTGCTATGCTATTTCCTGAAGATGCGACGTATTGCCAGAGTTCCAACCAGCGATTACCTTCCCAGGATGAGGTCAGGTTTCTTTTTGACAAGTTTATACATTGCATCTTGATGTTCCTGAACATTGGAAATGTATGATAGTCGGTCCCTGGTATGCAAACTATGAATGAATATCAAAACGATGTCTTCTCAACTGTTCCTTGAAACAAAAACACGTAATGTTTATGATGCCTTTTATCCTTTTAACTGAAAATCTCACCACACCTCACAGAAAATTATAATTACTACTTAGCTGTACAACCTTATTAACATGACAAATAGTTGGTTCTTTATCTTGTTGTTTGATGAGATGAGATAACAGTTTCTAGGCATTCTAATTTCCGCACCTCTTTTTTACAGGTGTGGATGCCCTCCGGAGAATGAAAGGTTTATAAAGGAAAGGAAGAAGAAATACGATGAAGAAAGAAAAGAAAAGAAAAAGAACATGGAAAAAGAAAAAAAGAAACGAAAAAATAGAGAATATTTGAAGAACGAAAAGGTAGAAAGCAAAAGTAAACATAAAGAGGAAAAGAAAAGTATGAAAGAGGAGGAAAAACCGAAAATGAGATCATAGACCATAAAGGTGATCATGATTGTTCTTTGTTTTTTGTCTTTGTCATATTTTACTTTAAGTTTAGTTTCATAAGTAAAGATAAATTTTCTTATTGCAGATTGGAGTTTAATTGTGGAAAAATTACCTTACTATACGAGGAAAGAGTAGTTGACGTTTTGGATGAAAGAGGCCTACCTGCTGGTAATTTTTATTTCTATGTACTATTTTCCCTTCCCTTTTGGTTTGTGAAGTTTATACATTGCATCTTGACGTTCATGAACATTGGAATTGTATGATCGTTAGTCCCTGGTTTGCAAACTATGAATGAATATCGGAAGGATCTCTTCTCAACCGATCCTTGAAAGAAAAACACGTAACGTGTATGTTGCCTTTTATCTTTTCTCCTGAACAACTCACCACACCTCACAGAAAATTATAATTACTACTTAGGTGTGCAACCTTATTAACATGACAAATTGTTGGTTCTTAATCTTGTTGTTTGATGAGATGAGATTACAGTTTCTACATATTCTAATTTATGCATCTCCTTTTTACAGGTGTAGATTCCGTTCGGAGAATGAAAGGTGTAGAAAAGAAAGGAAGAAGAAATACGTTGAGAAAAGAAAAGAAAAAGAAGATCATAGAAAAAGAAAAAAAGAAAATGAAAAATAGAGAATATTTGCAGAACGAAAAAGAAAAACAGAAAGAGAAGCATGAGAAAGAAAAGAAAGGTATGAAAGAGGAGGGTAAACACGAAATGAAATCCTAGACCATATAGGTGTGCATGATTATTCTTTTTTTTTTCTTGGTGATATTTTATCTTTAACTTTAGTTTCATATTTAAAGATAAATGTTAAAGATAAATGTTCTTATTGCAGATGGAAGTTTAGTTGTGGAAAATTTACCTTACTATACGATGAAACTCTGCTATTTCCTGAAGATGGGCCACATTGCTAGAGTTCCAACCATCAAATCCCTGGATGAGATCAGGTCTCTCTTTGACAAGTTTATACATTGCATCTTTACGTGAAAGGTGTGAAAAAGGAAGGAAGAAGAAAGTCGATTAAAAAAAAGGAAAGACTTGAACTTAAAAATAGGAAAACAGAGAAAATTTGAAGAAAGAAAAGGGGGAGATGCAAAAAGAAGGTCTACCTTGTGGTAGACCATAAAGTTGAGCGTGATTATTCTTTGTTTTTGTCTTGGTCCTATTATATCTTTTACTTTAGTTTCATAATTAAAGATCAATTTTTTATTGCAGATTCTGGTTTAATGGTAGAAAATTTACCTTACTATAAGAGGAAAGAGTAGTTGATGTTTTGGATAAAAGAGGCCTACCTCCTGGTAATTTTTATTTCTATGTTGTGTTTTTTCCCTGTTTTGTTTGTTATGGAAACTATAACGTGATTGTGAGAGGTTACTGTGCTCTTTGTTTTGGGTCGAATTCATCATGCAGATGAAAACTCAACGTATTGCTATGTTATTTCCTGAAGATGGGTCGTATTGCTAGAGTTCCAACCAGGATTACCTTACCAGGATGAGGTCAGGTTTCTTTCTGACAAGTTTATAGATTGCATCTTGATATTCCTGAACATTGGAAATGTATGATCGTCAGTCCCTGGTGTGCAAACTATGAATGAATATCAAAACGATGTCTTCTCAACTGTTCCTTGAAACCAAAACACGTAATGTGTATAACTATAACTACTACTTAGCTGTACAACCTTATTAACATGACAAATAGTTGGTTCTTTATCTTGTTGTTTGATGAGATGAGATAACAGTTTCTACGTATTCTAATTTCTGGACCTCTTTTTTGCAGGTGTAGATGCCCTCCGGAGAATGAAAGATATAAAAAGGAACGGAAGAGAAAATACGATGAAGAAAGAAAAGAAAAGAAAAAGAACATGGAAAAAGAAAAAAAGAAACGAAAAAATAGGGAATATTTGAAGAACGACAAAGTGAAAAACAAAAGGAAACATATAGAGGAAAAGAAAAGTATGAAAGAGGAGGAAAAACCGAAAATGAAGTTATAAAGTTGATTATGATTGTTCTTTGTTTTTTGTCTTTGTCATATTTTACTTTAACTTTTGTTACATATAAATTTTCTTATTGCAGAAGTTTAATTGTGGAAATTTACCTTACTATACGAGGAAAGAGTAGTTGACGTTTTGGATGAAAGAGGCCTACCTGCTGGTAATTTTTATTTCTATGTACTATGTTCCCTTCCTTTTTTGTTTGTCAAGTTTATCCATTCCATCTTGTCGTTCATGAACATTGGAAATGTATGATCGTTAGTCCCTGGTGTGCAAACTATGAGTGAATATCAAAAAGATCTCTTCTCAACCGATCCTTGAAACAAAAACACGTAATGTGTATGTTGCCTTTTATCTTTTCACGTGAACAACTCACCACACCTCACAGAAAATTATAATTACTACTTATGTGTGCAACCTTATTAACATGACAAATAGTTGGTTCTTAATCTTTGATGAGATGAGATAACATTTCTGCAGATTCTAATTGATGCACCTCCTTTTACAGGTTTTGATGCCTTTCGGAGAATGAAAGGTGTAGAAAAGAAAGGAAGAAGAAATACGATGAAAAAAGAAAAGAAAAGAAAAAGGAGATCATAGAAAAAGAAAAAAAGAAAATGGAAAAATAGAGAATATTTGAAGAACGAAAAAGAAAAACAGAAAAGGTAGCATGAAGAAGAAAAGAAAAGTATGAAAGAGGAGGGTAAACAAAAAATGAAATCCTAGACCATATAGGTGAGCATGATTATTCTTTATTTTTATCTTGGTGATATTTTATCTTTAACTTTAGTTTCATATTTAAAGATAAATTTTCTTATTGCCGATGGAAGTTTAATTGTGGAAAATTTACCTTACTATATGAGGAAAGAGTAGTTGTCGTGTTTGATAAAAGATGGGACACATTACTGGTCCTATTCAACACGTAAAGCATCGTGTTTTCTGGTCCTATCAGCTGTTCACTGTGAATCCAGTATTAGGACGTGATACCCTTTTGCTCTGCTATTTCCTGAAGATGGGACACATTGCTAGAGTTCCAACCATCAAATACCAGGCATCTTGACGTGGAAGGTGTAAAAAACAAAGGAAGAAGAAAGTCGATTAAAAAAAAGGAAAGACGAGAACTTAAAAATAGGAAAACAGAGAAAATTTGAAGAAAGAAAAGGGGGAGAAACAAAAAGATGTCAGCATGATTTTTCTTTGTTTTTGTCTTGGTCCTATTTTCTCTTTTACTTTAGTTTCATAATTAAAGATCAACTTTTTATTGCAGATTCAGGATTAATGGTAGAAAATTTACCTTACTATAAGAGGAAAGAGTAGTTGATGTTTTGGATAAAAGAGGCCTACCTCCTGGTAATTTTTATTTCTGTGTTCTAATTATTTCCTTTTTTGTTTGTTATGGAAACTATAACGTGATTGTAAGAGGTTACTGTGCTCTTTGTTTTGGGTCGAATTCATCATGCAGATGAAAACTCAACGTATTGCTAGAGTTCCAACCAGCGATTACCTTACCAGGATGAGGTCAGGTTTCTTTTTGACAAGTTTATACGTTGCATCTTGACGTTCCTGAACAATGGAAATGTATGATCGTCAGTCCCTGGTGTGCAAACTATGAATGGATATGAAAACGATGTCTTCTCAACTGTTCCTTGAAACAAAAACACGTAATGTGTATGACGCCTTTTATTTTTTTAACTGAAAAACTCACCACACCTCACAGAAAATTATTACTATAACTACTACTTAGCTGTACAACCTTATTTACATGACAAATAGTTGGTTCTTTATGTTGTTGGTTGATGAGATGAGATAACAGTGTCTGTGCATTCTCACCTCCTTTTTACAGGTGTAGATTTCCTCCGGAGAATGAAAGGTGTAAAAAGGAAAGGAAGAAGAAATACGATGAAAAAAGAAAAGAAAAGAAAAAGGAGAACATGCAACAACAACTACAACAACTAAGCCTTTTTCCATACTAAACGGGGTCGGCTACATGGATTCTTTGTTTCCACAAATCCCTATCGTGTGTCATGTTAGCAGTTAACTCCCAATAAGCTAGATCATTCTTTATTGTTTCTTTCCAACACTTTTGTGGTCGTCCTCTACCTCTTTTAATACTTTCCAAATTTAGTTTTCTAACCTTCTTAGTTCTTCTTTTAATCTTCTTTCTATATGTCCAAACCATTTTAAACGATGTTCTCTCATTTTATCCTCTATTGGTGTCACTCCTAATGTGTTTCTAATAACCTCATTACGTATACGGTCTTTTCTTGTATGACCACTCATCCATCTCAACATCTTCTTTTCTGTCACAGACATCTTTTGTACATATTGATGATTAACTGCCCAACACTCAGAACCATAAAACATGGCAGGCCTAATTGCCGCTCTATAATATTTACCTTTTAATTTTAATGGTATATTCTTATCACAAAGAATACCTTATGCTCCTCTCCATTTTAACCAACCAGCATTAATTCTATGTGTAACATCTCCATCAATTCTTCCATCACTCTGAAAAATTGACTCTAGATATTTAAAACTTTTCTTTTGGGTAATACAATGTGCCAATTTTAATTTCTATGTCCTCTGAAGTAGCCAAATGATCAAACTTACATTCCATATATTCTGTCTTTGTTCTACTAAGTCGGAGGCCTTTGCTTTCTAATGTTTCTCTCCATAGTTCCAATTTTCTATTAACTT
This sequence comes from Brasenia schreberi, assembly GCA_036023115.1. Lineage (NCBI taxonomy): Eukaryota > Viridiplantae > Streptophyta > Magnoliopsida > Nymphaeales > Cabombaceae > Brasenia > Brasenia schreberi. The sequence goes on from JAYKKT010000051.1 coordinate 460,288, forward strand.
TTTCCTTAGACTCCTCCACTAATACAATGTCATTTGCAAAGGTACTTTATCTTGAATATGTTTTGTTAACTCATCCATCACCATTATAAATAAGTATGGACTTGAAGTTGATCCTTGATGTAACCCAATATTAACTTCAAAGAAGTTTGTCGTTCCTTTATGAATCCTCACACATGTTTTTGCACCATGATACATGTCTCTTATAAGGTTAATATATGTCAATGGGATACCTCTTTTTTCCAAAGTTCTCCAAAGAACCTCCCTCGGTACCCTATCATAAGCTTTTTCTAGATCAATAAATATCATGTGAAGGTATTTCTCTTTTGCTCTAAAATGTTCCATAAGACGTCTCAAAAGGTGAATCGCTTCAATAGTAGATTTGCCTGGCATGAATCCAAATTGGTTCTCTGTTGTACTTGATACTTGTCTTAACCTATATTCGATAATTCTTTCCCATAATTTCATAGTATGATTCATTAACTTGATATCTCGATAATTTGCACAATTTTTAATGTCTCCCTTGTTCTTATATATGTGTATAAGTGTACTTGCTCTCCATTCATCGGGCATCTTTTGGTTTTTTCATATTTCATTAAATAGTCTTGCGAGCCAAGTGATTCCTATTTCTCCTAGTATTTTCCAAACTTCTATAGGAATTTTTTTCAGGTCCTATCGATTTACCACCCTTCATATGTTTAAGAGCCTCTTTGACTTCATTCTTTTGAATACGTAAGTAGAAATTGTGGTTTATATACTTTTCTGACTTTGCTAAATCTCCTAAACTAATACTAACATCTTTATTTTCATTAAAAAGATTATAAAAATAGTTTTTTCATCTATTTCTTATATCATCATTTGTCACTAGATTTTTTTCATCCTCATCTTTTATGCATCTAACATAATTAAGATCTTTAGTTTTCTTATCTCTAGCCCTAGCTATCCTAAAAATATCTCTTTCACCCTCTTTTGAGTTGAGTTTTTTATATAAGTCCTCTCAAATCTTAGCTTTTGCTTCACTAACGGCCTTTTTCGCTTCCTTCTTTGCTTTCATATAAGCTTCTAAAGTTTCACTAGTTTTTTTAGCATAACGTAATTTGTAACATGCCCTCTTTGCCTTGATTTTATTTTGTACTACTTCACTCCACCACCAAGCTTCTTTTTGTGCCGGTACACCTCTCTTAGATACCCCTAACACATCTTTCGCCACTTTCCTAATATGTATAGCCACATTGTTCCACATATCACAAGGTGTGCCAACATAGTTCCAAACATCTCCTTGAAGGACTTTCTGTTTAAATATATCTTCTTTCTTGCTTTTGAGGTTCCACCATTTAGTCCGAATAGCTCGATGCACTTTTTTCTTCTTTGTCCATTTTTTTTATTTGTAAATCCATAACTAAAAGTCGATGTTGGGTGTTTAAGCTTTCTCCTGGAATTACCTTACAATCTTTACAGCACGCTCTATCTTTTTTCCTACAAATAAAGTAATCAATTTGTGTTTGTGATAAGCCACTCTTATAAGTAATTAAATGTTCATCTCGTTTTTTGAAGATTGCATTGACTATAAAGAGATCAAATGCCATAGCAAAATTTAAAATCTCCCTACCTTCCTCGTTTATATCCCCAAAACCAAAGTTTCCATGAATCCCTTGATATCCTAATGCCTCTTTACCGATATGTCCATTTAAGTCTCCTCCTAAACAAATCATCTCCCTTTGTGGAATCTTTTGAAACACCTTATCTAATTCTTCCCAAAAAGCTGTCTTTATACTATCTTCTAGTCATATTTCGGGTGCGTAAGCACAAACTATATTCAAAACCTCTGCTCCTAATTTGTTTCTAATAATCTCATTATGTATGCGGTCTTTTCTTGTATGACCACTAATCCATCTCAACATCTTCATTTCTGTCCATGTTATAAAAATCCGACGAAGTTTTACGCTGGCTGTCGGAAGCCTAACACAACCCTCCTTTATCCGGGCTTGGGACCGGCAATGCAAGGGTGATCCCTTACATGAAGAAATCAGAAAAATAGAGAATATTTAAAGAACAAAAATGTAAAAAACAGAAGGAAACATAAAGAGGAAAAAGAAAAGTATGAAAGAGGAGGAAAAACCGAAAATGAAGCTATAAAGGTGAGCATGATTATTCTTTATTTTTTGTCTAGATTGAAGTTTAATTGTGAAAAATTTACCTTACTATACGATGAAAGAGTAGTTTGACGTTTTGGATAAAAGAGGCCTACCTGCTGGTAATTTTTATTTCTATGTACTATTTTCCCTCCCTTTTTTGTTTGTCAAGCTTATACATTTCATCTTGACGTTCATGAACATTGGAAATGTATGATCGATGAACATTGGAAATGTGTGATCGTTAGTCCCTGGTGTGCAAACTATGAATGAATATCAAAAAGATCTCTTCTCAACCGATCCTTGAAACGAAAACACGTAATGTGTATGTTGCCTTTTTTCTTTTTACCTGAAAAACTCACCACACCTCACAGAAAATTATAATTACTACTTAGCTGTACAACCTTATTATGGTTCTTAATCTTGTTGTTTGATGAGATTAGATAACAGTTTCTGCAGATTCTAATTTATGCACCTCCTTTTTACAGGTGTAGATGCTGTTCGGAGAATTATGGTGTAAAAAAGAAAGGAAGAAGAAATTAGATGAAAAAAGAAAAGAAAAGAAAAAGGAGATCATAGAAAAAGAAAAAAGAAAATGTAAAAATAGAGAATATTTGAAGAACGAAAAATTAAAACAGAGAAAGAGGAAGAAAAGAAAAGTATGAAAGTGGAGGGTGAACAAAAAATGAAATTCGAGACCGGTCATATTTTATCTTTAACTTTAGTTTCATAATTAAAGATAAATTTTCTTATTGCAGATGGAAGTTTAATTGTGGAAAATTTACCTTACTATACGAGGAAGGAGTAGTTGACGTTTTGGATAAAAGAGGCGTACCTGCTGGTAATTTTTATTTCTATGTACTATTTTCCCTCCCTTTTTTGTTTGTTAAGGAAACTATGACAATCAATTGTTGTGCTCTCTGTTTAGGGATTCATTCATCAGGTAAATGATGGAGATGAAAACTCAACGAAGATGATGAAATATATTACATTCAACATGTAAAGCATTGTGTTTTCTGGTCCTATCAGCTGTTCACTGTGAATCCAGTATTAGGACATGATACCCTTGTGCTATGCTATTTCCTGAAGATGGGACACATTGGTAGAGTTCGAACCATCAAATTCCAGGATGAGATCAGGTCTCTCTTTGACAAGTTTATGCATTGCATCTTGACGGGAAAGGTGTGGAAAGGAAGAAGAAAGTCGACTAAAAAAAGTAAAGACGAGAACTTAAAAATAGAAAAGGGGGTGAAACAAAAAGAAGGCGTAGACCATAAAGGTGAGCTCCGTGTCATATTTTATATTTTACTTTAGTTTCATAATAATGTTTAATTGCAGAAAATTTAACTTACTATAAGAGGAAAATAGGAAAGAGTAGTTGATCTTTTGGATAAAAGAGGCCTACCTTCTGGTTAGGGAGTCCTTAGATACATTCCTTTCGAGCAGTCTTTTTAACTTTTGATAAATAACTTAAAATCTTTAAAATCTCATGGGATAATTATGTCGTGCTAGCCTTTGGAGAAGACAAAAGGAAATATATAAATTTTCTTGCCTATCAAGTAACCCACTAAGTGAGGTTGAGAGCGCTATTGGGTTACCCAATTCACTCAAATCGTCCACCTCCAACCTCCCAATTCTCAGGAAAACCAAATTCATCCCATTTTAAATCATCCAAGGTCATACTCATCTTAGGAGAACTCAAGGTCGTTGAAAACCAAATCCCCCAAGTCTTCCATCCTTAAGGTCATGTGCATCCTAGGGGTACCTCTACCTCTAAAGCCATACATCTCTTAGACATGACGATACATCATTTTATCTAAAATTTTGAGAAGCCTTGAAATATAGAGCCAAGAACCAAGCTAGATTAGAACTGTCTTACCTCTTTTTATGGTTTAGGTTTCAACCCATCTATACCTCCTAAAACCCATTAGAGCTAAGTAAAATCGAAACCTATGGCCTAAATTTCCATTTTGAAGTCTAATTCATGATGTTTTATTTATAGGCTTGATGGAAAACACTTTAGAAGACCCCTTTATTGAAAAAAAAATATATATATATTTAGAAAACTTTCAAAACTCAAAATCATTAAAATTTGAAATTCTATATCTTTCTAGCATTTGTTTAGAAAATAAAAAAATGAAAAATTAGAAAATCCTAAAAATGTTAGTTTGAAAAATTGGGTACAAACTCATTGATTTTAGGTTGGTTGAATGTGCCCATCTTGAACTTGAGTTGGTTCGATCCACTTGCATTTGGGGGTGTTTATGTCTTGGATGTGCATCTTTATCGTTTTGGGCGAAACACCTTTGCTTTGTCATTCTGTAAGGATGATTTCCCGCTTGAACTGATCTATAAGATTTCATTTTATGGTTTCAAATGTTTGATTCTTTAAAACCATCTCTTTTAAGATATATTTGAAAACATCAATTTTTAACAAAATCTTCAAATACTCCTTTTGGAATAAGTCTTATATTTGTATGAGTGACTTGATTTCTCTTCATTTACCGTTTTAATCACTTTAACCTTTTTGTATAAGGTTATTTGGTGTATGACTATTTTTGATCTGACGAGTTTTTTAGGTCTTTTTTTGAATTGTTTGGTTTTTGAATAGGTATGTAAAATTGTTGTTTTACAAACATTTTGCGGGTTTGGTTTCTAATGTTTTATTTTCATTTGTTTCTTTGAATAAAATTATTTAAAATCATTCTTAAGTATTTAATTATTTGAAACAACAAAATCCTATTTATTTGGTTACGAGGGCAAAGTGGTTATTTTTTTAAATTTTTGTTAAAATTGATTTTTTCAAAAGGGTGTAAAGTACACTTCCTACAAATGGTGTGGAAATGAGTTTGTTTAAGGATTAAAAGACTCAAGGGTAAAATACATAAATTTTAAAAATCTTTTGAAATTTTTTGGGTGATTACAAGTAGTCTTTGGGTCGACCATTGACGGTAATAATGCGTCATTATGTTATTGTGATAATCTTGTCGGATTTTCATCGTTTGGTAGTCCAGTATAATACGACACAATTCAAACTATGTGGCGATGATCAAATCTCCATTATAAAAGTATACCTCCATTATAAAGTATACCGAAGCATGACATATTTATATTATGACATTTGATACGGTAAATTATATTTATAATGCATAGTAAGGTATATTTATAATGTAATTATGAAAAAGATTAATCTAGACGATTTAGACATTAGTGGCATTGTGTTTGCACGAGTATTAGAATTTGGTATGATGGTATATATGTAAGAAAATGTAAGTGTTTTATATTTTTAATATTTTTTAATACATAAGATGTTTTTTTTAGATTACCTCTTAAGTATTTTTGCTTTTATTGATGTAGAAAAGTCTTTTGCTTTTGTTGATAGTTTGTGAGAGTTATGTATTTCAAACGTCTAATTGGTATGGTATGAGAATTTGGTTTTTAATTTGTGTATGTAATCTATTTTTTTTTAAATATATATTCATATTGCTCATTACTATCTTAATGATTTGACACAATTTGGTTCTCTTTGTTAATTATGTATTTATATTGCTCATTAGAATTGTATTCTCTTTTAGCAATACAATTTTCAAAAAACAATATTTAATTACTTAAAAGAGTGATTTATCAATTATTTTTTTCAGGAAAAAAGATAAATAATTTACAAAAAATAGAGTTGTTCGGACTAGATAATGGAATTTCAAATGTGACAAAAGTGTATGGCTATACATATTAGAGAAGTGACAAAAGATTAGTGACAAAAGATGTGTTAGGTATATTAGTAAGCATGTTACAAATTGCATTATGTTAAGAAGACAGTGAAACTTTCGAGGCTTATAAGAAAGCAAAGAAAGTGGCAAAATCGTTTGTAAACCAATATTTGGGAGAATTTATATAAAAAGCTTATCTTAACTTAAAAGTAGGTGAAAGATATTTTTAGAATAGCTAAGGATGATCTTATTTTTGTTAAGTGAGGATGAAAAGATTTAGTGGCGAATGATGATATCAAAATAGTGAAAATTTTATTTTTATAAGCATTTTAATGAGTAAGATTAGATTAGGAGAGTTAATCGAATCACAAAAGTACATAAACCGTAATTTCTGTCGTGACTCTTAAATATATGAAAGTTGGTATAATATTGAAAAATCCTAAGAGGTAAGGTTCACTTGGCTCACGAGACTAATAAAAAATAGAACAATAACAAAATAGAATTGAGAGATATTGAGAATTGTTTGAATTATTGAGGTAAAGAATTATCGAGTGAAACAAAAAATCAATTTAGACTTTGACCCGACATAATGTAGGTTAAGATGTCTTATACGTTATTATAGATCATAAAAGAAGAACCTTCACATTCACAATACCAGAAAAGGGGTGTTAAGAGATTTTTTTTGGGATAACCTTGGAAAATAAAGGTTACACAAGAAAAGAAGTCTATTAAAAACCTAACACCAAGAGGAGAAATCGTTTAAGATAAGGAATGTTCTCATAAGAAGATATGAAAAATTAGATTTTCAAAATGTTAAAAGAGAAAGTGGACAACCACAAAATTGTTGAAAAAAAACTAGTCTAAACTACTCTATTTAGTATGGAAAAAGGCGGCTTAGTTGTTGTTGTGGTTTGTTGAATAGTAAAGAGTGGTTGAAGGAGGTGATACATAGATGTCACCTATAGTTTTTATTTTTTATAAAGGATGGTGGTGGTCTTTATTGCATATATGCTCTGGATGATAATATTATTATAGTGTTGGTATTTCTCTCTACAATAAGATCAAGGTCGATAATATTATTATACTACTATCAAAAACTTAGATATGAATATGTGGAGGTATAATACATATGTTATCATTACGGTGTTTTCTAGTATTGAGTATAATACTTATATATTTCAGACAATTCATATATAAAAGTAGATATTAATTTTTTATTTTATTTATGCTTCTTAATATCTTTCTATCGTGATAACATTATCGAGATGAAGATGAAAGTATTGGGAGTTGGCTAACGAACCATGACTAAGTGTTGTTGCTCATTTGTATACGTGGATTATAGAGTATGACATTTTATTGCAATCATTTGTATAGCAAAAGAATCCAATCATCAGCTTTAAGGTTGATCAAACTAAGAGTAATTTTTGAGTTATATTGCAAATACATAATACTTGGAATAAAGAATATTGAAGTATAAAGAGTTTTTACATAAATATAGTTTTAAAATACTTAGTTGTGTTTTGCTTAAAGGCACGAAAATATTAAAAAAATAAAAATTGATAAAACAATAGAAAACTAAAGAACATACCTTGATAAATCGACAAATCCAAGTTTGAATCGGTTAAAGAAATTTGTTCTTCTCCTTTTTCTTTTTTTTAAAAATAGGTATAAATCTTTTAATTCATGAATAAAATGAAGCAGCACGTCCTTTTCATAATTTTTGAAATGATGATAGGTCTTTTGTAAAAATAATATTTTTTGAAAATGATAAAAAAACTATGCCCATGTAAGGGATCACGGGATCACTCTTGCGTTGCTCATCTCAAGCACGGATAAAAGAGGAGGGTTGTGTTAGGCTTCCGACAACTAGCGTAAAACTTCATCGTATTTTAACATTACAAAAATTATGAGTGTTCCTCCCTACCGACGTACTGCAGAGCCCGAATGCTGTAATAAGTAAGGGTTACTACATTTTCGCCAAGAAGGGTTCCCACATGGACGGGTATTATCAAATGTAGGTTAAGATAAGTATCAAGTACAACAGAGTAAGTACACTTATGGAAAAACTAAAAGATGCCCGAGGAATGGAGAGCAAGTACACTTATGCACATATATAAGAACAAGGGAGACATTGAGAATTATCGATGAGCCATACTATGAAATTATGCGAAAGAATTATGCGTAGGTTAAGACAAGTATCAAGTACAACAGAGAACCAATTTGGATTCAATCAAGACAGATATACTGTTGAAGCGATTCACCTTTTGATACGTCTTATGGAATTTTAGAGCAAAAAAGAAAGACCTTCACATGATGATATTTATTGATCTAAAAAAAGCTAATGATAGAGTATTTGATGAACTTTGGTAAAAAGAGGTATCCTAACCTTATTAGAGACATGCAAGATAGTTTAAAAACATGTGTGATGATTCATGAAGGAATGACATACTTCTTTGAAGTTAATATTGGGTTATATCAAGGATAACTTTAAGTCTATATTTATTTATAATGGTAATTGATGAGTTAACAAAACATATTTAAGATGAAGTACCTTGGTGTATGTTATTTGCAGATGACATTGTATTAGTGGAGGAGTTTAAGGAAAAAGTTAATAGTAAATTGGAACTATGGAGAGAAACATTAGAAAGCAAAGGCCTCCGACTTAGTAGAACAAAGACAAAATATATGGAATGTAAGTTTGATCGTTTGGTTACTTCAGAGGACATAGAAATTAAAATTGGCACATGTTGCATCCTCTAAAAGGAAAGTTTTAAATACCTAGGGTCAATTTTTTTGAGTGATGGAAGAATTGATGGAGATGTTATGCATAGGAAAGGAGCATCAATTATCCTTTGTGATAAGAAGATACCATTAAAGTTAAAAGGTAAATATTATAGAGCAGCAGCCATGTTTTATGGTTACGAGTGTTGGGCATGTATAAAAGATGTCTCTCACAGAAATGAAGATGTTGGGATGGATGAGTGGTTATATAAGAAAAGACTGTATACATAATGAGGTTATTAGAAACAAATTAGGAGTGACACCGGATAAAATGAGAGAATATCGGTTTGGACATATAGAAAGAAGATCAAAAAAGAAGAATTCGTAAGAAGGTATGAAAAACTAAATTTGAAAAATATTAAAAGAGCTAGAAGATGACCACAAAAGTGTTGGAACACTAAAGAATGATCTAACAAATAAGCCATGTAGCCGACCCCGTCTAGTATGGGAAAAGGCTTAGTTGTTGTTGTTTGATCATGAAAATAAAAAATGGGGTGTGTATACTAAAATAATATAAGATATTTAATGATAAAGTGTACGCACCTTACTCCTATAATGGATTGCGAAGAGTTATGTGAATCCGAACTACCTCGAAAATCATTCGGAACTAGAGCTAGGGACCCCTGTGGCTTGGTATCGATGAACCAAACCACAACGTTTTAGTTGTGGTCTAAATTTTTTTTACCCTTTATGTCCAGGTTCTTTTTCTTTTAGGAGTCTAACCCAAGCCTGACCTCACCCTAAAGTGGTCCGCGGTTTTAGATGCGATTTACTTCGAGCTCTGAATTATGCACACCCTTTTTCCCCGCATTTTCTAAAATATCTCTTGGTAGTTTTAGTATTTATCATGCGAGTTCTCTCTTGGTTTTGGTTTTCAACATCAGAAAGTTTTCAACGAGAAAGACGCGTTTCTTTCATTCTTATTATTTTTTTGTTGATTTTGTTTTTAGTTTCATTTTTCTTAAACAGAAACCAAAAAGGTAAAAATAAGATACACTTGTGGGTGAGAGAGGACCAGTCCGTATTGTGCGAGGTTGGTTACACAATTCAACGTCATACGGCAGATCTTTTGTGGTATGGGGATACCACATCATACTGTATGACATTATGCTTAGCAAAAAGAGTGAGTAAAACATACATAGCTTTTTTTTCATTTGGATTGCAGCATACCCACAGGAAAAAGGTTTAGTTGTTGTTCTTTGAAGTGAAGAACCAACTATGTGGAAACAGCCTGAAACTATGGTACCAAAGATTAAACAGGTGTTTTGACTAGCAATCCTTCAACTTGTCAATTTTTGGTGAGCTTAACAAGCTGAGTTGATCCAAACACAAGTTCAGGGCTCACCAATTCCAACAATGACGGTCGTGAGTTCGATTTTGCCTCAAGGGTGAGCACTGTTCGGACCAATCTGACCAAAGTTGTCATTTGATTCGGCCTTTCGCTTGGGTTCGGTTCAGTTTTTGAAACTCAAAATGGAATAGAACCCCTGGAATCCAAACCGAACTCTGACCAAAATAATTTGGTTTTTGGTTAACCAGCATAAATGCAGAGTTTTAGGCTCCTCTGACGGCGATCTCTGTTTTAGTGGACTTCGGCTCAATCGTGCCTCGATTTGCTTACTCCGGGGTCATCCACACTGGATTTCCTCTGCTTTTGTGCTTCTGTTTCTTCGTTCTTTCTTTCTCTCTCTCTCTCTCTCACACACACACGCACATATCGACGTGTTGGCGGTCCCTCGGTAGTCAGATTCACGAATCGTCAGTTACGAATCTCTTCTTCAGAGGATTACCGTCGGATCTCCGTCCACTCGACGGGCTCGTACTCAATACGGTATTTCTCATCTCTTTTCGAACTCAATTTCCGGTCCACTAATCTGAGCGACTCTATTTTCTTCAGAGAATTAGGGTTCCCTTAATCTTTGTTCCACCTTCTAAGTGATGTTGATCTAATGTGACTTTGCTAATTTGATTTTCTTTATTCATCTCGGTGACTATTTAGGGGTTTTAGTTAGATCCTGTTTAATGTAATTGGAGGATTCTTCTGAACTAAGGCTTCTCTTCGGTGACTACGTGGTAAAAGTTAAGGATTCTTCTTCGAAACTTTGTTTTGTATTATGTCTTGGGATCTAAGGAAGCGTCGCTTCGTCTTTGTTGTTGAGATTTTGTGTTCGACGTTTGGTGAAGTAGGATTTTGATGCTGAGATATTCTGATACGGAGGCACGTTTGCTCAAGTTCATTTTTTTTTCATGCGGAAGTGGTCAATTTAGGTTGTCTTGCTGAGCACAAGTGTTCCTCTTCTTGTTCATGTAGAAGCGAATAAATTCCCTTAGTTTGTGCGACGCAAACTGTTCAAACGCTATTAACTACGGATATGTACCAATAAGCTGGACGCCTACGACCAGGATACTGTGGAACAATCGACACTTTGGGGCAATCCTCAGGTTTTCTTTTCAGGCTAGTTTACTCCGATTGGTTTGTAAAATCGATTCACGATATCTTGCTCATGAAATTTGATGATTGCTACTACACAACAACTTCAAAAGTCATGGGTGTGGTCATTACAATACAACTAATACATAATTCTTATACAATTTAAGTTTCATAATACTTATATAATACTTATAGGAGAAATGGGTTTTCCATTATGGTAGAGGAGCCTATTTTGACTCATGGAAGCGCTTCGAGTATTCAATTTTTCGATGCATGTGTGGTCATTACATAGACTACTTGTCCATGTGAGGTTGGTCTCACGTCACTTATTGCTCTTCCTGTGAAGTGCATTTACAGGAATCTCAAAAGTACAGTTTTCAGACATGTTGATAACTTGATATTTCCTTCATTTCTTTTGCAGAATCTATCAAAATCTGAGTAGTCCTAATAGAAATCTTAGGAGTCAAGGGGAGAAACGTGCCTTATGATGCTGCTTTTAAATGCTTAAGAACTTATTTATTGGTGATTCCTGGTTGTGAGTATCTTGGATGGGTGGCATGGCAGGCACAGGCCTACCATCTCTTGGACGAATACAACTTACTGACCTTATAGCAACTGAAGGACTCCCATGCGATACATACAAGATTTCAATATCAACCTTATCTCAATCACTTGCTCAATACTCAGCTGCTATTATCCAGTTTCCCCTTGGAGATGATGCTCTTATTAGATCTGGGCTTGAATCAGCTCGCCTTTTCTTTCACCAAAGGACATACACAGCTACTGAACTGGTCCGTACCACTGATCCTCGAGATTGGTGCAAGACATCAGGGTATTATTCTGAACCTCAATTGGGCCAAGAAAATTATGACTATAGACCTGGTCTCACTCAGGTAGAACCCGCAAATCCTATGGAATTGCCTCCAGCAGGCTTGCCTGATATGTTTGCGATTCTTGGCAAGGCTGCTCGTGATATATTGGAAGCTATCGGCTACTCATTGAACTTGCGCAGCATATCCTTCATGGAAATACTTGATAATATTCCTCTGAGAAATAATGAAATATCTTCTTCAGTTCTCTCGGTTTGTTGCCATGCAAGACCATCGTTTGAGGCTGCTCATAGTACCTTAATGGGGCATGATGACAGTCGCTTAGTCATGTTCTCAGATCAGGAACCTCAAATGGATAAGAGCTTAATAACACTAGCTAAATCAGATAAACCAGGACTTCACATCAGAGATGAGAATGGGCGATGGCTGCTTGTGGATGATTTAGGTCCTCAGGAAGCTATTGTTTACCCTGGGCTTGCACTTTACTGGGCAACTGCTGGATACATCAAGCCAGCAATGCACCGGACTGAAGTGGGAAACTCGCAGGGGAATATGTATGGGCGATGCTCGTTGGCTTTTAAGCTGATGCCTCGATCAGTGGCGACACTGTGCTGTTCAGAGATGATAGCTGCTGGACATGGTGTCGGGACACAGTTTCAGCATCCAATAGGAGTAGATGACTTTATGCAGAGCTTTCATCCTACTGATCAACTCCTAACTAGACATGGGTTTCAAAGTTATACCTTCACTTCAGTGCCTGATGGTAACCATTTCATAAAATTGGTTAGGTTTCACAGTCATATTGTTTTTCTCTTAATGCTGCTACTGATGGAGATAGTCTAAGATTGTAGGTATCACATCATTGAAAGCTACGTTAAATAGGAGGAAAAGTTCTACAAAGTGCAAACCTCTACCCCCATCTAAGAGGCTTAGGCTGGAAGCTCAGAGAGTTCTCAAGGAACGAGTACAAGATATTGCAGACAAGAAAGGCATAAAATTGCGGTTTTGCAGTCTCAAGGAATGTGAAGAGCATATTCATGCTTCCGACAGCCCTTGCTTCCACATACGCACTGAGCTTGGCTGGCCACAAGGTGTTCCATTTGTTCATCCTCATGACCTCCCTAACAAGGCAAAGGTTGGATTTCTCGAGGCATATGAGCCTGGCTGGGCAGCTGCACAAGATATGGAGATAAGCTTGATCGAATCCGGACAGGCTAGTCAACATTCAGCTAACTGTAATTCTCTCTTTCACGTTTCTTTTTCTTTCTTACCGCCTAAGTGCACATGCACATATGGAACACACTCGCACCTACTGAATCATAAAGGTACTCGTCCCTCAAGCTTATTACTTACATGCATTCCCGTATTCTTTTGAACTTAGTCGCCCAAAAGTACTACCATTAGGTAAAGAAGGTAGAAGGAATAAGTGGCAGAGAATGCTGCTTTCTTCCGATCCATGCTACCTTTTCATGTGTAGACATCCCGAAATGTTGGTTCTACGTTGAACAAGGTGGCTCTTGGTCCTGTCCTTTTTCTTCTTCTCATCCTCTTCTAGATTCTTATTTCTATTTCATTTTCTTCTGTTGTCATACCCTGTTCTTCTTATCCACACCTTTTTCTTCTCTTATTTTTTCATCCTTGAGTTATCATTAATCATACGTGTACGCTTTTTAATGTCAATGGCTTGCCCGATGAATCCTAAAGGCTCTGTGTGTGTGAGAGAGAGAGAGACAGAGAGAGAGAGAGATCCTGATGATCTTCTTTTGGTTAAGTCACTGATTTGGCATGCTTCTAGATTATTATTAATAATTTCCCTTGCTTCCCTTTTAAGTTATTTTAAAGGTTGATACTGGGAATACAGCATACTGTTGCTCCTCTTCTAAACTTGCTTTTCATGTTCCTTGCAGGATACGGTACTTGGAGGGTTAATGTTTAGGCTTCCTCATTCAACTTATGAGTTGGCCGACATGGTTTGGAGCTTGATCTCATCAACGTGCAAGTAGACTGAATGTGCAGTGGCTTTTTGTTTATAAGTCCTCTGTAACACTTTAAATCACAAGGTGACTCTCAGCCTTCACTCCTATCAAGGCATTGTCAAGTTTTATATGTAGTATTTACTGGTTGTGAAAGTCAAAGCACTGGCACTGCGTTTTGTTCACCTATATATGCTTCTGCAGTGAAGGCACCATACTTTTCATATGTGCATCGCACGAAAAAGCATCTATTGATCAGCATTTGCCTGCTTTAGTGACGGATACAATGGATTTGGATCTTTTGGGTGCTAAGTGTGGTTGTTGCTGAAGATCCTGGTTTACTGGAGATGAAAGCAGGGGAGTACGACAGTTATGTTGCAGGAAGCATAATTAGATAAATATGTTGGCGAAGCTTGTATACTTTGAAACGGCTAGCTGCTGCGATATGCTTTCACCGCCATCCTGTTGTCTAATACAAAATTCTTTGGTCGCAAGGTGGAAGTTGAGAACATCTTTAAGTATTTTTGTATATAAAGTAGATAAAAGATTCAGAAATGGCATAATCTGCAAAAAGGTTAGCCTCTTTGGAGATTGGTAAACTAATATACTATTTTCACCTGATGTGGATAAACCTCATATTTCTATTTTGTGTTTGCAAGAATGTCTACGGCATTTTCCGGAATTAGTCGCTACTGAAGCAACTGTAAGTTTATACATTATCCATGTGTAGCTAGACTGCTAGCTCGTAAATCCATGTGGAAGACAATGGGCGGAAGCATAGAATAAACTTTATAGCAGCTGTTTTGGCTCGGATAATGCGTCAACGATGATTCCAGCGTCGTTGTATATCAAATCTGAGATACGGAGGGGGCCGAAAGACTGCTAGCTCGTAAATCCATGTGGAAGACAATGGGCAGAAGCATAGAGTAAACTTTATAGCAGCTGTTTTGGCTCGGATAATGCGTCAACGATGATTCCAGCATCGTTGTATATCATATCTGAGATAAGGAGGGGGCCGAAAGTTTGCACCAAGGGGAGAATGGTAGAGCTCAGCTGGCAGGAAGGAATGAGAAATTACGTAACAAGCACAAGGATGGAGTAATATATTCATAACTTCTCTTTTAGGCATGATTGATCATTGCATGTCAAAACGTTTAAGATGAGTGTGTACTCTTGTTTATCATCAAAGCATGGACAAGTGTAGGATTCATATGTTCTTTGTAGCTCTGTTGCCTCATGGTGCTATGTATCCATGTTTCATGACTGGTGATGTTTCCTGCTTTGCATCGGTGATTCATATGTTATCCCTGTCTCTCTGCACACACACAGAGTATAGGTAGCTCAGATTCGTCAGAGCTTTATTTGAGCAATCTAATGTTTTTGAAGCCTTTTATAAGGTTAGCTTAATATATCAAGCAAGCTTTGAATCAAGCGATATCAACAATACATGATCTTGCTGGTGACCAATTTGATGAATAAACGAAATAAATCTCGAAGCTTAATGAAACCTGTATATTTTTCAAGTCGCCAAGAACTGAAGAAAAAATACCATGCATGACGTGTGACTGCTTCCTACTGATGCATCCAACGCCAAGAGGAAATAAAGATCTGCTCAGATCAAATGGTCAAGCGACATCACTTTCCGAGGGAGTGCTCGGGAAGCATGAAGTTGGGATCCTCTCCCAACTTTGGATCTAGCACGAAGCGAGGCTTAGCAACTTTGGATAGTAGTTGGAGTAATTCTGCAAGGGATATTGAAATTTAGTACTTCGTCTCTTATATGGCCATAAAAACAGACTAATTCGTGCTCTTCTTAGAGGTTGACAGAAGTTAAACTGAATATGATTTACAACAACTCACAAACATCAACTCTAGATCGTCGTCATTATTTCGTGTTTCCTTTCGCCAAGTATTTCCATATCCATCCTCTGCTGATTAGTCACGTAAATATAGGTATATTTGAGAAATTTTTTAATGAAATTATTCATCATCGAATCATCCTTAGAAGTAGATTTCTGCAATCCAGAGTAAATTTTTTGTTCACAAAGTTTAAAAGAGGCATTCAATGTTCCTTTTGGGTGACAAAAAGGTATTAAACGGACTCAATGGATTTACAGAAATGTGCAAACTGTTGTTTACATTTTTGTATAACCTTTAAGAGAACGAATGAAAAGGATATTTTTTAAACTAGTAAAAAGAGGAACATATACGTTAAGAGGGGGAAACTTCCCCCTGGATTTAACCCGCATGTTAAGTCCGAAGATATTAACATGTGAATCAATTCAATTACCATTTTGAAATTGACTCCACTAAGACAATGATAGTCAATGAATATTCATGAAGTATCGTAATTACATAATACTAAATGTATTTAAAATGGATAAATCTGGTTGAGCACAGAAATACGTGTGTCTGTCTAGTCCAAATGTCCAACGTGAATGCAGTAGCTTGGTAGAAATGCCTGTGTGATATAGTTTCTTACAATGTACACAATCTGACGATTTCAATTAGCTGTGGTGCTATATCCAAGAAAAGCCAGGAAGTTTTGGATTCAACCATGTATCCAATCAGTTGGGCAGCCAGCCAACTTTCATGGTTATTGCTACAAAATAGCAGCAGAGGCATGTGCAGACTGCCAGACAACCCAAAGCTATATAAACGAATTCCATGAAACAAAGGTTTCATCAACAAAGAATTAACATACTCACCACCAGATAAAAGTAAAAAAATGACACTTGTGCAACACACACACACACACACACGAGAGAGAGAGAAGAGAGATTAATTAATCAAGAGGCCTTTCCCTCGTCTAGCTCAGGATCATAGAGGGTACCAAACAGCCGGTCCATGAAGATCGTGAAGTGACCATAGTTATGGCGATATGTGGTATGATGAATGGAATGATAGCCTGCACCCATGATGGGCCAGACTTTCCCATGAATGCAATCATGTATATTAGTCGTCCACACACCCTCGAAGAAAAGGAGCAACTCGTGAGTAAAAAAATGTGTTGGCACGAGGAAGAGAGCAAAGACATGCGGCACTGCCTGCAATATGCCATCTATAGGATGGAAAGCAAGACCTGGACGAAGAAACAAATAAGGAAAATCATGCCAAAGGACAAACTGTCAGAATAACTATTCGCTTTGTATCTTACAACTGCAATTATGTCGGCTAACAAAATGAACTAATGTCAAAGTAAGCTTAACCAACAATTGTTTAAGAAGCTACGGAAATTACAGAGAAAGAAAACAATCACTAGATATACATGCCGCATCATAGACTCCAAGAGCAATCCACAGCACACGCGCACATAGAGACGATGCTTCAGCTGATTGCAAACAATCTTTTCTTAAGAAATAAATGTTAATCAGCCAATGCTTTGATGCACTGGTAGGGACTGTGAATAGGACTGCAGGACACCAAAAAGTAGTGTCCCTTACGCAAGATTTCTTGGTTGATAGTATACGTATAGAGTTGGCAAGTTTCTTAATCCCAAGCATCAGTTTCTCTCCAACAGAGAAAGCAAGGTTGAGTGCGGCTACTATTGGTGATGAAGAAAAGAACAGCTAATGACAAAGGAAAAATAGTTCCATATTGTTCTAACCAGTCGAGTTTCTGAACGGACAAATTCTGGTACCTCAATAGATCTGGATCTCTGAAACATGGAATGCCAAGTTATCTACCTCTACATGGAGCATCAAATGAGGAGATTATCACATGAACCAAGTGAAATTCTAGGAAGACAAAGTATCAGGGAGATACTGTACCATGATAACGTTCATTGTAATACTAAACATCTTCGAAAACAGTTATATAAAGACACAAGCATTTTCTTTTATTGGCGACTCAGAGAAATCCTCTTTCAAGAGTTGGAAAAACCCAGAATAAAACTCTGAGGCAAGATCCTTTGCTCCAGGGTCTATGATGCGGATTGGCTTGTGCAGGGAGCAGACATGGAAATCAAGCCATGACCGTCATCCATCAGGAGGATTAACCCCCCTTGGACAACAAGCATTTTACTAGTTTCACTTACACAGTCATAGTAGATATCCAATCAAAACAAAGGAATGGCCAACATAGATACATCTCGACACAGGACTGAGTTTTCTTATGTAGGCTCAATTGGTGCCGTATCATCTATTTCTCAAAAACAAGTGGGAGTTATCATCTCGCCCCAATAAAGTAAGGACGGGTCAAGGCCTATGTTTGATAAGGTTAGAGGTGTTCGACTTCTGGATATGTCCAGCCAACAATTAACAATTACTTCATGAAACACCTTACATTCCTAACTATCAAATTAAGATTTGAACGCACATTTTAGAGGCAGTAGAACCTAGGGCTTTACTTTTAAAAATATTACCATCTTGTAATTGTTTAAACCTTAAGCACACCATCCTTGAACTTTAACATATCTATCATGATGACCTCTGCAAAATTTTAAAAAACACTTATCATGGGATCTAACTCCACCTATGTAAGGGATCGCCCTTGCATGGCCGGTTCAAGCCCGGATAAAGGAAGAGGGTTGCGTTAAGCTTCCGAGAGCCTGCGTAAAACTTTGTTGGACTTATTTATCATGAATTCTACAAATTATGATAGAGCTATGTGAAAACATGTAGCCAACCCCATCTAGTATGGGAAAAGGCTTAGTTGTTGTTGTATTTATCATGGGATCTCCACTAGAATATGTTTTTTGTTTATAATATTCCAGACATAAGTGATTCACTAGTGCAATTCCTTATTTGTGTAGCATTTAACATATTAGATTCCAAAAGGGCCACGTAAGAGAGTTCTATCACAAACAAGCAATGATATCAATTAACTACCAATAAACAACTGAATATGACCTAAAGAACTTAGCTGGAATAAACCACCCATATTCATATGATATGGAAACCCGACCAACTACAAGTCCTAGCTTAAGGTGGTAACTTGTGACTGCACGAAAACACAAACTTTTCCTTTCCAGCCAAAGGTACAATACCATATTCAATCACACCTACCAAGGATATGATTGTTAATAAAATCTATTTCAAGTTCTAAAGGGTCAGAGACAAAGGAAAGCAGATGATTGAGTCAAGAAACTTGAAAAAGGAGAAGCATAAAAGTCTTGTCAAATAGGGCAGTTCTCAAGCATATGCACATGAATATATATGCTAGCAAAGAAAAGAAAGAAACATCAAATCAGGAAGTTGATTCCAAATGCTTCATGTGAACCAGAAATAGACATGTTCCCTTTCATCATAATTCTGGAGTGCTAAACGGGATGTTGCTTATTGAACTGGACCCTTTCTGCAACACTAACATTTTGTTCCCTTTATGTTCATCATCTCCATTTTGATGTTTAAGGCTGTCGAACTCTTTTGACAGAAACTCATACAACTGCTCAGATCCAGCTGGTAACATATTTCTGATGCAGAATTAGTTGAAATTTCCATAACTTACAATGGTTATAATGCATATTTTTCAGAAGGAGAATATGTTGCAAATTTTTATCACTATGAAGCAGTCCCCCAGCTGATTGAATTTCATTTTGTACACATTTCATGTTAGGTCATGTTCTAATCTTGCCTTACAATTACAGAGTTTTATTTTTTCTCCTTTTAAACTAACTTAGCAATCACAAGTTTACACGAAGAAATTAAAGATAGCTGAATGTTAATGTAATATATGTTTTCTTTAAGGTATTCATCTCATCGGTCAGGTATACATAAATTCTAATATGTGTTTTCTTTAAGGTATTTCTCTGGCTAAAATAGAAGAAATTCTAGAACAAAAAGTAACTAAGTCATGTCATAAGCATGCCATCAAGCTAAGAAATTAGTTCAAAGCATTGGCATAAGATGCCGATTCCTCTGTTTTACCTGCAAACGGAGAAAGAGTGTTCTGCTTGTTGTAGATGTGATGGGTGGCATGGAGATACTTGTACATAGGCTTTATGTCATGCAGCTCCCTATGCATCCAGTAGATCCCAAACTCCACAATCAACAAATAGATACTTATGTAGAAAATGTACATCGGCCAACCGACTTCCCCTACTCTCGCGTGACACCTTGTCCAGCCACTTTCAACCATGTACTCTGAAACTGTTGGTAATAAAGTGTACAAAGGCATAGCTTTCATAGTGACCCATATTTGCTTTAGAATAGATTCTTGTGTGGGTATGGAACCTGCAGGAACATGAACCGTAAACCAATAAAACCAAATTAAAGAAAGGTAAGAAGTATGACGGAAATTGATTATAAAACCCAATTTGTATCCAGTGATCTTCCTTTTAGTATCTCTAATCTTGCAGCAAGAATCCAAAAGAAGTGTAGATCTTATTACAGCACGAAATTTAACCTCTAACCTCGCCTAAGAAACTAAGATACACTTCCAGTACTCCCCTGGAAGCACTGCCTCCAGTACAAGAGAGAGAGAGAGAGAGAGAGAGAGAGAGAGAGAGAGAGAGAGAGAGAGAGAGAGAGAGAGAGAGAGAGAGACCTTTGGGGAAATATACATGACGCTTAAGGCCGTATATGTAAATGCTCCAGAGTCCTCCGGAGAGGAAGTAGACAATGATCCCGGCAATGTAGTTCCTCAGCCACGTCCGGCCGGCGTGAGGGATACCTTTCCAGTACTCCCCTGGAAGCACTGTCCCCAGTACGATGTCGTTGTACCACTCCGTCTCTCCCACGAATTGCTGAAGGTACGTCTCGTCCATCCCTTTGCCCTCTCCGTTCGCCGAATTCCGGCTACTCTCCCCCCCCTAAAAAACTCGCCCGGCCAACAAAGGAAGCAGCGATCGGCCGGAAAATTTGGGCAAAAGGCACAGAGGAAGTGGGAGAAACCCTCGGGCAAGTAGTTTGCATGCCAACGCAGACACGCGTGGCAATATGCACATATAAAGTTCGCTGTGTCCACTCTGCCGCTGTCTTGTCGTCTTCATGCATTTGCTGACACTGGTGGTGGTCCTGGGGTTAAACGGAACCGAATTCGAAACTAAATAAAAAAAAGAAAAAAAAACAAGGACCCTTGATGGTCCTGGGGTTGAACCGAACCGGATTCAAAACTAAATAAAGGGCACCCGATTTCAACTAAACCGGATTCGCATCGTGATTGTTAACTCACGAACCGGATGCTCTAGGGCCGTTGCTGCTCTCATGGGGTGCATGCGTGGGTATGTGTTAGGTTTCGGTCTCCTCTTATAACAAAAAAAAAAAACTGGATCTAAAAGAAGACGACTCAAACCAAAACCAACAAAATTAGACCAGAACTGCGATAAGCAATTTCTAGTTCTAAGATTTTGGTGGATGAGAACCATCGTGAGACCTACCATGTGGCTTGTTACAACAACAACAATAGAGCCTTTATACGTACTAATTTAGAAATGGATTAGAGATCGATTTTGTGTCTGACAGTTTTTTTAATATAAACTAAATTATTTTTTATATTTTTGTGGTCTTTATCTTTTATTTTAATATTTTACATCTAATTTTTCGTACTCTTTTATCCAAACTTTCTTTCGACAGCTTTTTCAAGAGTTTTTGAATAATCTTGAATAATTTTTTTATTGTATTAATAAACTTTTATTTATTAATTCTTATTCAATCACTTAGAGTTGAATGACATGTGCCCTTGGATCTGACCCAACACAAAAGATTTGGAACTACCATATCATGGTAACCAATACCACTTCTTTAGTTTATAGCTATACCATCATCGGCGTTTCGTCGGAAGCAACAAGGGGTCTTGGCCGCCAAGTAGATTCCACAAAAGGAAGGCAAGGCCGAGAAGGATTGAAAACCCATCTGACTTGAGCGTCACTTCAAGCTTTGGACATGCCCAACCTCCATCATTAGTAAGTCTTTGTCTCGCCCTTTATCATCATCAAGAAACTATTTACCTATCGGTTATTGCAATCTTGCCGTTTTCAGCATTTTGTAAAGTGGAAGGTGAAAAGGAAAAGTTAATTGTCACACATAGGTGGTGGTCCTCCTTTTGATAAATGGGATCCATGGATGTCATTGCCACTATTGTCTAGTGGCACACAATGAAGACCTCCTTTGCCTCTTTCACATTAATCAAAATGCATTGTGAAAGTCAAATTTAAGTTTAAATTACACAAGATTTCATATTTCTATTGGAAATTATCTGACATATTTGAATTTAAATTTAAAACTTGGTTCGAATCAGCGTATGGCTCATCTAAGCTCGAAATCGCCTAGGCTCAAACAATCTGAACTCCACAAAATGGTTCCTCTTAGGCTCATTTATTCTGTGATGCGCAGAGTGGATTCTTTTTCTTTGTGAGAATCCAGTTCTGATATTACCAAAAATGGATTATTGCGGGTTGAGAGAAATGAATCATTGGCATGAGAGTTCATCTTAAATGATTCTTCAAGAAAGTTGTTGACGCGATCTCTCTCTCTCTCTCTCTCTCTCTCTCTCTCTCTCTCTCTCTCTCTCTCTCGTTTTTCATTATTAAAAGATTGTATGGCAAGAGTTCCTCTCCATGGACGAAGCAAAAGTGCCCCCAACATTCGTAGGTATATGCAATAGGCAAGAGAAGGAGTTGCATCGATACCACAGCTGTCCCTGTACCTCAAGAGGATGCTCTTGCCTATCATAAGCATGTTATTAGCTCCTATGGAATCAGGGAACTCACAATCCCACGTATCCACGAACTAAACCTTAAGAGAATCGGTGGTGCAAAACCAGCAGTCTTGAGTCCTTCAGTTTCAAATCTATACCTTAGCTTCATGAAATTTTCAAATGAAAGTGAAAGCAGAACCAGCTTAGAACCAGACCTAGATCCTGCAGAACGGGACCCAAAGGAGAACTAGTTTGGCGCCTCTCGGTGGAAGTAGAACCGCCTGGTTAGAGCCAGCGGTCTAGGCAATACTTCTTCACTGTGATGTAACACCAATGACAATTGCAAACTTCTCAAGTCTCCAAAAAGAGGAGGTAACCCCGCGTCATGTGCCTTAACCCAGTATTTTGAAACTAAAGCAAATTATGAAGCACATGAGTGCAGCAGTTTGGCGATTTGCGTGAAAATATGAGGAAGAAAAAGTTGAACAAAATTTGATAAATTGTTTTTAAGATTATTTTTAGTTCTCCTATATCAAATTATCAAAAATCACATGCTTCCTGGTGAAAGTTTTAAAATTAACTATAAATAAAGAGAAACCATTTGTGGACTATATTTACGAAGCCATAGATAAGGCTAAAGAGGCTTGAGAAGTGACTTTGATGGCAGAAAAAATGATTATATGCCAATGTGAAGAATTATTGATAATAGATGGAGCAAATAATTGCATTAGCTTATTCATGAAATAGTCTACTACCTAAATCAACATTTACATATTCATCTATATTTAAGTGGGATAGTAAGGTTAAAAGAGGTACAGTTGATTGTATAAATAGATTGGTTCTTAATAAGGACAAAAAATAGCTATACATCGAGAAATAGTGATATATGAAAATTCTCTTCACTTACTAAGCTAGTCCACGGATATATGGAACCTTGAGTGTCTAAAACTATGGTTCTTAGCCAAACTTATAGTGCAATTGGTTGTGAAAGAAACTAGTATCTTTTAACATATCCATCCAACAAAGTTAAACAAATAAAAGCATAAATGACTTAACAATTTGATATTTATACACCATAATATGCGGTTATGAAATAAATAATTAGCAATTAAGTTATTAATCAAGTTATCAATTTAAGGTTTCAATTTAAGTTTTTATCATTTTACTTTTGAAGGAAGGCAAGTAGGGGATTATTTAGTTGATGATCTACACTCTAATGTTTAAGATTATGATT
Organism: Brasenia schreberi; assembly: GCA_036023115.1. Lineage (NCBI taxonomy): Eukaryota > Viridiplantae > Streptophyta > Magnoliopsida > Nymphaeales > Cabombaceae > Brasenia > Brasenia schreberi. The sequence continues at coordinate 483,950 of JAYKKT010000051.1, forward strand.
TATTTTACTTATTATTTAGTGATGCAACTTTATTTGTTACTTTGATTTGATTTGGTAATAGACTAGACCAATGATTAGATTATTTCTAATTGTTAGTTAGTTAGCTTATTCATTTGTTTATATCATGAATATGATTATTATTAGTTAATGACAACTTAATGTTGGGGACTTACTACTAAGTACTAACTAGCTTATTAAATTCATCATATAATATTGTTTTGATATAATCCCAATGTTTGCCCTGACTTAATGTAATTCATAACATATATTTAGGATTTTTCTGAGTTCTCCTATTCTTTTTTATTTTTGAAGTATTTTTAGAAAAAATTATGATACATGATATAGCATATTATATCATGGCAAAAAATAATACAAATTACGTTACACTACTTACAACACTACATTAAATTTGTCTTTGAAGTTGTTATAACCACATAAAAAGATGAAAGCAAACAATTCATTCCACTAAGAAAGTTCAACGAGAGAGATCAGTACTTCAGTGCAACATTGGGTGCATAAGGGTATAAATAGATCCTCTTTTTCTTCTTCTAATAGATATATCAGGACGCCCCAAGGCGCTTAAGTGTGAGCCTGTGGGGTAAAACTTTGCAATGAATGGAACTTGAAACCTTGCTCAAAGCTTCAACTAACCAACAATTGGTCATAGCACCTAATTTTGTTTTTGTTTTTGTTTTCCTTTTAAAGCAAGAACTCGCCTTAGCAGGTTCGGTACAGATTAGATTTGGATTAAACCTAATCCGTTCACACCCCTACAACCCTAGCCTCATCAAACCTTTGAACTCAACAATAACAAGAAGCAAGAAAAAGCGATAACCTATGCAGAGAGAGGATGGGTTTCATTGTGGAAACCTAATGACAAACACTAGCATCCGTCTTAGTTCTCGCAAGGTGATGTTTCATATAAGAAATATCACCCTACTTTACTGCATTGCAAAACATGCACTTGTTCACAAGCCTATTGCCTTCGTACATTCGACTGCAATATTTTCATGCTAGATCAACCCAATTGAAAGTTATTAATACGAGAGTGGCCAAATCAACCCAATCAGAAGCTATTAGAAAAAAACTTTTTAGAGGTTAAGAATCACAAAATCTTTAAAACCCCTAAATTTTTTAATGGTATGCCATAAATTTGACAAAAGCCATCTAGTAAATAATTGCGTCCCGCTGAGAGGCGGTGATCTTCAACACGTTCGAGTCCCTGGAGCCTTTCTCGCTTGAACTCCTTCGGGCCAAGCTCAAGTCCCGCCTAATTACAGTCGGCCCGTTGCACCTCCTAGCGCCTCCTCCTCCCTTGCCTCCGGCTGACGACTATGGCTGCATTCAGTTCCTGGATTCGCATGGGCCGAGCTCCGTTGTCTATGTGAGCTTCGGCACTGTCGCAGACTTTCGGATGCCGAGACAAGAGCTCGTGTCCTTAGCTGAGGGACTCGAGTCTTCGGGAGTGCCCTTCATATTCTCACTGAAACCCCAGAAGCATGCTGATCTTCCCGCTGGTTTTACGGCTCGGGTCAAGACGCGCGGACTCCTAGTACCCTGGGCACCGCAGCAGGCGATACTCCAGCATGCCTCCACCGGGGCTTTCTTGACTCACTGTGGCTGGAACTCGGTCCTGGAGGCGATCTCCGGCGGCGTGCCCATGATCTGCCGGCCGTTCTTCGGTGACCAGAGCTTCAATACCCGTTTGGTCGATCACGTTTTTGGGGTCGGGGTGACGCTTTTGGGCGGGACCTGCACCAACAAGTCCATTGAGGATGCCATACAGTTGGTGTTACGTGGCCAATTCAGGGAAAGGTTGGCTCACTGGAAGACGCGTGCCCACGAAGCTGTCGGGCATGACGGGAGCTCCTCCGCCAACATGAAGGCCCTAACGAAGATCGTGTTGGGTATGTACGTTAAAGGCCAGCAATATTTGCTTGCGTCATGAATGCTGATTTTGGAATTTAAGGCTTTCAGTGCGAGATCAGACAATTTATGAAAAAGAAATTGAAAGGGCCTCTCTAATTAACCATGTCCATAGTTTTGATCAAGCTTCAACTAGCTGCTTGTCACACAATACCCAAAATCGAACACAAACATATGCGGCTCCTTTGATTAGCTAAACGGAAACGATAAATAAAATTCGTCAGTATGCAGCTTTACCACATTGAATCCCGACATTTGGCAGTCATGCATTGTTCTTGATGTGTTTTATAAGGCCTAATGTTAAAATCCTATGCATATTAATTTATTATCAAGAAGTTGTATCTTCACGATTCGGGAAATTTATGATCCAAAATTGATGCATTAGGTTTAAGCATGCTGCTTGCATGACTTTTTTTCTAAGGATATATATATATATATATATATATATATATATATATATATATATATATATATATATATATTAGTCGATACAACTCTAATCTTTTTAAAAATCACAGTTGTTCGATCTTGAAAATCAATGGTTGAAATCTTTAAATCAAAAAATAAATAACCAAAAGTATCAATATATTCATTTGTTTTTGAAATTTGAATTTCAAGTGCGGATGTCATGGTGCATCACTTTGTAAAAGCTACTCTACTTTTCAGCTGACATGACGTTTGTGGTAAGCCTAATTAAATTTAGGATTTTGGGGAGAAAAAAGTCTCTCAGGCTAGATTCTTGAAATGTGAACTTTTAGACATTGAGGTACTCCTCAAAAGATGGACTCTTCGATTTAAGTGTTAAAAGTGAGTCCATCCTTCTGCATGCCAGTTGATAATGTTTCTGCAATATCAGGTGCAAGCAAGTGGTTCAATGTAAGATCCAGTTTCAATTGCTAAAAGTCATCAGTTTCCAGCATTGCAAGATACTATTATTGAGCAGGAAAAAATTTAAAAATAATAAGATTGAAGCCTCATCTTGTATTTGTTTCCTAGAATAATATCCTCAAGAATACAGTGGTAGAGCTATATTGAGCCAAGGTGGGGCAGCCGCTCTGTCCAAAATTTCAAAAACAAGTGAAAAAGCTCTAGCTTGAAGCTGAATCCATGGCTATAATACATAGAGCCCCCACCTTAAACAGTCCATGGCATATTCACCCACCTTTTACAAATTTCCTGATCTGGTACTGTGTTAAGAACTAAATATTGTCACGACTGGGTTTTTCAGGGTGCTTTTCCAGAAAATGGCTTTCTCGGAAAAAAATCCGACGATCTGAACAATTTAAAAACATGACAAAACAAATAAAGCAAATAAAATAGCAGGTTCTAATACTACTTTACACACAAGTAAGAATATGACAAAGCAATAAGATTAAGAGATTAGCTGAAGAATGAAGATAATAATGATGGCTCAAAACTTGAATCGCAAAACACATGCCAGATAATGTAGACGGATTATTATTAGATGGATCACACATGGTTACTGTGTAGGAAACACCGCTCAGAACTTCTCATATCCTTATGTTGATTCGAAAATAAGTGACATGACTACAAAATTATCAATTCTCAACAAACAAATAACGTGCAGAAAATATTTTTCAAGATACCTTTTCATAAATATAAATCTTAAAAAAAGAACAGTTTTGCTATTAAAAGAACAACGAAAAATCAATCACAAAACATAATGGTTTTAACGGAAAACTCAAGAGAAAATCACGAGGATATAAAACTAAGTATAAGCAAATACAAGTTTGTTTATTCGAGAGTGTGAAATATATATATATATATATATCTTCCTGCGGTAACCATTCATTCTTTTTCTTCCACTCCCTTCTTTTTCTTCCCGTTGCCCTTGGGCTTGTCCTGCAACTCAGAGGTTGCTCAGATATGCAATATAATCTAATGATTGCCTCATAGATATGCAACATTGATATCAAATCTAATGATTGCCTCATAGCATCCACCGCTACGCTATTATGTTCCAAGACAAAGATGTAAGAGAAAGAACAGATAGAGAATCATTGTTTCTCAAAATAGTGAACAAAAATTGAAACACAAAGGTTTTTAATTTTTATTCTTTATAAAAAAAAGGAAGAAGAACTAAGAACTTATCTGAATCAAAGAGGTTCTTCTGTTCTTCTTCTTATGAGTGATTTGTTCCATGACTGTAAATAATATAAGGAAAATGAAGAGATAATAAAAAGAGATGTAGGATAGTTAGCCGAAAAACTCTTGGTAGTTTCTCCCACATAAGAATAATTCTTGCATAAAAAAAAGAAGGAGAAGGATGAAATACAAAGGAAACAAAAATAAAATTGTTTATGCTTAAGGGTTGAAATAGCTGCAATGAACGGCAGCCAGTGGCCGTCAAACGAGATGCCAAAAGCTGTCAAGAAAGACAACCGAAGCCTTTGTCACTATTACAGACGAGAGAAAGATGGCCAAGAACGGCCAGATCAGAGAGCCCACCCACTCAGACTCTCCTTTCTCATCTCTCTCACCCCATCTCTCCGTTTGGTCTCACAAATGCGAGAACTAGACGCGGTTTCTGGGAAAGCCGCAACTGCTACCACAGTTTTATCAACAAACCAGGGGATGTTTATCGCCCCTGCCAGAGTTTTGAAGAACTCTCGATTAGTGTGTTAAAGGACCATTCTGCTCTTGATATACGATGAAATAATAGTCTATCATTAAACGAAATTACGATTAAGTCCAAATATTTATGTGTATAATGATTATTATACCCTTGTGCATGTGAATGCATGAGTTAATTTTTTGGCATTTATTTTATATTACGGACATACTTGTTGAATTTACGATTTTCTCCATCCTTCTCCACAACATGGCCCGTGTTGCGTCGCGCTCGGAGGCGGTGATCTTCAACACGTTCGAGTCTCTGGAGCCTTTCTCGCTTGAGCACCTTCCGGCCAAGCTCAAGCCCCGCCTAACTACCGTGCCCGTTGCACCTCCTAGCGCCACCGCCGCCCTTGCCTCCGGCTGACGACTATGGTTGCATTCGGTTCCTCGATTCGCATGGGCCGAGATCCGTTGTTATGTGAACTTCGGCACTGTCGCGGACTTTCGGATAACGAGACAAGAGATCGTGTCTTCAGCTGAGGGACGATAATTCAAAATTTTACATGAGCATTTTCTATGGCTACATAGATTCTTTGTTTCCACACAGCCAACTCATCGTTCTTTATTGTTTCTTTTCAACACTTTTGTGGTCGTCCTCTATTTCATCTCAAACAATTTATATACAATACGATATTATCGTAATATCATTTATCGTAATATCATTTATCTTATAAATTTATATATATATAAATGAAATGAAGATCAATGTTCAAATTACAAACAATTAAAACAAGTACATAATTCCAATAAAACAAAATTTGATGTCTGATATTAGAAATTTTTAAAATGACTACATAAATGCTATATGTGCCGAACATATCCCGGATCAATATCCAATATTACAAATATTTGTGGATTTTAATGTGCCACAACCCTCAAATAACAATGTTTTACACTTTGATTCGCACATGTTAATTCACCGTCAATGGAATTCAAACGGCAAAACAAAATTAACTAAAGAGTAGAGAGAAATAAAAAGAGAATATTACCTTAAAGAAAAGACTATTATCTTTTTTTGTGGTAACTTGGGCACCATAAAATCGAGAGAGGATTACGATCCAATCTTTTCGTTTAGATTTTGGATCAGCTTAGATACAATAAGTCTGATCCACTTTTATAAACTCAAAACTATTTTGGGTTCCACCAACAATATATAAAATATTTTCTGTAGTTTTAAACCTCTGTAGTTGAGGTACATTGTCAATCATTGCTGAGGTCTTCTGGATTATTAAAAAAATAACACGACAATGGTGTGTTATATTTTGGACGGTTCAACCCTCAAAATTATGTGGGTTGTAACTATGTGCTAGTTGTCACAAAAAGTCAAATTTATACCAATGTTGGCTACTGAAAAGAAAAGAAAAAAGGAAATGCTAACATGATAAAAGAGTCATATGCAGAGAAAAGAATATTGAGAATTTAGTCCACAAAGCATGAGGAAGGAGATCTAAGCAACCGCAATTGCCAACAGATATAATCTTTCATTAATTTGATATATATATATATATATATATATATATATATATAGAGAGAGAGAGAGAGAGAGAGAGAGAGAGAGAGAGAGAGGCAGACAAAGAGAAAGAGAAAACTACATCGGCAAAGAAGTGAAGACAAACCAAAAGCTGAATTCACTTCTAACACGGTTCATTTCTAGCACTTTGCACCCAGTATTGGAACTTTTCCATACAACCCTCTTCGTTCAACTGTTTTCGTATTGAATTATTAGATTCAGAGCTTTATCTTAATATCATCATGATCTGCAGAAGCCTGCTCACAGAAATCACTTCTTGGGTCTCTTCTTGAATGAGGCAAGGTTGGAATCTTTTTCCAAACTCAACTTCTAAGCCTAAGGTTTTAGTAATGGCGTTGGGACTTTCCTTGACATTATCATGGTCTGTCTGTGCATTTGTTTGACATAGAATTTGCTTGAATTCTTGTGCTTAATCCTTGTCCAGGTGAGAGTGCGAACATGGGAGACATTATTTTTGAAAATCATAGTGTATTATCATCAAATTGATAGTATCTCATCTCATAAAACTAAAAGAAAACAAATTATTTTCATAAGTTAATTAAAAATAAAATAATAATCAATCGATATTCATAAATTATCTTTCCTAAAATAGTACTAAAAATTATTTGAAACAGATGGTGCTTAGCCCCATCAGGCATTATCAGGTCGAGAGAAGTGAGGGAAAGTTGTTGCACTGGCTCAAGGTTAAGAAAGTTGAGTGTGGATCGAAGTTGCTCTCATGCCAAACAAGTACAACTTCAAAGTTCTTATCAATGTTGTAAAAAGCATATCGGTACCCGTATCGCATTGGGCACGATATGCTTGTATCGTACCATATCGTACGTGCAATTTTTCTATTTTTTAATAAAAAATGAAAAAATATTAATAAAATTCAAAAAAGATAAGAATTAAAATTAATGAACAAAACATATATAATACAATCAAAATTAAACAAAATTGAATACAAAAACTTGATTTGAAACAAATAATTCTTAATAAATAACTATGACTCTATAAAAATATTTAGAGAGATTGTGGGAAGATAATAACAAAGTTAAATAACATCTCATAATGAATAAGCATCCATACCATACCATAATATTTAATACCTTTAATTAATAAACAACAAAGTTACAATCATCTATACTAGAACTTACAAAGTTACAATTATATTTAAAAGTTAAAACAATAATCAATAAAAACATTGTAATTGACATAGTCAGGATCACCATCATGACCTGTTCAGACTTTATCATTTCTTTAATGTCATCATCGATCAAAGTCACAGGTATCTTCACTGTTTCAGAGACATGGGCATGTAAGGTCCCTGTATCAGGAATCAAGCCTGACACGAGCTTCCGGCCATTACTCTCAACAAGGTAATCATTATCGATCAAAGGAATCGGGATGTGGTTCGGATTTGTCACAAGCACATCAACTACTATTTCAGCCTTCTTCAAATTGGAGGGTATATGGATCCCTGTAACTTCTGCTGTTGGCTTCCAAAACCAACCGTTTGTTCAATCTTTTCTCCTACAGCATCAATGAAACCCTTGACCTTGTCCAAAACCCCACTCTCGTCTTCGTCTTCTCCCTTTGATGCCATTCCTAGGAGACATACATGATAATAATGTAGGGAGGATATCAAATTTTAAAGTTGGTTATGATATCCAAAGAACTGTATGAAGAAAAGATCATAACATATAAATAAGAGAACGGAGCTAAGATGGTGACACGCATATGTAGAGAAGACATAATCCATTTCAGACTTCAAATGAAGAATAAAGCAAATTGGCTTGACTGTTGAGTGACAATTAGCAAAGACAAAAAAAATACAGCCATATTACACTAAATCGCTCATAGAGTTATTCAAAGGTTCTTAAGTCGTAGCTCAACTAGCTTGATCAGATCATAGAATTCTTCCACACCCAATTGGAAGATTCAGAAAAATGCCGGGTCTGTGATCCACACAGATAACACACGAGTAATAAAGCAGAAAAAAGGATCAGGCTATACATGGATTAAGATGAATTAAAGCAATTGCAACTCATCATTCATGCACTCGGGATTCTATCTGAAGATCCAGGTAGATGGACTACCAAACTCATCATCCATGAAGTTATCTTGATCGAAAAGAAACAGTTTTATTGGATCAGTTAATAATGGGTACTGGGTTATTTGCGATGAAATCAAATCTATATTCATAGCCCAATTAACATTCAGGGGTTTGTCAGTTTGCTTGATTTATCAAATCCACCATAATCCCATCAGCAATCTCAAACGACAGAGAGAATATAAAACAGATAATGGGATGCATAGATGCACCCACTTATTCATATATCCTAATATACAAGGATTCCGCATTATGGATCATCAGCGCATTATCCCAAACACACGTACGACCTCGTGCGCGCACACACGCGCACAGAGAGAGGGAGAAGGGGGGCTGCGCCTGGTCGTAGAGGGCGTTGGGTTGAGAATCAGATCTCGGAAGGATCAAGGATTTCGTCAGGCTTGAAGACTATGGTGATCTCACAACGATGGCCGGCAAAGAGAGGACCTGACAGACCCTCCCAATAACAGAATGTTTGCCGGCTACAATGGGATACGACACGGATTTTTGCAAGTGCTTCCCTTTTCCTTCCTGGAAATTAGGCAGAGCAGGAATTTAGTTTCTGAGCCAATGATAGAACAGTACTAACACATACCCACACATGCACCTTCTGGGAGTCGAAACAGCGCTAGAGCGCCCGTTGAGCTAATGTTCTTGGTGCATGATAGAACAGTACTTTATTCATGTGAACGGTAGCTATGTGTGTAAATATCTATTTTTTATACATTAATATTGTAATATATATTATATATAAACATGAACAATAGCCCAGATTGACACCTCTTGTTAGATACTTCTACTTTGGCTGCCATGTTTGAAATATGAGAATGGAGCTTGGCCATTAGGTTTAGTTTCCCGAAATTCATATATTTACTTATTTATTTATACATCTCAGAAGACTGATTATCAAACCTAGGCATGAGCCATGTAATAGTCTAATTTATATAGATGTTGAATCCCCGCTTTAATCATTTATCATTTGAAGGTCACTTCTTTTGTTTCATGTAGGATGAATTCTCGAAGTTGGTGGAAATTTCAATGATGGAGATGGTGCGTGGCTAGATGGAGGAGATGGAGATGCAAGTATATGCAGATGAATCTTCTTCGTCATCTTCTGCGGGGATCCCATTAGTGAAGCTTGGATTATGGAGTTGGGGAATCATCTGTTGGAAGAACCAAGCAAAAACATTTATGTTAGTAGACTTCGAACTTTACCGGAAGTAGATCTCTTGTGTAAAATATTGTATTCTGTTACACCGATTGCTGCATAAATCTCATGAGGCTTTCAATTTGTGCCTGAAATTTAATAGTGCATTATTTGATAAAAGAATAAACTGAGAAAACTGTGTTTAATATGGTTTTTTCTTTATATAAGTTTGATTTATACTTGATTTAGAAACTTTCCTTCTAAAATTCTATGAAGGAGATGAGACCATAGTGGTGGCGAGAATGAGTACTGTGTACTACTTCATGTCACGCTGCACTGTCGCCTCCGTCATACTGCTCTGAATCACCTAGGGTCTTCTTCCGTGCAAGTTGCATCTTTACCGATACAGGGCAGCTGCTGTGAATGGAAGTGGTGGATGATCAGATGTATATTGGTCTCAGATTATTATCGAGTCTTTTAGATGTGATATTGTTGGCCAATTCATGACAATGAGACGGGGTAGACAGAGCCGGGGCCAATGGAGGAAGGCCAGTTACAGTTGTTTGACAAATTTGATGAATTGAGTTGTGTTCATTCACTTTCTTCTCACATCATTTCCAAGTACAGAACTTGCGTCTTCAAGAACTTCAATTCAAACGCCCACTTATGAAGCTCGGTAAGAGATAATCGATTCCTATGTGAGAGGATCTTCATGATGCATCAGCTATTTGATGTGAACTTTCAACTCCCGTGTCAATTGGAACGGATTCCTACTGCAGTCAGGAGTCGGTCGATCTACAAAGCCGGAGACGGAAAATTTTAGGGAGCTCCCTTCAGTCGAAGGCAGGATGGCCGCTACTAAAACCTTGCTCCTGCTTCACTCGGTCGGCAGTTTTTCCGTTCACAAGATTGAAAAGCTGCCGGACGAATGACCCAGCATCAAGAATCAGTGAGACCATCAAGAAATGGACAGAGGGGAGCTCCCTCAACTGAAACCGAACACTAAAAGCATCTTCTTTTTATAAAAGAACATATTTAAACATAAACAATCTCTCTCCCTCTCTCCATCTGGTTGATATATTGAAACAACACCCTTTAAGAACACGCGATGCATTCATGCGAGAGAAGTTAATGAAGAAACGAGAGAAAGAATGTCATTTATATCAACCACGAGATCCACACCGGCCTGGCCTAAGATCTAAGCGATGTGATCAAGCTCCTCTTCCAGTCCTTCATTTTCCTCCTTAAATTCTCCCCAATCCTTCTTAGTCTTATCTAGAACAATCAGCTTGGTTTCTTCTTTATTTGCTCATTTATGGCATCAAGACCGGATGGCGGGGTTGCTGAGGAGTTCAACTTGTCGGCATCTTCCTTCGAGTCAGCTTCAACAAGTTTCTTCACTTGAATCTCCTCTCCAGCAAATTTTCGGACCTCAGTGATCTAAATCATGAAGCAATCTCTTAGCCAATTAATACAAGAATGAGAATTGAGAGAGCGGACTGTTGAATTGATGGTTCATGCAGTGAGCAAATGAGAGAACTTGGTGACTTTTGAAAATTGACATAACTAATCTTTAAGCTTTGAATATCGATTCATTTGACAGTGACAATCATTCATAGGAGCCAAGTTAAAGGAAGCAGGAGAGAAGTGAGTGTCTCCAAAGTTTCCTTACGCATTGAAGATTAAATTATGTCTTCGCAACCCCTATTCAAAAGTTTTCTGCAGTTGGTGCCTATCAACTGGTCTTGAATCGTGATAAGGGACTTCAATAAAGTATCCTCAATCATATTGATGGTTTGTTAACTGAACATTGTATAATGCCATCCTTAACCTGTTTAATGATCGATAATAAAATTAGTAGTAATAGCAGTAGTGTGTATAAATGTGTGCGTGGGTGTGTGGCTGGCTAGTACCAACCAACCAACTTCACCCTAAAGGATCACATGAGATCATTGTGTTCGCCGATTTTTTGGACATGCAACTTCAGAATATATGAATTCTTAGAGAATTTGTTTTTCAATTTCATCAACATATACTTTTCCAGAGATCTATGAACATTACGAAAACCAACCAAACATAAGAAAGAGGATTGTGCCTTGAAATCTCTAGCAAATATTCCCAAAAGGTTGCTGAACTTTAGCGGAGCTCTGATAACATGACCAAAGCTCATCGAATACCAGAATTGTGTTGAAGCTTCACCAAAATCTCACCGGATGCCTCATCAAGATTTAGGAATTCTCAGTGCTCCAATCGGATTCTTTCCCATGCTCCAATGCTTGCTATAGGCTCTAGTCGACCCACTCTGCAATGGTTCAGTTCCGATCGACTCACTCTGCCATGGCTATACTCACTATAGGCTCCTGCACAAGGTGTGACTCACAATTACAACTTGCATAACATACAGTAGTACGTAGTAGGCACGGCTGGTTACAAATCAGTCCATAGGCTCGAACATGAACCAAACAGACCCAAGCAACATTTTTAACCGTTTCTTTTTTGGGGTGGGGGACACTAAAAGAATCCGTTTGCAAAAAAGCGTTGACGTAAAGTTTTATTAATCTGAGTGAGAAGATGCGGAGGTCGGCAACATTTGTTTTTCCAGTCATAGGTTGGGATCCCTGGTTGTGTCATTGGAATGAAATACTGACGGACGCGCCCCTCGCAGAAGGTTGGTAATAGCGACGGATAGTACTTCTGATGTACTCGTCCGTCAGGGAAAGCATTTTCCGCGTTTCTTCCGTCATATAAACCCCTTTACTCTGACGGCCGATTTGCGCGTCAGTCATCACCATCGTTACTGGCGTGTGCGCCCGCCGGTAAAACGTGTATTTGTTCCTTCCCAAATGAGTCCGTTCTTTAGTTCGTGTTGCATGGATCGTTAGCTGACCTTGATCGTTCGTAAGTATTGGTGGTCTCAAGCATTCGATCGAATGAAGGTCGTGGGGAGAGCATAAATTAAATGGCATTCTATTTGCCATCCATTAGGGAGGTTACTGTAGATTGTGTATAGGAAGTCTTGTTCAAGCTAATTTATGTGATCAACACGTGATGTAAAAGGAGCATCCATACCTATCATGTCTCTTGATACAAATTAGGAGAGCTACCTTTCTCTTAATACAAAAATAAGGTATTTATATTGTAGGCTAGTGTACTTTTAAACGGGAGGACCTTAGGAATTTAGAAAATGGCAAAAGATTACTATCAATGAGACAATGGTAGCAATTGTAAAAGAAAGCTCAAATATCACACAACAAAACAATCACAGCACATTAATCATTGAACATAACAAACTGTCATGTTTCCCATAAAAGTTGCTAGGAAAAGAGTGTCAGGTTACTACAAATGCACCCATCCAGACTGCAAAGTGAAGAAGTTGGAGCGATCACATGATGGACAGATTACTGCAATTATAATATGAAGGTGTACATGACCAACCTAAGCCTGAGCGTAGTCGTCGGCTAGCTGTTCATGATTCTGGTATTGCACAAGGAGATCACATACTGGAAGAATGCTGAATTTAAGTGCAAATTCTCACTTTTTAATCTTGTAATTACTTGATTATCTATTACATACAAGTCACAACCGCTCCTGGCCAGGAATGTAATAATTTAGAATCAAGTGGTACTCCACTGTCATCTCTAACAGCAAGTGATGATGATGATGATATCGAAGCATCTGTTGCTGTTGGAAACAGATGGACCTAGTATATAGTACCTTTCCGAGAGATATCTTCCAAACTCTTTGAAGTTCTCACGGCAAATCTCTGAAACGCTGGGCTGAAAGAGCAGAGTTGCAATAGGGAATTATCAGCACAACACTTTTTTGAAAGAGAGAAAACCCACGAAAAAATTACAGACATAATAATTCAGAGAACAGATGCAAGACAAGCATACAAGAGAGCATTTAACGGGTCTCTGTTACAGCTGACTCTTGATATATACCTACCGACCCCGTATATTAACACATTGTGATAAACCTGCACCTGAAGAAATGACAGCAGTCATCCAGACCTCAGTCTACCATCTCAGACAAAGAATGCTCCCACCCTGAACGCACACACATGACAATGAATGCTCCGTCCCTGAAAACACACACACAAGCACATACAGACATACACGACAAAGAATGCTCCCTCCTTGAACAGACACACAAACACACATGTGCAACAAAGAATGCTCTCTCTCCGTGTGTATTCCCAATTATCCATAGTATATAAAGATTCTTTAAGAAGCACAAGATCTATAAATAAAGATTCATTAAAAAGAACAAGTGTTAGCTGTAAGATTCACATTTTTAGTGCACATAAATCCTCTCTTCACGACCATTGAACACAAATTTCTAATTGTAGGGAATGATGAATGAATACAGCTAGCCAACATCCACAAGCATCACAGGAGCGCAAATGGATCACTAGGTAGTCGCAAAATACTGCTCCACTTGAATGAACCTCAAAACCAAGGATCTAAGCAGCTAAACTAGATCAAGGAAACAACAAAACTATACTATGAGTTTCTTGACCAAAAGACACCTCCTCAAAGAGAAAAGGGTATCTGAAATCTGCACCATTTCTACCAGATCAAGGTAAAATAGTTTAGAGAAGTGAAACGGAAAGTACAAGGGTAAAGATTGGAGAAATGAACCATTAAAGAACTGTAAGTCAGAATAAGTTAATCACCTCAGTCCTTTAACTGTTCATTGGTGTTGAAAAGGCAGCAAGATAGAATAAGAAAGTGTGGTAGAAAAATAAGAAAGAATAATCTCAAAGATTACAAAGAAGAAAAGAAGTCCATATTGGATGAAAAGATGTAAGCTTTCTAAGGCATCTGAAAGGACATCGCTTCAAGTGAGGTCAAAATTGTAGATTCTACCTAAGACGGCATGAGCTTCCAAAGATCCAGAGTTGTGGAACCTAATGGGGACACTCAGACCCTACCTGACCTCTTAAGATCCCACCAAGTATATGTATCTTTAACATATAATAATTTCCACGTTGCTGCCTAATATGATCAATTGATCAATTTCATGAAATCCATAACCAGCTCGCCTGAAAAATAATTGTTGTATGGTGGGATTGTCTTGATCGTAGAATCCTAAAGATCCCAATACCAAGATTGGGATCAAACAGGGTTCATGCACAATGGAACCCTTCACTTGGGATCCGGCCATTTCAGCCTTTGTAGGATCGCAAGACCGAAGGATCTTAGGATCGAACTAGGTATCTTGAAAACCATGGATTCAAAGGAACGAGTCAAGTGAACAAAGACGATGCGAAGGACCAGATTAAGAAGCAATACCTCAAACTAGTCTCCATAATAGACCAATCCAATCATCAGGCATGGTAAAGATAGAAACAAACATAACGCTTCCAATCACACGAAACACAAGGAGATGTCGATAAGGAAAGAATATTCACATCCTTGTCGTAGATATAATCAGTTTGATTAGACAATAAAGGTGTGGCATGGCCGCTAGCCACTGGAAGGCAGTAATAGAAGCGCGAATCCTTTAGAAGGAAGCAATTAGCAACCATGAAATATTCCAATCTCTTGCAGGCGACGAGTCAACAAGGAAGAGAACGAATCCTTGTGACAAGCTAAAGAAGCATCGGACCTTTCTACATTCGGATACCTCAAACGCAGCATGAAATTTCAGAGGAGATCGATCTAGAACGGGATGATCGATTGAGAAAGAGCGAAATGAAGATTATACCTATTAGCGAGGCTATTGACGAGGAGCTCGTTGACAACGTAGGAGAGCACCCGATGCATGAAATTCCCTCCCGCCATGGCTTCTCCTATCAAATCCTAGCGAGATGAACACGCTTCGACGCCCCCTCCTTTGATCCTAACGCCGATCGAGAGAGAGGTCTGTGGAATCGTAAAATGGCGACAAAAACGAACACGGAACCCAAAGTGCCACGAAACACGGATTGCAGCTTCAGAGTTCCGGACCACGATTTGGAGATCGGACGGCCAGGCTTCAATTATTGATTTGTTTCAAGGATCAAGAAAGAATCCGAATTATGATCACTTTTCCGGAACTACAAAAAGCCGCCGTTCACACAACCCGTTTGTCTATTCTCTCTAGTGATTCTGTATTTTCCCGACTTTAAATTACAGTGCAGGGTCAAGAGATGAGGAAGATGTGGATTTCGGATCTAGAAATAATCCGAACGTTTCTGGAACAAGCCATTCGCAACTCGTTTGTCTATTTTCTCTCTCTCGTTTAGATTTCTCCTATTACAGGGAAGCTCTGCGGTCTCTTTGTAGGTCGAAAATGCGGATCTTCCTTTCTCTCTAGGTTTCTGATATGGAAGAGGGAACGGTGAAGGCTCCTTTCTTCTTCGATTTGAACACCAGGCCGAAGATGCCGTCGGTCGGCCTCGGAACGTGGTAATCGAAGCCTGGGCTCGTCGGTGATGCTGTGAACGTCGCTGCCAGGGTATGCTTTTGCTTGCATGTTGCACCTGCAAATTTTTCTTGCAATTATAAGTTTGTTTTGAATCTTTGGATTTTCCCCTCTCGTTTGAGGTTGTTGCCCGTGTTATTTGGCGCGATTTCCTTTCTGATGTCTTATCGTTTCGTTTTCTCTTAGGGAAAGTAAGACAAGAATTGCTGTTGACGCCAGTAATTCGTGCATGCCTTTTCGCAGTGTGTGCCATATTTTTTTATCAACCGAAAATGCCTAACAAGTTCCATATACACACTTTTATGTATGTGGTCGATTAATATCAGACTGCTTGTTTAGGAGATTCTCTTAAATTGTTTCATCTGGATCATGTATCTCACACATGCAAGCAAAAACAATCTCAAGGTTGTTTTGTACAAGACTGCAGAAAGGCCAGAGCGAGGTGCAGCCTAAAGGCACCAAAGAAGCAAGGATCAAGGAAAATCTCGAGATGTTGGATTGGTCTGTCCCAGATGGTTTGTTCAACGAATTCAGTCACATTGAACAGGTACCAAGCCTTCTTTCGTGGTTGATTCCAATTTGATGGACTAGTGGCATGCATAATACGTCCTGAGAAAATGGAACATTTGTAGCTTGGACTTTTTGGGAAGGCCTGTTTTTGTGAAATTGTACGATTCTTCAACATTTGATTTGCAGACTTGGTATCCCTGTTCTCTGAATTCATGGCTACTGAGTTCGTTGATTTATTCTCTACTTCATTGATTCTTTAAAGTGATGCTTCTATTCTTCTTCTCATAGAACACGATTTTTCAATTTTGTTCTCCTTTGTTACTAAGTATTTCATTCATCACTTTTAGGTTCATGAAAACATATGACCGATCACCCGAGTGATGGCTTTTGTTATTTATTGTGCTATTTTGCACATAAAAATTGATACAGGACTCATTGCCTATTGGATACTTTAGAACTGTTCTCACTACAGACCGAGGAAGTTGGTACATAACAGATAGCCGAATAATTGATGTCGTCTGTGGTCATGTGAGCGTTGCAAACATCTCTCCGACCTTGCTCAGAGAAAGGCCGAGATGTTAAGGTAGAAATTCTTTTTCCTTCTACACTGTTTGTCCTCGTTATGCATATAAAAATCTAGATGAAAAACTATAAAAGTAAAAACAATGGAAAAACTTGCAGTTCGCTTGATGTTTTGGCGAACATGAACGCACGCGTTCCTTTAGGTTTCCACTCACGGGGATTATATGGAGATTTGTGAAAAGGTTGTTCATTTTGGCCTTCGAAAGTTTGCTTTGAATGCTAGTGTGATGGGCACCTTTGGGTTGGTCGGCTAACTTATAAGGTGTGACGTTCGTTTCTAATTGAGGGGATTTCATTGAAACAAAATAACATATAATGCTACGTTTTGCAGTTGTAAGAGCGATGTGATGCAGATATGAAAAGCATATGCCTGCGGGAGTCCTTTTGTTTACGCAAGGAACGTTCAACCGCAGGCTGATTGAGGAAACGAAGTAGTGTGGCCCGACTCTTAATCGGTGTAGAAGATAGGAAGGTTGGGGGGAGTAACATTTTCGCAGATAGGAAAATTAGAAACATTTGTAGGTAAATGTTTTCCAATTTGAATAATAAACTCTTACTTTTGCGTGAACTTAAATAATTGTTGTGCGGAATTGTGACGGACGGAACCGTCAATAAATGATTCTGTGACGCGCGTGGCCCTCAGTGAATGCGATATAGCTATTATGACGGGCACAAACGTCAGTAAAAGATGATTTTTTGCGTTTTCCGTCGTCTATTACACTCTACCGTGACGGCTGAGGACGTGCGTCAGAGTTTATTACATTTCTGGCGTTTGCGCCCGCCACTAAATATCATATTAGGAAACCCCGACAAAACCTGAATGTTTCGTGTGCTTGTGACATACAAAATTACGTATCCTTGAACCATAAACAATATTGTACAAGTAAACCTAATTATTTTGTATTGATCAATGTAGGAAACACCAATATTTACCCTACCCAACTCAATTACCTAACCTTACTCGAAGCTGGCCCCAACCTACATACACACAAAAGAGCATATATGTGTGTGTGCGCATGCAGGCATATACGTAAGTAATTGCTTCATCGATCTCCATGCCTAGTTGTATTTCTTCCTATGATAATATGAATTGAAGATGTTACTTATACACAAAAACATGACATATTGATTAAAAATTATGATGTTTTTCTACATATATGTATGTATATGCTTCTAACAAGACCTTTTAATCATGTTGCTTGAAATTTCAAGTCTTGTTGTAGGATCTATAAAGTTAAATTTTGCCTACAATTGGAATAAAGTAAACAATGTTAGATATTATATATATCCATATGAAGCATAAGTAACGAAAAGTCATATTACTTGAAGTTCAATCCAAATATTCTCGAACACTCTCAAATTGGAAAGAACATGAGCTTCTTGAGTCCACCTAAAGCCCACTCGGCTTTTTATTAGGTCACTTTGAAACTACTTAGAGAACATGAGCTTTCTGAGTCTGGTTTGGATCGTGATGACGATGGGTTGGGAGGAGGATGCATAGGGAGAGGGAGGGATCCCTTTTGAATGACATCACTATGCCCCCATCATGGGTTGAATAAGCATGCAATTCCGTTTCTATCTATATAAGCAGAGAGGGATAGTGGTAAATGCTCAAACTCTATTCATGTTGAAATCTATTCAAATACTTTTACCATTTCATTAACATGATCAATGACACAAATTCAAATTAAAAGTAAAACTATAATCTTCTACTTTATATTTAGTAAACTATATGCATTAAATGAGTTTTGTTTTATCACTCCAATCTATCATCTCATTTCAAAGATCGAACCGGTGAAATGATGACAAAGTAGATTTGAGTATTTATCACTATGTTCCCCTCTCTCTCTCTCTCTCTCTCTATATATATATATATACGCATAGACAAAATAACTTTTTTTTGGAATAACCTTTGGACCATTTGATAATATACTCCGACCATTATAACAAAGTAGATTTGTTGTAATATACTTTGACCGTTATAACAATGGTTAATGTGTCTTGCTATAGCTATACTTCATTTCTTTTCAGTTATACAGGAATATGTTTTTCGAATTTCATCTGATCAGTCGTTTGGGTGGGCCATATGTACAACAACTAAGCCTTTTCCCATACTAGACGGGGTCGGCTACATGGATTCTTTGTTTCCACAGATCCCTATCGTGTGCCATGTTAGCAGTTAACTCCCAATAAGCTAGATCATTCTTTATTGTTTCTTTCCAACACTTTTGTGGTCGTCCTCTACCTCTTTTAATACTTTTCAAATTTAGTTTTTCTACCCTTCTTGCAGGTTCTTCTTCTGATCTTCGTTCTATAAGTCCAAACCATCTTAAACGATGTTCTCTCATTTTATCCTCTATTGGTGCCACTCCTAATTTGTTTCTAATAACCTCATTATGTATACAGTCTTTTCTTGTATGACCACTCATCCATCTCAACATCTTCATTTCTGTCACAAACATCTTTTGTACATGTTGATGATTAACTGCCCAACACTCAGAACCATAAAACATGGCAAGCCTAATTGCTGCTCTATAATATTTACCTTTTAATTTTAATGGTATCTTCTTATCACAAAGAATACCTGATGCTCCTCTCCATTTTAACCAACCAGCATTAATTCTATGTGTAACATCTCCATCAATTCTTCCATCACTTTGAAAAATTGACCCTAGGTATTTAAAACTTTCCTTTTGGGAAATGCAGTGTGTGCCAATTTTAATTTCTATGTCCTCTGAAGTAGCCAAATGATCAAACTTACATTCCATATATTTTGTCTTTGTTCTACTAAGTCGGAGGCCTTTGCTTTCTAATGTTTCTCTCCATAGTTCTAATTTTCTATTAACTTTTTCCTTAGACTCCTCCACTAATACAATGTCATCTGCAAATAACATACACCAAGGTACTTCATCTTGAATATGTTTTGTTAACTCATCCATCACCATTATAAATAAGTATGGACTTAAAGTTGATCCTTGATGTAACCCAATATTAACTTCAAAGAAGTCTGTCATTCCTTCATGAGTCCTCACACATGTTTTTGCACCATCATACATGTCTCTTATAAGGTTAATATATGTCAATGGGATACCTTTTTTTTCCAAAGTTCTCCAAAGAACCTCCCTCGGTACCCTATCATAAGTTTTTTCTAGATCAATAAATATCATGTGAAGGTCTTTCTTTTTTGCTCTAAAATGTTCCATAAGACGTCTCAAAAGGTGAATCGCTTCAATAGTAGATCTGCCTGGCATAAATCCAAATTGGTTCTGTGTTGTACTTGATACTTGTCTTAACCTACGTTCGATAATTCTTTCCCATAATTTCATAGTATGACTCATTAACTTCATACCTCGATAATTCGCACAATTTTGAATGTCTCCCTTGTTCTTATATATGGGTATAAGTGTTCTCCATTCCTCGGGCATCTTTTGGTTTTTCCATATTTCATTAAATAGCCTTGTGAGCCAAGTGATTCCTATTTCTCCTAGTATTTTCCAAACTTCTATAGGAATATTATCTGGTCCTACCGATTTACCACTCTTCATATGTTTAAGAGCCTCGTTGACTTCATTCTTTTGAATACATCGGTAGAAATTGTGGTTTATATACTTTTCTGACTTGGCTAAATCTCCTAAACTAATACTAACATCTTTATTTTCATTAAAAAGATTATAAAAATACTTTTTCCATCTATTTCTTATATCATCATTTGCCACTAGGATTTTTTCCTCCTCGTCTTTTATGCATCTAACATAATTAAGATCTTTAGTTTTCTTATCTCTAGCCCTAGCTATCCTAAAAATATCTCTTTCACCCTCTTTTGAGTTGTGTTTTTTATATAAGTCATCCCAAATCTTAGCTTTTGCTTCACTAACGGCCTTTTTCGCTTCCTTCTTTGCTTTCTTATAAGCTTCTAAAGTTTCACTAGTTTTCTTAGCATAATGTAATTTGTAACATGCCCTCTTTGCCTTGATTTTATTTTGTACTACTTCACTCCACCACCAAGCTTCTTTTTGTGCCGGTACACCTCCCTTAGATACCCCTAACACATCTTTCGCCACTTTCCTAATATGTATAGCCATATTGTTTCACATATTACAGGGTGTGCCAACATAATTCCAAACATCTCCTTGAAGGACTTTCTGTTTAAATATATCTTCTTTCTCGCTTTTGAGGTTCCACCATTTAGTCCGAATAGCTCGATGCACTCTTTTCTTCTTTGTCCACTTTTTTATTTGTAAATCCATAACTAAAAGTCGATGTTGGGTGGTTAAGCTTTCTCCTGGAATTACCTTACAATCTTTACAACACGCTCTATCTTTTTTTCGACAAATAAAGTAATCAATTTGTGTTTGTGATAAGCCACTCTTATAAGTAATTAAATGTTCATCTCGTTTTTTGAAGATTGTATTGACTACAAAGAGATCAAATGACATAGCAAAATTTAAAATCTCCCTGCCTTCCTCGTTTATATCCCCAAAACCAAAGTTTTCATGAATCCCTTGATATCCTAATGCCTCTTTACCGACATGTCCATTTAAATATCCTCCTAAACAAATCATCTCCCTTTGTGGAATCTTTTGAAACACCTTATCTAACTCTTCCCAAAAAACTGTCTTTATACTATCTTCTAGTCCTACTTGGGGTGCGTAAGCACAAACTATATTCTAAACCTTTGCTCCTAACACTAATTTCAACGTCATGATTCGGTCACCATATCATTGTATGTCTACTACACTCTCCTTTAAATCTTTATTTATGATAATACCAACTCTGTTTCGAGACTTTTCTTTACCTGAGTACCATAATTTAAAACCTGTATCCTCTATCTCCTTTGCTTTTTCTCCAACCCATTTTGTCTCTTGTAAACATAGAATATGAATCTTTCTCCGAATCATAGTATCTACCACCTCCACTAGCTTATCCGATAATGTTCTGATATTCCAAGAACCAATACGAATCTTATTATCTAGGACTAGCTTCCTTACCCCCCCGCATCCATCCATAATCAAAGTGCGGAGACCCTCTCTGAAAATTTTTCAATACATTCGAGCGGCAATGTAGCGGGACTAACTTCTTTACCCACACCCGTCCATGATGTGGGAACCCTCTCTGCAATTGATTCACTACATTCGGGCGAAAATGTAGTGGCCCTTGCTTACTTCTTACTGCATTCGGGCTCTGCAGCACGTCGCTAGGCGGGGACGCCCCAAAACAATGCTCATAATTTTTGTAATCCATGTTGTAAAATCCAACAAAGTTTTATGCTGGCTGTCGGAAGCCTAACACAACCCTCCTCCTTTATCCGGGCTTGGGACCGGCAATGTAAGGATGATCCCTTACATGGGCGGAGTTTTGGGTGGGCCATATGTAATTGAATAAAATCATAAAGGTGGCCCTTAGTAGCTATTTGTTGCTGGATTCTGAAGAAGAAAATCCAACTAACCTCCTCCTCGACTTAAGACGCCAAGTAAAATTTCAGTGTACAGGAAGTTTGAGGTGAGCTGAATTCCGAGCCACCTCTGACCCGACTCGATTGTACATATTAAATGCATAATATTTTGTGCATCGTGTATACTACTTTCAATATTTGTTACACATTTTATATTTAGTTGTACATAGGTAAACATATGATATTATATTTACATACACCCAAAGGTAACCCGATTTTGTAGTATTTAGAGGTGGCAATTTCGATCGGAGCACAGGTAGGATCTGGGCCAACTTCAAGCAACCATGAAGAGTGGTCAAGTCCCAGCCAAGAACATTCAATTGTATAAATAATATATATATATATATATATATATATATATATATATAGAGAGAGAGAGAGAGAGAGAGAGAGAGAGAGAGAGAGAGAGAGAGAGACCTTTTAATAATAATATGAATTGAAGATGTTACTTATACACAAAATTAAAAATTGATGTTTTGCTACATATATGTATGTATGTATATGCTTCTAATAAGACCTTTTAATAATGTTGCTTAAAAGCTGTATTTCTTCCTAAATAATATGAATTGAAGATGTTACTTATACACAAAATTAAAAATTATGATGTTTTGCTACATATATGTTGTGTGTATATGCTTCTAATAAGACCTTTTAATAATGTTGCTTAAAATATAATAAAGTAAACAATGTTAGATGTTATAGGTGCTTTTTAAGTCCACCTAAAGCCCACTCGGTTTTCACCTAAAGCCCACTCGGTTTTTTATTAGATTGAGACTACTTGGAGAACATGAGCTTTTTGAGAATTTGGATCGTGATGACGATGGGTTGGGAGGAGGATGCATAGGGAGAGGGAGGGATCCCTTTTGAATGACATCACGATGCCCCCATCATGGGTTGAATAAGCATGCAATATATATATAAACAGAGAGGGATAGTGGTCAATGCTCAAACTCTATTCATGTTGAAATCTATTAAAGTAAAACTATAATTTTTTTTACTTTACATGAGTTTTGTTTTATCACTTCAATCTATCATCCCGTTTCAAAGATCGAACCGGTGAAATGATGACAAAGTAGATTTGAGTATTTATCACTTATACATTCCAACCTAATCATGTTCGATCTTCGTTTCTTATTTTGACGCAAACATCTAGATACCATGTTCCTTAAGGACACACTTCGGATTTTCCTACTCCTCTAAACCCACCTTAGTCCTGACCATTCTTTTAGGCACTACCAAGTACATCATCTGATATTATCTAGTCTTATATATTATTATTCAAAAAATCTAAAAAAATAGAAAATAAAAAAAATGTTAGTCTTCCATAGTCCTTACAGTCCCTAGGTCACCTACTACACCCTTAGAGTCTTCTTCACATTTTTATCATCCTTTACAGATGCCCCTTTATCCCCTTACATCAACATCAGTTCTCCTTACCATCCACAACCCTTCTCCACAACATATATTATCTTATAACCTTCACTCATTATCCATATTTGCAAATTAGGGAAAAACATGGTCGATAAAAACGCAATGCCTGAGTCTAGCAAAGACAACAATGATATTGTTGCCCCTCCTCAATTTAGTAAAAGCCCTAGTGTGTCACGAAAAACTTTGTAGCCTAGTAGGCGGAAACTTGATAGAACTCATGGTTATGTCATTCATGCATATGCATTTTCTCAAGTTATACATCTACATTTATTTATCAACTCATATATTTTACATCTTTTATGTACTCAAGCATCTTCTCATGTTCATACATCTATATATGTTTATCAGCTCATGCATTTTGCATCTTTTATGTACTCAGGCATCTTCATGTTTATGTATCTACACTTGTTTATTAGCTCGTGCTCTCACTATTTAACTTGTTGATACATTATGCATCTTGTATGCCATGAATCATGCATATTGTCTACCATGATCATGCATATGTGTTCATATCCAGGATCATACATCATTTCCTACCCATGCATTTCTTTCTTATTTGTCATTTTGTTGTCCTGTGTGCTTTTAGTCATCTTTCCATACCTATTAATGTTTACTCCAGGTAGTTGTCTACTCTAGTACACTTGTTTGCCATGGCAGGAGTAGAAGTCTTTGTAAGTGTTCAGATATCATCTATTTTTGCTTTTGTGTTTTCTCTTGTCTACATACATGATATTGCCTTCGCACTTATTATTGTATCAGTCTTTGCATACATCTAATCATTCTTGTCTTTATCGACCTATTATATTCTTTGTTTGTGTCTGCATACAATAAAAGTTTAGCAGGTGACTTGTCACTTGATTACATTACTCTATTGGCTCATTAATATTGAGACTTGTTACACACAATAAACATATAGTATTTAAAGAACTATTATTCATGATATTTATTGGATCCTCGATTGTATTTATAGTTGGTTTTGTATGGATATAAGGTGGTATTCCTTAAAAATGACCTAAAAGAAGGGATCTTCATTATGCCTTTGGTGATGTGTACCTATGATTCAATTCTCTCGAGTTGTTGCTTTTATGGTTGGGAATGTCATTCTTAGACTCCACTTTTGATACTCTATCATGACTACATTGCTTTATCAATTTGTGCCTTTTAGATTTGAAATGAAAGTATGGACCTTGCATTGTTCCGAATTACTTCAAACTAGATCCCTTTTTTACAAATCATTTTCACTTGGTTTTCAGTCTTGGAAAAGTCTAGGAACTTGTCAATATTTGTGTGTTGTTAATACTATCTTGGTTTTCAAAATACTAAAATCATTAATCCTTAAGATATCTAAGCTTATAAATCAGATAGTGTCTTCCTTGATAGGTGTTGTGGTGTTTGTACTTGATGTATTAAATTTTCAAGTATGCTTCCCACATCCATGTTTTATTGATATATTCATTTTATACATGTGTTGGAATGTTATATTTTGAAAAATGTTGAAAAGAGTCAAAGGTTCCAAAAACACATAAATGGGCCAAAGGCCCCAAAAGAAGAAAAAAGTTGAAAACAACCAAAGGCTCCAATAAAAAAGGGAAAAGCAAAAGCAAAGGCTCTACACATGGTTTCCTTTTGAGATATCATACTTTTGTATACTCAGGATGCTTCAAAAGGAGCTGAGTAGTTCTTATTACATATCTCCTTGTATTTGGGAAACTATGCTCCAATGTAGTTTCATCATGAGAGTTTATTAGTTTTGAAGGATCCATGCTCCACCTGGGTTAAGAGTCCTAACTTGCTTATTTGTCTATATGTCACTAGATGATCATTTCAAGTATTTTGAAAATTAAGATTTTTATTGTCTTCTTCCTTTATTAGTACTGGTTGAGAGTTATGTTAGAATCATTTCTCCTTTTGGATTATATTAGAAGCATTTCATTAAAAAAAGGGGTTGTGTTTCGAAAATGTATTTATGATTTTTATAAACCAACTCGTGAGTCATGATCACTTACAAAGAATTAACTTGAAGGATTGTTCTTGTCTTAATACCTAGATTAGAAAATTTGTCATTATTGCTAGCTTATAATAAAATGTATATTTCCACCATGACATTTAGCAGGATAATGATTCACCTCCCTGAGCATTTCAAGGTCACACGCCTTTCAGCTTTATGTGTATTTAGACTCATCATGTTCGTGGTGTTTTTTCATGATACACATGCATTTTCCCTATAAGTAGGGGTATTTTTTAGTCATACTCACCAATATTTGACATCATTGCATTATACATATTTCTAGTTGTGTCATGTTCATGATGCATCTCCATGTCATACATGCATTTCTTTTAGCTAGGGTTATTTATTTTCTTTTGAGTTAAAATTAGAACTAAACGTGTCCCCTTTGGCATTAGAGTTCATTGTTTCCTCCTTGCTTTGTTAGAGGGCTTTATGTGACATTGCTCTATATGATGATAGTCCTTCATTGTTATAATTATTGAAGAAGATTTTTTGAGTTCATAATGAGTTCTCTCTATCTAGGTTAGCTTTTCATCTCTTGTCTCACTCCCTTCCTCTGTATTTCTTGGGTGTTCATCATTTCTTTTGATTCCAAGAATTAGTTCCTTGTAACTTTTTAGCTTATGATAATTGTAGGTTTCTTGCTTTACCTTATATCACACTGCTTTAAAAATTTTAGTTGTTTTGATTTTGAAAAAAAATTATTTTCGTAGGATGCATTCACTTGATCTTGCTAGAGGCTTCTTGTACCTTACAAGGTCTTTGCATGAGGCATCACCACCATAGGGGCCTATTTATAGAGGAGAGTCCAGCCCCTTAGAGATAAGAAATAAAAGAAGGTAGGAATTTAAAATTTTAAATATAATTATTTTTTATTTTAAAATAAAATGTGGCTAAATGGCTTTCACCTTGGCTTGATGGCTTAATGCAGTCTTAAAGTGGCTTGGAGGCTCCTTGGGTTGATCACCTTGGCTTGGAGAATTGACAGGGCTCATATGGCTCCCAAGAGTAGCTCGACCCCACTTGAATGGCTTGAAACCTTGATAAAGCTTGATAATTGTTGGTCTTGAAGTATCAAAGTGGGATGACCTGTTGTGGTTTAACATGGAGCTAGTTCCAATTAGGTAAGTTGAAACATGGCTAAGGTAGGATTGGCTTAAAATTGAATTTTTAATATAATGCTTGGATAAAAAAATTGATTCAAAATGAACTTTCACAAGCAAAGCATGGGTCAAGCAGAACAAATATAGGCACAATAGGCTTGGATCACTTAGGCTAGGTTCAAATAAGATTTCTGCTTAATTGAGTTAAGGGTTGAACCATGTAGATAAATATATAATAATCTTTTAAAATAAAGGCTCTCTTTTTACCTTGTTTTTAGAAATAATTATAAATGTAGAACTTTTTGGTAAAATAGTAGTGATAAAATCAAGAAGGGAGAATGACAAATGTCTTCCATGAATTTTAGCTTCCTACATAATATCCAATAATGCTCAAAATATAAAGCCTTTATGAAAAACTACCCCCTTATATATACATATATATATATATGCATCACAATCATGATTTTTGAATTCTAAAATTATTATGCATAATAAATATAAAACCAACCTATGCTAAATATTTAATATAAATAATTTTCTTTTTATAAAATCCCATGAACAAATGAAATAAAAGCAAGTTTAATTTATGACTCAACAAGGTTTTTATGGGGAAAAGCAAGTCTAATTGACCTAGGAATTTTGAATGAAGTTTATTTAAGGTTAAAAACACCTAAGGAGGACGGGTAGAATACTAGCCATAGCCACCCACTTCATGGAATAAATTTTGGTGAAGCCTATAGTAGACGTGAAATTTTCACTCCAAGCTTATGTAGAGACTTGAAATAAGAATTTCAATTCTACTTCATGCGCGAGCGTGCCAGTTAGTTTTCAAAAACTAGCAAAGTATATAAAAATCCTACTTGATTGGCGATTGTGGCTAAGCGGGCTCTTTTCGCTTTAAGCCTTCTTCAACCGACGCTCAAGGGTTAGCCTAAGCGCTTAAGAATTTTAAATTCATAGATGCTATCTTACAATTCTAATGAAAATAAAGTATTTTGCTAAGAAACAATAGTACACTTGGTTTCAAGCTTGAAAATCAATAAGTTCTGAAAAACATAAACGGATCCTGTTTTCGAAACTTATTCCCGAAATTTTCTTGGTGCTCTAGGGATCTTCAAAATTCATAAAATTATATAGGCTATAGCCTGAGGTGTTGGTATCCTAAACCTTACTTTGAATTTTGGGATGGTAGATTTGTATAATTAAATCGAAATTTGAACTTTGCTCAACAGTTTCAAGACATTCTATAACAGAAATACACAGGCTCAAAGAATCCTTTATATCTCATTATATAGAACTCCAAATGTATGATTTTAGTCTTTTCGAAAGGATGTCAGCTTTCCGATGAGACTAATTTTATCAAATTTGGATTCCTACAGATAGAGATATGGGACTTTTACCCAACCCCTGTTGCAGGAAAATTGAATGTGCAGAAAGCATAATTGAGTTTGTCCGATCTTGCCCAATTTTATTCACGAGGTTGCACAGTCCTAAAAGTCTTTCCAATTTTATTTATAATGTATTGGTGTGTTAGGTGTCGTGCCTAAAATTTCAAAGCATTTGGATTATATATCAGATAATTAAAATTACGGCAATCAAGGTATGCAGATGCTTGAAAACCAGAATTTTGTTTTCAGAACATACATGAATGCAAACTCACCCGAATTTAAATTGCAACAACCCAACAATACCAAGCAAAATGATGAAGGTAAATGAATGGAAATATATATTTTTGCTTAAGCATAGAGGAGATTAGAAAATATAGAGTATTTTATAGAATATATTAGGTTGAATCACGAAATCAAACACATATAGTGTGTAAGTAAGAATGGAAAATTCACAGCACATCTACTTCTTATTACATCATAGGGGGGAGACAAAGCTCCATTAATACAACCCCTTTTAAATTGAATGAGAAGAAGATATAGGTAGGAATCAAGGATGAGAAATACTTACAAAATTTTCTCCAAGTACCGGCTACAAAGATGAACTCGGCCCACACTTTTCTTCTCCTTGACTCACTCTCTCACTCATGGTTTCCCCAAGTGATTGCAGCACTTAGCCTAGAAACTACCCACTTTTCCCTCTCTCCACTCTTCCCTTAGCAGCCCACGACTTACCCAAGTGCAGCCCTTCCTTGCTAAACACCCAAGATGCTTGTTGCAACCTTTCCTTGAATCCCTCTCCCATGCTGGCCCTTTCCCCCCCACCCCCCCTTGGCCCTATTTACAGGCCAAGGGGGGCTTCTTATAGGGTCTTCCTTGGGGCAGGTCTTTCATTGCCCAAATCCAGCCCCAAGGTCTTGTTAAGTGGTCTCCCTTAAGGTGATATGGATCAGCCCCATGTGGGCTGGTTCTTGACTCCATTGGGCATGCCTAGCCCTAGCTGAGTGAACCCAAGTGCACCCGGCTAGGCTTGAATGTGTATCTTGGTCCATTTTCAATGTATCTTGCTTACTTGAATCTTGATGCATGGGCTGAACAAGACTTTAATAAATCTCTGGAACCGGTTTCACAGCATCCTGCCACTTTGATTCAAACTGAACTAGCTCATCCTTATCCCCAGATTGATCCAAATGGCTCCTTGATTTGCACAATCAATTTGAAACCAATTCGAGATGCTTTGATGGCCCATGTAACTAGATTTGTTTGAGAAGAATATGCCTTTGACTTAGTCCATCTTTCACTTTCGGACTTGACCTTGATTCCAAATTGAATTGAGTCCCACCTATTCGCCTAATTTGATCGAATCATTTGGGCTTTTTTAACTTCAATTTAAAACCTTTAATTTGAAACATTTTTAAAAGATTTCAACTTTTCATTTTAAAAGGTTTTAAATCATTTGAATTTTCGAAATTTGGAGTGTTAGGAAATTTTTATTTAGGGTGTTTATAGATGCCCCTCTTTGGCATTAATCCAAATTTATTTGGATAATGGCAAAGAAGAAAAACACCCTTTTTGATTTACTTCCCAAATTATTCTTGAGAATATAAATTGTCCTTCATTTCATAAGATCCTTGTTCTTGAATTATAGAGGAGGGGATTTCAACCAAAGGGGACTTGACCTACATTGGGTGCTAGTCCTGAACATGATCATGCATGAACGACTTTCAATGTGTGCATGCATGGTATGGGTGATGCAAATGGAGTGTGAGATTTTAGAGACTCAGCTAAGAGATGAATGAACTTAGGGAGAGTCTATGAAGGTCGGTTGCCCCAAGTAAGATAATCCCATGTCGTTTTGACATTTCGGGTTTTCAAAATTCTTTTTCAAAAGGAACTCCTTTTAGTTTCTATCAAAAAGGACTTCCGATTTTTTATATTTCCCCTTATTTGGGTTTTAATACCCATTACTTAGTAGAGGTTTTGTAAGAAATTTTGAAAAATATTTCAAAATTCCATTTCCCACACAACAAAGTCTAATTCTCAAACAAAATAAAATCTAAATAAGTATATTCTATTCTTACATTAGGATTTTTATGGACTAACCTTTCTCCATTGGGATAAGTTGTAGGGATTTGGGAAAGAGTTATCACGGTCCCTTCTGAAGCGTCCCGTTTTAAGTCAAAGAGATAAAAAATTGTTCTTTGAGCTTTGGCTTTCTTTTCTATCCTTTTTTCTTTTTCTCATTCAAAGAGAATACCTCTTTTGGAGGAATTTTTGTATTCCCTCTTTCTATTCGAAGGAAAGACCTCTTTATGGAGGAGTATTTGTATTCTCTTTTTCTTTTGAATTTTGTCAATTTTCCTTTTTGGAGAGAGAAGTAAAATGGAGGGAAAACTTATCCCTTTGGCTACTTGATTCAACCAAGATCATCCCATTTCTTAATAGCATCTACGATTTGAAAATATTTTGCTATTTTGAATAAGGCTTCATTTTGTAATCCAAGGATTTTTTAAATGATACCAACTGATTTTGAAAAACTCTACTTTTTATAAAGCATCGATTTCCTCGTTCAAGGCCATATAATCAATCTTGATCCTTCTTTCAAGAAGTTCAAATGAGACCCGTTTTAAAAATCTTTTTGAAAGAATTTAGCATATACCCTAGACATGATATTTTTTGCAAGTATTGGGCATTTATAGGGTCTACTAAATTTCTGCCATCAACATCAATCAATATGCATTATCGATTTTTTTGTTGCCCCTTTCATGACATGGGGACATTCCTACTTTGGTTGCCACCTTTTTGGGCCTCTTTGAGTGAATGATGTGCATGTGATGCATGACATATAAAAATGTATTCCATACGAGATGATAGAGATACATGATGAATGTGTTGAGTCTCCATGAAAAGTGTTTAGGGAATGCATTCTATATGCCCCTAGTTTGGTAGAGATGAGTCCTATGATGTCAAATGCCCACATGGTGCAGAGCCATGGGCTCACAATGGAATGCAAGGTGGACGATGGGATATGAATGGCATGTCCATGCACTTGACATTGATAACATTTCCTAACATGATCATGATAATTCTTGCTAAGAGTGAACCAAAACAACCGGCCCTAAGTATCTTCATGGCCATCATATTTACATTGACATGGCCTCCACATTCTCCATCGTGGAATTCATGCATTATAGTCCTAGCCTCATCAAGGTCTACACATCTCAACAAGATGTCGGTAAAACTCTTTTTATAAAGAATCTCTCCCAAAATCATATATCGGATTGACATTTTTCGAACAAAAGCTTTATCTTTAGGATAAGCAAATTCGGGAAATCCTTCATTTTATAAAAAGTTTTAATGTCTTGAAACCAAGGTTTTTCATTTGAATTTTGGTCATTTTGGTAAATCTCCAAATCGTGGGTGGATGGAGTGGGTGAGTACCAAATTTCTAAGAATCAGGTTCAGATGGTGGGGTCAACCCTTAGAGATGAGCCTAGAGATGAGAGGGCATCTGCTATGGTGTTGTCCTCTGTACCTATATGGGTGAGTGTACATGACTTGAAGGAATCAACCAATTGAGTGGCCAATTCGTGGTATGGTGTGAGTTTTTCATTTTTGACTTGCCAAATTTTTGAAACTTGGTTTATAACAAGCATGGAATCTCCAAAGACTTCAATACATGATGTCCCTAGATTTTTCAAAATTTTTAAGCCTTATATGAGTGCTTCATGCTCGTCTATATTATTTGAGCATGCAAAATCTAGTCTAATGGAAATTGGGATTTCTCCTTTCTCGGGAGATATGAGGATGATTCCCACACATGCCCCTTGTTGATTCTTTGCCCCATCAAAATACATTCTCCATACTTGATCTTCATTAAAATAATTTGCTAAAACATAGTTTTGAAATTCATTTGCAAATATACCTTCATCGGACATTTCATCAAGTATAGGATATGTATCATCAAGAGGCAACTCAGCCACATGATTGGCTAGGGCTTGTCCCTTAATGAAGGTTTGAGCTGCCAATTACCTAGCCTACCCGTTAGGATAGGTTTTGAAACAGGTGCTTGATTTGGTCAAGTTGAAGGATGGAGTTATGTCTATGATGGCTCAATAAGGTCGACTTCTATGCCCCTTTTTTGCTTACCATGAACCCTTTCCTAAGCTTTCGCTTAATGGGATTCTCATCGGGTTCTAAGAGTAGATAATATTCTACAATTTTAGGGTCTAAACCCGGCATATCTTTATAGGTCCATGCAAATATAGGATTTAAAAAAAAATGCAATGAATGATGCTCTTTTATGCTCATGCAAACATGCACCTATTTTTACATAATTTAGGTTAGACTCACACCCTAAAAATCCCCTCCTACAGAATTTAAAGTTTTTTCCAAGTCAAGGATTTTATGAAATTCGGGAAACACGGAGGCTTGATCTTCCTCATGGATGAAGGAATCTTCCTCCTTTCTTTGATCATTCTCAAGCACTTTAATTTCTAGGAAAGAGCTAGTCAAGAGAGGGGGTCGTGGATGACAATTTTGGACGATTTTGGTTTGAGAATATACACAATCTTCAAAAAAATCGAAAATGGACTTTGTACATGGCCAACATTTTTAGTATTTTCAAATTTTTCAATTTTTTTTATCTTTTTCAAAACTAGAAGGATCAATATAAAAGACTTTTTTTTTAAGGCTTTTTCCAAATAAAGAATAGGAGAATGAATATAAACAATTTTTTTTTTGGAATTTTCAAAATTTTCACATGTTTTTGGATTTTGGGAATTTTCTAAATTTTTTTGGCTTTTACAAATATATAATTTTTTTGGATTTTCGGATAAGGAGGGTCTTCCATCAAACCTACAAAGAAAATATCATGAATTAGACTCTAAACAAGAGGTCTAAGCTATAGGTCTCGGTGTTAGTTGGTTCTAGGGTACCCTTGACCCAAGTGGTCTTAGGTGGTGGCTCAGGGGGTATGGATGGGGTATAACCCAATCCATATTGACTCGGGTTAGGTGTAGGTAGAATGGGCTCTAACCTACCTTGGCTATGGGCTCATAGACCTTGGTAAGGTGTGTATCCCATGTTCAACATCATATTCCAAGGTTTCTTAAGTTTTGAAATTTTTTTATAAAGTGAATAGCCTTGGAATCGAGTGTCATCAATATCATGAATATACACACGACTTATTTTGGGTAGGAGCTGGGAGGTATGGATGGTGGAAGACTTGGGCTTCCACGTGACCCTAGGAGTGAGTGATTTGAGAGGTTTTGGCTTAGGCTCTCCCAAGAAGTGGACGGTTTTGGCATGATCCCTAGGTACAACCCAATGTGCCCCTAGGGGTGAACAATTTGGGTTTATTTGAGTGCAAAGAGAAAATATGCTTGATCCCTTGCAATTTGTGAGGGTATGGATTCCAAGGGAAACCATAGTTAGTCCCTTGGTGGGTTTATGGATATTGGAAAAAATCATGGCCGTAGGTTCGGATTCATCATACAAACCTAGGCTTAAGGAGACTTGTTTATGCATGATAGGGTTAGGTATACCTAGGATGTCGATGCATGCCTTAGGAATAGCCATGTCTACCATATTTTGAACTTTATTTTGATCTTTTTTTTTTCTTTTTGAAATTCCTTTTCTTGGTGCGGGACATTCGGTGCACCTTGAAAATCCACATCTTTTGGCACATTTTGTGGGTTTGTGGGTGCATGAGTGTGATTCGATGCATCCAATGAATGATTTTTCGATCTTACACTAAGAAGGGGAGGATCGAGTAGGGAGTTTGTAGGGGAATGAGTTTTGGACATACATTTTTCAAGCTTGTCTACCTTTTCATGGTGAGAGCAAGCATCCTTGCGGGCGTCCTGAGGTTGCTCTAGCTCATGCACGGCTTCGAGCTCCCGTTGCTTTGTGAGGTCTTGGATTTCATCCTCCAAGCCTACGTGTGTGCAACACTCATTCTCTTGTGAAATAGTGCTCATGGGATTGGAACCCATCGGAGTGAATATTTGTGGAATATGTGGAGTGAAGTGAATCTCATGCCCCACTCTATTCGTGTGCCTGGAAATGTAGATTTCATTTTTGATTTTTGGAATTTCAAAATTTTGATTTTCAAGTTTTTTTTAATTTTTTGATAGAAAATGGGGTGCTTGGTGGATGGGCAAGGTTAGATGATTCAATCTCAACACTTGTTGCGTTTTTAACCTCATTTCCTTCATTGGATTTTGGCTCTCTGTGTACCCGAGATGAATTTTCATGGAATCGATGTGTCTTAGATTTTGGCTCTCTTTCATTGCTCAAATCCAGCCCCAAGGTCTTGTTAGGTGGTCCCCCTTTAGGTGATATGGACTAGTCCCATGTGGGCTGTTTCTTGGCTCCATTGGGCATGCCTAGCCCTAGTCGAGTGCACCCAGCTAGGCTTGAATGTGTGTCTTGGTCCATTTTCAATGTGTCTTGCTTGCTTGAATCTTGATGCACGGGTTGAACAAGACTTTAATAAATCTCTGGAACCGGTTTCATAATGTCCTTCCACTTTGATTCGAACTGAACTAGCTCATCCTTATCTCTAGGTTGATCCAAATGGCTCCTTGATTTGCACAATCAATTTGAAACCAATTCGAGATGCTTTGATGACCCATGTAACTGGATTTGTTTGAGGAGAATATGCCTTTGACTTAGTCCATCCTTCACTTTCAGACTTGAGCTTCATTCCGAATTGAATTGGGTCTCACCTGGTCGCCTGATTTGATCGAATCATTTGGGGTTTTTTAACTTCAATTTAAAACCTTTAATTTGAAACATTTTTAAAATATTTAAACTTTTCATTTAAAAAGGTTTTAAATCTTTTGAATTTTCGAAATTGAGAGTGTTAGGAAAATTTTTGATTTAGGGTGTTTACACCTACTTTGTCTTGTGGAGCAAGAAGCCTTTGAAATTCCACCTTCTTCTTCTTCTTCTCACTTCCAAAATATTTTATTTCTTCTTCATGTAAGATAAATTTTTTATAAAAGTTAAGACTAAGGGTATTACCTATAGATGGCTTGATTCCCTTTTAAAGTAGGCATCATGAGAGGATGTTCAATAAACTCAACGCTTCTAAAAAATATAGGGATCAATGAAATGACCATTGCAAAATTTATCTTGACATGTGAATAAAAGAGGAAGGTGAGTGTGTTGCCTAGTGGGATGACACAATATGGATGTGGTGACTCCTTACACGTTGTCTTGTTAGAACCAAATCATGATAGGAATGATCTATGTAGGTGATCTAGGTGATGTCCCTTGTGAACGCGTGGTTTGCCCTTTGTCTTGTCTTGACTTAGACGGAGTTGTCTATCACTTCCGAGAACAACAGGAAGCTCTCCTCTTCTTTAATTTTTTTTTATTTATCATTAATGTGTATCTGTTTAAAGGGTCAAAAACTAGTTTCTGATACCATATATAGGTTTTTTGTCAACTCCCTGCTGATTCTTGTTTGTCGTCGGCCTCTCGATGTCCCCTGATCTTTTTGCTCTGGTACACAGTAGTCCAAATAGATATGGAATATGTATGTATTATGGTGTTTTTGAGGCTTCCTCACACTTGCTTGGGAGGAAGGTACTGTGTTTTTTAGTATTTTTGTGTATATCGATCTCTTGCACTGCTTTCTATTTATATAGCAGCGCCTACTCCATCATCCTTTCGGATTTTCTACTAGGCTTTCCTATCATGGAGCCCCTTATCAGGATAGTTATAGATATGTTTAGAAACCGTATGATGGTTTCGACTCTTGTTGGCCGTTGCAGCCACTCTTTTCTGCATTTCGTTCACAAATAATGGTTAGATTATTAGTCCAGCCGTTTCTGTGTTGGGGTTGCTGAGAATGGCCATTTTCTTACACCTCCACCTTTTAGTAAAGCACCTTATAGGAGCTTACAGTAACACATCCCATGGGAGCAAAGCTACGTCAAAAGTTGATTTAAATCATCACCATTATTCCTCCATGGGCGCTCACAACATAATTCATTCCCACAAATTTCGATTGCATATTTTAAGAAGGGCTATGCACACTGAAGCATCTTGGAATTGAAGCAGTTTAGTTCCTTCTCGGAAGTGAGGGACATGTCAAAAAAAGACAAGCTTGTTAGCTTTATGTGGGACTTGCCAACGAGGGTTCAAATGGAGTCCACAAAATGTGTAGGACCTACAGTCTTCTATGGTGGACATTTAAACACCCAAAATTTTCCTATGCAAATATGTTCTTGAAAAAAGGTTTCAAAAGGCCAATCTCAAGGCAAATGGGATGAGACCCTGAGTCTTGACTTTTACAAAAATAAAAGCTCACACGAAGGAAAAATGAAATATTTTTGGGAGAGAGAAGAAGAAAACATGGAATTTCATAGGCTTCGGACTCGAGATGACAAAGCAGGGTTCACCAAAAAGTTATTCCATGAAGTGGATTTGCAATTCTGGTATTCTACCTCTTCTTAGGTATTTCTAACCATAAATGAAGTTTAATCAAAAAATTTGGTTCAATTACACCCATTTTTACCCAACAAAAGCCTTGTTGAGTCAAAATCAAACATGTTTTATTTTATTTCTCCATAAGATTTTATTAAAATCATTTATATTTGATATTAAATATAGTTTGATTTTTATATTTATTGTGCATAAAAATTTTGAAACTTAAATATACATATACATTTATGCACATTTAGATCATAAAATGAGTCTTTTATTTGCAAAAATAATGTTATGTATAGGAGGGCAGTTTTTCATAAATACTTTATATTTTGAGTTTTTCTTAACACATAAATATATGGGAGAAGCTAAAATTCATGCAAAATACTTGTCATGGTCTCCTCTTGCTTTTGTCACTACCATTTGGCAAAAAGTCTTACATTTATAATTATTTTCAAAAACAAGATAAAAGAGTCTTTACTCAAAATGCTTATTATACATTTATGTATATGGCTCAAGCCTTGACTCAGTTAAGCCTAAGTCTCATTTAAACTTAGCTTAGGTGACCCAAGCCTATTGAACCTACATTTGTTCCAATTGACCCATACTATAGTGCTAAAAATTTATTTTGAGTCAAAGTCTTTAGTCAAACATTATAGAAGGAAAAGATAAGAAAATGTTTGGTGTATATTTCTAGCGGAGTGTGCATTACTTTTGATTGTTGGACTGCACATAATCAAGAAGATTATGTGTGTGACCGGATATTATGTGAATGATGGTTGGAAATTGAGGAAATCACCACACATCAAGTTAGTATCATATTAGGTTGTGCATTAAGTAGTATGTTTTGAGAAAGCTTGACCCTAGTTGTGCACAATACAAGGTTGACTTTGTGATGGCAAACTTTTTCAACATTATAAAAGCAATTCTAGAGCAACGATTTTTCAATCTCAATCAACTTTACAAAAAGCAAATGAAGGAAGCAAATCCAAAGGGCCAAAATGTTTCAATGTAAGTTTGAAATATTTACTTTCTTAAAATATTTATGATTTTATTAATTTTATTGTGTTAGAAATTAAATAATTTTATATGTTTTGTAGGAATTCAAAATGTATAAATGTGAAAGTAGTAATAGTGAGGGCAAGTTAGAATTGGATTTGTACTTAAGAGAGTCATAGCTTGAGTATGATTACTATTCTGATTTAGATGTTCTGAACTATTGGAAAGATCATTTGAAGCGATTACTAGATCTTTATTTGATGACAAATGATGTATTAAGTATTCTAATTACTATAGTTGGTTTATAATCATCATTTAGTATTGGTAGTCATGTTCTTACTAAGTACAAAAGCCGAATCCTTCCTAAGCGTGTTTAAGCTTTAATCTGCACAAGAATTGGTTGCATGACTTTGATCCAGTTCATACAAGTGTTATGTCATTAATTAATTGATTTTCATGATAATTTATAAATATTGCTTTCATTTTTAAAATTATATTGTTATTGGTTTAATTACTAATTAGTTGTTCTACCTTTTTAGATGAAGACGAAATAATGGAGTTACTTTTACAATCAATGATCTCTAAAGGAGTTTCATCTACACAATATTAAAATGCGATTGATAATACAAACCCTTATGATCCTTTTTACTTTGACCAAATTGATAATCTTTGTTCTATTTTGCTGCACTGTTTGAGAGTTGTTATCCTTATTGACTAAAATGATATGTTTTGTTTTATATTGACTAATCTAAGAGTTGTCATCCCTATATTGTGGGTTGTAAATATCTATTTTGTAGGAGTTTCCTCTCTTTTAAAGCTTTTGTATTAATTTTTTGTTGAAGTTATGAGATTATAGCATATAATTATAATGCTATATTATGAAGAAACGTGAAATGCCACGAAGTTGTGATGCTAAACAAGATAGAATGTCCTAAAAATTGTTTTTATTTTTGCTTTTGTGCATCTATTTTTCTCTATGTATCTTATCTTTAAATTAATGTATGTCCCACATTTGTATGCTAAACATCATGGAATTCATTTGAAATTTCTCTTTATAAATCTATGTTTTTGTACAACTTGAGAAACTTGTTTTGCAACTTTTGTATTAATTTTTTATTGAAGTTATGAGATTATAGCATTTAATTATAATGTTATATTGTGAAAAAATTGGAATGTCATGAAATTGTGATGCTAAATAGCTCTAGCCCAACAACCACCCCACTACTATAATGCTAGTGGTAATGTAGCACTAGAGCTTATCAACCAAGTAGGACTAAAAGATAGTATAAAGACAGTTTTTTGGGAAGAGTTAGATAAGGTGTTTCAAAAGATTCCACAAAGGGAGATGATTTGTTTAGGAGGAGATTTAAATGGACATGTCGGTAAAGAGGCATTAGGATATCAAGGGATTCATGGAAACTTTGGTTTTGAGGATATAAATGAGGAAGGTAGGGAGATTTTAAATTTTGCTATGTCATTTCATCTCATTATAGCCAATGCAATCTTCAAAAAACGAGATGAACATTTAATTACTTATAAGAGTGGCTTATCACAAACACAAATTGATTACTTTATTTGTAGAAAAGATAGAGCGTGTTGTAAAGATTGTAAGGTAATTTCAGGAGAAAGCTTAACCACCCAATATCGACTTTTAGTTATGGATTTACAAATAAAAAAATGGACAAAGAAGAAAAGAGTGCATCAAGCTATTCGGACTAAATGGTGGAACCTCAAAAGCAAGAAAGAAGATATATTTAAACAAAAAGTCCTTCAAGGAGATGTTTGGAATTATGTTGGCACACCCTGTGATATGTGGAACAATATGACTATACATATTAGGAAAGTGGCGAAAGATGTGTTAGGGGTATCTAAGGGAGGTGTACCGGCACAAAAAGAAGCTTGGTGGTGGAGTTAAGTAGTACAAAATAAAATCAAGGCAAAGAGGGCATGTTACAAATTACATTATGCTAAGAAAACTAGTGAAACTTTAGAAGCTTATAAGAAAGCAAAGAAGGAAGCAAAAAAGGCCGTTAGTGAAGCAAAAGCTAAGATTTGGGATGACTTATATAAACAACTCAACTCAAAAGAGGGTGAAAGAGATATTTTTAGGATAGCTAGGGCTAGAGATAAGAAAACTAAAGATCTTAATTATGTCAGATACATAAAAGACGATGATGAAAAAATTCTAGTGGCAAATGATGATATAAGAAATAGATGAAAAAACTATTTTTATAATCTTTTTAATGAAAATAAAGATGTTAGGATTAGTTTAGGAGATTTAGCCAAGTTAGAAAAGTATATAAATCATAATTTCTACTGACGTATTCAAAAGAATGAAGTCAAAGAGGCTCTTAAACATATGAAGAGTGGTAAATCGGTAGAACCATATAATATTCCTATAGAAGTTTGTTAAATACTAGGAGAAATAGGAATCACTTGGCTCACAAGACTATTTAATGAAATATGGAAAAACCAAAAGATGCTCAAGGAATGGAGAGCAAGTACACTTATACCCATATATAAGAACAAAGGAGACATTCAAAATTGTGCGAATTATCGAGGTATCAAGTTAATGAGCCATACTATGAAATTATGGAAAAGAAT
The DNA here is from genome assembly GCA_036023115.1 of Brasenia schreberi. Taxonomy (NCBI): domain Eukaryota; kingdom Viridiplantae; phylum Streptophyta; class Magnoliopsida; order Nymphaeales; family Cabombaceae; genus Brasenia; species Brasenia schreberi. The sequence continues at coordinate 524,204 of JAYKKT010000051.1, forward strand.
TATTGAACATAGGTTAAGACAAGTATCAAGTACAACAGAGAACCAATTTGGATTTATGTCAGGCAGATCTACTATTGAAGCGATTCACCTTTTGAGACGTCTTATGGAACATTTTAGAGCAAAAAAGAAAGACCTTCACATGATATTTATTGATATAGAAAAAGCTTATGATAGAGTACCGAAGGAGGTTCTTTGGAGAACATTGGAAAAAAGAGGTATCCCATTGACATATATTAACCTTATAAGAGACACGTATGATGGTGCAAAAACATGTGTGAGGACTCATGAAGGAACGACAAACTTCTTTGAAGTTAATATTGGGTTACATCAAGGATCAACTTTAAGTCCATACTTATTTATAATGGTGATGGATTAGTTAACAAAACATATTCAAGATGAAGTATCTTGGTGTATGTTATTTGCAGATGACATTGTATTAGTGGAGGAGTCTAAGGAAAAAGTTAATAGAAAATTGGAACTATAGAGAGAAACATTAGAAAGCAAAGTCCTCCGACTTAGTAGAATAAAGACAGAATATATGGAATGTAAGTTTGATCATTTGGCTACTTCAAAGGACATAGAAATTAAAATTGGCACACATTGTATTCCTCAAAAGGAAAGTTTTAAATACCTAGGGTCAATTTTTCAAAGTGATGGAAGAATTAATGGAGATGTTACACATAGAATTAATGCTGGTTGGTTAAAATAGAGAGGAGCATCAGGTATTCTTTGTGATAAGAAGATACCATTAAAATTAAAAGGTAAATATTATAGAGCAACAATTAGGCCTGCCATGTTTTATGGTTCTGAGTGTTGGGCAGTTAATCATCAACATATACAAAAGATGTATGTGACAGAAATGAAGATGTCGACATGGATGAGTGGTCATACAAGAAAAGACCGTATACATAATGAGGTTATTAGAAACAAATTAGGAGTGGCACCAATAGAGGATAAAATGAGAGAACATCCTTTAAGATGGTTTGGACATATATAAAGAAGATCAAAAGAAGAACCTGTAAGAAGGTTAGAAAAACTAAATTTGGAAAGTATTAAAAGAGGTAGAGGACGACCACAAAAGTGTTGAAAAGAAACAATAAAGAATGATCTAGCTTATTGTGAGTTAACTGCTAACATGGCACACAATAGGGATCTGTGGAAACAAAGAATCCATGTAGCCAACCCCGTCTAGTATGGGAAAAGGCTTAGTTGTTGTTGTTGTTGTTGTAGCCAAGAATTTTATAGCGCACGGACCGACCTTTGCTCATTAGGATAGAAAAGTGATTTGTGAAAAGAATTTGATTTGTCCCCACAACACATAAAAGGGAGCAAATAAGTGCTAAGTCCTATTGGACTTAGTTTTTATTTTCTTTCATAAATATTAATAATATTGGATATAAGTGGATTACTCCGTAGATCCTAAAATTTGTATATAATTCTTTTTTGGCATTTCCTGTGGGACTCAAAGGTCTACTCATTTTAGGGGTTTTATTGCTTGTTTTGATTGTGACCATTCTTGTTTTCCATACCTCACACAAAATGCATCTAGAATAATTCACACTTGTTGCACATATTCCCTTAGTTGTACAATCATTTGTTGCACATGAGCACTTAGAATTCTTATTCAAGAACTTGCTTGTAATTCGTGCAAAATAGATATGACTTCATATGATCAATGATCAATATAATATGTGGTCTAGTGAAGAAGAATATGTAAATAGTCTAGGAAAAGTAGAAATGATTTCATGGATCTTGAAAAAACTCAAAGGAAGGGAGAGAAATGGGGTTATTTAGGATAAATGATTAAATCATAAGACAACGGTAAAGAAATAAGTACATGATTTTTTTACCCTTGAAGAAAAAGAGGAATTTAAATCTCTACTCAACACAAAAGAAAGCAAAAATGAGATATCATTCAATTAATCTAACTTAGGAACCTTGGGTCCACCTACAACTTCAAGAGTTATTGTTATCTCCAATCCAATTATAGAAAAATCTAATAAAATTGTTAAATGGGATAAACCCAAGGATATAATCATCAAGTTTCCTAAAAGTCAATTGTTACTCCGGTAACCATCAAAAGAAAACCTAAAGATAAACCGTTTAATCCTATGGTTATCAAGTTAAAATCTACAAACCAACCATTTACTAGAATAATCATTTGTGCACCACCTTCTTTAATTCCACAAAATTTAAGTGGAAGTTGAATTGACATAAGGCAAGCTCTCAAGGATTAACCAACAAGGGTTCCTTCTAGAGTTATCTTCAGTCTTCTATGTTCCTCCAATTCCTTCATAATTTTAGTTAGGATCTTCCATCCCATTCACCCATAAGGTATTTTATCAGCTTGAGGTTTAGCTTATAGAATCTATGGGAAATACCTTCTTCCTTAAGTCATTCATGAAGGCTTTGACTTCTATCAAACTCTTTGGATGCCTATATTCTCGGGTCCTACTATCTTCATCCTAGGTGGAGCACCTTTCATGTTCATTTATCCATGCATCTTCACATCCTACATCCCTTAAGTGTCCAAGTCTACTACCATTGTCACCAATCTTAGGATCTCCTCTAAAGACATTTTTTGTCCTCTCTAAACTATAGTTTAGGTTCTCCTCCCTCTTCATCCATCAAGAGATTATTCACAACTGTTGTGGACATCCACACGTGAGAGGAGTAGTTGAACATGTGTGGCATATAGGAAGAGGGTTGGAAGATGCACAAGGCATGTAGGTGTGGGAGCATGGGAGTTGGGGGCATGCATGGGAGCTAGGAGCCGTACGACACATGGGAGATGGAAGCATACAATACGTGGGGATGGGCATCATACAATGTGCATGTGGTGGCCGATGGTGGCAGCACAAGTGCAGTGGTGGCGTGCTTGACTTTTTGTTCTATATTGATGATTTGTCCCCTTTTGTTCTATGACTTGATCTTTTTAACCTTTATGAAACGTTTTAACCTTCTCATGGGTATAGGGTCACTTGGTTTATAATCTTCCTCGATTGGGGATATTTTGAACTTTTTACTTGATGTTTTTGCTTGATCTTGGGCCATCGTCGTACCTGAGTTTATTGAGTTTTTGAGGTCTTACTCCTATCTCCTCCATGTTTTAAAGTTGTTTGTTCTATTTGTTTATTTTTTTATTTCAAATATTTTATAGGAGTAAAATGATTATTTTGCAAATAAAGTACATAAAATTTTAATATAACTATTAAATCAGTCTAGCTTTCTTACTTTCTCTATTTCTTTAGATTTTTATTCTATTTTTATTGAAATCAGGTAGGGTTGCTGTTGACCCCCAATAATTGTGGCACAGGGTTGTTTAAAATGACCCGAGAAAAAAGAGGACACTCTTAAATTCTGATGGTTTTCACCAATTTTCTTTTGTATTATAGTGCGGAACGTGCTACCGAAGATCTACTCTGAAGTTATGATGTGTCAATAAACTTTACATAATAGTATGCGAGAAATAGTAAGAAGGTAAGAAGGATCGAGGCAGGTGCATTCGCACAGCCATAAACAGAGCCCCTAGAAAACAACTTTTGTACTTGTGATGAGCTAATTATTTTCAATGTAGTCTTTCTTGCTCAATGTTTAGAATTTATTAGGGTATTGGTTATTTTGATTTGGAAACTGGAGGAGCTTCCATGATTTTTTTTTTAGGTTTTCTTTGATTTTACTTCAACCATTTGATGTTTTATTGTAGTAAATACTATATTGAATCTCCATTATGGGGTCTTCGTTATGTTGCACAGGGACTTGGAAGTTTGCTAACCCATACCCTTCTTGATGGCAATCAGACAGCTGATGTGTCGGCGAACATAAGCGCATAACTTCGTTTGGTTCTTCATATATCTGAATCGAGGGCCTATTTTTCTTGTCAGCTGACATTATAATTGTACAGGAAAATGCAGAAAAGTGATGCATCTCATGTCATTGTAGTTGGTTTCTAATAAGAAGTAGAGTGCATTCTTCCACTAACCAGTGTCTAGCTTTCCCGATCATAAAAATTACACGCTGGTTACTTGTGAAATATCAAAATAATATTATTCATAACCTCATTATTACTATAATAATTCATAGTTTCTATCACCAAAATCTTTGACCCAAACTTCAACTATGTATTCCCTTTTTCTTTGTACTTCTAGGAGAAACACTCGGTATTTAGTTATATAGTTGATAATTTCTCCCAACAATAAGCTTTTAACTTCAAAAATTGCATACAAGGACGGGAGCAAACCAAACTAAAGAAAGTCTTTTCCTACACTAAATGACGAGGTCAGATATATGGAATCTTAGTGTGCTATGCAGCTTGATCTTGTGCATGTTAGCATTTAACTCCACAAAAGAAACTAAGTTATCTTTAATGGTTGATGGGCATTCTTCATGTTTTGATAAATATTATAAAACAACAATTAGACCTGCCATGTTTTATAGTTATGAGTGCTGGGTAGTTAATCATCAATACGTACAAAAGATGTCTATGACAGAAATTAAGACGTTGAGATGGATGAGTGATCGTACAAGAAAAGCAAAACCAGTAATAAGGTTATTAGAAACAAATTAGGAGTGACACCAACAAAGGATAAAATGAGAGACAATCGTTTAAGATGGTTTGAACAAATAGAAAGAAGATCAAAAGCAGAACCAGTAAGGTATAAAAACTAAATTTTGAAGAATTAAAAGAGGTAGATGACGACCACAAAAGTGTTGGAAAGAAACAATAAAAAAATGATCAAGCTTATTGTGAGTTAACTAATAACACCCTACATGACAAGGTAATGTGGAAACAAAGAAACCATGTAGCCGACCCATCTAGTACGTATCCTGATTACCTATATGAACTTCTAATACACATGCTATTTTATTTTGTAGAGTAAGTGTTTTACTTGTTTTCTTTCAGATGTATCTTGAGTGATGGTTAAAGATATTTTCCTGAGCCGTATCTGCTTGGCCGCCTTTGATGATCACGTGAAAAGGAGAAAGGATTGGAAAAAAAGGGAAAAGAGAGAAGAAAGAAATAGAAATAGCAAAAAAGAGTATAGAAAACAGAGATATACTAAAAAAATAGGAGAGAATTTGAAGAAAAATGATATCTCAAAAAAAAGGAAAAAAGAAATTGGAAAAAAACAAAAAAGAAAGAACAACAACAAAGAAAGTTGAACAACGTATATGCCTAACAAGGTATTTAGTGTATTGGTTTATTATCATCGTGTTACATTTGTTGCTACTGTTGATTCACTTGACGTTTCTAACTTGAATTTCATCCTACGCTACACATGTGCACAGAGAAATATGGATCAGAAAAACCTTATACTCTATGCTGAAATTCCTTCAGCCATACAATTATGTAAGTTTTAAGGTATTATGTCTTGGTGTTGATCTACTTAAGTTGTTTATCTATTTATTTACCCTCTTACTTTGGGAATGTGGTGTAGGAACTTTTCGGACATTAACCTTTGTGGTTATTGTTCTGTTCGACTCAAACCTTTTTATGGTTTCACCCTTGATAGGCAAGCCCATTATTGGAAGCACACAAGGTAATGTAGAGATTTTTCTGTTGCAGACATACAACACACTTCTAATACACATGTTATTTTATTTTGTAGAGTAAGTGTTTTACTCGTTTTCTTGCAGATGTATTCTGAGTGCTGTTTAAAGATATTTTCCCAGGGCGTATCTACTTGTTCGCCTTTGATGAGCACTTTGAAAAGATAAAGGATGGGGAAAAAAGCGGTAAAGGAGAAGAAAGAAATATAAATGGCAAAAAAAAAGAGGTAAGAAAAAGTGAGATAGAAAAAACAATAACGGGGAATTTGAAGAAAAATGATATGTGAAAAAAAGAAGGAAAAAAGAAAATGAAAGAGGACAAAAAAGAAAGAGAAAGGACCACAATAAAGAATGTGGAACAACGTATATGCTTAACAAGGTATTTAGTATGTTGGTTTATTATATTCGTGTTACATTTGCTGTTGTTGTTGATTCACTTGACGTTTCTAACTTGAATTTCATCCATGCACAGGGGAATGCGGATCAGCAAAACCTTCTAGGGTCTCTGCTAAATTGCTCCAGTCGTATAATTATGTAAGTTAAAAGGTAATAATTCTGAAGGTTGATCTACTTAAGTAGTTTATTTGTTTATTTACTGTCTTACTTCGGGAATGTGGTGCAGGAATTGTTCGTAAATTGACCTTTCTGGGAATTGTTTCATTCGACTCAAACCTTTCCATGGTTTCACTCTTATAAAGCACAGAAGGTAATCTAGAAGTCTTTGTTTCACAAGGCTTGCTTCCAAACATACAACACACACTTCTAATACACATGTTATTTTATTTCGTAGAGTAAATGTTTTACTCATTTTCTTGCAGATGTATTCCCAATTCTGTTTAAAGATATTTTCCTGAGGCATATCTGCTTGGCCGCCTTTGATGATCACTTTCAAAGGATAAAGGATGGTAAAAGGGAGAAGAAAGATATTGAAATAACAAAAAAAAAGGATAGAAAACAGAGAGATACTAAAAAACAAGAGAGAATTTGAAGAAAAATGATATCTGAACAAAAAGGAAACAAGAAATAAAAAAGAAGAAAAAAGAAAGAACAACAACAAAGATAGTGGAACAACGTATGTGCATGACAAGGTATTTAGTATGTTGGTTTGTTATCTTTGTGTTACATTTGCTGCTATTGTTTATTCACTTGATGTTTCTAACTTAAATTTCATCCTACGCTATACATGTGCACAGGAAGATATGGATGAGCAAAACCTTGGAGCTGTTTAAATATATTTTTGCGAGGCGTATCTACTTGGCCACCTTTGATGAGCACTTTGAAAAGATAAAGGATGGAAAGAAAAGCGGTAAAGGAGAAGAAAGAAATAGAAATAGCAAAAAAAGAGGAAAGAAAAGTGAGTTACAAAAAAAAATTGAAGAAAAATGATGTTGGAAAAAAAGAAGAGGAAAAGAAATTGAAAAAGAACAAAAAACAAAGAGAAAGCACCACAATAAAGAATGTGGAAAGCGTATATGCTTAACAAGGTATTTAGTATGTTGTTTTGTTATGTTTGTGTTACATTTGTTGCTATTTTTGATTCACTTGACGTTTCAAACTTGAATTTCATCCGTGCTCAGGGAAATGCGGATCAGCAAAACCTTCTAGGCTCTCTGTTGAAATTGCTCCATTCGTACAATTATGTAAGTTGAAAGGTATTAATTCTGAAGGTTGATCTACTTAAGTCGTTTATTTGTTTTTTTACTGTCTTACTTTGGGAATGTGGTGCAGGAACTTTTCGTAAATTGACCTTTTTGGGAATTGTTTCATTCCACTCAAACCTTTCCATGGTTTCACTCTTATAGGCGGTCCGATTATTGGAAGCACACAAGGTAATCTAGAAGTTTTTCTGTTTCACAAGGCTTGCTTCTAGACATACAACACACACTTCTAATACACGTGCTATTTTATTTCGTAGAGTAAATGATTTGCTCATTTTCTTGCAGATGTATTCCCAATTCTGTTTAAAGATATTTTCCTGAGGCATATCTGCTTGGTCACCTTTGACGATTACTTTCAAAGGATAAAGGATGGGAAAAGTGAGAAGAAAGAAACAAAAATAGCAAAAAAAGAGGATAGAAAACAGAGAGATACTAAAAAAATACGAGAGAAGTTTGAGAAAAATGATATCTGAAAAAAAAGGAAAAAAGAAATTGGAAAAAACGAAAGAAGAAAGAACACCAACAAAGGAAGTGGAACAACGTATATGCCTAACAAGGTATTTAGTGTGTTGGTTTATTATGGTCGTGTTACGGTTGCTGCTACCGTTGATTCACTTGAAGTGTGTAACTTGAATTTCATCCTACGCTACACACGTGCACAGAGAAATATGGATCAGCAAAACCTTATACTCTATGCTGAAATTGCTTCTGCCATACAATTATGTAAGTTTTAAGGTATTTTGTCTTGGTGTTGATCTACTTAAGTTGTTTATCTATTTATTTATCCTCTTACTTTGGGAATGTGGTGCAGGAACTTTTCGGACATTAACCTTTGTGGTTATTGTTCTGTTCGACTCAAACCTTTTTATGGTTTCACCCTTGATAGGCAAGCCCATTATTGGAAGCACACAAGGTAATGTAGAGGTATTTTTGTTGCAGACATACAACAATCTTCTAATACACATGTTTTATTTTGTAGAGTAAGTGTTTTACTTGTTTTCTTTCAGATGTATCTCGAGTGATGGTTAAAGATATTTTCCTCAGCCGTATCTGCCTTGCTGCCTTTGATGATCACTTGAAAAGGAAAAAGGATTGGGAAAAAAGGGAAAAGAGAGAACGAAGAAATAGAAATAGCAAAAAAAGAGGATAGAAAACAGAGAGATACTAAAAAAATATGAGAGAATTTGAAGAGAAATGATATCTGAAAAAAAAGGAAAAAAGAAAAAAGAAAAAAGAAAGAACAACAGCAAAGAAAGTGGAACAACGGATATGCCTAACAAGGTATTTAGTGTGTTGGTTTATTATCTTCCTGTTACGTTTGTTGCTACTCTTGATTCACTTGACGTTTCTAACTTGAATTTCATCCTACGCTACACATGTGCACAGAGAAATATGGATCAGCAAAACCTTTTACTCTATGCTAAAATTGCTTCAGCCATACAATTATGTAAGTTTTAAGGTATTATGTCTTGGTGTTGATCTACTTAAATTGTTTATCTATTTATTTACCCTCTTACTTTGGGAATGTGGTGCAGGAACTTTTCGGACATTAACCTTTGTGGTTATTGTTCTGTTCTACTCAAACCTTTTTATGGTTTCACCCTTGATAGGCAAGCCCATTATTGGAAGCACACAAGGTAATGTAGAGGTTTTTCTGTTGCAGACATACAACACACTTCTAATACACATGTTATTTTATTTTGTAGAGTAAGTGTTTTACTCATTTTCTTGCAGATGTATTCCGAGTGTTGTTTAAAGATATTTTCCCGGGGCGTATCAACTTGTTCGCCTTTGATGAGCACTTTGAAAAGATAAAGGATGGGGAAAAAAGCGGTAAAGGAGAAGAAAGAAATAGAAATGGCAGAAAAAGAGGTAAGAAAAAGTGAGAAAAAACAATAACGGGGAATTTGAAGAAAAATGATATGTGAAAAAAAGAAGGAAAAAAGAAAATGAAAGAGGACAAAAAAGAAAGAGAAAGGACCACAATAAAGAATGTGGAACAACGTATATGCTTAACAAAGTATTTAGTATGTTGGTTTATTATATTCGTGTTACATTTGCTGCTGTTGTTGATTCACTTGACGTTTCTAACTTGAATTTCATCCATGCACAGGGGAATGCGGATCAGCAAAACCATCTAGGTTGTCTGCTGAAATTGCTCCAGTTGTATAATTATGTAAGTTCAAAGGTATTAATTCTGAAGGTTGATCTACTTAAGTAGTTTATTTGTTTATTTACTGTCTTCCTTAGGGAATGTGGTGCAGGAATTGTTCGTAAATTGACCTTTTTGGGAATTGTTTCATTCGACTCAAACCTTTCCATGGTTTCACTCTTATAAAGCACTCAAGGTAATCTAGAATTTTTTTTTCCACAAGGCTTGCTTCCAAACATACAACACACACCTCTAAGACACATGTTATTTTATTTCGTAGAGTTAATGTTTTACTCGTTTTCTTGCAGATGTATTCCCAATTCTGTTTAAAGATATTTTCCTGAGGCATCTCTTCTTGGCCGCCTCTGATCATCACTTTCAAACGATAAAGCATGGTAAAAGCGAGAAGAAATAAATTGAAATAGCAAAAAAAGATGATAGAAAACAGAGAGATACTAAAAAAACAAGAGAGAATTTGAAGACAAATGATATCTGAAAATAAAGGAAAAAAGAATTGAAAAAAAAGACAAAGAAAGAACAACAACAAAGAAAGAGGAACAATGTATGTGCATGACAAGGTATTTAGTATGTTGGATTACTATCTTCGTGTTACATTTGCTGCTATTCATTATTCACTTGATGTTTCTGACTTAAATTTTGTCCTATGCTATACATGTGCAGAGGAAAATTTGGATGAGCAAAACCATGGAGCTGTTTCAAGATATTTTCCCGAGGCGTATCTACTTGGCCACCTTTGATGAGCACTTTGAAAAGATAAAGGATGGAAAGAAAAGCGGTAAAGGAGAAGAAAGACACAAAAATAGCAAAAAAAAGAGTAAAGAAAAGTGAGTTACAAAAAAATTTTGAAGAAAAATGATATCTGAAAAAAAGAAGAGGACAAGAAATTGAAAAAGAACAAAAAAGAAAGCCAGAATAAAGAATGTGGAAAGCGTATATGCATGGTTAAGAAGGTATTTAGTATGTTGTTTTATTATGTTCGTGTTGCATTTGTTGCTATTTTTGATTCACTTGACGTTTCTAACTTGAATTTCATCCGTGCTCAGGGAAAACCAGATCAGCAAAACCTTCTTGTTTCTCGGCTGAAATTGCTCCAGTCATACAATTATGTAAGTTGAAAGGTATTAATTCTGAAGGTTGATCTACTTAAGTCGTTTATTTGTTTATTTTCTATCGTACTTTGGGAATGTGGTGCAGGAACTTTTTGTAAATTGACCTTTTTGGGAATTGTTTCATTCGATTCAAACCTTTCCATGGCTTCACTCTTATAGGCGTTCCGATTATTAGAAGCATACAAGGTAATCTAGAAGTATTTTCGTTTCTCAAGGCTTGCTTCCAAACATACAACACACACTTCTAATACACGTTATTTTATTTTACAGAGTAAATGTTTTAATCGTTTTCTTGCAGATGTATTCCCAATTCTGTTTGAAGATATTTTCCGTAGGCATATCTGTTGGGCCGCCTTTGATGACCACTTTCAAAGGATAAAGGATGGTAAAAGAAAGAAGAAAAAATTGAAATAGCAAAAATAGAGGATAGAAAACAGAGAGATACTAAAAAAATAGGAGAGAATTTGAAGATTAGTGATATCTGAAAAAAACAGGAAAACGGAAAGAACTACAACAAAGAAAGTGGAACAACGTATTTGCATGACCAGGTATTTAGTATGTTGGTTTACTATCTTCGTGTTACATTTGCTGCTATTGTTTATTCACTTGATGATTCTCACTTAAATTTCATCCTACGCTATACATGTGCAGAGGAAAATTTGGATGAGCAAAACCTTTGGAGCTGTTTCAAGATATTTTCCCGAGGCGTATCTGCTTGGCCACCTTTGATGAGCACATTGAAAAGATAAAGGATGGAAAGAAAAGCGGTAAAGGAGAAGAAAGAAATCGAAATAGCAAAAAAAAGTGGAAAGAAAAGTGAGTTACAAAAAAAATTTGAAGAAAAATGATATCTGAAAAAAAGAAGAGGAAAAGAAATTGAAAAAGAACAAAAAGGAAAGAGAAAGAGCCAGAATAAAGAATGTGGAAATCGTATATGCATGCTTAAGAAGGTATTTAGTATGTTGTTTTATTATGTTCATGTTGCATTTGTTGCTATTTTTGATTCACTTGACGTTTCTAACTTGAATTTCATCCGTGCACAGGGAAAAGCGGATCAGCAAAACCTTCTTGGCTCTCGGCTGAAATTGCTCCAGTCATACAATTATGTAAGTTGAAAGGTATTAATTCTGAAGGTTGATCTACATAAGTCGTTTATTTGTTTATTTACTGTCGTACTTTGGGAATGTGGTGCAGGAACTTTTCGTAAATTGACCTTTGTTGGAATTGTTTCATTTGATTCAAACCTTTCCATGGTTTCACTCTTATAGGCGGTCCGATTATTGGAAGCATACAAGGTAATCTAGAAGTATTTTCGTTTCGCAAGGCTTGCTTCAAAACATACAACACACACTTCTAATACACATTATTTTATTTTGTAAAGTAAATCTTTTACTCCTTTTCTTGCAGATGTATTCCAATTCTGTTTGAAGATATTTTCCGTAGGCATATCTGTTTGGCCGCCTTTGGTGACTATTTTCAAAGGATAAAGGATGGTAAAAGAGAGAAGAAAAAATTGAAATAGCAAAAATAAAGGATAGAAAAGGGAGAGATACTAAAAAAATAGGAGAGAATTTGAAGAAAACTGATATCTGAAAAAAAAAGGAAAACGGAAAGAACTACAACAAAGAAAGTGGAACAATGTATGTGCATGACAAGGTATTTAGTATCTGGGTTTACTATCTTCGTGTTATATTTGCTGCTATTGTTTATTAACTTGATGATTCTCACTTAAATTTCATCCTACGCTATAGATGTGTAGAGGAAAATTTGGACGAGCAAAACCTTTGGAGTTGTTTGAAGATATTTTCCCTTGGCGTATCTACTTGGTCACCTTTGATGAGCACATTTAAAAGCGGTAAAGGAGAAGAAAGAAATCGAAATATCAAAAAAAAGAGGAAAGGAAAGTGAGTTACAAAAAAAATTTGAAGAAAAATGATATATAAAAAAAGAAGAGTTAAAGAAATTGAAAAAGAACAAAAAAGAAAGAGAAAGAGCCAGAATAAAGAATGTGGAAAGTGTATATGCTTGCTTAAGAAGGTATTTAGTATGTTGTTTTATTATGTTCGTGTTGCATTTGTTGCTATTTTTGATTCACTTGACGTTTCTAACTTGAATTTCATCCGTGCACAGGGAAAAATGGAGCAGCAAAACCTTCTTGGCTCTCGACTGAAATTGCTCCAGTCATACAATTATGTTAGTTGAAAGGTATTAATTCTGAAGGTTGATCTACTTAAGTCGTTTATTTGTTTATTTACTGTTGTACTTTGTGAATGTGGTGCAGGAACTTTTCGGAAATTGACCTTTTTGGGAATTGTTTCATTCGATTCAACCTTTCCATGGTTTCACTCTTATGGGTGGTCCGAATATTGGAAGCATTCAAGGTAATCTAGAAGTATGTTCGTTTCGCAAGGCTTGCTTCAAAACATACAACGCACACTTCTAATACTTGTTATTTTATTTTGTAGAGTAAATGTTTTACTCATTTTCTTGCAGATGTATTCCCAATTCTGTTTGATGATATTTTCCGTAGGCATATTTGTTTGGCCGCCTTTGGTGATCACTTTCAAAGGATAAAAGATGGTGAAAGAGAGAAGAAAAAATTGAAATAGCAAAAAAAGGGGATAAAAAACAGAGAGATACTAAAAAATAAGAGTAGAGAGTTTGAGGAAAAATGATATCTTATAAAAAAAGAAAAAATGAAAGAACTACAACAAAGAAAGTGGAACAATCTATGTGCATGACAAGGCATTTAGTTGTTAATATTCGTCAATGATCGAAGGTTGATGTAGCACGAATCAAGATCACCAAGTCGCCAAGAGTTAAATGGTATTCAATCCCGAATGTCGATCTTCAAGAATAACAAACAAGAGCAGAAGCGTATACGAAACAAGTCAAAAAGCAGTACTAGACTGCATGATTTTATTCATGAGAGATAGTGCCTTATTTATAGACATTAAAAGTAAGAAAAACATAGAGCAAAGGAGCCCAAGTATGGGCTAGTGCTGGCCGGCCAGCACTAGCCGTTAAGGGTGCTCCCAACGGCTAGTAGCCGTTGGGGACCCCCAGTGGCCAGGGCCAGCATGACCTTGACCCTTCTTCTATTATATTATGGCACGGGCCCAACCCGTGCATCCTATTACATTAACACACCCTCTCAAACTTACGGGGTATACAATGGAAGTTTGTCCAACATAAATCATATACAACTTGATTTTGAACGAACTTGTTACAAAAATTTCTACAAAATTAGTATCGAAGTTGTCACAGCTTCCTTTGAAACAACTCCTAATCATCGTTCCATAATTAATGTGTCAACTTATTTGTCATCCTTCGTGAAAATCAACGAAGTATCAATACATACATTTGCTCAATCTTAATGAAATCACAAAGACAATGTACAATATCTAATCTAAAGAGGAAACCAAAAAATGAGTCAAATAAGTTCATGAAGTTTATGTTCTCAAGAAACTCATTTGAAAGAAAACATTGATATCATTCAAATAGGATTGTCTATAGTAATAACTAGATTCATAAATCACTACAAACTTGTGATATTATAAGGGAACCTTGGTATATCAAACAAGCATTTTAAGATGCCCAAAACCCAAGTTTTAAGGACAAACTTAAACCCAACCAAGCTTTTTAAGGCAAAGCTCAAAACCTTCAAATCAAATAAGCTTTTTAAGGTTGAGCTCAAAACCCGCCAAGTCAAACAAGCTTTTTAAGGTTAAGCTCAAAACCTGCAAAGTCAAACAAGCTTTTTAAGGTTAAGCTCAAAACCCATCAAGTCAAATAAGCTTTTTAAGGTTAAGCTCAAAACCCGCCAAGTCAAACAAGCTTTAAGGCTAAGCTCAAACCCGAGTTTTGAGGAAAAACTCGAACCCAAACAAGCTTTTTAAGGCAAAGCTCAAAACCTTCAAATCAAACATAAAATTCCCAAGTCCCTTAAATATCCTTTAAACTCAAAAGTGATTCTACGGTTCAAAAAGTAAGACAATCCATTTGAATGATTAAAACAAGTCAAAAAAATCAACTTCATGCTTTTCAAAAGGTCTCACAAGGTTTGTTAAAACCATAACATCAAGATAACTATAAGTCTTTTTCAATATTGATTACTCTCCAACCAAAAGGCCAACAACATGGAACATCTTAATCGCAAAAATTTCCAACAAAAGGCCAACAAACAGATATCATAATCTCATAAGAAAAACAACTTTAAAGTTATCAAGATCGCAAATCTTCAAATAAGTGCATCTTCAATTTTCAATTAATTTCCAACCGAAGGCCAAAAATATGAATCTCAGTCATACAAGTACATTCAACTCATTATCAACAATCATTTTCCAAATGTCTCAAATAACAATAAGTATATCTTCAAGCATTAATTGATTTCCAAAAAAAGGCCACCAACATGAAGCACCTTAATCACAAAAGTCTTCAACAAAAGGCCAACAACATGGATCTCAATTACACAAGAGGATACCCCTTATTGTTTTCCAACAAATACATTTTTGAACTTATCAATAGTCAAGTTTGAAATCGTAACAAATTTTCAAATAACAATAAGTGCATCTTAAGATATCAATTAATTTCCAACAAAGACCACCAACATGAAGCACCTTAATCACAAAGGTCTTCAACAAAAGGCCAACAACATGAATCTTAATTATACAAGAAGATACCCCTCATTGTTTTCTAACAAATACATTTTCAAATTTATCAATAGTCAAGTTTGAAATCATCCAAATATCACAACACATTTTCTTCTAAACATGCCAACAAACAATTTGATTTAACTTCGTAAATACATAATCAAGATTGCATGTAACCAAGTTGGAAGGAACACATCTGGATGGGCTAAAGTCTGAATACCATGCATAGCGGAATCGGGTCGAATAGCCAAATCTGTTCATTTAACTCAACAATGCAAATACTATACAAACATGCACTAATATTAAGTGCAACAGAAAAGATTTATGTTTTCATGAGAAGGGAACGCAATAAACCACTAAGATATTCCAATAATCAAACTAAACCCATATTTCTTGTCAATAAGTCCATCTAAAACACATAGAGCTTAATATTTTCAAATCAAGGATAAGAAAAAGTGGTTCTCACAAAAACAAACTGATATTATTGGAATATTGCATATCCCAACCATCACCACAAGACAAATTGAACCCAAGGAATTCTAAACGCAATCACCATAACAAAGAGTGCAAGACTAGCCAAATTCATATGGCAAATAAAGAATGACAGTTGATATCGTGATAAGTAAACAAGCCAAACAAGACCACATATAGAGAATCAATTTAAGTACTCAATTTTTATTAAATCAATTTTCAAGGACAAAAGGGCAAAGTTATTTCAACCCATATCAAGTCACTCAAATGCCAAAACCCAAACGGAACTACATAAGAGAAACCAAGGAGAGATATTGAAAAACACACCAACAAACAAACAGTCGCAACCAACAAAGGACAATTAGCACTAAAAGACACAGAGATTTCTTCAAAAATCCAAATTATTTAATGACTATTTCAAAAACATGCTTCAAGAAATCTTAAGTTATCATATTTGCACCGAAACAACATAAGAATTTTCAAAGAAAGAGGAGATAAGCTAATAAACCATCTTTAATCCAAAAATAGATCACATAATGTTCTTATAACAACCATGAACTAAGAAACCAAGTAACAACCACTATTAAGATTTATAGCAAAAGAAATAAATTTCTACATAAAACGAAAGTATGGATAACAAGACTATTGTTCATGGACAAACAAAATGAGAAGATGAGATTTGAGAAATGAAGCACTGCAACGCGAATGAACTAATCTATCGTCTTCTTCAGACTCATTAAGGGTAAGATATAGATCAATAACAAAGGACAATGATAAAATACTATATATATATACAACAACAACTAAGCCTTTTCCCATACTAGACGGGGTCGGCTACATGGATTCTTTGTTTCCACAGATCCCTATCGTGTGCCATGTTAGCAGTTAACTCCCAATAAACTAGATCATTCTTTATTGTTTCTTTCCAACACTTTTGTGGTCGTCCTCTACCTCTTTTAATACTTTCCAAATTTAGTTTTTCTAACCTTCTTACAGGTTCTTCTTTTGATCTTCTTTCTATATGTCCAAACCATCTTAAACGATGTTCTCTCATTTTATCCTCTATTGGTGCCACTCCTAATTTGTTTATAATAACCTCATTATGTATACGGTCTTTTCTTGTATGGCCACTCATCCATCTCAACATCTTCATTTCTGTCACAGACATCTTTTGTACATGTTGATGATTAACTGCCCAACACTCAGAACCATAAAACATGGCAGGCCTAATTGCTGCTCTATAATATTTACCTTTTAATTTTAATGGTATCTTCTTATCACAAAGAATACCTGATGCTCCTCTCCATTTTAACCAACCAGCATTAATTCTATATGTAACATCTCCATCAATTCTTCCATCACTTTGAAAAATTGACCCTAGGTATTTAAAACTTTCCTTTTGGGGAATGCAATGTGTGCCAATTTTAATTTCTATGTCCTCTGAAGTAGCCAAATGATCAAACTTACATTCCATATATTCTGTCTTTGTTCTACTAAGTCGGAGGCCTTTGTTTTCTAATGTTTCTCTCCATAGTTCCAATTTTCTATTAACTTTTTCCTTAGACTCCTCCACTAATACAATGTCATCTGCAAATAACATACACCAAGGTACTTCATCTTGAATATGTTTTGTTAACTCATCCATCACCATTATAAATAAGTATGGACTTAAAGTTGATCCTTGATGTAACACAATATTAACTTCAAAGAAGTCTATCGTTCCTTCATGAGTCCTCACACATGTTTTTGCACCATCATACATGTCTCTTATAAGGTTAATATATGTCAATGGGATACCTCTTTTTTCCAAAGTTCTCCAAAGAACCTCCCTCGGTACCCTATCATAAGCTTTTTCTAGATCAATAAATATCATGTGAAGGTCTTTCTTTTTTGCTCTAAAATGTTCCATAAGACGTCTCAGAAGGTGAATCGCTTCAATAGTAGATCTACCTGGCATAAATCCAAATTGGTTCTCTGTTGTACTTGATACTTGTCTTAACTTACGTTCGATAATTCTTTCCCATAATTTCATAGTATGACTCATTAACTTGATACCTCGATAATTCACACAATTTTGAATGTCTCCCTTGTTCTTATATACGGGTATAAGTGTACTTGCTCTCCATTCCTCGGGCATCTTTTGGTTTTTCCATATTTCATTAAATAGTCTTGTGAGCCAAGTGATTCCTATTTCTCCTAGTATTTTCCAAACTTCTATAGGAATATTATCAGGTCCTACCGATTTACCACTCTTCATATGTTTAAGAGCCTCTTTGACTTCATTCTTTTGAATACGTCGGTAGAAATTGTGGTTTATATACTTTTCTGACTTAGCTAAATCTCCTAAACTAATACTAACATCTTTATTTTCATTAAAAAGATTATAAAAATAGTTTTTCCATCTATTTCTTATATCATCATTTTCCACTAGAATTTTTTCATCCTTGTCTTTTATGCATCTAACATAATTAAGATCTTTAGTTTTCTTATCTCTATCCCTAGCTATCCTAAAAATATCTCTTTCACCCTCTTTTGAGTTGAGTTTTTTATATAAGTCATCACAAATCTTAGCTTTTGCTTCACTAATGACCTTTTTTGCTTCCTTTTTTTGCTTTCTTATAAGCTTCTAAAGTTTCACTAGTTTTCTTAGCATAATGTAATTTGTAACATGCCCTCTTTGCCTTGATTTTATTTTGTACTATTTCACTCCACCACCAAGCTTCTTTTTGTGCCGGTACACCTCCCTTAGATACCCCTAACACATCTTTCGACACTTTCCTAATATGTATAGCCATATTGTTCTACATATAAGAGGGTGTGCCAACATAATTCCAAACATCTCCTTGAAGGACTTTCTGTTTAAATATATCTTCTTTCTGAGGTTCCATCATTTAGTCCGAATAGCTCGATGCACTCTTTTCTTCTTTGTCTATTTTTTATTTGTAATTCCATAACTAAAAGTCGATGTTGGGTGGTTAAGCTTTCTCCTGGAATTACCTTACAATCTTTACAACACGCTCTATCTTTTTTTCTACAAATAAAGTAATCAATTTGTGTGTGTGATAAGCCACTCTTATAAGTAATTAAATGTTCATCTCATTTTTTGAAGATTGTATTGACTATAAAGAGATCAAATGACACAGCAAAATTTAAAATCTCCCTACCTTCCTCATTTATATCCCCATAACCAAAGTTTCCATGAATCCCTTGATATCCTAATGCCTCTTTACCGACATGTCCATTTAAATCTCCTCCTAAACAAATCATCTCCCTTTGTGGAATCTTTTGAAACACCTTATCTAACTCTTCCCAAAAAACTGTCTTTATACTATCTTCTAGTCCTACTTGGGGTGCGTAAGCACAAACTATATTCAAAACCTCTGCTTCTAACACTAATTTCAATGTCATGATTCGGTCACCATATCGTTGTATGTCTACTACACTCCTTTAAATCTTTATTTATGATAATACCAACTCCGTTTCGGGCCTTTTCTTTACCTGAGTACCATAATTTAAAACCTGTATCCTCTATCTCCTTTGCTTTTTCTCCAACCCATTTTGTCTCTTGTAAACATAGAATATGAATCTTTCTCCGAATCATAGTATCTACCACCTCCATTAGCTTACCCGATAATGCTCCTATATTCCAAGAACCAATACGAATCTTATTATCTAGGACTAGCTTCCTTACCCCCCGCATCCGTCCATAATCAAAATGCGGAGACCCTCTCTGAAAATTTTTCACTACATTCGGGCGGCAATGTAGTGGGACTAACTTCTTTACCCACACCCGTCCATGATGTAGGAACCCTCTCTGCAATTGATTCACTATATTCGGGAGAAAATGTAGTGGCCCTTGCTTACTTCTTACTGCATTCGGGCTCTGCAGCACGTCGCTAGGCGGGAACGCCCCAAAGCAATGCTCATAATTTTTGTAATCTATGTTGTAGAAATCCGACGAAGTTTTACGCTGGCTGTCGGAAGCCTAACACAACCCTCCTCCTTTATCCGGGCTTGGGACCGGCAATGCAAGGGTGATCTCTTACATGGGCGGAGTTAAAATACTATATATATATATATATATATATATATATATTTGAAAAACGAGAATGTCAAAAAATATTATTTCTATCTCATGTCTTTCATAAACAACAACTAAGTTTTCAAATGTTTCAAACATAGCCACAAATTTACTTTAGTCAAAGTTCAATTTAAAAAACACAAGCATATATATAAGAAAACCATAATCATATATTTCTAAGAAATTCCAAAATTCTCACGAAAACAATGTAATCAATTGAGAACTTCATTATTTTCCTTCAATTTTCCAAAATAAACATACTTTCTAAAGTTACCTTGAACTTTGAAATGTCAAAAACCTAAAATCGTAGAATTTTAAAAGTTGGCACGCTTTTCAATGCGCTCGATATCTTCAATCCATGGCTTTGATACCATGTTAATATTCGCCAATGATCGAAGGTTGATGTAGCACGAATCAAGATCATCAAGTCGTCAAGAGTCAAATGGCATTCAATCATGAATACCGATCTTCAAGAATAACAAACAAGAGAGAAAGCGTATACGAAACAAGTCAAAAAGCAGTACTCATGAGAGATAGTGTCTTATTTATAGACATTACAAGTAAGCAAAACATAGAGCAAAGGAGCCCAAGTATGGGCTAGTGCTGGCCGGCCAGTACTAGCCCACACTTAATGTTTCTAACTTAAATTTCATCCTATGCTATACATGTGCAGAGGACAATTTGGATGAGCAAAACCTTGGAGTTGTTTCAAGATATTTTCCCGAGGCGTATCTAGTTGGCCACCTTTGATGAGCACATTGAAAAGATAAAGGATGGAAAGAAAAGCGGTAAAGGAGAAGAAAGAAATCGAAATAGCAAAAAAAAGAGGAAAGAAAAGTGAGTTATAAAAAAAATTTGAAGAAAAATGATATATGAAAAAAAAGAAGAGGAAAAGAAATTGAAAAAGAACAAAAAAGAAAGAGAAAGAGCCAGAATAAAGAATGTGGAAAGCGTATATGCATGCTTAAAAAGGTATTTAGTATGTTGTTTTATTATGTTCGTGTTGCATTTGTTTCTATTTTTGATTCACTTGACGTTTCTAACTTGAATTTCATCCGTGCACAGGGAAAAGCGGATGAGCAAAACCTTCTTGGCTCTCGGCTGAAATTGCTGCAGTCATACAATTATGTAAGTTTTAAGGTATTAATTCTGAAGGTTGATCTACTTAAGTCGTTTATTTGTTTATTTACTGTCGTACTTTGGGAATGTGGTGCAGGAACTTTTCGTAAATTGACCTTTTTGGGAATTGTTTCATTCCATTCAAACCTTTCCATGGTTTCACTCTTTTAAGCTATCCGATTATTGGAAGCATACAAGGTAATCTAGAAGTATTTTCGTTTCGCAAGGCTTGCTTCAAAACATACAACACACACTTCTAATACTCGTTATTTTATTTTGTAGAGTAAATGTTTTACTCCTTTTCTTGCAGATGTATTCCCAATTCTGTTTGAAGATATTTTCCATAGGCATATCTGTTGGGCCGCCTTTGATTACCACTTTCAAAGGATAAAGGATGGTAAAAGAGAGAAGAAAAAATTGAAATAGCAAAAGTAGAGGATAGAAAGTAGAGAGATACTAAAAAAATAGGAGAGAATTTGAAGAAAAGTGATATCTGAAAAAAAAGGAAAACAGAAAGAACTACAACAAAGAAAGTGGAACTACATATGTGCAAGACAAGGTATTTAGTATGTTGTTTTACTATCTTCGTGTTACATTTGCTGTTATTGTTTAGTCACTTGATGATTCTCACTTAAATTTCATCCTACTTTATACATGTGCAGAGGAAAATTTGGATTAGCAAAACCTTGGAGCTGTTTCAAGATATTTTCCCGAGGTGTATCTATCTACCTGGCCACCTTTGATGAGCACATTGAAAATATAAAGGATGGCAAGAAAAGCGGTAAAGGAGAAGAAAGAAATCGAAATAGCAAAAAAAAGGGGAAAGAAAAGTGAGTTACAAAAAAAATTTGAAGAAAAATGATATCTGAAAAATAGAGGAGGAAAAAAATTTGAAAAAGAACAAAAAAGAAATAGAAAGAGCCAGAATAAAGAATGTGGAAAGCGTATATGCATGGTTAAGAAGGTATTTAGTATGTTGTTTTATTATGTTTGTGTTGCATTTGCTGCTATTTTTTATTCACTTGACGTTTCTAACTTGAATTTCATCCGTGCACAGGGAAAAGCGGATGAGCAAAACCTTCTTGGCTCTCGGCTGAAATTGCTGCAGTCATACAATTATGTAAGTTGAAAGGTATTAATTCGGAAGGTTGATCTAGTTAAGTCGTTTATTTGTTTATTTACTGTCTTACTTTGGGAATGTGGTGCAGGAACTTTTCGTAAATTGACCTTTTTGGGAATTGTTTCATTTGATTCAAACCTTTCCATGGTTTCACTCTTATAGGCGGTCCGATTATTTGAAGCATACAAGGTAATCTAGAAGTATTTTCATTTTGCAAGGCTTGCTTCAAAACATACAAGACACACTTCTAATACACGTTATTTTATTTTGTTGAGTAAATGTTTTACTCGTTTTCTTGCAGATGTATTCCCAATTCTGTTTGAAGATATTTTCCGTAGGCATATATGTTGGGCCGCCTTTGATTACCACTTTCAAAGGATAAAGGATGGACGGATGCGGGGGGTAAGGAAGCTAGTCTTAGATAATAAGATTCGTATTGGTTCTTGGAATATCGGAACATTATCGGGTAAGCTAATGGAGGTGGTAGATACTATGATTCGGAGAAAGATTCATATTCTATGTTTACAAGAGACAAAATGGGTTGGAGAAAAAGCAAAGGAGATAGATGATACAGGTTTTAAATTATGGTACTCAGGTAAAGAAAAGGCCCGAAACGGAGTTGGTATTATCATAAATAAAGATTTAAAGGAGAGTGTAGTAGACATACAACGATATGATGACCGAATCATGACATTGAAATTAGTGTTAGGAGTAGAGGTTTTATATATATAGTTTGTACTTACGCATAGAAGATAATATAAAGACAGTTTTTTGGGAAGAGTTAGATAAGGTGTTTCAAAAGATTCCACAAAGGGAGATGATTTGTTTAGGAGGAGATTTAAATGGACATGTCGGTAAAGAGGCATTAGGATATCAAGGGATTCATGGAAACTTTGGTTATGGGGATATAAACGAGGAAGGTAGGGAGATTTTAAATTTTGCTATGTCATTTGATATCTTTATAGTCAATACAATCTTCAAAAAACGAGATGAACATTTAATTACTTATAAGAGTGGCTTATCACAAACACAAATTGATTACTTTATTTGTAGAAAAAAAGATAGAGCGTGTTGTAAAGATTGTAAGGTAATTCCAGGAGAAAGCTTAACCACCCAACATCGACTTTTAGTTATGGATTTACAAATAAAAAAATGGACAAAGAAGAAAAGAGTGCATCGAGCTATTCGGACTAAATGGTGGAACCTCAAAAGTGAGAAAGAAGATATATTTAAACAAAAAGTCCTTCAAGAAGATGTTTGGAATTATGTTGGCACACCCTCTGATATGTGGAACAATATGGCTATACATATTAGGAAAGTGGCGAAAGATGTGTTAGGGGTATCTAAGGGAGGTGTACCGGCACAAAAAGAAGCTTGGTGGTGGAGTGAAGTAGTACAAAACAAAATCAAGGCAAAGAGGGCATGTTACAAATTACATTATGCTAAGAAAACTAGTGAAACTTTAGAAGCTTATAAGAAAGCAAAGAAGGAAGCAAAAAAGGCCGTTAGTGAAGCAAAAGCTAAGATTTGGGAGGACTTATATAAAAAACTCAACTCAAAAGAGGGTGAAAGAGACATTTTTAGGATAGCTAGGGCTAGAGATAAGAAAACTAAAGATCTTAATTATGTTAGATGCATAAAAGACGAGGATGAAAAAATTCTAGTTTCAAATGATGATATAAGAAATAGATGGAAAAACTATTTTTATAATCTTTTTAATGAAAATAAAGATGTTAGTATTAGTTTAGGAGATTTAGCCAAGTCAGAAAAGTATATAAACCATAATTTCTACCGACGTATTCAAAAGAATGAAGTCAAAGAGGCTCTTAAACATATGAAGAGTGGTAAATCGGTAGGACCGGATAATATTCCTATAGAAGTTTGGAAAATACTAGGAGAAATAGGAATCACTTGGCTCACAAGACTATTTAATGAAATATGGAAAAACCAAAAGAGGCCCGAGGAATGGAGAGCAAGTACACTTATACCCATATATAAAAACAAGGGAGACATTCAAAATTGTGCGAATTATCGAGGTATGAAGTTAATGAGTCATACTATGAAATTATGGGAAAGAATTATTGAACGTAGGTTAAGACAAGTATCAAGTACAACAGAGAACCAATTTGGATTTATGCCTGGTAGATCTACTATTGAAGCGATTCACCTTTTGAGACGTCTTATGAAACATTTTAGAGCAAAAAAGAAAGACCTTCACATGATATTTATTGATCTAGAAAAAGCTTATGATAGGGTACCGAGGGAGGTTCTTTGGAGAACTTTGGAAAAAAGAGGTATCCCATTGACATATATTAACTTTATAAGAGACATGTATGATGGTGCAAAAACATGTGTGAGGACTCATGAAGGAACGACAGACTTCTTTGAAGTTAATATTGTGTTACATCAAGGATCAACTTTAAGTCCATATTTATAATGGTGATGGATGAGTTAACAAAACATATTTAAGATGAAGTACCTTGGTGTATGTTATTTGCAGATGACATTGTATTAGTGGAGGAGTCTAAGGAAAAAGTTAATAGAAAATTGGAACTATGGAGAGAAACATTAGAAAACAAAGGCCTCCGACTTAGTAGAACAAAGACAGAATATATGGAATGTAAGTTTGATCATGTGGCTACTTCAGAGGACATAGAAATTAAAATTGGCACACATTGCATTCCCCAAAAGGAAAGTTTTAAATACCTAGGGTCAATTTTTCAAAGTGATGGAAGAATTGATGGAGATGTTACACATAGAATTAATGCTGGTTGGTTAAAATGGAGAGGAGCATCAGGTATTCTTTGTGACAAGAAGATACCATTAAAATTAAAAGGTAAATATTATAGAGCAGCAGTTAGGCCTGCCATGTTTTATGGTTCTGAGTGTTGGGCAGTTAATCATCAACATGTACAAAAGATGTCTGTGACAGAAATGAAGATGTTGAGATGGATGAGTGGTCATACAAGAAAAGACCGTATACATAATGAGGTTATTAGAAACAAATTAGGAGTGGCACCAATAGAGGATAAAATGAGAGAACATCGTTTAAGATGGTTTGGACATATAGAAAGAAGATCAAAAGAAGAACCTGTAAGAAGGTTAGAAAACCTAAATTTGGAAAGTATTAAAAGAGGTAGAGGACGACCACAAAAGTGTTGGAAAGAAACAATAAAGAATGATCTAGCTTATTGAGAGTTAACTGCTAACATGGCACACGATAGAGATCTGTGGAAACAAAGAATCCATGTAGCCGACCCCGTCTAGTATGGGAAAAGGCTTAGTTGTTGTTGTTGTTGTAAGGCTTGCTTCAAAACATACAACACACACTTCTAATACTCGTTATTTTATTTTGTAGAGTAAATGTTTTACTCCTTTTCTTGCAGATGTATTCCCAATTCTGTTTGAAGATATTTTCCATAGGCATATCTGTTGGGCCGCCTTTGATTACCACTTTCAAAGGATAAATGATGGTAAAAGAGAGAAGAAAAAATTGAAATAGCAAAAGTAGAGGATAGAAAGCAGAGAGATACTAAAAAAATAGGAGAGAATTTGAAGAAAAGTGATATCTGAAAAAAAAAGGAAAACAGAAAGAACTACAACAAAGAAAGTGGAACTACATATGTGCAAGACAAGGTATTTAGTATGTTGTTTTACTATCTTCGTGTTACATTTGCTGTTATTGTTTAGTCACTTGATGATTCTCACTTAAATTTCATCCTACTTTATACATGTGCAGAGGAAAATTTGGATTAGCAAAACCTTGGAGCTGTTTCAAGATATTTTCCCGAGGTGTATCTACCTGGCCACCTTTGATGAGCACATTGAAAATATAAAGGATGGCAAGAAAAGCGGTAAAGGAGAAGAAAGAAATCGAAATAGCAAAAAAAAGGGGAAAGAAAAGTGAGTTACAAAACAAATTTGAAGAAAAATGATATCTGAAAAATAGAGGAGGAAAAACATTTGAAAAAGAACAAAAAAGAAATAGAAAGAGCCAGAATAAAGAATGTGGAAAGCGTATATGCATGCTTAAGAAGGTATTTAGTATGTTGTTTTATTATGTTCGTGTTGCATTTGTTGCTATTTTTGATTCACTTGACGTTTCTAACTTGAATTTCATCTGTGCACAGGAAAAAGCGGATGAGCAAAACCTTCTTGGCTCTCGGCTGAAATTGCTGCAGTCATACAATTATGTAACTTGAAAGGTATTAATTATGAAGGTTGATCTACTTAAATCGTGTGAAGGTCTTTCTTTTTTGCTCTAAAATGTTCCATAAGACGTCTCAAAAGGTGAATCGTTTCAATAATAGATCTGCCTGGCATGAATCCAAATTGGTTCTCTGTACTTGATACTTGTCTTAACCTACGCTCGCTAATTCTTTCCCATAATTTCATAGTATGACTCATTCACTTGATACCTTGATAATTCGCACAATTTTGAATGTCTCCCTTGTTCTTATATATGGGTATAAGTGTACTTTCTCTCCATACCTCGAGCATCTTTTGGTTTTTCCATATTTCATTAAATAGTCTTGTGAGCCAAGTGATTCCTATTTCTCCTAGTATTTTCCATACTTCTATATGAATATTATATGGTCCTACCGATTTACCACCCTTCATATGTTTAAGAGCCTCTTTGACTTCATTTTTTTGAATCCATCGGTAGAAATTGTGGTTTATATACTTTTCCGCCTTAGCTAAATCTCCTAAACTAATACTAACATCTTTATTTTCATTAAAAAGATTATAAAAATAGTTTTTCCATCTATTTCTTATATCATCATTTTCCACTAGAATTTTTTCATCCTTGTCTTTTATGCATCTAACATAATTAAGATCTTTAGTTTTCTTATCTCTATCCCTAGCTATCCTAAAAATATCTCTTTCACCCTCTTTTGAGTTGAGTTTTTTATATAAGTCATCACAAATCTTAGCTTTTGCTTCACTAATGACCTTTTTTGCTTCCTTTTTTTGCTTTCTTATAAGCTTCTAAAGTTTCACTAGTTTTCTTAGCATAATGTAATTTGTAACATGCCCTCTTTGCCTTGATTTTATTTTGTACTATTTCACTCCACCACCAAGCTTCTTTTTGTGCCGGTACACCTCCCTTAGATACCCCTAACACATCTTTCGACACTTTCCTAATATGTATAGCCATATTGTTCTACATATAAGAGGGTGTGCCAACATAATTCCAAACATCTCCTTGAAGGACTTTCTGTTTAAATATATCTTCTTTCTGAGGTTCCATCATTTAGTCCGAATAGCTCGATGCACTCTTTTCTTCTTTGTCTATTTTTTATTTGTAATTCCATAACTAAAAGTCGATGTTGGGTGGTTAAAACTTGTATGCTTTTTCTCCAACCCACATTGTCTCTTGTAAACATAGAATATGAATATTTCTTCGAATCATAGTATCTACCACCTCCATTAGCTTACTGGATAATGTTCCGATATTCCAAGAACCAATACGAATCTTATTATCGGGGACTAGCTTCCTTACCTCTCACATCCGTCCATAATCAAAATGCGAAGACCCTCTCTGAAAATTTTTCACTACATTCTGGCAGCAATGTAACGGGGCTAACTTCTTTACCCACACCTGTCCATGATATGGGAACCCTCTCTGCAATTGATTCACTACGTTCGGGTGAAAACTTAGTGGCCCTTGCTTACTTCTTACTGCATTCGGGCTCTGCAGCACGTCGCTAGGCGGGGACACCCCAAAGCAATGCTCATAATTTTTGTAATCCATGTTATAAAAATACAACAAAGAAAGTGGAACAACTTATGTGCATGACAAGGTATTTGGTACGTTGGTTTACTATCTTCGTGTTACATTTGCTGCTATTGTTTATTCACTTGATGATTCTCACTTAAATTTCATCCTACGCTATACATGTGCAGAGGACGATTTGGATGGCAAAACCTTGGAGCTGTTTCAAGATATTTTCCCGAGGCGTATCTACTTGGCCACCTTTGATGAGCACATTGAAAAGATAAAGGATGGAAAGAAAAGCGGTAAAGGAGAAGAAAGAAATCGAAATAGCAAAAAAAAGAGGAAAGAAAAGTGAGTTACAAAAAACATTTGAAGAAAAATGATATATGAAAAAAAGAAGAGGAAAAGAAATTGAAAAAGAACAAAAAAGAAAGAGAAAGAGCCAGAATAAAGAATGTGGAAAGCGTATATGCATGCTTAAGAAGGTATTTAGTATGTTTTATTATGTTCGTGTTGCATTTGTTGCTATTTTTGATTCACTTTACGTTTCTAACTTGAATTTCATCGGTTCACAGGGAAAAGCAGATCAGCAAAACCTTCTTGGCTCTCGGCTGAAATTGCTCCAGTCATACAATTATGTAAGTTGAAAGGTATTAATTCTGAAGGTTGATCTACTTAAGTCGTTTATTTGTTTATTTACTGTCTTACTTTGGGAATGTGGTGCAGGAACTTTTCGTAAATTGACCTTTTTGGGAATTGTTTCATTCGATTCAAACCTTTCCATGGTTTCACTCTTATAAGCTGTCCGATTATTGGAAGCATACAAGGTAATCTAGAAGTATTTTCTTTTGGATAGGCTTGCTCCAAAACATACTAACACACACTTCTAATACACGTTATTTTATTTTGTAGAGTAAATGTTTTACTTGTTTTCTTGCAGATGTATTCCCAATTCTGTTTGAAGATATTTTCCGTAGGCATATCTGTTGGGCCGCCTTTGATTACCACTTTCAAAGGATAAAGGATGGTAAAAGAGAGAAGAAAAAATTCAAATAGCAAAAATAGAGGATAGAAGGCATAGAGATACTAAAAAAATAGGAGAGAATTTGAAGAAAACTGATATCTGAAAAAAGAAGGAAAACAGAAAGAACTACAACAAAGAAAGTGGAACAACGTATGTGCATGACAAGGTATTTAGTATGTTGGCTTACTATCTTCGTGTTAGATTTACTGCTATTGTTTATTCACTTGATGATTCTCACTTAAATTTCATCCTACGCTATACATGTGCAGAGGACGATTTGGATGGGCAAAACCTTGGAGCTGTTTCAAGATATTTTCCCTAGGCGTATCTACTTGGCCACCTTTGATGAGCACATTGAAAAGATGAAGGATGGAAAGAAAAGCGGTAAAGGAGAAGAAAGCAATCGAAATAGCAAAAAAAAGAGGAAAGAAAAGTGAGTTACGAAAAAAATTTGAAAAAAAATGATATATGAAAAAAAGAAGAGGAAAAGAAATTGAAAAAGAACAAAAAAGAAAGAGAAAGAGCCAGAATAAAGAATGTGGAAAGCGTATATGCATGCTTAAGAAGGTATTTAGTATGTTGTTTTATTATGTTCATGTTGCATTTGTTGCTATTTTTGATTCACTTGACGTTTCTAACTTGAATTTCATCGGTTCACAGGGAAAAGCAGATCAGCAAAACCTTCTTGGCTCTCGGCTGAAATTACTCGAGTCGTACAATTATGTAAGTTGAAAGGTATTAATTCTGAAGGTTGATCTACTTAAGTAGTTTATTTGTTTATTTACTGTCTTACTTTGGGAATGTGGTGCAGGAACTTTTCGTAAATTGATCTTTTTGGGAATTGTTTCATTCGACTCAAACCTTTCCATGGTTTCACTCTTATAGGCGGTCCGATTATTGGAAGCACATAAGGTAATGTAGAAGTTTTTCTGTTTCACAAGGCTTGCTTGCAGACATACGACACACACTTCTAATACACATGCTATTTTATTTCGTAGAGTAAATGTTTTACTCGTTTTCTTGCAGATGTATTCCCAATGTTGTTTAAAGATATTTTCCTGAGGCATATCTGCTTGGCCGCCTTTGATGATCACTTTCAAAGGATAAAAGATGGGAAAAGAGAGAAGAAAGAAATTGAAATAGCAAAAAAAGAGGATAGAAGACGGATTGATACTAAGAAAATGCGAGAGAATTTGAAGAAAAATGATATTTGAAAAAGGAAGGAAAAAAAATTGGAAAAAGAAAGAAAGAACAACAAAGGAAGTGGAACAACGTATATGCCTAACAAGGTATTTAGTGTGTTGGTTTATTATGTACATGTTACATTTGCTGCATGCAATTGTTGATTCACTTGATGTTTCTAACTTAAATTTCATCCTAGGCTACACGTGCCCAGGGAAATATGGATGAGCAAAGCCTTCTACTCTATGCTGAAATTGCTTCAGCCATACAGTTATGTAAGTTTTAAGATATTAAGTCTTGGTGTTGATCTAGGTAAGTCGTTTATTTATTTATTTACACTCTTACTTTGGGATTGTGGTGCAGAAACTTTTCTTAAATTGACCTTTTTGTAAATTGTTTCATTCAGACTCAAACCTTTTCATGGTTTCACCCTTGATAGTTAGGGCGATTGTTGGATGCACACAATGTAATGTGGAGGTTTTTCTGTTTCACAAGGTTTGCTTTTAGCATGTAAACTGTTCTGGTTTCTGTGGTTTGTAAATCCATTGCTTCCTATGCAGGCTTCTCCTGGGCTTACCTTCACGAACCCGCGCAGGCTTGACATGTTAGAAAGTACACTTGGTCCGCTAGAGAGTATTCAAGTACTCGATGAAAAAGGAAGGAAGAAAGGCTTTGTGCGGAAGTCCCCCGATATGCTTTTTAAAAACTGAAACTAAAATAAAAAAAAATTTAAAAAAAGAGGAAAGAAGAAAGGAAAACAGAAGAAGAATGGGAAATGGGAAAGTGAAAAAGAACCAAAAGGGGAGAATGTGGAAAGAGAACAAAGCGTCCTCCATAAGCTCTTTTGAGTATGAGGCTTGGTGACCATGGATCCTATCCAGAGAAGGTGGTGTTTCATGGGATATGTACTTGTTACAGATATGTTCCTAGTGCTTGCTGTTATTATTGACCAAACATTGCATAATGGTTTTTTGGTGGTAAAAGATTGACTTTTTGTTTGTGAACTTCTTGTGACTTTGTAGTGGAGTTGATGAGTTGCTGGGGCACGTCATTTCTCGTATTTGCTCCTATTGACAAGTCATAAAATCCTTGCTCAACAATGACCCTTGCTGTAAGCACCTTCATCCATGATTCCATGGTGTTGTTCTTTTATAACTAAGTGTTCGTTCTGCAACGTGAGAAGTCATGTTACTCAAACTTTGATGAATAGGCATTGCATCAGCATCACATCAGACAAGTTACTGTTGAGACAAGTGGTGAAGTTTGTGGAGGTTGTCAACTGGTTCTTCTCAGGACTTTCAATCAGAGATTGAGTGGGGTTGTTCCTTTCAATCTGAAGATGAACCTTATTTTTCTGTTTTGTTGGTGAGTTTGGCTTTGTTATGTCTTATTTTCAATAAATTGTATGCAGGGGCTTCAGTAATGCTTTAGGTGGGTTTGGTGGTGGTGGATGGTCTTTATTGTGTAGCGTTTGCATAGAAGATGGGACCATCATTGTGAATTCTTCTCCAAGCAAACTTCTCGGTGGTTTCCCAGCATTATGTGATCCTGGTGGTGGCATCCTCTGTGCTAAAGCATTTATGCAGCTTCTGCTTTGGTTTTGTATATGATTTATACAAGTTGCTAGTGCCCATAATTTACAATGGCATCTGAATCCTATCATGGACCTAGAGTTTTTGTTTTTGCTAACCATCTTCTCTTTTCAACTATTTGAATATCATTGCTTATATGCTGCTTTAAAATGACTCTTTACCTATGTACCCTTGTGTTTTTTACTATTGTAGGTCTGTTTTATGTTGTGTAGAAAGTGCCCCCATCATTGCTTGTTCGATTTCTCGGAGAGGTCGATTCTGCAAGGGATTTCTGCTTCAAGGATTGGAGGGTTTCCTGGTGGACAGGTCGTTTTACCTCTGACTCTCACAGGGTCGATCAACAAGAGATACAAATTCTTTTAGTTAAAACTGGTATTACAAGTCTAAATTTTGGAAGTGTCTGTCTTAGTTGCTGGCTCAGCGGATATGTATTTGTTACAGGTAAATTGGTGTGACAAGGGATATTGTTACAGGTGTGTTGGTGCTTGCCATTATTATTGATCAAGCGTTGCATAATGTTTTTTTGGATAGTTTTGGATAATGGTTTTCTTGTGGTAAAGAATCAGGCTTCTTCCATGTGAACTTCATGCAGCTTTATAGTGGAGTTGATTGGAATGTTGATGGGCCATGGTCAGAGCTTGTATTTACAACTATTTACAATTAATTTGCTGCGGAATTCCTTCTGGGTTTTGGGCCATTCTGCTGGAGTCAAAAGCAGTTGAATGGATTTCTTTCCATTGATCTTTGATTTTAGTTTCTAGACTTCACTTGAAGTGGGCTCTGCTGCAACCCGACCATGTAAGTACAAATAAAGTCATGACAAACAATGCATAGACACTGAGAAGCCCCACTGAATTCACTCTCTGAAAACCTAAGTAGATATGCTACATCTTGGTGCGCTCCCTACTTGTCAGAAGTAACCATGTGAAAGAGAATACAAGTATACAAGGCAGCAAAGCCAGATGAAGTCCAAGTTACGCGCACCCCACTTACATGCAGATGCATACTTAACCCATAATTTGGGAACAGTGGATTTGGGTCAAGTATGAATCATTCACATAAATTGAGTGCTGCACCAAAAGCTTGAATGGCCCCATCCCAATTTAGTTGGGTTATGGTTTGGTGGAAGTGTTTGATTGTGTTTGTTGGAATTAATTAGAATAGACCCAGACCTCAAGTGTTCTATTAATGGGTTTGGGTTGGCTTTGAAATATCAACCTAGATTTAGCTAATTCCAGTTTTGGTTTGCGCAGTTTTAATTTTTCATGGGTTTAATAGCGTTTGTTTTACCCTTTTTCATTTGTGCAGGTTAGGTCGGTTTTTGCATGGAGTGGGCTGCTTCATTGCTAAAACAGTAAAAGTTGTCAGCACAGCCAAAAAAGGTTAGGTAGTGGGATGGACACAATACCCAATCTTGGCCCCATCCGAGTGATTTCCCTTTTGAGTTGTTTTGAAAATGCAAGTAAACTGTTCCAGTGTTGTACAGTTGTGGTTTGAGGAATTGTGGCTTCTCATGTTAGGGAAAGTGTTATAATATGGTGTGCCGTTACTCATAGAGAGAATTCAGTCAGACACCACCCAAGCCAGCCAATGAAACATGTTTAAAATAATCTGGCGTTCGGGTAAGTTGTATTGTTTCTTTATCCTTTATTTCCATTTTATGTTGATCTTTCTCTCTGTCCTTTTCATATCTTTCCTGTAGTAATTTTTGAAGAAATCTGACCACAGTTCTGTTTGGGGTTGTCTCCATAGCTTCATCTCGAAGTATATTGTTAAGGTGATCACTCTGAGATGCTTATTCACTTTACCATGCATACATATGTGTGTGTGCCTCGTAGTTTCACATCAAAAAGACACATGCAATCAATTGTTTATTTAAGAATGAATCGTTAGGGATGACAATATTGACTCAACCCGTGCAAGCCTAACCCCACCGAGGAATACTTGGCCAGATCAAGTTCTGGTACGAGTACGGGGATAAGATACCAACCATACCACACGCAAAATAATATATATATATATATATATATATATATATATATATATATAGAGAGAGAGAGAGAGAGAGAGAGAGAGAGAGAGAGAGAGGTATGGTTGGCACATTGCATCCTCCAAAAGGAAAGTTTTAAATACCTAGGGTCAAATTTTCAAAGTGGAAGAATTAATGGAGATTAAAATGGAGAGGAGCATCAAATATTCTTTGTGATAAGAAGATACCATTAAAGTTAAAGATAAATATTATAGAGCAACAATTAGACCTACCAGTCCAGCTACATTGCCGCCCGAATGTAGTGAATAATTTTTAGAAAGGGTCTCCGCATTTTGAATATGGACGGATGTAGGGGTAAGGAAGTTATTCCTAGATAATAAAATTCATATTGGTTCTTGGAATACTGGAACATTATCCAGTAAGCTAATGGAGGTGGTAGATACTATGATTCATAGAAAGATTCATATTCTATGTTTATAAGAGACAAAATGGGTTGGAGAAAAAGCATACAAGTTTTAAATTATGGTACTCAGGTAAAGAAAGGGCTCGAAACGAAGTTGGTATTATCATAAATAAAGATTTAAAGGAGAGTGTAGTAGACATACAACGATATAGTGACCGAATCATGATGTTGAAATTAGTGCATATAAGATTTATATTGGTTTCTCCTCGCTATCAGCCAATCTCAAAACTTTCACTAAAGGACAAGTTATTTTCAATAATCTGACACATGCATTTCAAAATGAACTTCTAAAAATTGTTTCTGCAATCTTATTCAACTTTCTATTTCTTCTATTTTGAGGCAACTCTGCAAATTGTTGCCACTCATCTGAGGAGAACATTCTCTTCAAAGCTTCCTTCTGTCTCACAATACTATGTACAGATAAGAAGTTTGTTGCGAACCGAGTTACAGTTGTGCGAAGAAGCTCTGCACCTTTTGTATATCTCCTCATCATACACAAAACAAATGCATGGTTGTAAATGAATTTCGTAATATCTTGGCAACACTATGTTGCTGCCTTTATTTCATCCATCTCACCAATGTCCTCAAGGATGAGATCTAAACAATGGGCTGCACATGGTGTCCAGTAGAAAGTCTCATAAATATCAGCTAACTCCTTCCCAGCTGCTTTGTAGTTAGCTGCATTATCTGTAATCAATTGGACCACATTCTGTAGCCCAACCTCCTGTATAATCTTATCAAATTCTTCTCGTAAGATCTCTGAAGTGTGCCTCTCCTCTGGCATGTCTAGAGATCTCAAAAACATGAGTCTTGGACAATATATAAGAAAGTTTAGCAATGTCCTTCCTCACCTATCGGTTCATCCATCTGCCATAATAGTGCATTATGTTTCCTTTCACGACTGTCTCAAAGTCGAACAATATTGCTGCACTTTAATGATGGTTTGATCTAATATCTTCCATCTCAAAAAATCGTGGGTTTCGGTCGGCTGGGAACCCTTTATAAGGGTCCCAGGGCGTATCATGCTATACGGCCCTATCGCACGATACGGTACGATACTCTATCAATTGTGATATACCACCCTATTACGATACGTATCGCACCATACCGTACTATACGGTGCGATACGGATAACACTGGCAACAATAGAGGATAAAATGAGAGAATATCGTTTAAGATGGTTTGGACGTAGAGAAAGAAGATCAAAATAAGAACCTCTAAGAAGGTATGAAAAACTAAATTTGGAAAGTATTAAAAGAGCTAGAGGACGACCACAAAAGTGTTGGAAAGAAACAATAAAGAATGATGTAGCTTATTGTAAG
This sequence comes from Brasenia schreberi, assembly GCA_036023115.1. Taxonomy (NCBI): domain Eukaryota; kingdom Viridiplantae; phylum Streptophyta; class Magnoliopsida; order Nymphaeales; family Cabombaceae; genus Brasenia; species Brasenia schreberi. The sequence goes on from JAYKKT010000051.1 coordinate 559,429, forward strand.
TTAACTGCTAACATGGCACACGATAGGGATCTATGGAAACAAAGAATACATGTAGCCGACCCCGTCTAGTATGGGAAAAGGCTTAGTTGTTGTTGTTGTTGTAGAGAGAGAGAGGTAGTGGTAAATTTTTGAGCCTCATATGCTCAATCAATGTATAATGTGCATTAAAGGCTTTTTGCTTTATCAACTCAACATACATAGAATCGATCTCATGTTCTAATGATTGTTTAGTATTACTTTGGAAATATAGTACTTGATGCTCTAGAGCTAAAGATCGAACTGTTTCGTCTGTGATAGCCTTCTCCTCAATGCCGGACATGCAATGTGAATGTTGTATAACAGTAAAATATTTCATGAGTTAGACTTGCTCGAATATGAACCCAGTTAAGTAGAACCAACCTTTAAATCAAACACTTGTCCTGTGCTTTTTCTGCCATTTTAAGATCTGGCTTGGGGAGTTTTATTCAAAATGGAGCTACTTCACTGTGCTTCTTTCTTTTACTACATGTAGGTGATACTGTTTCTACTCTGATCTTGGGAGAATTTACGAGGTAATCTTCATTTACATTTTAATTTTATTATAGGTGATCACAGATGTCAAAATGGGCCTGGTCCTAGAAAAATGCAGGGCCAGCCAGAAATTTCTGGCCCATTTCAGGAACACGGCCGTATGGCCTGTCCCAGCCCGTTTCTCTCTCTCTCTCTCTCTCTATCTCTCTCTCTCTCTCTCTCTCTCTCTCTCTCTCTCTCTCTCTATATATATATATATATATATATATATATATATATATATATATATATATATATATATAGAGAGAGAGAGAGAGAGAGAGAGAGAGAGACCACAAGTGTTGAAAAGATCTGATGGAAATAAAGTATCCATTGCCAGTCCTATGGAAACCAAGAATTCATGTAGTGGATTCCATCTATGAAAACATATAGTGTGGAGCTGATCTTGAGAAAAAACTTAGTTATATAAAGTATGAACGGAGATTGAGCTGGACTAATATATATATATATAGCCTGGCATGGGGGATCGTCCCACATTTTTTCAGGCCCACAAGAGCTGAGGCTGGGCCACATCTCTGATGGTGTTGCTCCAAGTCACACACAAATGTCTATTCAACGTCAAAACAAACATCTGACGTCATATATCAGTATATTTGTGAGACAGCCAAGCGCCTGGCTAATTACAAATGAAATACAAATTAATTGTGTGAACCCGGTTTGTATTATTAATCGGGGAAATGGCAGGCAGTCCTCTCCTGCACTCTCATTTTTTATTTTGGGTCGTCTACATACATGTAGGCTGGTGTGGAACGTTTTAAAATCATTCCAGTGTTTTAAAAATAAAATTGTTTCTAAAGCTAAGTCAGCAGTAAGTTGCTCGAGGGACCGCCGAGATTTTTAACCCGGTTTTCACCGTAGACCTTCCCCATACCCTAGTTTTACCCATCCCTGGTACTCCCTTCATATCATATTATAACAGTTTAATAAGCCTGAATGTTTCGCGTACTTGTAGCATACAAAATCATAAGACCTAGGCAACGAGGCAACCTCAATATTGACCCAACCCTTTCCACCGAACCATTGGCTGATAACTAAAAAAAAAAGTTCGGAGCTTCTAATTTGAGTTGGGGGCGTTTGAAATGAATTGGGTTTTTGTTGAATTCAATGAGATTTCAGGATTCAAAAAGGATTTGAATTATGGACCCCGTAAACGGTTGGATTTTACTCTAACCCGGGTGAAATGTCATCCGTTTGGAGCCTCAAGCAAGCGAAATCGATTATTGTCAAGGCGAAAGCGAATTCACCTCAATTCATCGAAATTCCACTGGAATTTCTGATCTACTACCGATTTTGCACTTTTGATTGTTTCTTCCGATCAACGGCTTCAAGAATCTCGATTGGAGTCGGATCCCCTTAGGTCGTTGGCTTTGCTGGGAACATGAATTCATGACGACTGAGTTGGTTGATTATTTTGCACGAAAAAATTGATACAGGACTCATTGCCTATTGGATACTTTAGAACATGAATTCATGACGATTGAGTTGGGATAATTTTACAAGGCAATTAGGCCTGCCATGTTTTATGGTTCGAGTGTTGGGAGTTAATCATCAAGATGTACAAAAGATGTCTGTGACACAAATGAAGATGAGATGGTTGAGTGATCATACAAGAAAAGACCGTATACATAATGAGCTTATTAGAAACAAAAGGATAAAACGAGAGAATAGTTTAAGATGGTTTGGACGTAGAGAAAGAAGATCAAAATAAGAACCTCTAAGAAGGTATGAAAAACTAAATTTGGAAAGTATTAAAAGAGCTAGAGGATGACCACAAAAGTGTTGGAAAGAAACAATAAATAATGATCTAGCTTATTGTGAGTTGACTGCTAACATGGCACACGATAGGGATCTATGGAAACAAAGAATCCATGTAGCCGACACCGTCTAGTATGGGAAAAGGCTTAGTTGTTGTAGAGAGAGAGAGAGGTAGTGGTAAATTTTTGAGCCTCATGTGCTCAATCAATGTATAGTGTGCATTAAAGGCTTTTTGCTTTATCAACTCAACCATACATAGAATCGATCTATGTTCTAATGATTGTGCAGTATTACTTTGGAAGGATAGTACTTGATGCTCTAGAGCTAAAGATCGAACTGTTTCGTCTGTGATAGCCTTCTCCTCAATGCCGGACATGCAATGTGAATGTTGTATAACAGTAAAATATTTCATGAGTTAGACTTGCTCGAATATGAACCCAGTTAAGTAGAACCAACCTTTAAATCAAACACTTGTCCTGTGCTTTTTCTGCCATTTTAAGATCTGGCTTGCGGAGTTTTATTCAAAATGGAGCTACTTCACTGTGCTTCTTTCTTTTACTACATGTAGGTGATGCTGTTTCTACTCTGATCTTGGGAAAATTTACGAGGTAATCTTCATTTACATTTTAATTTTATTATAGGTGATTACAGATGTCAAAATGGGCCTGGTCCTAGAAAAATGCAGGGCCAGCCAGAAATTTCTGGCCCATTTCAGGAACACGGCCGTATGGCCTGTCCCAGCCCGTTTCTCTCTCTCTCTCTCTCTCTCTCTCTCTCTCTCTCTCTCTCTCTTGTGGCTTCAATATGAAATTATATATGAAAACATACATTGCCAGAGTCCTATGGAAACCAAGAATTCATGTAGTCGATTCCATCTATGAAAACATATAGTGTGGAGCTGATCTTGAGAAAAAACTTAGTTATATAAAGTATGAACGGAGATTGAGCTGGACTAATATGTGTATATAGCCTGGCATGGGGGATCGTCCCACATTTTTTCAGGCCCACTGAGGCTGGGCCACATCTCTGATGGTGTTGCTCCAAGTCACACACAAATGTCTATTCAACGTCAAAACAAACATCTGACGTCATATATCAGTATATTTGTGAGACAGCCAAGCGCCTGGCTAATTACAAATGAAATACAAATTAATTGTGTGAACCCGGTTTGTATTATTAATCGGGGAAATGGCAGGCAGTCCTCTCCTGCACTCTCATTTTTAATTTTGGGTCGTCTACATACATGTGGGCTGGTGTGGAACGTTTTAAAATCATTCCAAGTGTTTTAAAAATAAAATTGTTTCTAAAGCTAAGTCAGCAGTAAGTTGCTCGAGGGACCGCCGAGATTTTTAAGTCCATTGTGTAGTAGAGGGTAAGAGTTACGTGCTTTTCTGTATTTTACCTAAATACAAAAACATTTCAATTACCAACCCATACTCTAAGCTGGTCCCAACCCAATAAATGTGTGTTTAAGTGTCAACATATAAGTATTATATAAAGTGCGTACACATTTTTATACACCCGGTTTTCACCGTAGACCCTCCCCATACCCTAGTTTTACCCATCCCAGGTTCAGGTACGGTTGTGGAAATCACATTCAACGAACCATTGGCTAATAACAAAAAAAATGGGTTCGGAGCTTCTAATTTGAGTTGGGAGCGTTTGAAATGAATTGGGTTTTGTGCATATAAAAGATAGTGGAAAACCTTGCAGCTCGCTTGATGTTCTGGGGAACATGAGGGCACGCGTTCCTTTGGGTTTCCACTCACGGGGATTATATGGAGATTTGTGAAAAGGTTGACCATTTTTGGCCTTCAGCATTATATGCGAACGTCAATAAATAATGTTTCTGTGACGCGCGCGACCCTCAGTGAATGAGATACAACTATTATGACGGGCACAAACGTCAGTAAAAGATGATTTTGCCTTTTTCCGTCTTCTATTACAGTCCGAGGACGTGCGCCAGAGTTTATTGGCGTTCGCGGTGACAGAACCTGAATGTTTCGTGTGCTTATACAAAACCTAATTATTTTGTACTTGATCAATGTAGGAAACCCCAATATTCACCCAACCCAACTCGATTATCAAACCTTACTCGCACAAAAGAGCGCATATGTGTGTGTGCGTGCACATATACGTAAGTAATTGCTTCATCGATCTCCATGCCTAGCTGTATTTCTTCCTATAATAATATGAATTGAAGATGTTACTTATACACAAAATTAAAAATTGATGTTTTGCTACATATATGTATGTATGTATATGCTTCTAATAAGACCTTTTAATAATGTTGCTTAAAAGCTGTATTTCTTCCTAAATAATATGAATTGAAGATGTTACTTATACACAAAATTAAAAATTATGATGTTTTGCTACATATATGTTGTGTGTATATGCTTCTAATAAGACCTTTTAATAATGTTGCTTAAAATATAATAAAGTAAACAATGTTAGATGTTATAGGTGCTTTTTAAGTCCACCTAAAGCCCACTCGGTTTTTTATTAGATTGAGACTACTTGGAGAACATGAGCTTTCTGAGAATTTTTATCGTGAGAGGGAGGGATCCCTTTTGAATGACATCACGATGCCCCCATCATGGGTTGAATAAGCATGCAATATATATATATATATATATATATATATATATATATATATATATATATATATATATATATATATATATATATATAAACAGAGAGGGATAGTGGTAAATGCTCAAACTCTATTCATGTTGAAATCTATTAAAGTAAAACTATAATTTTTTTACTTTACATTTACTTGACTATATGCATTAAATGAGTTTTGTTTTATCACCTCAATCTATCATCCCGTTTCAAAGATCGAACCGGTAAAATGATGACAAAGTAGATTTGAGTATTTATCACTTATACATTCCAACCTAATCATGTTCGATCTTCGTTTCTTATTCACTGCGGAAATCCTCAGGTTTCTCTTCTACTGATTTCCTCATACCACTTTTGCAACTTTCCAATAACAGTCAACATATTCCTCAAACCGCTTCTTCTGCAGATAACCTTCTAAGAAAAAGACTAATGTGCCCACTAAAACGCTGAGATGTGCATAATTCGGGAAGCTGCACATGGTTCTCATGTTTCTGTGCACGAGAGTTAAGTTCAAGTAAGAAGATCACTTAAAATCCCTCCTCTGAATTCAGTCATATCAAGCCTCAACCTTACAGCAGTGTGTGCCATATTTTTTTATTAACTGAAAATGGCTAACAATTTCCATTATATACACACTTTTATACATGCGGTCGATTAAGATTCTCTTAAATTGTTTTATCTGGATCATGTATCTCACACATACAAGCAAAAACAATCTCAAGGTTGTTTTGCACCAGACTGCACAAGGGGAAGAGCGAAGTGCAGCCTAAAAGCACCAAAGAAGCAAGGATCAAGGAAAATCTTGAGATGTTGGATTTGTCTATCCCAGATGATTTGTTCAATTGAACAGGTAACAAGCCTTCATTCCAACTTGGTAGACCAGGGGCATGCGAAATGGTGACGGACCGGACCGTCAATAAATGATGTTTCTGTGAGGCCGGACCTTCTAACAATCATTAACATGATCAATGACATAGATTTGAATTAAAAGTAAAACTATATTTTTGACTTTACATTTAGTAAACTATAGGCATTAAATGAGTTTTGTTTTATCTTAGGTTTTATAACAAAGTAGATTTGTTGTAATATACTTCGACCGTTATAACAATGGTTAATGTGTCTTGCTATAGCTATACTTCATTTCTTTTCAGTTATACAGGAATATGTTTTTCGAAATTCATCTGATCAGTCGTTTGGGTGGGCCATATGTAATTGAATAAAATCATAAAGGTGGCCCTTAGTAGCTATTTGTTGCTGGAATCTGAAGAAGAAAATCCAACTAACCTCCTCCTCGACTTAAGACGCCAAGTAAAATTTCAGTGTACAGGAAGTTTGAGGTGAGCTGAATTCCGAGCCACCTCTGACCCGACTCGATTGTACATATTAAATGCATAATATTTTGTGCATCGTGTATACTACTTTCAATATTTGTTACACATTTTATATTTAGTTGTACATAGGTAAACATATGATATTATATTTACATACACCCAAAGGTAACCTGATTTTGTAGTATTTAGAGGTGGCAATTTCGATCGGAGCAACTTCAAGCAACCATGAAGAGTGGTCAAGTCCCAGCCAAGAACATTCAATTGTATAAATCATATATATATATATATATATATATATATATATATATATATATATATATATATATATATATATATATATATAAGAGAGAGAGAGAGAGAGAGAGAGAAATTACACTTATCCATGCTTAAACATTCTTGAAGACTTCAATCCTTTGATCAGCAGTTAAAATTCAAATAAAAAAACTTTGGTACTTTTTGTAGTTGCATTAAATGTACTTGGTAATATTTGTTTTTTGCTTTAAAAATCTCAACTTTTGATTGAACAATTGAAATCTTTAAGAAGATTAAAGCATTGATGAGTGTGCATAGACTATGCTCTCTCTCTCTCTCTCTCTCTCTCTCTCTCTCTCTCTATATATATATATATATATATATATATATATATATATATATATATATATATATATATGCACACGCTTATTCTTCCACTTAAAGAGATTGATGATTGATATCAAATCTTTTAAAAAAAGTACTTTTTGCATGTTGTACTCGATCCACATGTGAACTTTTGGGTCCAGAGTTATATGCTTATATTATACATTACATAATCATGTTTACATAACTTAGAATTAGTTGATATGTAACCTGATCCAACCTGCTTCGCATGTCCTACTTAGAATGTTTGGTGCCCAAAACGGTGAGATGCAAATATTTGCTTGTTCTCTTTGATGTATAGAATATTAACACATTAGACTTTTTTTAATACCCAGATTATATAGTTCAACCGAAACTGGACCCAGAACTGGAATCAAATAAGAAACCCAAACCAAAACCTATAGTTCAAACCAACCTAGTTCCGCTTCATTTTCGTTTCCTTCTTCCAAGAGAACCGGGACTGGTGATTTTGAACCATTGGTTCCAGCTTACTGGTTCCGGTTTACCTGAAACCGGTCATGTTTACTCCTAGGGTTATACCGTACTGGGTAATTCAAAGCTTGCAGAGTAAACCCAACAAGCAACACTACAAGATGCTTCAGTTTTCTGGTTCTCTTCTAGTTAGTATAGCCACTTTTCATTGTTGTGAGTGCTCACCAGCATGGTCTCTTTTCCCCAATCTGAATTGGTACCTAAAGAGGTGTTTGATTATGAGGCCTGGAACTATAGAACTTGAATTACAATTTCAATTGGTATCATAAAAAGCTTGTGCCGCTTAGTTTGAGCTGTGTCCTGGCCTCGTAATCAAGCACCCTCTAAATTACTCTTAAAACCATATTTAATCATTACATTCCTTGACAACGATGAAAAATTGGTTTCATGTTCAGGTTGACCTACTTTGATACGAACACGAAATGACATCATATGGAACAGGTGGCAATTCCATACATTTCATTAAAGGCCAACATGATTTAATCACAGAATTGATGGTTTGGTGGAGATTTAATCACAGATAACTAAAATGATTTACGTAAGAACACATCCTTCAACCACAGAATTGATGGTGGAGATTTTCGAAATACTTATTGAAGTTTTGATCTGGCATGTCATGAACCTTCACACCCCGACGAGATATTCCGTGAACTTAAGGTGGTGAATCCTGTGTCCGGCCGGGAGGTACCACACGGGGAGGATTGTCATTGTATATCGACAGCTTTGGTGGTTGAAGCAGCTGACTCGGTGGAGATGGTCCGCTCGAAATATAATACGGGGCTGGTATTGCTGGAGGAGGCACGTAACTCTGTATTGGCTCTTCCAGCAGCGGCGGTGGTGGTGGAGGCACTCCATAGGATGAAACTGGTTTGGTCTGGGAGATGGCACGCCAAAACCTCCTCTCCGTGGAGCTGCACACCATCAGAGTCGAAAGTATATTAGGCATCAGAATACAGCTTAGCATGGAAGAAGGCATCACGAATGTTCCTTTTCCTTTTTCAGGATACCTTATATGTCATGGAAAGATAAAGAAACTATATGCCACAGAGGTATTGTGATCCGACCTTGTTCAATGACAGATTCTTGTGGTCCATGTTATCAGAAGAAAAGATTATTGTATATGAAATAATGTATCTAACCTTTGGGATTCTGATGCCTACCTCAAGAACTTTCGAATGCTCAGTCGCAAGCTTTTGTCAACAAATGGAAAAGGAGTTGCGTAAAAGGTCTACACAAGATTCAGTGTTAGTTAGCGCCTTCATGCAATTCATGGTAGAGAAACGTATACTCGAGACACACACATCTTTTTGCCCCATACCCGTCCAGACTGCAAAGTGAAGAAGTTGGAGCGATCACATGATGGACAGATTACTGCAATTATAATATGAAGGTGTACATGACCAGCCTAAGCCTGAGCGTAGTCGTCGGCTAGCTGTTCATGCTTCTGGTATTGCACAAGGAGATCACATACTGGAAGAATGCTGAATTTAAGTGCAAATTCTCACTTTTTAATCTTGTAATTACTTGATTATCTATTACATACAAGTCAACCGCTCCCTGGCCAGGCATGTAATAATTTACAATCAAGTGGCACTCCACTGTCATTTCTAACAGCAAGTGATGATGATGATATCGAAGAATCTGTTGCTGATGGAAACAAGATGATCCAGAAGCCAAGCTAAGCGATTAATATGCCCCTACTACATACAGGTTTCCGGAAGGCTGTAGATGTAACAACTACCAGAACAACGCGAGACACATGTTGTGGTATGGCCAGAAAGTAGTGAAACGAAATCAAGTTTCAAAGAACCGTACCTTTTCTTTGTTTCTCAAATTCTCATGAAATATAGCTGATATATCATAATAAAGTAACAAACACATTGCCATCTTCTTGTTGATTTTGTAATTTATTGAGTAACTTCTGTTTGTTAGAATCGAGTCGATTGTCTCTGTTGTTAGTAGTCGAGGATTTGGTACTCGAGGAGTGTACACCTTCATACTTACCCTGACCTATACTCGATACACACATATATTTTTGCCCCATACCCATCCCGTTGAGGTTCGGGTCGGGGAGGGGAGGAGTATAGGTATACCCGCCTCCACCCTATCCCGTTGTCCCAAACTAGGTGAGGCGGTGAGCATTAAGCAATGATAGTTCATGACATTTTAAGTTCTATATCATATATTATTTGGTCTATAGAATTGGGTCCAACTTGTAATGTGTTTGGGTTCTATAGATTTGGTCTCGGGTTATAATGGTTGGAGGATTGGGTTTGGCTAAGTTGGGTCTCAGTTTGTTCAGATCCAACACAAAATTTTGATCTTATGGAATTGGATTGGAAGGAGTCGATATTGGATGTGGTTTAGGATTTGGATTTTGGATGAAGGTAAAACTTAATCAAAATGGTTCAAGAATTGGGTTTTTGTTTAGATGAAGGAGAAATCCGATTTGGGTTCAGCTAGGTATTTGGGATTGGGCTTGAAACCGGCCGGGTCATCCTTAAACTAAACCTTCGGGTAATTGGCTCGAATCAGGCTGAATTGGATCCGGGTGAAAGAGGAGCCCGCCTCGGATTCTCAAGGAAGGAAACTTGGTATTCGGACTGAATGAGACGGATCTGATCCGCTTTTCTGGACCCGACTCGGTCCAGCCTTTTGTGAAAGGGGGCGATAAAAATGGGGGTTTAACGCAGAAAATTAGAGAGGAGGCAAATGCGGAGCAGAGGGGCGACCACGGGCGGTCGGTGTTGGAGGGGCGTCGAGAGCGGACGATGTTCGAGGTTCACCGGAGATCTGTAAAGTGCGTCCAACAGAGGAGGTCTTCGGCTGGCCGGCGGATGATAGGCTTGGTTTCGGCCGTTGAATGGGAGGCAGTGGCGGGTTACAGATGAAGGTGGGTGCCAAGCGCTCTTGAATATTCAGTATGGTAATTTGCTGATTGATGCTCTCTAAGGACCGATTCTAGCCATTTGAAATTGTTTGAACATTGCGTTACCTTGATGTGCTTGTGTGATTAGCGGTGGCCTCGTCAATCAATCGTGGGTTGAATGTGGATGACTATTACAATATCCGAACTTAAATGCAAGAAGAATGGTGTGCGTGTGTCTTCTGGATTCTTGTGCAAGTCCACACACCTTTCTTGAATTCCTTACAGTGCCCTAATCCAACCCCATTCCCCTCATTTTGTCAAACTGTTTGACCTAATTCCTTTTCATTTTTTTATTCCCTAAATGTTCTAAGATTGAAGGCATGGGAAACAAACCGAGCCAGTGGTGGTCAGTTAAGCTCGTTCCGAGCCCAGTTGTACTTAATTCAGTTCATGATCTGAAGCCGTGTTGCATCAGTTAAGCTCCTATTTGTGTCATGTTACTTTATGTTTCAGCTCAATTCCTCTCTCTCTATATATCTATCTATCTATCTATCTATATATGTGTGTGTGTGTGTGTGTGTATTATTCGACAAATCAAGTACGTTTTTGGTCGAATAATTCCCCATTGGTGAATTCCGCATAGCAGATTTTTTTAAGCTCCTTGGGCCGCTCCTAGGGGCTGTAATTGCATGATCTATTTCTGACAATGCAAAGCACGGTCATATATGTAGGTCTGTGTCGAAGGGCACTAGAGCTCAGGTGGAAGATTGATGAATGAAATAATCAATATTGCACGACCAGAAGATATATGCGGATGGTTTCATGCTCACAAGTTTAAGGTGGACAACGAGGTAAATGCCCATCAACCAGAAAGCTACGATCCTCAATAAATAGGATATCCCAGAAGGTATCGTAGTATTTTTTCTTAGCTGCTCGCGTGCCTTGTATGGAAAAGGTGCATGTGTGGTTACGAGACCTTTGCCATCCCTATGTGGCAGCGATAACTTAGGGGGTGGGACTCTTGAAAGCAGGACTCGCGCTTTGACATGCAGGAACGACACCTACTGGAGCCCTCGTAATCAAACACCTACGGGCCACTTTGTGAAATGCCGGGTGCTGCTCCTAGTGTTGTATGTCCACGCCCAACTGCAGATTGGTTTTACCTTCCAAGTGGAATGGCTGGGGCGAGGACGAAGCACCTTTGTATGCATATCCCTATCGTGCTAACACGACACACCAGCAAAAGTGTGAACTCCGTTGAAGCTCTACTCCTCGATTTTACGAGTGCAAGGATAATCTGATGTGCCCCTACCACGACTGCATGTAGCATCTGCTGCTGGACGCTCGTACGATCACCAAATCATTTGTGTGGGATGGGTACTCAGTGATGCATACAAATGGGAAAGCAGCCGAACCGATCAAAGTGTGCACCCGACATTTGTAAAAGTTGATTTTATTTCCCACTTATCAAAGTGTGCACCCGACAACCGATACAAATGGGATGGGTACTCGTACGTCTTCCCTGCCTCCGACCAGACAATTAATCGAAAGTACACGTTCGTAAGTGCTCAGTAACCGCCTGAAGGATGGGGTGGGGGACACTAAAAGAATCCGTTTGCAAAAAAGCGTTGACGTAAAGTTTTATTAATCTGAGTGAGGAGAAGCGGAGGTCGGCAACATTTGTTTTTCCAGTCATAGGCTGGTTTCCTCGGTTATGCCAGTGGAATGCAATACTGACGGACGCGCCCCTCACAGAAGGTTGGTAATAGCGACGGATAGTAATTCTGACGTACGCGTCCGTCAGGGAAAGCATTTTCCGCGTTTTTTCCGTCATATAAACCCTTTACTCTGACGGCAGGTGGCGCGTCAGTCATGAGCGGACATTCTGACGTACGGATCCGTCAGGGAAATCATTTTCCGCGTTTCTTCCGTCATATCAACCCCTTTACTCTGACGGCTGAGTGCGCGTCAGTCATCACCATCGTTACTGGCGTGCGAGCCCGCCGGTAAAACGTGTATTTGTTCCTTCCCAAATGAGTCCGTTCTTTCGTTCGTGTTGCATGGATCGTCAGCTGACCTTTATCGTTCGTAAGTATTGCTGGTCTCAAGCATTCAATCGAATGAAGGTTGTGGGGAGAGCATAAACTAAATGGCATTCTATTTGCCATCCATTATGGAGGTTACTGTAGATTGTGTATAGGAAGTCTTGTTCAAGCAAATTTATGCGATCAACACGTGATAAGGTATTTATATTGTAAGCTAGTGTACTTTTAAACGGGAGGATCTTAGGAATTCAGAAAATGGCAAAAGATTACTATCAATGAGACAATGGTAGCAATTGTAAAAGAAAGCTCAAATATCACACAACAAAACAATCACAGCACATTAATCATTGAACATAACAAACTGTCATGTTACTAGGAAGAGAGTGACAGGTTACTACAAATGCACCCATCCAGACTGCAAAGTGAAGAAGTTGGAGCGATCACATGATGGACAGATTACTGCAATTATAATATGAAGGTGTACATGACCAGCCTAAGCCTGAGCGTAGTCGTCGGCTAGCTGTTCATGCTTCTGGTATTGCACAAGGAGATCACATACTGGAAGAATGCTGAATTTAAGTGCAAATTCTCACTTTTTAATCTTGTAATTACTTTATTATATCTATTACATACAAGTCAACCGCTCCCTGGCCAGGCATGTAATAATTTAGAATCAAGTGGTACTCCACTGTCATCTCTAACAGCAAGTGATGATGATGATATCGAAGCATCTGTTGCTGATGGAAACAAGATGATCCAGAAGCCAAGCTAAGCGATTAATATGCCCCTACTGCATACAGGTTTCCGGAAGGCTGTAGATGTAACAACTACCAGAACAACGCGAGACACATGTTGTGGTATGGCCAGAAAGTAGTGAAACGAAATCAAGTTTCAAAGAACCGTACCTTTTCTTTGTTTCTCAAATTCTCATGAAATATAGCTGATATATCATAATAAAGTAACAAACACATTGCCATCTTCTTGTTGATTTTGTAATTTATTGAGTAACTTCTGTTTGTTAGAATCGAGTCGATTGTCTCTGTTGTTACTAGTCGAGGATTTGGTACTCGTGGAGTGTACACCTTCATACTTACCCTGACCTATACTCGATACTTACCCTGACCTATACCCGTCCCGTTGAGGTTCGGGTCAGGGAGGGGAGGGGTATAGGTATACCCGCCTCCACCCTATCCCGTTGCCATCCCAAACTAGGTGAGGCGGTGAGCATTAAGCAATGATAGTTCATGACATTTTAAGTTCTATATCATATATTATTTGGTCTATAGAATTGGATCCAACTTGTAATGTGTTTGGGTTCTATAGATTTGGTCTCGGGTTATAATGGTTGGAGGATTGGATTTGGCTAAGTTGGGTCTCAGTTTGTTCAGATCCAACACAAAATTTTGATCTTATGGAATTGGGTTGGAAGGAGTCGATATTGGATGTGGTTTAGGATTTGGATTTTGGATGAAGGTAAAACTTAATCAAAATGGTTCAAGAATTGGGTTTTTGTTTAGATGAAGGAGAAATCCGATTTGGGTTCAGCTAGGTATTTGGGATTGGGCTTGAAACCGGCCGGGTCATCCTTAAACTAAACCTTCGGGTAATTGGCTCGAATCAGGCTGAATTGGATCCGGGTGAAAGAGGAGCCCGCCTCGGATTCTCAAGGAAGGAAACTTGGTATTCGGATTGAATGAGACGGATCTGATCTGATTATCTGGACCCGACTCGGTCCAGCCTTTTGTGAAAGGGGGCGATGAAAATGGGGGTTTAACGCAGAAAATTAGAGAGGAGGCAAATGCGGAGCAGAGGGGCGACCACGGGCGGTCGGTGTTGGAGGGGCGTCGAGAGCGGACGATGTTCGAGGTTCACGGGAGATCTGTAAAGTGCATTCAACAGAGGAGGTCTTCGGCTGGCCGGCGGATGATAGGCTTGGTTTCGGCCGTTGAATGGGAGGCAGTGGCGGGTTACAGATGAAGGTGGGTGCCAAGCGCTCTTGAATATTCAGTATGGTAATTTGCTGCTTGATGCTCTCTAAGGACCGATTCTAGCCATTTGAGATTGTTTGGAACGCCGCGTTACCTTGATGTGCTTGTGTGATTAGCGGTGGCCTTGTCAATCAATCGTGGGTTGAATGTGGATGACTATTACAATATCCGAACTTAAATGCAAGAAGAATGGTGTGCGTGTGTCTTCTGGATTCTTGTGCAAGTCCACACGCCTTTCTTGAATTCCATACAGTGCCCTAATCCAACCCCATTCCCCTCATTTTGTCAAACTGTTTGACCTAATTCCTTTTCATTTTTTGATTCCCTAAATGTTCTAAAATTGAAGGCATGGGAAACAAACCGAGCCAGTGGTGGTCAGTTAAGCTCGTTCTGAGCCCAGTTGTACTTAATTCAGTTCATGATCTGAAGCCATGTTGCATCAGTTAAGCTCCTATTTGTGTCATGTTACTTTATGTTCAGCTCAATTCCTCTCTCTCTATATATCTATCTATCTATCTATCTATATATATGTGTGTGTGTGTGTGTGTATTATTCGACAAATCAAGTACGTTTTTGGTCGAATAATTCCCCATTGGTGAATTCCGCATAGCAGATTTTTTTAAGCTCCTTGGGCCGCTCCTAGGGGCTGTAATTGCATGATCTATTTCTGACAATGCAAAGCACGGTCATATATGTAGGTCTGTGTCGAAGGGTACTAGAGCTCAGGTGGAAGATTGATGAATGAAATAATCAATATTGCACGACCAGAAGATATATGCGGATGGTTTCATGCTCACAAGTTTAAGAAGGTGGACAACGAGGTAAATGCCCATGAACCAGAAAGCTACGATCCTCAATAAATAGGATATCCCAGAAGGTATCGTAGTATTTTTTCTTAGCTGCTCGCGTGCCTTGTATAGAAAAGGTGCATGTGTGGTTACGAGACCTTTGCCATCCCTATGTGGCAGCGATAACTTAGGGGGTGGGACTCTTGAAAGCAGGACTCGCGCTTTGACATGCAGGAACGACACCTACTGGAGCCCTCGTAATCAAACATCTACGGGCCACTTTGTGAAATGCCGGGTGCTGCTCCTAGTGTTGTATGTCCACGCCCAACTGCAGATTGGTTTTACCTTCCAAGTGGAATGGCTGGGGCGAGGACGAAGCACCTTTGTATGCATATCCCTATCGTGCTAACACGGCACACCAGCAAAAGTGTGAACTCCGTTGAAGCTCTACTCCTCGATTTTACGAGTGCAAGGATAATCTGATGTGCCCCTACCACGACTGCATGTAGCATCTGCTGCTGGACGCTCGTACGATCACCAAATCATTTGTGTGGGATGGGTACTCAGTGATACATACAAATGGGAAAGCAGCCGAACCGATCAAAGTGTGCACCCGACATTTGTAAAAGTAGATTTTATTTCCCACTTATTGGAACGTCTTCCCTGCCTCAGACCAGACCAATTAATCGAAAGTACACGTTCGTAAGTGCTCAGTAACCGCCTGAAGGATGGGGTGGGGGACACTAAAAGAATCCGTTTGCAAAAAAGCGTTGACGTAAAGTTTTATTAATCTGAGTGAGGAGATGCGGAGGTCGGCAACATTTGTTTTTCCAGTCATAGGCTGGGCTCCTCGGTTATGCCAGTGGAATGCAATACTGACGGACGGCCCCTCACAGAAGGTTGGTAATAGCGACGGATAGTAATTCTGACGTACGCGTCCGTCAGGGAAAGCATTTTCCGCGTTTTGTCCGTCATATAAACCCTTTACTCTGACGGCCGATTTGCGCGTCAGTCATCACCATCGTTACTGACGTGCGTGCCCGCCGGTAAAACGTGCATTTGTTCCTTCCCAAATGAGTCCGTTCTTTCGTTCGTGTTGCATGGATCGTCAGCTGACCTTTATCGTTCGTAAGTATTGCTGGTCTCAAGCATTCAATCGAATGAAGGTTGTGGGGAGAGCATAAACTAAATGGCATTCTATTTGCCATCCATTATGGAGGTTACTGTAGATTGTGTATAGGAAGTCTTGTTCAAGCTGATTTATGCGATCAACACGTGATAAGGTATTTATATTGTAAGCTAGTGTACTTTTAAACGGGAGGACCTTAGGAATTCAGAAAATGGCAAAAGATTACTATCAATGAGACAATGGTAGCAATTGTAAAAGAAAGCTCAAATATCACACAACAAAACAATCACAGCACATTAATCATTGAACATAACAAACTGTCATGTTACTAGGAAGAGAGTGACAGGTTACTACAAATGCACCCATCCAGACTGCAAAGTGAAGAAGTTGGAGCGATCACATGATGGACAGATTACTGCAATTATAATATGAAGGTGTACATGACCAGCCTAAGCCTGAGCGTTGTCGTCGGCTAGCTGTTCATGCTTCTGGTATTGCACAAGGAGATCACATACTGGAAGAATGCTGAATTTAAGTGCAAATTCTCACTTTTTAATCTTGTAATTACTTTATTATATCTATTACATACAAGTCACAACCGCTCCCTTGCCAGGCATGTAATAATTTAGAATCAAGTGGTACTCCACTGTCATCTCTAACAGCAAGTGATGATGATGATATCGAAGCATCTGTTGCTGTTGGAAACAGATGGACCTAGTTATGTCCTCCCATCCTTAGTTTGTCACCATGTCTCAGTAGGTTGATCTAGTCCTCTCCCTGTAGGCATACCTTCCTTTCATTAGTTCTTACCCCTAGAGTCTCCACCCTCTTAGAGTCTCTCTTCTAGTGTATCATCTCCCTCTCCTCTACCAACCTACACACTAGGTCCCATGAGTGTATCATCATGTTATAACATGAACTTATCACCCGAGACTTGAGCAAATTTGAGTTGGGACGAGCTTGTAGTTCCCATAATAGAGTTCAATCCTCTAAATAATACCCTTACACTTCATCACTCACCTTAGGGTCAGACTCTGACTATCCCCTAGTAGTGTCTACTGGGTCAGACCTCAACCTTTCCTCTATCTCTCCTAGTGGGGCAGGTGGGTCTGCCCCACTCTCTTTGTTATCGTATCTAGACTTGTCCCTCTTTCATCATTTTACCTGGGTATTGAGGCACACCTTACACTCAATTGATCTTGCACATTGATCCTTCATTACTCTGACCACGCTCTCTTAGTTTGACGCAAACATCTAGATACCATGTTCCTTAGGGACGCACTTCGGATTTTCCTACTTCTCTAAACCCACCTTAGTCCTGACCGTTCTTTTAGGCACTACCAAGTACATCATCTGATATTATCTAGTCTTATATATTATTATTCAAAAAATCTAAAAAAATAGAAAATAAAAAAAATGTTAGTCTTCCATAGTCCTTACAGTCCCTAGGTCACCTACTACACCCTTAGAGTCTTCTTCACATTTTTATCATCCTTTACAGATGCCCCTTTATCCCCTTACATCAACATCAGTTCTCCTTACCATCCACAACCCTTCTCCACAACATATATTATCTTATAACCTTCACTCATTATCCATATTTGCAAATTAGGGAAAAACATGGTCGATAAAAACGCAATGCCTGAGTCTAGCAAAGACAACAATGATATTGTTGCCCCTCCTCAATTTAGTAAAAGCCCTAGTGTGTCACGAAAAACTTTGTAGCCTAGTAGGCGGAAACTTGATAGAACTCATGGTTATGTCATTCATGCATATGCATTTTCTCAAGTTATACATCTACATTTATTTATCAACTCATATATTTTACATCTTTTATGTACTCAAGCATCTTCTCATGTTCATACATCTATATATGTTTATCAGCTCATGCATTTTGCATCTTTTATGTACTCAGGCATCTTCATGTTTATGTATCTACACTTGTTTATTAGCTCGTGCTCTCACTATTTAACTTGTTGATACATTATGCATCTTGTATGCCATGAATCATGCATATTGTCTACCATGATCATGCATATGTGTTCATATCCAGGATCATACATCATTTCCTACCCATGCATTTCTTTCTTATTTGTCATTTTGTTGTCCTGTGTGCTTTTAGTCATCTTTCCATACCTATTAATGTTTACTCCAGGTAGTTGTCTACTCTAGTACACTTGTTTGCCATGGCAGGAGTAGAAGTCCTTATAAGTGTTCAGATATCATCTATTTTTGCTTTTGTGTTTTCTCTTGTCTACATACATGATATTGCCTTCGCACTTATTATTGTATCAGTCTTTGCATACATCTAATCATTCTTGTCTTTATCGACCTATTATATTCTTTGTTTGTGTCTGCATACAATAAAAGTTTAGCAGGTGACTTGTCACTTGATTACATTACTCTATTGGCTCATTAATATTGAGACTTGTTACACACAATAAACATATAGTATTTAAAGAACTATTATTCATGATATTTATTGGATCCTCGATTGTATTTATAGTTGGTTTTGTATGGATATAAGGTGGTATTCCTTAAAAATGACCTAAAAGAAGGGATCTTCATTATGCCTTTGGTGATGTGTACCTATGATTCAATTCTCTCGAGTTGTTGCTTTTATGGTTGGGAATGTCATTCTTAGACTCCACTTTTGATACTCTATCATGACTACATTGCTTTATCAATTTGTGCCTTTTAGATTTGAAATGAAAGTATGGACCTTGCATTGTTCCGAATTACTTCAAACTAGATCCCTTTTTACAAATCATTTTCACTTGGTTTTCAGTCTTGGAAAAGTCTAGGAACTTGTCAATATTTGTGTGTTGTTAATACTATCTTGGTTTTCAAAATACTAAAATCATTAATCCTTAAGATATCTAAGCTTATAAATCAGATAGTGTCTTCCTTGATAGGTGTTGTGGTGTTTGTACTTGGTGTATTAAATTTTCAAGTATGCTTCCCACATCCATGTTTTATTGATATATTCATTTTATACATGTGTTGGAATGTTATATTTTGAAAAATGTTGAAAAGAGTCAAAGGTTCCAAAAACACATAAATGGGCCAAAGGCCCCAAAAGAAGAAAAAAGTTGAAAACAACCAAAGGTTCCAATAAAAAAGGGAAAATCAAAAGCAAAGGCTCTACACATGGTTTCCTTTTGAGATATCATCCTTTTGTATACTCGGGATGCTTCAAAAGGAGCTGAGTAGTTCTTATTACATATCTCCTTGTATTTGGGAAACTATGCTCCAATGTAGTTTCATCATGAGAGTTTATTAGTTTTGAAGGATCCATGCTCCACCTGGGTTAAGAGTCCTAACTTGCTTATTTGTCTATATGTCACTAGATGATCATTTCAAGTATTTTGAAAATTAAGATTTTTATTGTCTTCTTCCTTTATTAGTACCGGTTGAGAGTTATGTTAGAATAATTTCTCCTTTTGGATTATATTAGAAGCATTTCATTAAAAAAAGGAGTTGTGTTTCGAAAATGTATTTATGATTTTTATAAACCAACTCGTGAGTCATGATCACTTACAAAGAATTAACTTGAAGGATTGTTCTTGTCTTAATACCTAGATTAGAAAATTTGTCATTATTGCTAGCTTATAATAAAATGTATGTTTCCACCATGACATTCAGCAGGATAATGATTCACCTCCCTGAGCATTTCAAGGTCACACGCCTTTCAGCTTTATGTGTATTTAGACTCATCGTGTTCGTGGTGTTTTTTCATGATACACATGCATTTTTCCTATACGTAGGGGTATTTTTTAGTCATACTCACCAATATTTGACATCATTGCATTATACATATTTCTAGTTGTGTCATGTTCATGATGCATCTCCATGTCATACATGCATTTCTTTTAGCTAGGGTTATTTATTTTCTTTTGAGTTAAAATTAGAACTAAACGTGTCCCCTTTGGCATTAGAGTTCATTGTTTCCTCCTTGCTTTGTTAGAGGGCTTTATGTGACATTGCTCTATATGATGATAGTCCTTCATTGTTATAATTATTGAAGAAGATTTTTTGAGTTCATAATGAGTTCTCTCTATCTAGGTTAGCTTTTCATCTCTTGTCTCACTCCCTTCCTCTGTATTTCTTGGGTGTTCATCATTTCTTTTGATTTCAAGAATTAGTTCCTTGTAACTTTTTAGCTTATGATAATTGTAGGTTTCTTGCTTTACCTTATATCACACTGCTTTAAAAATTTTAGTTGTTTTGATTTTGAAAAAAAATTATTTTCGTAGGATGCATTCACTTGATCTTGCTAGAGGCTTCTTGTACCTTACAAGGTCTTTGCATGAGGCATCACCACCATAGGGGCCTATTTATAGAGGAGAGTCCAGCCCCTTAGAGATAAGAAATAAAAAAAAGGTAGGAATTTAAAATTTTAAATATAATTATTTTTTATTTTAAAATAAAATGTGGCTAAATGGCTTTCACCTTGGCTTGATGGCTTAATGCAGTCTTAAAGTGGCTTGGAGGCTCCTTGGGTTGATCACCTTGGCTTGGAGAATTGACAGGGCTCATATGGCTCCCAAGAGTAGCTCAACCCCACTTGAATGGCTTGAAACCTTGATAAAGCTTGATAATTGTTGGTCATGAAGTATCAAAGTGGGATGACCTGTTGTGGTTTAACATGGAGCTAGTTCCAATTAGGTAAGTTGAAACATGGCTAAGGTAGGATTGGCTTAAAATTGAATTTTTAATATAATGCTTGGATAAAAAAATTGATTCAAAATGAACTTTCACAAGCAAAGCATGGGTCAAGCAGAACAAATATAGGCACAATAGGCTTGGATCACCTAGGCTAGGTTCAAATAAGATTTCTGCTTAATTGAGTTAAGGGTTGAACCATGTAGATAAATATGTAATAATCTTTTAAAATAAAGGCTCTCTTTTTACCTTGTTTTTAGAAATAATTATAAATGTAGAACTTTTTGGTAAAATAGTAGTGATAAAATCAAGAAGGGAGAATGACAAATGTCTTCCATGAATTTTAGCTTCCTACATAATATCCAATAATGCTCAAAATATAAAGCCTTTATGAAAAACTACCCCCTTATATATATATGCATCACAATCATGATTTTTGAATTCTAAAATTATTATGCATAATAAATATAAAACCAACCTATGCTAAATATTTAATATAAATAATTTTCCTTTTATAAAATCCCATGAACAAATGAAATAAAAGCAAGTTTAATTTATGACTCAACAAGGTTTTTATGGGGAAAAGCAAGTCTAATTGACCTAGGAATTTTGAATGAAGTTTATTTAAGGTTAAAAACACCTAAGGAGAAGGGGTAGAATACTAGCCATAGCCACCCACTTCATGGAATAAATTTTGGTGAAGCCTATAGTAGACGTGAAATTTTCACTCCAAGCTTATGTAGAGACTTGAAATAAGAATTTCAATTCTACTTCATGCGCGAGCGTGCCAGTTAGTTTTCAAAAACTAACAAAGTATATAAAAATCCTACTTGATTGGCGATTGTGGCTAAGCGGGCTCTTTTCGCTTTAAGCCTTCTTCAACCGACGCTCAAGGGTCAGTCTAAACGCTTAAGAATTTTCAATTCATAGATGCTATCTTATAATTCTAATGAAAATAAAATATTTTGCTAAGAAACAATAGTACACTTGGTTTCGAGCTTGAAAATAAATAAGTTCTGAAAAACATAAACGGATCCTATTTTCGAAACTTATTCTCAAAATTTTCTTGGTGCTCTAGGGATCTTCAAAATTCATAAAATTATACAGGCTATAGCCTGAGGTGTTGGTATCCTAAACCTTACTTTGAATTTTGGGATGGTAGATTTATATAATTAAATCGAAATTTGGACTTTACTCAACAGTTTCAAGACATTCTATGACAGAAATACACAGGCTCAAAGAATCCTCTATATCTCATTATACAGAACTCCAAATGTATGATTTTAGTCTTTTCGAAAGTATGTCAGCTTTCCGATGAGACTAATTTTATCAAATTTGGATTCCTACAGACAGAGATATGGGACTTTTACCCAACCCCTGTTGCAGGAAAATTGAATGTGCAGAAAACATAACTGAGTTTGTCCGATCTTGCCCAATTTTATTCACGAGGTTGCACAGTCCTAAAATTCTTTCCAATTTTATTTATAATGTATTGGTGTGTTAGGTGTCGTGCCTAAAATTTCAAAGCATTTGGATTATATATCAGATAATTAAAATTACGGCAATCAAGGTATGCAGATGCTTGAAAACCAGAATTTCGTTTTTAGAACATACATGAATGCAAACTCACCCAAATTTAAATTGCAACAACCCAACAATACCAAGCAAAATGATGAAGGTAAATGAATGGAAATATATATTTTAGCTTAAGCATAGAGGAGATTAGAAAATATAGAGTATTTTATAGAATATATTGGGTTGAATCACGAAATCAAACACATAGAGTGTGTAAGTAAGAATGGAAAATTCACAGCACATCTACTTCTTATTACATCATAGGGGGGAGACAAAGCTCCATTAATACAACCCCTTTTAAATTGAATGAGAAGAAGATATAGGTAGGAGTCAAGGATGAGAAATACTTACAAAATTTTCTCCAAGTACCGGCTACAAAGATGAACTCGGCCCACACTTTTCTTCTCCTTGACTCACTCTCTCACTCATGGTTTCCCCAAGTGATTGCAGCACTTAGCCTAGAAACTACCCACTTTTCCCTCTTTCCACTCTTCCCTTAGCAGCCCACGACTTACCCAAGTGCAGCCCTTCCTTGCTAAACACCCAAGATGCTTGTTGCAACCTTTCCTTGAACCCCTCTCCCATGCTGGCCCTTTCCCCTTAATGCAGCCCTTTCCCCCCCACCCCCCCTTGGCCCTATTTACAGGCCAAGGGGGGCTTCTTATAGGGTCTTCCTTGGGGCGGGTCTTTCATTGCCCAAATCCAGCCCCAAGGTCTTGTTAGGTGGTCTCCCTTTAGGTGATATGGATCAGCCCCATGTGGGCTGGTTCTTGGCTCCATTGGGCATGCCTAGCCCTAGCCGAGTGAACCCAAGTGCACCCGGCTAGGCTTGAATGTGTATCTTGGTCCATTTTCAATGTGTCTTGCTTGCTTGAATCTTGATGCACGGGCTGAACAAGACTGTAATAAATCTCTGGAACCGGTTACACAACATCCTGCCACTTTGATTCGAACTGAACTAGCTCATCCTTGTCCCCAGATTGATCCAAATGGCTCCTTGATTTGCACAATCAATTTGAAACCAATTCGAGATGCTTTGATGGCCCATGTAACTAGATTTGTTTGAGAAGAATATGCCTTTAACTTAGTCCATCTTTTACTTTCGGACTTGACCTTGATTCCGAATTGAATTGAGTCCCACCTATTCGCCTAATTTGATAGAATCATTTGGGCTTTTTTAACTTCAATTTAAAACCTTTAATTTGAAACATTTTTAAAAGATTTCAACTTTTTATTTTAAAAGGTTTTAAATCATTTGAATTTTTGAAATTTGGAGTGTTAGGAAATTTTTTTATTTAGGGTGTTTACAGATGCCCTTCTTTGGCATTAATCCAAATTTATTTGGATAATGGCAAAGAAGAAAAACACCCTTTTTGATTTACTTCCCAAATTATTCTTGAGAATATAAATTGTCCTTAATTTCATAAGATCCTTGTTCTTCATTATAGAGGAGGGGATTTCAACCAAAGGGGACTTGACCTACATTGGGTGCTAGTCCTTAACATGATCATGCATGAACGACTTTCAATGTGTGCATGCATGGTATGGGTGATGCAAATGGAGTGTGAGATTTTAGAGACTCAGCTAAGAGATGAATGAACTTAGGGAGAGTCTATGAAGGTCGGCTGCCCCAAGTAAGATAATCCCATGTCGTTTTGACATTTCGGGTTTTCAAAATTCTTTTTCAAAAGGAACTCCTTTTAGTTTTTATCAAAAAGGACTTCCGATTTTTTATATTTCCCCTTATTTGGGTTTTAATACCCATTACTTAGTAGAGGTTTTGTAAGAAATTTTGGAAAACATTTCAAAATTCCATTTCCCACACAACAAAGTCTAATTCTCAAACAAAATAAAATCTAAATAAGTATATTCTATTCTTACATTAGGATTTTTATGGACTAACCTTTCTCCATTGGGATAAGTTGTAGAGATTTGGGAAAGAGTTATCACGGTCCCTTCTGAAGCGTCCCATTGTTTAAGTCAAAGAGATAAAAAATTGTTCTTTGAGCTTTGGATTTCTTTTCTATCCTTTTTTTTTCTCATTCAAAGAGAATACCTCTTTTGGAGGAATTTTTGTATTCCCTCTTTCTTTCAGAAGGAAAGACCTCTTTTTGGAGGAGTTTTTGCATTCTCTTTTTCATTTTCTTTTTTTCTTTCAAAGAGAATACCTCTTTCGGAAGAATTTTTGTATTCCCTCTTTCTATTCGAAGGGAAGACCTCTTTATGAAGGAGTATTTGTATTCTCTTTTTCTTTTGAATTTTGTCAATTTTCCTTTTTAGAGAAAGAAGTAAAATAGAGGGAAAACTTATCCCTTTGGCTACTTGATTCAACCAAGATCATCCCATTTCTTAATAGCATCTATGATTTGAAAATATTTTGCTATTTTGAATAAGGCTTCATTTTGTAATCCAAGGATTTTTTAAATGATACCAACTGATTTTGAAAAACTCTACTTTTTATAAAGCATCGATTTCCTCGTTCAGGGCCATATAATCAATCTTGATCCTTCTTTCAAGAAGTTCAAATGAGACCCGTTTTAAAAATCTTTTTGAAATAATTTAGCATATACCCTACACATGATATTTTTTGCAAGTATTGGGCATTTATAGGGTCTACTAAATTTCTGCCCTCAACATCAATCAATATGTATTATCGATTTTTTTGTTGCCCCTTTCATGACATGGGGACATTCCTACTTTGGTTGCCACCTTTTTGGGCCTCTTTGAGTGAATGATGTGCATGTGATGCATGACATATAAAAATGTATTCCATACGAGATGATAGAGATACATGATGAATGTGTTGAGTCTCCATGAAAAGTGTTTAGGGAATGCATTCTATATGCCCCTAGTTTGGTGGAGATGAGTCCTATGATGTCAAATGCCCACATGGTGCAGAGCCATGGGCTCACAATGGAATGCAAGGTGGACGATGGGATATGAATGGCATGTCCATGCACTTGACATTGATAACATTTTCTAACATGATCATGATAATTCTTGCTAAGAGTGGACCAAAACAACCGGCCCTAAGTATCTTCATGGCCATCATATTTACATTGACATGGCCTCCACATTCTCCATCGTGGAATTCATGCATTATAGTCCTAGCCTCATCAAAGTCTACACATCTCAACAAAATGTCGGTAAAACTCTTTTTATAAAGAATCTCTCCCAAAATCATATATCGAATTGACATTTTTCGAACAAAAGCTTTATCTTTAGGATAAGCAAATTCGGGAAATCCTTCATTTTATAAAAAGTTTTAATGTCTTTAAACCAAGGTTTTTCATTTGAATTTTGGTCATTTTGGTAAATCTCCAAATCGTGGGTGGATGGAGTGGGTGAGTGCCAAATTTCTAAGAATCAGGTTCAGATGGTGGGGTCGACCCTTAGAGATGAGCCTAGAGATGAGAGGGCATCTGCTATGGTGTTGTCCTCTGTACCTATGTGGGTGAGTATGCATGACTTGAAGGAATCAACCAATTGAGTGGCCAATTCGTGGTATGGTGTGAGTTTTTCATTTTTGACTTGCCAAATTTTTGAAACTTGGTTTATAACAAGCATGGAATCTCCAAAGACTTCAATACATGATGTCCCTAGATTTTTCAAAATTTTTAGGCCTTATATGAGTGCTTCATGCTCGTCTATATTATTTGAGCATGCAAAATCTAGTCTAATGGCAATTGGGATTTCTCCTTTCTCGGGAGATATGAGGATGATTCCCACATATGCCCCTTGTTGATTCTTTGCCCCATCAAAATACATTCTCCATACTTGATCTTCATTAAAACAATTTGCTAAAACATAGTTTTGAAATTCATTTGCAAATATACCTTCATCGAACATTTCATCAAGTATAGGATATGTATCATCAAGAGGCAACTCAGCCACATGATCGGCTAGGGCTTGTCCCTTAATGAAGGTTTGAGCTGCCAATTACCTAGCCTACCCATTAGGATAGGTTTTCAAACAGGTGCTTGATTGGGTCAAGTTCAAGGATGGAGTTATGTCTATGATGGCTCAATAGGGTCGACCTCTATGCCCTTTTTGCTTACCATGAACCCTTTCCTAAGCTTTCGCTTAATGGGTTTCTCATCGGGTTCTAAGAGTAGATAATATTCTACAATTCTAGGGTCTAAACCCGGCATATCTTTATAGGTCCATGCAAATATAGGATTTCAAAAAAAATGCAATGAATGATGCTCTTTCATGCTCATGCAAACATGCACCTATTTTTACATAATTTAGGTTAGACTCACACCCTAAAAATCCCCTCCTACAGAATTTAAAGTTTTTTCCAAGTCAAGGATTTTATGAAATTCGGGAAACTCGGAGGCTTGATCTTCCTTATGGATGAAGGGATCTTCCTCCTTGCTTTGATCATTCTCAAGCACTTTAATTTCTAGGAAAGAGCTAGTCAAGAGAGGGGGTCGTGGATGACAATCTTCGACGATTTTAGTTTGAGAATATACACAATCTTCAAAAAAATCGAAAAT
This sequence comes from Brasenia schreberi, assembly GCA_036023115.1. Classification (NCBI taxonomy): domain Eukaryota; kingdom Viridiplantae; phylum Streptophyta; class Magnoliopsida; order Nymphaeales; family Cabombaceae; genus Brasenia; species Brasenia schreberi. Next base: position 586,396 of record JAYKKT010000051.1, read on the forward strand.
GGACTTTGTACATGGCCAACATTTTTAGTATTTTCAAAATTTTCAATTTTTTTATCTTTTTCAAAACCAGAATGATCAATATAAAAGACTTTCTTTTTAAGGTTTTTTCCAAATAAAGAATAGGAGAATGAATATAAACAATTTTTTTTTTGGAATTTTCTAAATTTTCACATGTTTTTGGATTTTAGGAATTTTCTAAATTTTTTTGGCTTTTACAAATATATAATTTTTTTGGATTTTCAGATAAGGAGGGTCTTCCATCAAACCTACAAAGAAAATATCATGAATTAGACTCTAAACAAGAGGTCTAAGCTATAGGTCTCGGTGTTAGTTGGTTCTAGGGTATCCTTGACCCAAGTGGTCTTAGGTGGTGGCTCAGGGAGTATGGATGGGGTATAACCCAATCCATATCGACTCGGGTTAGGTGTAGGTAGAATGGGCTCTAACCTACCTTGGCTATGGGCTCCTAGACCTTGGTAAGGTGTGTATCCCATGTTCAACATCATATTACAAGGTTTCTTAAGTTTTGAAATTTTTTTATAAAGTGAATAGCCTTGGAATCGAGTGTCATCAATATCATGGATATACACACGACTTATTTTGGGTAGGAGCTGGGAGGTATGGATGGTGGAAGACTTGGGCTTCCACGTGACCCTAGGAGTGAGTGACTTGAGAGGTTTTGGCTTAGGCTCTCCCAAGAAGTGGACGGTTTTGGCATGATCCCTAGGTACAACCCAATGTGCCCCTAGGGGTGAACGATTTGGGTTTATTTGAGTGCAAAGAGAAAATATGCTTGATCCCTTGTAATTTGTGAGGGTATGGATTCCAAGGGAAACCATAGTTGGTCCCTTGGTGGGTTTATGGATATTGGAAAAAATTATGGCCGTAAGTTCTGATTCATCATACAAACTTAGGCTTAAGGAGACTTGTTTATGCATGATAGAGTTAGGTATACCTAAGATGTCGATTCATACCTTAGGAATAGCCATGTCTACCATATTTTCAACTTTATTTTGATCTTTTTTTTTCTTTTTGAAATTCCTTTTCTTGGTGCGGGACATTTGGTGCACCTTGAAAATCTACATCTTTTGGCACATTTTGTGGGTTTGTGGGTGCATGAGTGTGATTCGATGCATCTAATGAATGATTTTTTGATCTTACACTAAGAAGGGGAGGATCGAGTAGGGAGTTTGTAGGGGAATGAGTTTTGAACATACATTTTTCAAGCTTGTCTACCTTTTCATGGTGAGAGCAACCATCCTTGTGGGCGTCCTGAGGTTGCTCTAGCTCATGCACGGCTTCGAGCTCCCGTTACTTTGTGAGGTCTTGGATTTCATCCTCCAAGCCTACGTGTGTGCAACACTCATTCTCTTGTGAAATAGTGCTCATGGGATTGGAACCCATCGGAGCGAATATTTGTGGAATATGTGGAGTGAAGTGAATCTCATGCCCCACTCTATTCGTGTGCCTGGAAATGTAGATTTCACTTTTGATTTTTGGAATTTCAAAATTTTGATTTTCAAGTTTTTTTTAATTTTTCGATAGAAAATGGGGTGCTTGGTGGATGGGCAAGGTTAGATGATTCAATCTCAACACTTGTTGCGTTTTTAACCTCATTTCCTTCATTGGATTTTGGCTCTCTGTGTACCCGAGATGAATTTTCATGGAATCGATGTGCCTTGGCCTTTTGGCTTAGGGAATCGATTTTTTCTCCATTTCCCTCGTTATTTCCCTTAGGGAGGCAAGCTCTTCATCTCGGGTTTTAGAGGATTTGAAAAACCGTTTTGAGAAATGCGATGAGGATTTCCTTGGCTTGTTTTCAAAGGAATCATCTAAACTTCACATCATTTCAAAATCAGCTTGTGCTCAAAAGAGGTATTAACACCACGATTTTGGAATTGCAAAGGTTCACCTAAGCTTGGAATCCCACAAGACTAGAGTCCCACAGGGTGTGTCAATTCTGTAGACGTGAAATTTTCACTCCAAGACTATATAGAGACTTGAAATAAGAATTTCAATTCTACTTCATGTGCGAGCGTGCCAACTAGTTTTCAAAAACTAACAAAGTATATAAAAATCCTACTTGATTGGTGATTGTGGCTAAGCGGGCTCTTCTCGCTTTAAGCCTTCTTCAACCAACACTCAAGGGTCAACCTAAGTGCTTAGGAATTTCAAATTCATAGATGTTATCTTTCAATTCTTGTGAAAATAAAGTGTTTTGCTAAGAAACAATAGTGCACTTGGTTTCAAGCTTTAAAATCAATAAGTTTTGAAAAATAGAAACGGGTCCTATTGTCAGAACTTATTCTCAAAATTTTCTTGGTGCTCTATAGATCTCCAAAATTCATAAAAATTTTACAGGCAATAGCCTGAGGTGTTGGTATCCTAAACCTTACTTTGAATTTTGGGACGGTAGATTTGCATAATTAAATCGAAAATTGGACTTTACTCAACAGTTTTAAGACATTCTATGATAGAAATACACAGGCTCAAAGAATCCTCTATATCTCATTATACAGAACTCCAAATGTATGATTTTAGTCTTTTCGAAAGGATGTCAGCTTTTCGATGAGACTAATTTTATCAAATTTGGATTCCTACGAAAGGTGTTCCCCCTTTAGGTGATATGGACTAGTCCCATGTGGGCTGGTTCTTGGCTCCATTGGGCATGCCTAGCCCTAGTCGAGTGAACCCAAGTGCACCCGGCTAGGCTTGAATGTGTGTCTTGGTCCATTTTCAATGTGTCTTGCTCTTGAATCTTGATGCACAGGTTGAACAAGACTTTAATAAATCTCTGGAACCGGTTTCACAATGTCCTTCCACTTTGATTCGAACTGAACTAGCTCATCCTTATCTCCAGGTTGATCCAAACGGCTCCTTGATTTGCACAATCAATTTGAAACCAATTCGAGATGCTTTGATGACCCATGTAACTGGATTTGTTTGAGGAGAATATGCCTTTGACTTAGTCCATCCTTCACTTTCAGACTTGAGCTTGATTCCGAATTGAATTGGGTCTCACCTGGTCGCCTGATTTGATCGAATCATTTGGGTTTTTTTAACTTCAATTTAAAACCTTTAATTTGAAACATTTTTAAAATATTTGAACTTTTCATTTAAAAAGGTTTTAAATCATTTGAATTTTCGAAATTGAGAGTGTTAGGAAAATTTTTGATTTAGGGTGTTTACACCTACTTTGTCTTGTGGAGCAAGAAGCCTTTGAAATTCCACCTTCTTCTTCTTCTTCTCACTTCCAAAATATTTTATTTCTTCTTTATGTAAGATAAATTTTTTATAAAAGTTAAGACTAAGGGTATTACCTATAGATGGCTTGATTCCCTTTTAAAGTAGGCATCATGAGAGGATGTTCAATAAACTCAACGCTTCTAAAAAATATAGGGATCAATGAAATGACCATTGCAAAATTTATCTTGACATGTGAATAAAAGAGGAAGGTGAGTGTGTTGCCTAGTGGGATGACACAATATGGATGTGGTGACTCCTTACACTTTGTCTTGTTAGAACCAAATCATGATAGGAACGATCTATGTAGGTGATCTAGGTGATGTCCCTTGTGAACGCGTGGTTTGCCCTTTGTCTTGTCTTGACTTAGACGGAGTTGTCTATCACTTCCGAGAACAACAGGAAGCTCTCCTCTTCTTTAATGTTTTTTTATTTATCATTAATGTGTACCTGTTTAAAGGGTCAAAAACTAGTTTCTGATACCATATATAGGTTTTTTGTCAACTCCCTGCTGATTCTTGTTTGTCGTCGGCCTCTCGATGTCCCCTGATCTTTTTGCTCTGGTACACAGTAGTCCAAATAGATATGGAATATGTATGTATTATGGTGTTTTTGAGGCTTCCTCACACTAGGGTTTGCTTGGGAGGAAGGTACTGTGTTTTTTAGTATTTTTGTGTATATCGATCTCTTGCACTGCTCTCTATTTATATAGCAGCGCCTACTCCATCATCCTTTCGCATTTTCCACTAGGCTTTCCTATCATGGAGCCCCTTATCAGGATAGTTACAGATATGTTTAGAAACCGTATGATGGTTTCGACTCTTGTTGGCCATTGCAACCACTCTTTTCTGCATTTCGTTCACAAATAACGGTTAGATTATTAGTCCAGCCGTTTCTGTGTTGGGGTTGCTGAGAATGGCCATTTTCTTACACCTCCACCTTTTAGTAAAGCACCTTATAGGAGCTTACAGTAACACGTCCCATGGGAGCAAAGCTACGTCAAAAGTTGATTTAAATCATCACCATTATTCCTCCATGGGCGCTCACAACATAATTCATTCCCACAAATTTCGATTGCATATTTTAAGAAGGGCTATGCACACTGAAGCATCTTGGAATTGAAGCAGTTTAGTTCCTTCTCGGAAGTGAGGGATATGTTAAAAAAAGACAAGCTTGTTAGCTTTATGTGGGGCTTGCCAACGAGGGTTCAAATGGAGTCCACAAAATGTGTAGGACCTACAGTCTTCTATGGTGGACATTTAAACACCTAAAATTTTCCTATGCAAATATGTTCTTGAAAAAAGGTTTCAAAAGACCAATCTCAAGGCAAATGGGATGAGACCCTGAGTCTTGACTTTTACAAAAATGAAAGCTCACACGAAGGAAAAATGAAATATTTTTGGGAGAGAAGAAGAAAACATGGAATTTCATAGGCTTCGGACTCGAGATGACAAAGCAGGGTTCACCAAAAAGTTATTCCATGAAGTGGATTTGCAATTCTGGTATTCTACCTCTTCTTAGGTATTTCTAACCATAAATGAAGTTTAGTCAAAAAATTTGGTTCAATTACACCCAGTTTTACCCCACAAAAGCCTTGTTGAGTCAAAATCAAACATGTTTTATTTTATTTCTCCATAAGATTTTATTAAAATCATTTCTATTTGATATTAAATATAGTTTGATTTTTATATTTATTGTGCATAAAAATTTTGAAACTTAAATATACATATACATTTATGCACATTTAGATCATAAAATGAGTCTTTTATTTGCAAAAATAATGTTATGTATAGGAGGGCAGTTTTTCATAAATACTTTATATTTTGAGTTTTTCTTAACACATAAATATATGGGAGAAGCTAAAATTCATGCAAAATACTTGTCATGCTCTCCTCTTGCTTTTATCACTACCATTTGGCAAAAAGTCTTACATTTATAATTATTTTCAAAAACAAGATAAAAGAGTCTTTACTCAAAATGCTTATTATACATTTATGTATATGGCTCAAGCCTTGACTCAGTTAAGCCTAAGTCTCATTTAAACTTAGCTTAGGTGACCCAAGCCTACTGAACCTACATTTGTTCCAATTGACCCATACTATAGTGTTAAAAATTTATTTTGAGTCAAAGTCTTTAGTCAAACATTATAGAAGGAAAAGATAAGAAAATGTTTGGTGTATATTTCTAGTGGAGTGTGCATTACTTTTGATTGTTGGACTGCACATAATCAAGAAGATTATGTGTGTGACCGGTTATTATGTGAATGATGGTTGGAAATTGAGGAAATCACCACACATCAAGTTAGTATCATATTAGGTTGTGCATTAAGTAGTATGTTTTGAGAAAGCTTGACCCTAGTTGTGCACAATACAAGGTTGACTTTGTGATGGCAAACTTTTTCAACATTATAAAAGCAATTCTAGAGCAACGATTTTTCAATCTCAATCAACTTTACAAAAAGCAAATGAAGGAAGCAAATCCAAAGGGCCAAAATGTTTCAATGTAAGTTTGAAATATTTACTTTCTTAAAATATTTATGATTTTATTAATTTTATTGTGTTAGAAATTAAATAATTTTATATGTTTTGTAGGAATTCAAAATGTATAAATGTGAAAGTAGTAATAGTGAGGGCAAGTTAGAATTGGATTTGTACTTAAGAGAGTCATAGCTTGAGTATGATTACTATTCTGATTTAGATGTTCTGAACTATTGGAAAGATCATTTGAAGCGATTACTAGATCTTTATTTGATGACAAATGATGTATTAAGTATTCTAATTACTATAGTTGGTTTATAATCATCATTTAGTATTGGTAGTCATGTTCTTACTAAGTACAAAAGCCGAATCCTTCCTAAGCATGTTTAAGCTTTAATCTGCACAAGAATTGGTTGCATGACTTTGATCCAGTTCATACAAGTGTTATGTCATTAATTAATTGATTTTCATGATAATTTATAAATATTGCTTTCATTTTTTAAATTATATTGTTATTGGTTTAATTACTAATTAGTTGTTCTACCTTTTTAGATGAAGACGAAATAATGGAGTTACTTTTACAATCAATGATCTCTAAAGGAGTTTCATCTACACAATATTAAAATGCGATTGATAATACAAACCCTTATGATCCTTTTTACTTTGACCAAATTGATAATCTTTGTTCTATTTTGCTGCACTGTTTGAGAGTTGTTATCCTTATTGACTAAAATGATATGTTTTGTTTTATATTGACTAATCTAAGAGTTGTCATCCCTATATTGTGGGTTGTAAATATCTATTTTGTAGGAGTTTCCTCTCTTTTAAAGCTTTTGTATTAATTTTTTGTTGAAGTTATGAGATTATAGCATATAATTGTAATGCTATATTATGAAGAAACGTGAAATGCCACGAAGTTGTGATGCTAAACAAGATAGAATGTCCTAAAAATTGTTTTTATTTTTGCTTTTGTGCATCTATTTTTCTCTATGTATCTTATCTTTAAATTAATGTATGTCCCACATTTGTATGCTAAACATCATGGAATTCATTTGAAATTTCTCTTTATAAATCTATGTTTTTGTACAACTTGAGAAACTTGTTTTGCAACTTTTGTATTAATTTTTTATTGAAGTTATGAGATTATAGCATTTAATTATAATGTTATATTGTGAAAAAATTGGAATGTCATGAAATTGTGATGCTAAATAGCTCTAGCCCGACAACCACCCCACTACTATAATGCTAGTGGTAATGTAGCACTAGAGCTTATCAACCAAGTAGGACTAAAAGATAGTATAAAGACAGTTTTTTGGGAAGAGTTAGATAAGTGTTTCAAAAGATTCCACAAAGGGAGATGATTTGTTTAGGAGGAGATTTAAATGGACATGTCGGTAAAGAGGCATTAGGATATCAAGGGATTCATGGAAACTTTGGTTTTGGGGATATAAATGAGGAAGGTAGGGAGATTTTAAATTTTGCTATGTCATTTCATCTCATTATAGCCAATACAATCTTCAAAAAACGAGATGAACATTTAATTACTTATAAGAGTGGCTTATCACAAACACAAATTGATTACTTTATTTGTAGAAAAAAAGATAGAGCGTATTGTAAAGATTGTAAGGTAATTTCAGGAGAAAGCTTAACCACCCAACATCGACTTTTAGTTATGGATTTACAAATAAAAAAATAGACAAAGAAGAAAAGAGTGCATCGAGCTATTTGGACTAAATGGTGGAACCTCAAAAGCGAGAAAAAAGATATATTTAAACAAAAAGTCCTTCAAGGAGATGTTTGGAATTATGTTGGCACACCCTGTGATATGTGGAACAATATGACTATACATATTAGGAAAGTGGCGAAAGATGTATTAGGGGTATCTAAGGGAGGTGTACCGGCACAAAAAGAAGCTTGGTGGTGGAGTTAAGTAGTACAAAATAAAATCAAGGCAAAGAGGGCATGTTACAAATTACATTATGCTAAGAAAACTAGTGAAACTTTAGAAGCTTATAAGAAAGCAAAGAAGGAAGCGAAAAAGGCCATTAGTGAAGCAAAAGCTAAGATTTGGGATGACTTATATAAAAAACTCAACTCAAAAGAGGGTGAAAGAGATATTTTTAGGATAGCTAGGGTTAGAGATAAGAAAACTAAAGATCTTAATTATGTCAGATACATAAAAGACGATGATGAAAAAATTCTAGTGGCAAATGATGATATAAGAAATAGATGAAAAAACTATTTTTATAATCTTTTTAATGAAAATAAAGATGTTAGTATTAGTTTAGGAGATTTAGCCAGGTCAGAAAAGTATATAAATCACAATTTCTACTGACGTATTCAAAAGAATGAAGTCAAAGAGGCTCTTAAACATATGAAGAGTGGTAAATCGGTAGGACCATATAATATTCCTATAGAAGTTTGGAAAATACTAGGAGAAATAGGAATCACTTGGCTCACAAGACTATTTAATGAAATATGGAAAAACCAAAAGATGCTCGAGGAATGGAGAGCAAGTACACTTATACCCATATATAAGAACAAGGGAGACATTCAAAATTGTGCGAATTATCGAGGTATCAAGTTAATGAGCCATACTATAAAATTATGGAAAAGAATTATTGAACATAGGTTAAGACAAGTATCAAGTACAACAGAGAACCAATTTGGATTTATGTCAGGCAGATCTACTATTGAAGCGATTCACCTTTTGAGACGTCTTATGGAACATTTTAGAGCAAAAAAGAAAGACCTTCACATGATATTTATTGATATAGAAAAAGCTTATGATAGAGTACCGGGGGAGGTTCTTTGGAGAACATTGGAAAAAAGAGGTATCCCATTGACATATATTAACCTTATAAGAGACACGTATGATGGTGCAAAAACATGTGTGAGGACTCATGAAGGAACGACAAACTTCTTTGAAGTTAATATTGGGTTACATCAAGGATCAACTTTAAGTCCATACTTATTTATAATGGTGATGGATTAGTTAACAAAACATATTCAAGATGAAGTATCTTGGTGTATGTTATTTGCAGATGACATTGTATTAGTGGAGGAGTCTAAGGAAAAAGTTAATAGAAAATTGGAACTATAGAGAGAAACATTAGAAAGCAAAGTCCTCTGACTTAGTAGAACAAAGACAAAATATATGGAATGTAAGTTTGATCATTTGGCTACTTCAAAGGACATAGAAATTAAAATTAGCACACATTGCATTCCCCAAAAGGAAAGTTTTAAATACCTAGGCTCAATTTTTCAAAGTGATGGAAGAATTAATGGAGATGTTACACATAGAATTAATGTTGGTTGGTTAAAATAGAGAGGAGCATCAAGTATTCTTTGTGATAAGAAGATGCCATTAAAATTAAAAGGTAAATATTATAGAGCAACAATTAGGCCTGCCATGTTTTATGGTTCTGAGTGTTGGGCAGTTAATCATCAACATATACAAAAGATGTATGTGACAGAAATGAAGACGTTGAGATGGATGAGTGGTCATACAAGAAAAGACCGTATACATAATGAGGTTATTAGAAACAAATTAGGAGTGGCACCAATAGAGGATAAAATGAGAGAACATCGTTTAAGATGGTTTGGACATATAAAAAGAAGATCAAAAGAAGAACCTGTAAGAAGGTTAGAAAAACTAAATTTGGAAAGTATTAAAAGAGGTAGAGGACGACCACAAAAGTATTGAAAAGAAACAATAAAGAATGATCTAGCTTATTGTGAGTTAACTGCTAACATGGCACACTATAGAGATCTGTGGAAACAAAGAATCCATGTAGCCGACCCCGTCTAGTATGGGAAAAGGCTTAGTTGTTGTTGTTGTTGTAGCCAAGAATTTTGTAGCGCACGGACCGACCTTTGCTCATTAAGATAGGAAAGTGATTTGTGAAAAGAATTTGATTTGTCCCCACAACACATAAAAGGGAGCAAATAAGTGCTAAGTCCTATTGGACTTAGTTTTTATTTTCTTTCATAAATATTAATAATATTGGATATAAGTGGATTACTCCGTAGATCCTAAAATTTGTATATAATTCTTTTTTGGCATTTCCTGTGGGACTCAAAGGTCTACTCAAAATTATTGGTTAGTTTTAGGGGTTTTATTGCTTGTTTTGATTGTGACCATTCTTGTTTTCCATACCTCACACAAAATGCATCTAGAATAATTCACACTTATTGCACATATTCTCTTAGTTGTACAATCATTTGTTGCACATGAGCACTTAGAATTCTTATTCAAGAACTTGCTTGTAATTCATGCAAAATAGATATGACTTCATATGATCAATTATCAATATAATATGTGGTCTAGTGAAGAAGAATATGTAAATAGTCTAGGAAAAGTAGAAATGATTTCATGGATCTTGAAAAAACTCAAAGGAAGGGAGAGAAATGGGGTTATTTAGGATAAATGATTAAATCATAAGAAAACGGTAAAGAAATAAGTACATGATTTTTTTACCCTTGAAGAAAAAGAGGAATTTAAATCTCTACTCAACACAAAAGAAAGCAAAAATGAGATATCATTCAATTAATCTAACTTAGGAACCTTGGGTCCACCTACAACTTCAAGAGTTATTGTTATCTCCAATCCAATTATAGAAAAATCTAATAAAATTGTTAAATGGGATAAACCCAAGGATATAATCATCAAGTTTCCTAAAAGTCAATTGTTACTCCGGTAACCATCAAAGGAAAGCCTAAAGATAAACCGTTTAATCCTATGGTTATCAAGTTAAAATCTACAGACCAACCATTTACTAGAATAATCATTTGTGCACCACCTTCTTTAATTCCACAAAATTTAAGTGGAAGTTGAATTGACATAAGGCAAGCTCTCAAGGATTAACCAACAAGGGTTCCTTCTAGAGTTATCTTCAGTCTTCTATGTTCCTCCAATTCCTTCATAATTTTAGTTAGGATCTTCCATCCCATTCACCCATAAGGTATTTTATCAGCTTGAGGTTTAGCTTATAGAATCTATGGGACATACCTTCTCCCATAAGTCATTCATGAAGGCTTTGACTTCTACAAACTCTTTGGATGCCTATATTCTCGGGTCCTACTATCTTCATCCTAGGTGGAGCACCTTTCATGTTCATTTATCCATGCATCTTCATATCCTACATCCCTTAAGTGTCCAAGTCTACTACCATTGTCACCAATCTTAGGATCTCCTCTAAAGACATTTTTTGTCCTCTCTAAACTATATTTTAGGTTCTCCTCCCTCTTCATCCATCAAGAGATTATTCACAACTGTTGTGGACATCCACACGTGAGAGGAGTAGTTGAACATGTGTGGCATGTAGGAAGAGGGTTGGAAGATGCACAAGGCATGTAGGAGCATGGGAGTTGGGGGCATGCATGGGAGCTAGGAGCCGTACGACACATGGGAGATGGAAGCGTACAATGCGTGGGGATGGGCGTCATACAATGTGCATGTGGTGGCCAATGGTGGCAGCACAAGTGCAGTGGTGGCGTGCTTGACTTTTTGTTCTATATTGATGATTTGTCCCCTTTTGTTCTATGACTTGATCTTTTTAACCTTTATGAAACGTTTTAACCTTCTCATGGGTATAGGGTCACTTGGTTTATAATCTTCCTCGATTGGGGATATTTTGAACTTTTTACTTGATGTTTTTGCTTGATCTTGGGCCATCGTCGTACCTGAGTTTGTTAAGTTTTTGAGGTCTTACTCCTATCTCCTCCATGTTTTAAAGTTGTTTGTTCTATTTGTTTATTTTTTTATTTCAAATATTTTATAGGAGTAAAATGATTATTTTGCAAATAAAGTACATAAAATTTTAATATAACTATTAAATCAGTCTAGCTTTCTTACTTTCTCTATTTCTTTAGATTTTTATTCTATTTTTATTGAAATCAGGTAGGGTTGCTGTTGACCCCCAATAATTGTAGCACAGGGTTGTTTAAAATGACCCGAGAAAAAAGAGGACACTCTTAAATTATGATGGTTTTCACCAATTTTCTTTTGTATTATAGTGCGGAACGTGCTACCGAAGATCTACTCTGAAGTTATGATGTGTCAATAAACTTTACATAATAGTATGCGAGAAATAGTAAGAAGGTAAGAAGGATCGAGGCAGGTGCATTCGCACAGCCATAAACAGAGCCCCTAGAAAACAACTTTTGTACTTGTGATGAGCTAATTATTTTCAATGTAGTCTTTCTTGCTCAATGTTTAGAATTTATTAGGGTATTGGTTATTTTGATTTGGAAACTGGAGGAGCTTCCACGATTTTTTTTTTAGGTTTTCTTTGATTTTACTTCAACCATTTGATGTTTTATTTTGAATCTCCATTATGGGGTCTTCGTTATGTTGCACAGGGACTCGGAAGTTTGCTAACCCATACCCTTCTTGATGGCAATCAGACAGCTGATGTGTCGGCGAACATAAGCGCAATCAGACAGCTGATGAATCGAGGGCCTATTTTTCTTGTCAGCTGACATTATAATTGTACAGGAAAATGCAGAAAAGTGATGCATCTCATGTCATTGTAGTTGGTTTCTAATAAGAAGTAGAGTGCATTCTTCCACTAACCAGTGTCTAGCTTTCCCGATCATAAAAATTACACGCTGGTTACTTGTGAAATATCAAAATAATATTATTCATAACCTCATTATTACTATAATAATTCATAGTTTCTATCACCAAAATCTTTGACCTAAACTTCAACTATGTATTCCCTTTTTCTTTGTACTTCTAGGAGAAACACTCGGTATTTAGTTATATAGTTGATAATTTCTCCCAACAATAAGCTTTTAACTTCAAAAATTGCATACAAGGACGGGAGCAAACCAAACTAAAGAAAGTCTTTTCCTACACTAAATGACGAGGTCAGATATATGGAATCTTAGTGTGCTATGCAGCTTGATCTTGTGCATGTTAGCATTTAACTCCACAAAAGAAACTAAGTTATCTTTAATCGTTGATGGGCATTCTTCATTAAAGTTAAAGGATAAATATTATAAAACAACAATTAGACCTGCCATGTTTTATAGTTATGAGTGTTGGGCAGTTAACCATCAACACGTACAAAAGATGTCTATGACAGAAATTAAGACGTTGAGATGGATGAGTGATCGTACAAGAAAAGCAAAACCAGTAATAAGGTTATTAGAAACAAATTAGGAGTGACACCAACAAAGGATAAAATGAGAGACAATCGTTTAAGATGGTTTGAACAAATAGAAAGAAGATCAAAAGCAGAACTGGTAAGGTATAAAAACTAAATTTTGAAGTATTAAAAGAGGTAGATGACGACCACAAAAGTGTTGGAAAGAAACAATAAAAAAATGATCAAGCTTATTGTGAGTTAACTAATAACACCCTACATGATAGGGTAATGTGGAAACAAAGAAACCATGTAGCCGACCCATCTAGTATGTATCCTGATTACCTATATGAACTTAGGTTCATCAACATTTTATCGCCTATGTATTCACCATGTACAGGCTTTATCTAAAACGGAATGTTCGCGTTTCCTCCCTCTCTCTCTCTCTCTCTAGCACACACGCACGTACTCACATATGTTGTTGCTCTCTGGTAGACTCGCTTCGTACGCTAAATATCAAAGAATAAGACCCAATACCATCCTCTGTTCACTCGGAGAGAGAGAAAGAGAAGATTGTTTTTAGGGTGAGGCTTCAAGTCGATCTTTAAATATTTTCGAGTCCTTTGATCAAAACTGATCGACGAAGTGGCTAGGGCAGAGAGGGCCAAGGGTTTCCATTTTTCACTTCTCTCTCTTGCGCGGAGTGCCATCCACTCCACTTTTCCTCTATCCGTTGCGTCGCGGGTTGGGGTTTTCGAGCGGGGCTGCCGAGGAAATGGCTATCAGCCGGAGCC